>JAHRHZ010000091.1:9693186-9865329 GCA_024137785.1 Ginglymostoma cirratum | reverse complement strand
CATAGGAGCAGGAAATCTTGACGTTTCGGGCCTAGACCCTTCATCACCTGAAACGTCAAGTTTTCCTGCTCCTATGATGCTGCGTGGCCTGCTGTGTTCATCCAGCCCCACGCTTGTTATCTCTGTAAATGGGACTAGTTCAGTTTAGGAAACCTGGTTGGCATGGACGAGTTGGGCCGAACGGTCTGTTTCCGTGCTGTATGACTCTATGACTCCCACCCTTTACTGACAGTCCTGGAATTTCAGCTTCTTTCTGGCCATCAACCAGGATGATGTTCTGACATCGGCTGCGTCTAGACAGTTTCATTCTGGTTTAGGGATTCTATCATCTTTAATTGATGGCACGACAGCCATTTCCACATGCACAGGCAGCCATGTTGATGGCCATCTTTGCATTTGTTCTAAAACTCCGTTCCTCAAACGCATAATTTGCAAAAGATGGGACTGGAAATTCTATAGGTAGAAAATTTAAATGGATAACAGCCGAGGCTCAGTTTTGGTCGTGCAATCTGCAACCTGTTGGACACCCTATATTTCCTCTGAGATGATAAATGGTCTGCTCGCTCAGATAGATGGAAAAATATCCCAACACATTATTGGAAGAAGAGGAAGGTTTTGCCAACACATTCACCCCTCAAGCTACTTCTATTGTCCAGTATTATGTACTACTTCTGTTTGTGGGGAATTCCTGTGTCCAGGTTGGCTGTCGTGTTCCCTTACTTTACAACTGTGCTGACATTTCATAACTGCTTCCTCAGTTATAAGCGCTTTGGGATGTCCTGAGGTGGTGAGAGGTGCCATATAAATGCAAATCTTTTACTTGTCTCTCTCTCTCGGTAAGGCAAGGCAGTTCATTGTTTGTTTAGTGCTGCACCTGCACACACCTTGTGTTAAGAAGGTTAAGAAATGATGCTGATAACAGCAATGGCACACATTTGTTATGCAGCAGCTGTCAGCCCAGATGCCGCACACAAAATAACTTCCATGAAAATCAAGCACAGTGAGTACACAAGGTGCCAGCATAGTACAGAGCATAACTCGCAGGGGGCTCAAGGGAAATCGGCAGTATTGCTGCATCATAATCATCCTCATATGTTCACTCAAAAGTTGCCAGTTTACAGAAGAATTGAACTCAAATTGTAAAGCCAGTTTTTACAATTACACCAATGTCTCGTTTCTCCTCACTTTCCCTGTGATCTCTCACTGCTGCTTATTGCTGCTGTGAATAAAATAGATTAATTGTTTATTAGATTACAACGTTATCCTTTCAATGTGAAGTGGCATGAAATGATTTAATTTATAACCGCTTCCTGTGTGCATCCGCCATCACTCACAGTAGGAGACTGATAATCAATTGGACTTGGTGTAGCAAGCCTCATTCCTCAACGTTATAATGTTACTTCACAAGACAAGAGCTGTCATGGCGACCAAAGTTGGGCTGGAGGGGGGAGCAATGAAACGGTTAGTCCAGTGCAATTTGGTCACAAGAATAATTGAAAAAGAGAAAGTACACAAGGCGAACAACAGAGAATAATATAAAGCATGTGGTGTATGAGCCGTAAGCATTTAATGGAAGTCCTGTCATTGTCACTTGGGACCAGTTCCCCTTTAAGAAGCACCATTTCTTTTGATTAAACCTGAGATCCTTGTGTATGTTTCATGTGAACATAGTGAAGATTCATTATTTCAATTACTCCAGGGAGACTGCTTATAGGAAGGCTATTTGAGGTCACTGCTAGTGGAAAGCAATAGGCATAACACATTATTTTATCTTTATTGTACCCAAATGCAGTGTTTCACATCAGATAGTTGAGACAGCTTTGTCAATGCTACCTGTACTGAAGATATCAAGATCTAGGGAACCCATAAAGGAACATTCATTTGTAACAAAGGAACAACAACTTGCATTTTCTATAGCATCCACAATGTAATGAAATATCTCAAGGCATTTGACAAGGGAGATATCAAACACCATTTGACACTGAACCACATTGGGAGATACTAATTCAAAAACTTGACCAAAGATGTAAGTCCTCAAAGGAAGGCAGAGGAGCGGAGAGGGAAATTCCAGAGCTTAGGACCTGTACAGTGCCAGAAACAAAAACCCTTCCTCTCCAGAAGACAGCTTACATTCAAAAGGAGTGTAGGCGCCCTAAACATTTTGAAAGGGAGTTGATAAATAACAGTGATGAACCTCCAAAAGTGAAAGCATAGGAATGGTTTGACACCCTTAGAAGATTTATTGTTTCACAAGGCCAGAACTGTGGGGTGACCAAGTGGAAATTCTAATTGATCTCGGAGCTATATTCAAGTTACAATGTTTCTATTCCAACAGCTTTATTTGGTCCGTTTTCCTCTCTGTGTGGCTAAAGACAGGCGATTTATTATTTTTTTTATTCAGCACACCATCCCAATAACAATTACTATGGTAGTTCCATATTTGCATAATATTTTTAAGTCCTGCCGAATTCAGTACCTTCACGCACATGCAGATTTTGTTTATCTTTAGATGAGCTGCCTTTATGAATGCACCACATAGTGTTTTCTCATTGTACTCATGCAGAAATGGAAAGGGGACTACATTTAAAACTTAATGAACTGATGTGATATAGCCTTGTTCCTTTCCCTCTCAAGTGGACGTTAACAGTAGGAGATAGCACTGAAAGAGCCTAAGGGGTATTTGTCAAACATACTGACTCAAATTAATTAGCTTGCTGACAGCGCTGTTTAGGTTCTTAAAGGCAATATCATTATCTCATCTCCACTGATTCTGTCACGTTACTTGCTTGCATTATTTGGGGGTCATGCAACACTTGATAGAGAGTATGAAGAAATAGTGAGCAGTAATGTCAGGTTCTGCAATCGAACACTTTTCAGTGAATCCCGAAAACCTATCTGTTGCCTATATGTTGTATGAACAGTCGTTTCAATATGCATTCACGCACATATCTCATCAAATCAATGTCCAGTTAATCATAAATTTGCATATATATCCCATGAAGTCAATTTCCATTTGACTATACATTCACGTAAATGGACAATTCCATCAGATATTCTTGAGGAGGAGAGCTCTGATTAACATGATATACTGAGCTAGTCCTAACAAAACAGAATTGATCCAATTTTTGGATTTGGTACAGGCAGGCAAGATAGAAGCTGTGTGGGGTGCTAGCTCCTGACCTTGTTATCCCAGCTTATTGCGTCAAGTATCAGGTAACTGGCTACATCAAGCCCACCAAGACATGGTGATGAGTGGTAATGTCACTTGGTCAATGACCCTGAGGCCCAGGCTTGTGCCTTAGCTATACTGGTTCCAATCCCACCATGGCAGCTGCTCAGTTAACACATCTGGGTGGTAGCTGGCTAGAATGCAGCTTTGCTAGTATCTGCACCAGTCTTTAATCTGAGCTCCTGGTGCAGTAGTCATGTAATTAAGCTGAATGCTGGAACTAAAGGTTCTGGGAATACATCGCCATATCCTTCCATAGCAACTTATAGAGCTTATACCCTTAACGAGTCTGCAAATAAACTTATCAATTAGAAAGCATGGGTGATTTACTGGTGGTAGTTAATAGAAATGAAATGGATTTGGTGATAGGGTAACGAAACTTTTCAGTTGTGTGCATGGATATAATGGGGAAAAAAATGAATCTAATGGTGATCACAAAGCCATTGTTGATTGTCATAAAATAATTCCCATCTAATTCTCTGGCCAAGAGCAGGAAAATGAAATTGGAGCTGTCAGATCTCCGTTGCCTGGTGCAAACTCAATGAATGACCTTTCTCTGCACTGTGAACATCTAGGACTGAGGGAGCCAAATAAGAGGGAAAAATCTACTTGACCTTATCGTCACCGATCTAACTGTCGGAGTTGCATCTAACCACATTAGATGTTCCTGGGAATGGGCCTGCACGTGGTATTAATTGCCAGCACCATGTCGTGGAACGATATGGGCTTGAAAAGCACTAACCCTGCCCCCAGTAGCAACTCGGCAAAGCAAGGTTGTGCCTGTATGTGAGAGAGACATCTGTGAGTCCATGCTTGGGTAGGGAGTGAGGTAGCGTGGTGCACTCAGGTGAGTCCAGTCCCGGGGGTAGGTCTGTGCATTGAGTTAGGCATGTACCTGTACACAAGAGTACATTCAGCTAAGATACTCAACTGGTTTTTTACTCACACACACTACCATCAGTTCTGAGGAAGGGTCACCAGACCTGAAACGTTAACTCTGATTTTTTTCTTCACAGATGCTGCCAGACCTGCTGAGCTTTTCCAGCAACTTTGTTTTTGCTCCTGATTTACAGCATCCACAGTTCTTTTGGGGTTTTTTTGGTTTTTTTGTTCAACCTGACACCTAAGAAGAGGGTTGTGGTTGTTGGAGGTCAATCCTCTCAATCCCAGGACATCTCTGCAGACGTTCCTCAAGGTACTTCCAAGGCCCAACCACCTTTAGCAAAGACAAAAGCAAGTCCACTTGATTGGTACCCCATCGATCACCATAGCACAGTATGTAATGTCTATAGGATTCACTGCAGCAACTCAACAGGACTGCTTTAACAGCACCTTCTAAAGTCAACACCTTTATCAACTAGAAGAACAAGGGCAGCTGATACGGGAGGACACTACTTGTAAGTTCGCCTTTGAGCCACTTGGAACTATATCGTTATTCCTTCACTGTTGCCAGTCAAAATTCTGGAAATCCCTTCTGAAAAGCATCGTGGTTATTGCTTTGCCACATGAATTGCAAAAATTGAAGAACACAGCTCACTACCACCTTCTCAAGGGCAAATTGGGCACTCACATCCAAGATTGAGGCTTGGTTGAGGAGATCCTCAAGATCTTCCCTCAAAAGACGCTCACTGTCTCTCATCCCCTGATGATTGCCAATTTTGCTCTTAGCTCTCAGTGGGGTAGAACCTTGGATGCTTAGGCTGTTGGTTGTCTGGATTACACTGAATAATCCATGCATGTCAAGGGTTTCCTGCACTCTTAGCCCAATGTCTATCCTTCAGGTCATGGATTGAAGTTCCATGGTCCTCATGTCTCTTGCTTGCATGTTCCAAGGCCAATCTCCAAACTATCAGTGAGGCATTCACAAAGACATGGATTAAGCACTCAGAAAACTTAGGTCCTTTACCACCCTGGTCCCACTGCACAACATTGGCCTCCAACTATCGAGATTCAAGATGAGCCACTGGATAATGGGGATCCATTCTCCTAGCACAGGAGGCTTCTCTCAGTGAGGGCAACGTAGATGATGAAACTCGACATCCTCCACCACAGTCACGGGGGAGGTGATGGCCTCGAGGTGTTATTGCTAGACTATTAATCCAGCAACTCAGCTTATGCTCTGGGGACCCAGGATCAAGTCCTACCACATTAGATGATGGAATTTTGAACTCAATATTTTAAAAATTTGGAATTAAGGATGCACTGTTGACCATGAAACTTCTGCTGATTTTTGGGGAAAATCTATCTGGTTCACTAATGTCCTTCAGGGAAGGAAATCTGCCGTCCTCACTTGGTCTGGCCTACATGTGACTCCAGACCCACAGCAATGTGATCGACTTTCAACTGCCCTCTGAAATGACCTTGCAAGCCACTAAGCTCAAGGGCAGCTAGGGGCAGGCAATAAAAAATGCTGACCAGCCAGTGGCCCCCATGACCCATGAATGTACAAAAACAAAATGTGCCCGATCAATTTGAGGAATGACTACTGCTGGTCACATCAGAGATTTTTACAGTGGACTAAAGCTTTACTTGTGATATTTACCGGCACAATCAGTCGCAGCAATTTGTTGAAGTCAGTCCAAACAACATTGTAATTTTGAATTACTTCATGAAAGGGTTAATCAGACGAATGTACGCATCAGATTCCACTGTTCTTTCCCTACAGAAACTGGGCAATAATTAAAATGGAAGTTGTTGCCTGAACTATACATGTAAATATCTTTCACTTATCAAACTTTTGAACAGACTTCTTAATTCTGATCTCTCTCACTGCACCTTCTTTGTGGCTGTAACACTGTATCCAGCACTCTGTTCTGCTACCCTGATGTACTTTGCATGAAATGATCTGCCTGTATAGCACGAAAAACAACACTTTTCACTGTAGCTTGGTACATGTGACAACATTAAATCAAATTCAAACTCAAACCTCTAATTTGAATCCGAAACTGATACAACTTAAAGACAACTACTGCAACTTACTCCTACATTGTAAGACCCAGATTCGAGTCCCCCTCTGGGAATGAGCACAATAATTAAGACCGACACTCCACAGTAGTGCAATGTTGAATACTGTTGGACATGCTGTCTTTTGGGTGAGACTTTAAACCAATGTCCTGTTTGTCTTTTTGAGTGTTTATTTAAATGACCCCAGGGCACTTTTTCAAAGAAGAACGGGGACATTATCCCAGGGGCCTAACCAATGCTTGACCCTCAATCAACATCATCAGAAAAGAGCAGATTATCATCTTGTTATTTTGTTCAGATATCAGAAGAAAATATTGGTAAAATATAGTTGTATGATGTGATGCTGGCACAATAGAACCAGAAAGCATCAGATAGCAGTTCCTTGGAACGTTGGATTGGTTGGATTCTTGTTCTTGTAGAGATCTTTCAGATGCTTTTTGCCTTTGGGACATTAATCTGGTAGAGCAATGGTTCTCAAACATAGATCCAATAACTTCGAGCATCTTCCAATAATCCCCACGATCCCCTTATTACTTTCAATTATAACTGCGCCTCAAAGAAGTATTTCAAATGCTTGTCAACATGTGATTCTTGTACAATTTCCCCTGAAGCTCTAAAACTGATGATCTGATCAGATATAACAAGGTGTGGAGCTGGATGAACACAGCAGGCCAAGCAGCTTCATAGGAGCAGGAAGGCTTGATGAACACAGCAGGCCAAGCAGCATCATATCATCCAGCTCTACACCTTGTTATCTCAGATTCTCCAGCATCTGCAGTTCCTATTATATCTGATCAGATATCTCATTTCTGTTTGTTGAATTATACAATGCACAAATTAACACCTGTGCATCCAATTTACAACAATAACTACATTTCACTGGCTCCAAAGTGTTTTGGGGTGCCCTAAGACCATCAAAACCGAGCTATAAAAACAAGCTTGTTCTTTCGCTATGCTGAATTCCCTGTGTTCTTTGAAAACTCTGAGCCTATCAAAAATCTCCAGGTCAAACGTATTGACATCTGTCTCCAACTGCTATTGTCAATGTCTCTTTGCAGTTCACCTTGACTTTTGAAAAATTAATTTGATTTTATCTGGAAATGGTTTGAAGAATTCCCTTTATGCAAGTGATTGACCTACACAGGAGTCAGAAATGGTTTAGAACTGAATGCTGAGCCTTATCAATATCCACCATAAAATCACAGAGGTATTTGTCAGTACTTTACATCCAACTTTACTCAGAAAGATAGCAACGAATGTTGAAGTGGTTGAAGATAAGATGACCGATTGTATGATAAATAAATCTTTGATATTGCTTCGGTAGAAGATGGAAAGAAGCACTTATATAGACTTAACATGTTTCAGGAGGTACTAAACTGCTTCCCACAGTCAAAAAAAACTTCAGAACTGATAAAGTGGGTAAACGAAGTCTTCTTCCCACTGAAAATGTCAAATACTAGGGGCCATGTGTTTAAGGTGAGAGGGGAATATATTAAGCGAGGCAAGTATTTTTATACAGAGGGTGATAGGTGTGTAGAACGCGCTGCCAGGGGAGGTGGTAGAAGCAGAGACGATAACAATGTTTAAGATAAATTTAGCAGACACATGAACAGGCAAGGAACAGAAGGATATGGACCATGTGCAGGCAAATCTGATTAGTTTAGAATGGCATCATAGTTGGCACAGCTATGGTGGGCCGAAAAGCCTGTTCCTATACTGGACTGGTCTATGTTCTGTAAGTAATAACGCATCGAAGGCAGAAAAAGTTCCACAAAGAGGCGTGAGATAAAACACCAGATAAATATGCTCTTCAAATAATAGCATGGGATTCTTCTAGCATTCACCTGTTGGTGTCTTGGTTTAACACCTTATCCATTAGGTGGCACCTCTGACATCCAGCACCCTTTCAGCATTGCACTGGAGTCAGTGTGGATCTTGTGATCAGGATTCAAACCCACAGTCACAAGTTTCAGAGAATGCACAATGCAACTGAGCCACACCTGCTTCCTAAAAGTCATGCTGGAACGCAGTTGCTGAGTTGGGAAGTTTTCTTAGTGGTCTTCAATAATTTCATAAAAACCGAAAGAATTGCGGATGCACTAAATCAGCAACAGAAGCAGAAGTTGCTGGAAAAGCTCAGCAGGCCTGGCAGCATCTGTGAAGAAAAAATCAGAGTTAACGTTTCGGGTCCGGTGACCCTTCCTCAGAACGGTTCCGGGGAAGGGTCACTGGACCTGAAACGTTAACTCTGATTTTTCCCTTCACATAAGCTGCCAGACCTGCTGAGCTTTTCCAGTAACTTCTGTTTTTGTTCAATAATTTTATATTTGCCCAAAAGAAAAGAAGCTTAGTGAGAGTGATGGGTATTTTGAAACTCATTACAATACTTTGAACAGCATCCTGTACTGAATAACCTAAAGATTAAAGTGTTGATTAATTGGTGATAGACAAGAAAGAGAAAGATATAGACTTGCTTCCTTACGCTGTTTTTTAGATATCTTAATGGGCAATTAAGTACAGTCCCTCAGAGATAGTAAGAACTGCCGATGCTGGAGTCAGAGATAACACAGTGTGGTGCTGGAGGAACACAGCAGGCCAGGCAGCATCAGAGGAGCAGGAAAGCTGACGTTTCAGGTTGGGACCCTTCTTCAGAAAAGCATCTAAGTACAGTTACTGCTGTAATTGTAGGAAATATGGCTGTTGATTGCTGCACAGTAAATTTCTACAAACATCTATGATAAAATTACTAAATAATCTGCTTTTTCTGATGTTTTAAGTAAAGAATAAATATTAGGGAAGAGATGCCTTCTCTGAGAAAGTGTCTTGGGATCTTTTACATTTACTGGGAAGCCTCAATTTAATGTCTTATTGAACAGTTGCTACCTTCAATAGTGTAGCATCCCCTCAGCATGGTACTGGGACGTCAGCCTCGATTTTTGTGCTTCAGCCTCGGGGTGAGACTTGAAGCTGGCATTTTGTTACTCAGAAATGACAATTGAACCACATTGGATATAAAAATGACCCAAACCATTAGCAGAACTTGCCATTCAACACCAGATAATCTGTGGGATAAGGTTACAAGATTGCACTCCTTCGGGTAATATTTGCTGGCTGGGAAATGGGAAATCCTAGATGTGCTTCCCATTATTTCCCCTTCATGGGTCGATAGCAATGGGGTAGTTTGCGCTCAGTTCGCAACAAACAACTGCTCCTCCCAGTCGCGAACCATTTCAACTCCCCCTCCCATTCCTCAGACGACATGTCCATCCTGGGCCTCCTGCAATGCCACAGTGATGCCACCCGAAGGCTGCAGGAACAGCAAATCATATTCAGCCTGGGAACCCTGCAGTCCAATGGTATCAATGTGGATTTCACAAGCTTCAAAATCTCCCCTCCCCCAACCGCATCCCAAAACCAGCCCAGCTCATCTCTGCCTCCCTAACCTGTCCTTCCTCTCACCTATCCCCTCCTCCCACCTCAAGCCCCACCCCCATCTCCTATCTACTAACATCATCCCGCCCCCTTGACCTGTCTGTCCTCCCTGGACTGACCTATCTCCTCCCTACCCCCCCACCTACACTCACCTTTATCGGCTCCATCCCCGCCTCTTCGACTTGTCTGTCTCCTCTCCACCTATCCTCTCCTCTATCCATCTTCTATCCGCCTCCCCCTCCTCTCCCTATTTATTTCAGAACCGTCTTCCCTTCCCCCATTTCTGATGAAGGGTCTAGGCCCGAAACATCAAGCTTTCCTGCTCCTATGATGCTGCTTGGCCTGCTGTGTTCATCCAGCCCCAACACCTTGTTATCTAGCAATGGGTAGTGTGCCAGTTTGGAGGTGGAATTCTACGCATGAATCTTGAAATCATTAAAGTCATCTCTCAGAGAAATGGACGGACAACTCTAGATAAGAATAATGGAACATAAAGTTCTTTGTAAAACTGCTGAATCTGTAAGTTGCAAAATAGAAGTACCTAGTGAAAAAATGAGCTAACAGCTAAAAGTAAACAAATGTGTCAGTGGTTTAGGGGATATAGATTAAAATTATACCATCTACCAAACAACTTCACTGTGTGGCTATGAACGCACTTTTTCTTCCTACATGGTACAAGGGAAGACAACGTGAGAGAGATCACATTTCCCAGATTGAAAAGTGTTGAATATTCTTGGAGTGCTGTCTTAACCAGTGACAATTATGAAGCGAGTCATCTTGTCGCTGTTGTTTTAGTAACATCAACATTGAGTCATAGATTGTATTCATGAATCTTAATTGAAATGTTATAGCCCTGAAGCTAGATGCAGAAGCTAATGTTAACAAAATGTTATAAAAAGAACCAGCAGGGACCAAAAAAGTCTCTAAAAACAACCTCAACTGATTCCTGTACTAGAGATAAAAGGTACTGCAGATGCTGGAGAATCCGAGATAACAAGGTATGGAGCTGGATGAACACAGCAGGCCAAGCAGCATCATAGGAGCAGGAAAACTTGACGTTTCGGGCCTAGACCCTTCATCAGAAATGGGGGAGGGGAAGAGGGTTCTGAAATAAATAGGGAGCGAGGGGGAGGCGGATAGAGGATGGATAGAGGAGAGGATAGGTGGAGAGGAGGCAGACAAGTCGAAGAGGCGGGAATGGAGCCAGTGAAGGTGAGTGTAGGTGGTGGGGTAGGGAGGAGATAGGTCAGTATCAGAGATAATAGGTACCTATCCCCTCCTCCCACCTCAAGCCCCACCCCCATCTCCTATCTACCAACCTCATCCCGCCCCCTTGACCTGTCCGTCCTCCCTGGACTGACATCAAGCTTTCCTGCTCCTATGATGCTGCTTGGCCTGCTGTGTTCATTCAGCTCCACACCTTGATTCCTGTACTAACTAACCCAAAGCACATTGGGGTATGGGCAAGATGAAAAATGCAAGGGACAGCAACAGCTAGGGCAGCACGGTGGCTGAGTGGTTAGCACTGCTGCCTCACATTGCCAGGGACCTGAGTTCGATTCCAGCTTTGGGCAATGGTCTGTGTGGAGTTTGCACATTCTCCCTGTGTCTGCATGGGTTTCCTCTGGGTGATCTGGTTTCCTCCCACAGTCTAAAGATATGCAGGTTATTTGGATTGGCACATGGGGAATGTGGGCTTACAGGGAGAGGGTAGGGTGCTCTTTGGAGGTTTGGTGCAGACTTGATGGGCCAAATGACCTCCTGCCACGCTGTGGGGATTCTATGATTTGAGGTTTGTAAGAGTAAAGAACATAAGATCCCAAAGTGTCTATACAGGGGAGATATGGAGAGTGTGGTTTCCCTTGTGGGGAGAATGTGCAAACTCCACACAGGCAGTCACCTGAGGCTGGAATCAAACCTGGTTTCCTGGCACTGTGAGGCAGCAATGCTAACCATGCCACCCACATTTCTAAGCTTTCCTCATAAGGTACCTGACTGTTTCTGTTATTAGTTTAGTAAATCTCCTCTGAACTGATCCAATGTAGTTATATTCTTCCTTAAATAACAATGTTGTACATAATACTCGAGATATGGTTCCTGTATTCATGAAGCACAACCTCCCCATTTCTGTAAACAATTCTCCTTGCAATATACAAAAACATTTGATTAGTTTCCCTAATTACTGCTGTACCTGCATTCTCAAGTTTTGTGATTCATGTACAAAGATACTCAGATCCCTTTGTAACTCAGAGCTTTGTAATTTCTCACCGGTTAGATAATATGTTTCTTTCTAATTGGACTTGCCAAATGGACAATTTCACATTTTCCCACATTACACTCCATTTGCCTGATCATTGTTCACTCACTTAACCTATCTAAATCCTTTTGTAGTGTTCTTATGTCCTCTTAATAACTTACTTCTTGATCTAATGTTACACCACCAGCAAATTTGGCAACAATATCTTCAGTCCCTTCATTAAGTCATTTATATGAATTTTAAAATGTGTAGGCCCAGCATGGAGCTCTGTGGCACACTACCCATTACATCTAGCAACCAGGAAATGGGCAGCAATGCCGCCTTACAGTGCCAGGAACCTCAGTTCAATTCCACCCTTGGGTGACTGTCTGTGTGGAGTTTGCGCATTCTCGCTGTGTCTGTGTGGGCTTCCTCCAGGTGTGCTGGTTTCCTCCCACAGTCCGAGGATGTGCAGGTTAGGTGGATTGGCCGTGCTTAATTGCCTGTAGTGCTCAGGGATGTGTAGATTAGGTGGGTTATAGGGGAATGGGTTTGGGTGGGTGCTCTGTGTGTCGGTGTGGACTTGTTGGGCTGAAGGACCTGTTTCCACACTGTAGGGATTCCATAATCTATGACCCATTTCTGCCTAATTACTGCTTCCTGTAAGTTGTCATTCTTCTATCCGTGCCAATACACTACCCTGCTTTCATTTCCAGCAATAACCTTTGATGTAGCATCTTGACAAATGTCTTCTGGAAATCTAAGTACAGTATATCCACTAGGTCTGTGTCTAATCCATGTCACATGTTACTTCTGCAAAAAGCTCCAATGAATTGTTTAAAATTAATTTCCCTTTCACAAAACCATGTTGACTCTATCCGATTACCTCAAAATTCTCTAAGTGTCCTGTCATACCATATTTAATAATAGCTTCAAACATCTGGAGCTTTTGAGCTAACTGGTATATAGCTTCAAGCCTCCTGTTTCCCTCCCTTTTTGAATAATGGGGTCACATTTGCTAATTTCCATTCTAATTTTCTAACTTTGCTTCAAAGTTTGTTTGACCCCTGGAGGCTACATGGCCCAATTATTAGGTAAGGTACAAATGGAATTGAATCTCTCAGAAAGACACCACATATCCTGAAAGTTAAACTAAAACTAAATTAAAGCACATGAGATGTTTGGCGTAATTCAGTGCTAAAGTTAAAGCTGAAATAATCTCAGTGACTTCAACCAGAAGTTCCCAGGTGGATGATCCATCTAGGCCTCCTCCAGTGGTCCCTATCATTACAGATACCCCTCTTCAGCCAATTCCATTCACTCCATGCAATATCAAGAAATGGTCGGAGGTACTGGATCGTGCAAAGGCTATGGGCCCTGACAACATTTGGCAATGGTATTGAAGATTAATGTTCCAGAGCCTGACACTCCCCTAGCCAAGCTCTTCCAGTACTGTTACAACACTGGCATCTGCCCAAAATGTGGACAGTTGGCCCGGGTATGTCCTGTATGCAAAAAGCAGGACAAATCGAATTACCGCCCCTTTGGTCTCCACTTGATCACCACTAAAATGTTGGAAGGTGTCCTCAACAGTGTTATCAAGCAACACCTAACCTGCTTAGTGACACCCAGTTTGGGTTCTGCCAGGACCTCTCAGCTCCTGACCTCATTACAGCCTTGGTTCAAACATGGACAAGAGAGCTGAATTCCAGAGATGAGGTGAGAATGACAGCCCATGACGAAAAAGCTGCATTCAAACGAGTGTAGCATCAAGGAGCCCTAGCAAAACTGGAATCAATGTGTATCGGGGGCAAACGCTCCAATGGTTGGAGTCATACCTGGCACATAGGAAGATGGTCATTGTTGTTGGAGGTCAGTCATCCCAGTTCTAGGGCATCTCTGCAGGAGTTCTTCAGGGTAGTGTCCTAGGCCCAACCATCTTCAGCTGCTTCGTTGATGACCTTCCCTTCATCATAACGTCAGAAGTGGGGATGTTTACCGACGATTGCACAATGATCAGCACCATTTATGACTCCTCAGATACTGAAGCAGTCCGTGTTCAAATTCAACAAGATCTGGACGATATCCAGGCTTGAGCTGATAAATGGCAAGTAACATCTACGCCACACAAATGCCAGGCTATGACCATCTCCATTAAGAAACGATCTAATCACTACTCCTTGACATTCAATGGTGTTACCATCACAGAATCCCCCGTTATCAACATCCTTGGAGTTACTAGAGACCAGAAACTGAACTAGACTCATGATATAAATGCAACCACTACAAGAGTAGGTCAGAGGCTAGGAATCCTGCAGGAAGTTACTCACCTCTTGACTCTCCAAATCCTGTCCACCATCTACAAGGTGCAAATCAGGGCTGTGACAGAATATTGCCCATTTGCCTGGATGGGTGCAGCTCAAACAAGATTCGAGAAGCTTGACACCATCCAGGACGAAGCAGCCCGCTTGATTGGCACCACATCCACAAACATCCTCTCTCTCGACCACTGATGCTCAGTCACAGCAGTGTGTCCTATCTGCAAGATGCACTGCAGAAATTCACCAAGACTCCTTAAGACAGCGTCTTCCAAACCCACAACCAAGTTCCTTTTCAAGCCACGCACCATCTTAATTTGGAAATATATTGCTGCTCCCTTTCTGTCACTAGGTCAAATACTGGAATTCCCTCCATTAGGACACTGTGGGTCAACCTATGACATGTGAATTGCAGTTATTCAAGAAGACAGCTCGTCACCGCTTGGGACGGGCAATAAATACTGGCCAGCCAGCAACACCCATGTCTCACGAGTAAATAATATAATATTGTAAATCTGACGAGCCTGCTGGATAGGTTACAGAGAAACACAAGCACATTGTACAGATGCAGTAAGACATCCTTATTTTTATACTCCAACGTGCTTGAAATAAAGGCCAAAATTCCAATAGCCTTTCTGAATACCTATTGCACCTGTGTGCTAGCTTTCTGTGTTTCTTGCACAAGTTCCCCCAAGTCCCTTTGCATTGCAGTTCTCTGCAGCTTTTCTCAATTTAAATGATGCTCTATTCTTTTGATATCCCTTCCAAAACGAACAACTTCACATTTTCCCACATTATAGTCTATTTGCCAAATTTTTGCCCACTTACTTAACTTATTCATGTTTATCCGTAAACTGTTGTACCCCCTCCCAACTTGCCTTTCCACCGATTTTTGTATTGTCTGCAAACTTAGCTACAACACATTTGCTTCCTTCCTCCAAGTCATGACTATATATAGTGAACGGTTGTGATCCCTGCACTGATCCCTGTGGAACCCTGCTGTTTACAGGCCACCAACCTGAAAACAAAACCCTTATCCCTACTGGCTGGTGGCTGCACATTAGTCTGTTCTATATCCAAACCAATTTACTACCTCCAACACCATGGGTTACCTTATAACTTAACCTTTTGTGAGGTACTTTGCCCAATGTCTTCTGGAAATCCAAATGCAACACATCAACTGGATCCCCTCTATCCACTCTGAGACGTCCTCGATAACTCTAATAAGTCAGTCAGACACCATTTCCCTTTCATGAAGCCATGCTGACTCTGTTTGATTAGATTATGAAAACCCTACTGTGCTGTTATTACTTCCTCAGTAATTTATTCTAATATTTTTCCAATTATATATGTCAGGCTAATCGGCCTATAGTTACCTGCTTTTTGCCTCTCTCCCTTTTTGAATAGGGGTGTCACCTTAGCAGTTTTCCAATCCTCCAGTACTTCTCCAGAATTCAAAAATTTTTGTAAAATTACAAGACAATGCATCTACTGTTTCTGGAGCTATCTCTTTTCGGATCCCAGGATGTAAGGCATCAGGCCCAGGGTCTTACCTACCTTTAGCCTTGTTAGTTTGTCTAATGTTACTTCTCTAGTGATGGTGATGATAATTCATTCTTTCCTTTTTAGTATTACAGGAATGTCTGACATATCTTCCACTGTAAAGACTGATGTTTAACTGCTCTGCCATTTCCTTGTTCCCCGTAACTATCTCCCCAGCTTATTTGCTAAGGGGCCTATATTCTCTTTGAACTTTCTGTTCCTTTTGATAGACTTAAAGAAGCTCTTACTGCCATTTTTTTTATTCCGTTCTAGTTTGTCCTTGTGGTTTATTTTCTCTCTGTTTATTATCTCAGTCCTACCTTGTATCCTTAGACTGTGATCCCTGATTCTGGGCTCCCTGGTCATCAGGAAGATCCTTCCTGCATTTAACCTGCCAGGTCCAGTTAGAATTGTATAGGTTTCTATGAGATTCTCTCTCATTCTTCTCTGCAGCCTGAGGATTGTGTTGCTCACCCATTGCTAAGGCGAAGGATATTTCCTTGAGCTGGTGAGGAACTTGAAGATGGAGGGCGGGGATTGAGTTGTCATCATTAACATTGGTACCAACGACATTGACTAGGATTAGTCAATTAGTCTTCTGAACTCCGATGAATATAATCCTTACTGACTCAATCTCTCCTCATACATCATTCCTATCATCCATCCCAGGAAACGGTCTGGTAAAACTTCGCTGCACTCCCTCCATAGCTGGAGCACCCTTCCTCAGATAAGGAGATCTAAGTTGCACATCCAGGTTGTGATTGCCTGGTTGGTTTCTGTGCACCTCAGATGCACAATCTGAACAAGGTTATCCATAAATGGTGTAGAAGCGGCCGTGCTCCTGAACAGGAAATCAGTGCTGTTGACATTATCATTGTATACCAACTCAGCACTGGATGTGGAACCAGAAGTCCTGGCCCCATTGCAGAACAGGAAGCAGAGCCTGTCGTTGCTGCCTGTCCCTTGTTACATGCCAGTTGCTCGTTTTGCTACTGACCAAGACCCCATCTCCTCGCTGTTCCCCTCACTATTTCCAAGACTGGTGTCTCTTCACTTGTTGGCCAACCTCCTCAGTGTCCAGGCTATGTGCCTCCTTGCTGGCCAACCTCCTCAGTGTCCTGGCTGTGTCCCTCCTTGCTGGCCAACCTCCTCAGTGTCCTGACTGTGTCCCTCCTTACTGGCCAACCTCCTCAGTGTTCTGGCTGTGTTCCTCCTTGCTGGCCAACCTCCTCAGTGTCCTGGCTGTGTCCCTCCTTGCTGGTCACCCCACTGATTGCTCCCTTTGGGTCTCATTTGTTGCATTTTGGTGTAATTTCCACACCAGACAGGCATGTACCTTTTTCTGAAGAAGGGTCCCGACCCGAAACGTCAGCTTTCCTGCTCCTCTAATGCTGCCTGGCCTGCTGTATTCTTCTAGCTCCACACTGTGTTAGATCTGTATTTTTAACACTGTTTCTTGACAGCACAATATGTGACATTCTGGTATAAACCTCACCGTCAGTCACTGTGTCTGTGCTATGGTGTCAGTGTAGTGTGCTCAGTCATTCAGCCATGTGCAGTGACATACAGAAACACACAGAAAAATCAGAAACCCGATTACGTGATGGTGTTGTCAATAAACTTCAAGATATCTGTCTCAACACATAGAAGCCCACAAAGAACATTACCTCTGCCACACTCCTGACCGCCTCACTGCTTGCTACCCCACTGAGCTTAGTAAAGTTAGAATGCAATAGGGCAAGAAGACAAAGAAAAAATGGATCTAAAGGAGGTGTGGATAGCAGGGTCTTGTAGAGTTACTTTGTGAACACAAACTAAAAGAGATCAAAGACAAATGAAAACCAGCAAAAGGAACCATAATGGGAGAGAACAAAAAGAAAATCCACAATGTCAGCTCATACAGTGAGGCCCATTGTACTGCCGTCGTGGAACATGAACGTCAATTAAGGGAATACTTCCAAAGAATCAAAAATTTTCTGAAGAAAGGTCTAGGCCTGAAACGTCAGCCTTCCTGCTCCTCTGATGATGCTTGGCCTGCTGTGTTCATCCAGCTCTCCACCTTGTTACCTCAAAATCCCCAAACAGCCGTTTCCAGAATTCACTGTTCAATATTGGATTTCTATTGCCTCCAATAAACAGATTCATGCGTCATCAAGAGATTCATCGCAAAAAAATCAAAAAAATTCTGGCTGTCTCCTTCACCACTTGGAAGTTCCCCGCTAAACCCCATACCATCCTGACTTGGAAATGTATTCATTTCGCTGAGTCAAGATCCTGGAACTGCCTCCCTTGCAGCATTGAAGACCTACCTACAGCACATGGACAGCCGCAGTTCAAAAAAGCATTATCACCTTCTCCAGGGCAACTAGGGATGGGAAATAAATACAGGCCTAGTCAGCGACATTCCTTGAACAAATAAACAAAGAAGTAGAAAGAGGAAAGACAATAAATGTGGGAAAATAATTTGGTTAGATTCTTAAATGTGAGTGGCAATTGGACTGCAAATCTGTCAGGCTTTCTCTCATTACTACCTCCTTCTCTCTCTTTTTTTAAAAAATGGAAATCCCTACAGTGTGGAAGCAAGCCATTCAGCCCATCAAATCCACACCAACACTGAACAGCATCCCACCTAATCCCTGTAACCTCAAACATATCCCATGGCCAATCCACCTAGCCTGCACATTCCTGGACACTATGGGCAATTTAACATGGCCAATCCACCTAATCGACACATCTTTGGACTGCGGGAGGAAACCAGCGTACCCGGAGGAAACCTACATAGACACTGGGAGAATGTGCAAACTTCACACAGACAGTCACCTGAAGCTGGAATTAAACCCAGGTCCCTTCTGCTATGAGGTAGCAGTGTTAACTACTGAGCCATACACTCAATTTCTGGTCTTTCTGGTTCAGGTTATTTTCTGTACTGGGTCTGTTATGTCCAAGTTACAGAGGAAGACTCAAGGCCAATTCACCACACCTGCTGTAGCGTGTTTGGAATGGGAGAAAGGGAAATGGTGACATAGTGATAGCTGATTTATTAATCCAAATGCCCAGGATAATATTCTGGGGGTCTAGGTTCAAATCCAATCACGGGAATTTAAATTCAGCTATAAAGCTTGAATTGCCATAGTAGAGTAAAACCAACTTGGTTCACTGATGAGTTTAGGTAAGGAAATTGCCACCATTGGTCTGGTGGCTATATGGCTCCGAATCCACAGCAGCATGGTTGATTCTTAACTGCCCTCTGAAATGGTAATCATTCAGGTCAAGGGCAATTAGCAGTGGGCAGCAAATGCTGGCCTTGCCAGTGATGCTCACGTTCCATGAAAGAAGGAAAAGAAATTCTGCACAGTTTGAACTTCAACTTGTAAAGGTTTTTGACATGGCCTTGTCTAAAATCTTATATCTTGATGTAGAAATACTGGAATTATTTTGAGATAATGGACTGAAGAACTTAACAACAGAGAGAAAAAAAATCAAGTTTTGGCCGATCAGCCCACCAGGACTGTTATACCATCCAGTAAAATTGTGGCTGATCCTTGAGTTAATCTCCATATTTGCGTCAAATCTCAATATCCCTTGTTCCCTTTGAGCTAAATTGTTGGGGGTGGGGGTGCTGTAATGCTGCAGTGGGATTACCCCTAGCCCTAGGTTCAGGGAGCTCGGTTCAAGCCCCACCTTGCTCCAAATGTGCATAATAACATCACTGAGGATGTTGATTAGGAAACATCTTGAGCTAAATTATTTGCACTCATTACTGGAATAAAGAGGTTGCTGTAGTACAGGTGAACAATTTAGTGGATCGCGGCTTCAAAAATATTGTTGTTTGATGTGACTTAATTTGGATAGAATCATAAAGATTATGCTCTCAA
Source organism: Ginglymostoma cirratum (assembly GCA_024137785.1). NCBI lineage: Eukaryota > Metazoa > Chordata > Chondrichthyes > Orectolobiformes > Ginglymostomatidae > Ginglymostoma > Ginglymostoma cirratum. Next base: position 9,845,733 of record JAHRHZ010000091.1, on the reverse strand, counting down.
TGTCATTAATTCTAAATATAAAAAATCTTTTCCTGTCATTTCATTAATTGTTTAGAAACAGAAGTATCTCTGCTACTCATCTGACACCTAGCTTCAACAAAGCAATTATGACTTATATTTATACAGTGCCTTTACTGTAATAAAATGCTCTAAGCCCCTTTACAGGAGCATTATAAAATGAAACATAATGTTGCATCAGAGAAGGAGACGTAAGGAGAAGTGACCAAATGCTTGGTAAAAGAGGTAGGTTTTAATAGCTGCCTGGAAGGAGGAGAGAGAGGCAGCGAAGCTGAGGGGCTTTGCGGAGGGGAAATTGCCTTAGCAACTGAAGGGAAAGCACAGCCACTGGAGCAGTTAAAATCAGGGATGGGAACAAGTCCAAACCTTCAAGACCATTGCTACTTCAGAAGGTGGTTGGCTTGGAGAAGACTACAGAGGGAGGGAGGGAGGGCAAAAGGAATATGAGAACTGTAAAATCGAGCTGTTTCTTGACCTGGAGTGATTGGTAGCCCTTAATGTTGCTGCTACAATGTATGAAAGAAACCCCATGCAATGAGCCACTGAGAACCAGTACAGACCTACAATAGGTCTCATTTGGTGACTATGCCTGAAGTGCTGATAGCACTGGAAGTCCTCACACTAGCTGATTTGATTTATTACTGTCACACATACAGTGAAAAGTTTTGTTTTGTTCCAGAAAATCCCTACAGTGTGGAAACAGGCCCTACCCTACACATCCCTGAAAACTACAGGCAATTTAGCATGGCCAATCCACCTAGCTTGGAAATCTTCAGACTTTGGGAGGAAACCGGAGCAAACCCACGCAGAACATGCAAACTCCACATTGTGTGCAATACAGTCAGATCATACCATACAAAGTGGTGTATTAGAACAGAGTGAAGAATACAATGTTACGGCTGCAGAGAAGGTGTAGGTGTGGAAACCAGGCTCAATAAAGCACTTGAGACACTTAGTATCCGTATGCATTAAGGGCTGCTGCGGTCACAAAGCTCAGCTATCCACTCATAATGTGAGTCCTTCTTGTTTAAAATTGATCTGACTTGTTCTTAGTAGATTTCACTTTTTCAGTATGTTTTTTTCAAAAAAACAGTTTGTTTTGCTCAGACCAAAGAACAGCATTTCCAAATATGCAGCACCTCCATAGCAATGCACAGGAGTGCCAGGCAAGATTAAATGTTAAAGATACTGCAGTGAGATTTGAACCAGGGCACCAGTGTAGAAGTGGGACTTACAGGATTAGATGGGTACAAGTTTGAACCTAAGCCTAGAATCTGGGATTTCATCCAGCATGGCTCAGGCAGCAACACAGTTGACCACCACCTTTGGGTTAGAAGGTGGAGCATCAACCACAGAAGCTGCTTCCGACTGGGTTCCTCTGATTTTTGCTGGGAAGATATATTTTGGACACTGGTTTGAGTTTGGCTCTGGTAGAATAGCCCACTACCATCAAGCTTTGCATGAATAGGTAGGTGTCTGTCATGTTAATTACTAAAGGTGTCTCCAGCCTCGCAAGTAAATGCCAGCAAGGAGCTATAGGTGGAATGGGAGGGAGGGGAGAAAACTGCCGACAGAATTCTGTGTCTGTGATACCTACACGTCAGACTTCATACCTCCCTGAAAGTGGAGTCGCAGGTAGACAGTACAGTGAAGAAGGTGTTTGGTACGTTTGCCTTTATTGGTCAGTTCATTGAGTATAGAAGTTGGGAGGTCATGTTGCAACTGTACAGCACATTGGTTTGGCCACTTTTGGAATACTGTGTTCAATTCTGCTCTCCCTGCTATAGGAAAGATGTTGTGAAACTTGAAAGGGGTCAGAAGATATTTGCAAGGATGTTACCAGGATTGGAAAGTTTGAGTTACAGGGAAAGGCTGAATAGGCTGGGGCTATTTTTCTTGGAGTGTCGGAGGCTGAGAAGTGACATTATAGATGTTTATAAAATCATGAGGGACATGGATACAGTGAATAGCCAAGGATTTTCCCAGGGTAGATGAGTCCAAAACTAGACAGCATAGGTTTAAGGTGAGAAGGGAAAGGTTTAAAAGAAACCTAAGGGGCAACTTTTTCATGCAGAGGGTGGTGCGTGTATGAAATGAGCTGCCAGAGGAAGCGATGGATGTGGGTACAATTAAAACATTTAAAAAGGCATATGGATGCGTATATGAATAGAAAGGGTTTAGACGGATATGGGCAAAATGCTGGCAAATGGGACCAGATTAATTTAGGATATCTGGTCGGCATGGACAAGTTGGACCGAAGTTTCTATTTCCATGCTATACATCCCTACGACTTTCGGGCATATGACCCGACGAAATGCTAGAAATCAAGGCCCGCTAATCCTAAAGTCATCAGCAAAATGAAAGGTTTTTAAAAAGGACACTGAATTCCTCAATTTCCCTGTCTTGTAGACCCAGGTCGACAGAATGCACAGGCCAAATTTCTGACCTTAACAAGAATGGCAATTCATTACAAGTAGCTACAAATAAACGATAATGAATTATTACCATATAACTCTACCGGTTTCAACGCTAATCCTCTTATAAATTTCTACTTACACTTACGTGTATACACACACAATTGCACACAGACAACATGCAAATGCAAGCAAACACACACAGACACAGACAGATTACATTGGTTTGCATGTATAGAAATGTCTCCGACATTAATTAATTAAAAGTCACAGCTTACTGCTGAAGGAAAGATAAAATGGTTTTCGTCAGTAGGCAAATAGCTTTTACTGCAGAGAATAGAGAGACCTCCAGAACTAGAGGAGATCTAATAGTTTCTTTCCATATGTTGTTCACACCCTCAAGCTGTACAGCTAATTGAGAACCAATCACATAATTGTTGGCAGACAGAAGGCCTTTGTCATCAAAGCTGGTCTACTCAGTTAATTGTTGCCAACCAAAGCTCCATTTGGATACAGCTGCTCAGTTCCAGCTCATCTGCAAACTACACTTCAACTACTGCTGGAGCCAGCAGCTGTTGTAAGCAGTAACCCAATCATTTTCAGGTAACTGGCTTTCAAAAACATGCAGTACCCTTGGACTTTTTACACAGACCTTTGTCCATATCTGTTCACACTGAAAAATACAGGGAATAAAAAATCAGTGAACTTTTATTAATGAACAAATTTACTGGAAAAGGACAGGAGGATATATTTAATGTGGTCTGCAGCTTGCAACACAACTCTTAATACTTTAATTTGATATTTGTCTGTGAGAGATGGACAAGTCCTACTTTTTGCTCTCATTTTTCACATTGCCCAGGCATAATAGCCTTATGAAGGCGGTGGTACTGCTTACCATGTAGGGTAGAGATAACCACAGTGCTGTAACAGAAGGAGTTCCAGAACTACAACCCCGTGACAGTGAAGGGACGGCGATATATTTCCAAGTCAGGATGGTGAGTGTCTTAGAGAGGAACCTGCAGGTGGTGGTGTTCCCATGTAACTGCTGCCCTTGTCCTTTGAGATGGTAATGGTTATGTGTTTGAATGGGGCTGTCTAAGAACGTTTGGTGAGTTTCTGCAGTGTGTCTTGTACATGGTGCACACTGCTACTGCCGAACGTCAGTCATGGAGGGAGTGGATGTTGGTCAATGTAGTGACAATCAAGTCAGCTGCTTTCTCCTAGATGTTGTCAAGCTTCTTGAGTGTTGTTGGGGCTGTGATAGGGTTAGGGTTAGGCAACTGGGTAGTATTCGATTATACTCGTGACTTTTGCCTGGTAGGTGGTGGGCAGGCTTTGGGGAGTTAGGAGGTAAGTTACTTGTTGATAGTGAAAGATTCTGTGGTATTAATGTCATTGAATGTCAAGGGGTAGTGGTTAGATTCTCGCTTTTGTAAATGGTCACTGCGTGGCATTTGTGTGGTATGAATGTTACTTGCCACTTGTTAGACCAGACCTGGATATTGTCCATGTCTTGTTGCATTTGAACACGGACTGCTTCAATATCTTAGGAGTTGCAAATGGGCCTGAACATTGTGCAATCAGCAGTGAAAATCATCACTTCTGGCCTGATGCTGATGGCAAGATCACTGATGATATAGGGTGGCACGGTGATTCAGTGGTTGGCATTGCTGCCTCACAGCACTGGGAACGATTCCACCCTTGGGAAACTATCTGTGTGAAGTTTGCATGTTCTCCTTGATTCTGTGTGGGTTTCCTTTGGGTGGTCCGGCTTCCTCCCACAGTCCAAAGATATGCAGGCTAGATGCATTAGCTGTGCTAAATGTCGGTTACAGGGACAGGTTGGGGGTGCTGGGTGTGGATGGGGCTCTTTGGAGGGTTGGTGCAGGTTTGATGGGTTGAATGGCTTCTTTCCACACTGTAGGGATTCTAAGAAGCAGCTGAAGATTGTTTAGCCTCAGACACTCCCCTGAGGAACTCCTGCAGAGACGTCCTGAGCTAAGTTGATTAATCTCCAACAACAATGACCATTTCCCTAGTGCTAGCTAAGCTCCAATCTGTAGAGAGTTTGCCTATGGATACCCATTGACTCCAGTTTTGTTAACTTGATGCATATGTGTCAAATGTGGCATTGACGTGGCCTTGTTTACCTCACCTCTGGAATTCAGCTCTTTTGTCCATGTTTGAGCCAAGGCTGTAATGAGGTCAGGAGCTGAGTGGCCCTGGCAGACCTGAACTGAATGTCAGTGAGTAGGTTATTGCTGAGCAGGTGCTGCTTGATAGCGCTGTTGATGACACCTTCCGTCACTTTACTGATGATCTACAGTAGGCTGATGAGGTGATAATTGGCTGCGTTGAATTTTTCCTGCTTCTTGTGTCCAGGGTATACCTGGGCAATTTTCCACTTTGTCAGGTAGTTGACAGTTTTATTCGAGAACTGTTTGGTTCGGGGTATGGCAAGTTCTGGAGCTCAAGTCTTTAGTGCTATTGCCGGAATGTTGTCTGGACCCATAGACTTTGTCGTATCCAGTGCCTAGAGCCATTTCTTGATAGCATGTGGAGTGAATCAAATTGGCTGTAGACTGGCATCTGCGATGCTGGGGACCACTGGAGGAGACCGAGATGGATCATCTGCTCAACAGCTTTGGCTGAAGATTGTTCTGGGTTTGAGGAACCTCCTCCTCAGTAAATGTCCACCATACACAACTAGGTTGGACGAACTGCAGAGATTAGATCTGATCCACTGCTAGAAAATCACTTAACCCTGTCTATCATTTGCTGCTAGTCCTGTGTTGTAGCTTCACCAGGTTGACTCCTCAGTTTTAGGTATGCCTGGTGCTACTCCTGGCATGCCCTCCTGCACTCTCCATTCAACCAGGGTTAGTCCTTTGGCTTGATGATAATGGTAGACTGACAGATACACTGGGCCATGAGGTTAGAAATTTTGCTGGAGAATGATTCTCCTGCTGCTGGTAGGTCCCAGTGCCTCGTGGATGCCCAGACTTGACATGCTAGAATTGAAATTCTATCCTATTTAGTGTGGTTGTTATGCCACACAACACAATCCTCACTATGAAGATAGGATTTCATCTCCATGAAGACTGTGCAGTGGTCAGTACTATCAATGGTGCCATGAACAGATGTATCTATGGCAGGCAGATCGGTGAGGACAAGGTCAAGTGCATAGTCAAGTCTGTCCACTTAGCTCTGTAGATCTAGTCTATCAACAATGTCATTAAGGACTTGACCAGCTCTGTCAGTCCTGGTACTGCCACTCTTGATGATGGGACTTGAAGTCTACCACAGAGTACATTCTGTGCCCTTGCCATGTTCAATGATTCCTTCAAGTGGTGTTCAAAATAGAGAAGTAATGAGTCATCAGCCAAGGGATGCAGGCAGTAGTCAGCAGGAATTTTGCTTGCCCATCTTTGGCCTTAGGATGTGAGTCTTCATAATGCCTGGACTCAATGTTGAGGATCTCAGGGCAGCTCCATCCTGACTATATACCACCGGACCTCCACCTCTGTGCTGCCAATGGGATAGGCCATACCCAGGAATGATGACGGTGGTGTCTGGCACGTTGTGTGCCTGGTACGATTCAGTGAGTATGATAATGTCAAGCTGTTGGTTGTCTGTGAGACAGTTCCCACTTTTGGCAGGACTGGGCATGCTATTGTCTGTTCTGGTGCCTAGGCTGATGCCAGGTGCTGTGCCCAGTTTCATTCTTTAGCCTTTGTAGCAATTGATACTACTAAGCAGCTTTCTAGGCCACCTCAGAAGGCTGTTCTAGAATTTTCTTTCCTAGAGGTTGGGTAATTGAACTTATTTAAGGCAAAGTTAGATAGATTTTTGAATGACTAACAGTTAGGGAGAAGACAGGAAGGTTAAGTTCAAACCAAAATTAAGTCAGCCGTGATCTTATGGAATGTTGGACCAGGTGCATAGGACCAAATGGTTTGCTATTGGTCCCAAGTTCCCATGTTTCTAGATTAATTGATAAATTAACGTCCAAGCAAATCAAAGGGGCCAAGCATTGTCTAGGTTTAACCTTGCTCTTAAAGTAGAAAGGATCGGCTCTTGTAAGGAACAAAAACAGAAGTTGCTGGAACAGCTCAGCAGGTCTGGCAGCATCTGTGAAGGAAAAATTAGAGTTAGCATTTCGGGTCCGGTGACCTTTCCTCAAAACTACAGCTTTTGTAAGGTATCTTTCATGTTCTCAGGTTGACAAGAGAACACTTCACAGCCAAGGCAGTGTAATCACTGTTGTGCATAGCAAGATCTAGCAATGTAAACAAGCCAAGATAGTCATTGCTGGCCTCAGCTGTTGCAGTTGGTGCTGCTCTGGTCCCAGGACCCCTTGGCTTGGGAGTGGATGAAATTAATGAATGGAAGAACTCTGCACTGTTGGATGAGGACAGAGCCAAGCTCAGCTGTAGGGCCTCCTACAGTTGCATAGGCACCGACATCCAATTGTCCAAAGTTCAGGTATGAATAGTGACCGTGAGATCCCCCAATGCAGTGTTAAGAAATGGGCCAGCAGCAACGTCCTCTCCCAGACCTGCCCAGTCGTGAGGTGCTGGCCACTCGAAACCAGCTCCAATGGGGCAGACAATACCATTCGTACTGAACAACAGAATCCTGAAGCAATTGCTCCGCTCAGAACTCGGTTACAACAGAAGACGCCAATGCTTCAGAGATGTCTCCAAACAAAGATCTGTAGCTCGGGTTGTGGGTGAGGTTGTTGACTTGTTTTCGTTGGACATTTCGTCACCATGCTAGGTAACAAGATCAGTGGAGACTCCAATGAAGCGATGTTATTCTACTCCACTTGGAATTTATACTGTCTGGTCTGATATGGTGAGTAGGGTTATTTCCAGTTTTGTTCTATATAGGTTTGTATATTGGGCCCAATTCTATATTTTTGTTGATAGGATTACAGGTGGAGAACCATGCCTCTAGGAATTCCCATGCATGTCTATGTTTGACTTGGGCTACAATGGTTACCTTGTCCCAGTTAAACTGATGGTCTTCGTTGTCTGATTGTACAGATATTAAGGAGAGTTTGTCATGTTGTTTTGCTGTTAGTTGATGTTCATGTATTCTGATGATTAGTTTCCTTCCTGTCTGTCCGATGTAATGTTTGTGGCAGTCGTTGCATGGTATTTTGTAAACCACGTTGGTTCTGCATGTTGTGGGGATGAGGTCTTTAATCCTTGTGAGTGTTTGTCATAGAGTGACTGTGGGCTTGTGGGCCGTCATGATTCCTAATGGTCTTAGGAGTCTCGTTGTCAGTTCTGACATGTTCTTAATGTAGGGCAGTGTGGCCAGTGTGTTAGGGTGTAATGTGTCCTCCTGTTTGTTGTGTGTTTATTAGGCACCTGCAGATGAAGTTGCAGGGATATCCGTTTATAGCAAAGATTTTGTATAGTGCTCTTCTTCTTTCCTGCGTAGTTCTGGAGTGTTGCAGTGTGTCCTGGCCCGTTTAAATAGTGTCCTTATGTGGCTTTGTTTGTGGGCGTTGGGGTGGTTCCTGTGGAAGTTGAGGGTTTGATCAGTGTGGGTTGCTTTTCTGTGTAGTGAGGTTTGGAACTCCCCGTTGGTCATACACTCATCTCTAACATCCAGAAATGGAAGTTGATTGTTGTTTTCTTCTTCCCTCGTGTATTTAATTCCTGTGAATACGCTGTTGATGAGGCGGTGGGTCTCTTCTAATTTGTTGCGGTTAATAGTGACAAATGTGTTGTCCACCCACCGGATCCACAGTTTAGGTTGAATGTGGGGGAAGGTGGTGTGTTGTAGTCTTTGTATGTCTACATCTGCAATGAGTCCTGAGATGGGTGACCCCATTGGTGTGCCTTTGATCTGTTTGTATACTTGACCATTAAAGACGAAGTGTATGGTGAGGCTCAGGTCCAGTGGTTTGAGTATGTTGTCATTGCTGATGGACCTACTGGTCTGCGTTGCTGCTTGCTCTAGTAATGTGGTCACTGTTTCTTTGGCTGGTGGGATTTCGATTGATGTGAATAAATCTGTAACGTCAAAGGATACCATAATCTCATCGTCGCTGATTTTTATGTTCTTCAGGGTATTGAGGAAATCTTGGGTCAAGTGGATGGAATGGGGTGATCCGTCGACCAGGTGTTTCAATCTCTGTTGTAGGTCCTTGGCCAGTTTGTGTGAAGGTGTGGCTGGTCGGGAAACAATGGGTCTGAGGGGGCTGTCTGGTTTATATATTTTAGGAAATCCACAGAAGTAGGGGTGTTCATGCCTTCTGGTTTCATTCTCATGTAGGTCTGTCTTGATTATCTGTCCTGCATCCTGTCGTCTCTTCAGTGTCTGGGTGATCCTGTTACCGAGCTGCGGTGTTGGGTCTATCGCCACCTGTTGGTAGGTGGTTATATCTGCAAGCAATGCCTGTGCTTTCTTAACGTAGCCTGGTTTGCTCATAATGATGGTCTGCTGGTAGGATTATAATGTTCTTGTCTTTCTTGAGTTTATCTAGTGCTTTTCTCCCTGATGTGTTCAGGTTGTCCCCTTTGTTCCTTCTATGTAGTCTGGGGTTTATAGTTTGTTGATTGACTTGTTGTGTTTCGTCCGTTCGTAGCTTTGGGGTTATAGTTTAGTCCGAGTAATAGCACCGCTCTCTCAGCTTCTGTGAGTTGTCCATTCGGTACGTTTCTTATCCATGTGTCCGGTTTGTTGTTGTCCTTCTCTTTGTGGTGGATCAGTTTGGTGAGTTTCTCCTGTAACCTGTGTCTCTTCTTAGTTTTGGTTTTGTGTTGATTGAGGTTGATGGCCTGTTCTAGGACTGTAGTCCAATGCTGGTCCGTAGAGTTTAGATACTGTGATTTTGGCGTGAAATTTCCTGTTCATACTTGTAGAGTGGGTTATGGGCATCATTAATCATTGCCCGTAGCATTCTGTGTCCGTTCTGTTCAGCTATTTTCTGTGCCTGTGGGTTGTTGAGTGGAGGTTTGTATTTCATGCTGCGGGGCAGTAACTGGTTCCTGAGGCATTCGTGGAGAAAGTGAAGTTGTTCGTGGGTAGTGCTCAGCCGGTTGGCGAAGGTTTTCCATTGTCGGGCAATTTTCAGCATGTTACACCCGTAGGTGTTTTAAATTTTAGCAAAGATCTGTAGTTTGGGTTGTGGGTGAGGTTGTTGACTTGCTCGCCGAGCTGGCTTGTTTTCGTTCAGAGACAACTAGGAATCATGGTGGCCCACAAGCCCACAGCCACTCTATGAGAAACACTCACAAGGATTAAAGACCCCATTGCCACAACATGCAGAACTGACATGGTTTACAAAATACCATACAATGACTGCCACAAGCATTACATCGGACAGACAGGAAGGAAACTAGCCATCAACATACATGAACATCAGCTACCGCAAAATGGCATGACGAACTCTCCTTAATATTGGTACGCTCAGACAATGAAGGCCATCAGTTTAAACGGGATAAGGTAACCATTGTAGACCAAGCCAAACATAAACACACACAAGAACTCCTAGAGGCATGGTTCTCAACCGGCAATGCAATCAATAAACATATAGAATTATATCCCATATACAAACCCATACAGATCAAAACCAGGAAATGACACTACTCACCATAACAGACCGGACGGTATAAATTCCAAGCGGAGTAGAACAACATCGCTTCATTGAAGGCTCCAATGATGACGTTACCTAGCACAATGATGAAACGTCTGAACAAAAACAAGCCAGCTCGGCGAGCAAGTCAACAATCTCATGTCTCCAAACATCCTAGCAGGCATCAAACATCTCCATCAACTCATGGGACCCCCTGGCATATGATCCAGCAAAATAGCTCAGTTGGGATGGTATTGAGGACATCAGAAGGTTTCATCAGGAACACGCAGAGTGGAAGTTGAGATATCAGAGGGAGAGCACAAATCTCCGAATGTATCATCCACCCAACCCTCCAAGACCAACTGCACTGCACGTCACACAGTCTTACAGATCACAGTCACCATCCTGACTTGGAAATATATCGCTGTTCCTTCAGTGTCAGTGGATCAAAATCCAGGAATTCCCTCCCTGAGGGCATTGTGGGTCTACTTACAGCAGGTGGGCAGCAATAGTTCAAGAAGGCAGCTCACCACCACTTTCTCAATGGCAACTAAGGACAGGCAATAAATGCTGGGCCCAGCCAGCAACGCCCATGTACACATGAGAATATATAAAAAAATTGGACCTATCTGCCATTTTGTAAGCCATTGAAGTTGAGTGTACACAAGTTGTCCTCAATCCCAAGAGTCTGTCTAAGAAGAAACATGAAACTTTAACCTGAGGCCTTGTCTAGTCTCTCATTTGGATGTAAAAATTGCATTGTATCATTTCAAAGGAGAGGTGGAGAGTTGTTGACCAGATGCTACTAGAGTTGACTTCACTGCTCCATCATACAATGCAATTGTGATAATTCAAGTTCAGATAATGCCAAACTCTGGTTCTGTCAAGTTCACCAGCTGAGAAAAGAACAAGCCCAATAGAAAGATGCTTGCACTTAGCTGTAATTCTACACTGCAAACTCCAGATTAGCGAATTATTTGAACTTGTCATATGACTGTGCCAACTAATCAGGATGGAGTTACGCCTTGCAAGAGAGAGAAATCCAGGATCACTGGGCAAACCATCATTTGACTGAGATTTCATTGGGAAGGGGCATTAATAACCTGAAAATTTGGCTAAACCTGGGAGAAAAGATGACCAGGCCACATGTGGGCCTCATGCTGCTTTCTCAAAGTTGTGCTTAATACAAATTTAAATAGGGAATAGTGCACGTCATAATTTAATCATTAGGATTTTACTGTATCTCAAAACGAAGCTGTATCTCTAGGCAAAGGTGAAAGAAGAACCTAAGAACCAATGTGCAGGTGAAATAGCATGAAAAATAGCTGTCCAGGGAAGTAATAAGTACATTTTACATGCTACTCAGCATTCTGAGAAACCTGATCAAACCTATATTTGATAACATTGACTAGGAATAGTTGCTGCATGGTAGCAGAGTGCAGTATAAATTTGATTTAAGATATATACAGGAACACTAGGTGGCGTGCACTATTCACAGTTATAGGACAGTGCAGAACTACTAAGGTCTGTGAAAACTATCTCAATACCATCCCACACAAGTAACATAAGGTTTCCTTACCAGCAAATCCCATTCACTTAATTATTCAATCCTGCAAATCATTAAGAGGCATGGATTCAGCAAGTACTTCGATCAATTATAACCTTTAAGTTTATTTATTTGCAAAGAAACATGCTTAATTCATTGCTGTATGGTTGTATTGTACCAGATGTAACTGCAGTTCCAACCCTAGCGATGTATAAATTAATAAGACAACAAAGACAGCGAGATAGAATTGGCATGGTGGGCTGAATGACCTCTTTTTGTGTTCCATTTAGGGTAATTTTAACTGACTATGGGAAGTAATGGCACAGCGCTGATTTTACACTGAAGTTGACAGGTAGGAAATTTATGTTGAACTTGATGCTGTCAGTTTTCCAATAAGCACATCAGTTAATGTTCCACTATTTTTCTAGTTGCACATGACTTATTCCCTATTTTACAATTTTAATTTGTATATTAAGAAAAAGCAAATTCTTGAAAATACTCTTGAGACACGTTCAGAAAGCTCTGTCAAGATCAGTCTGTTACAATGTTGATTCATTCACAGAAGAGGCCAGCTTGCATTTACTTACAGCTTAATCATTTCTAAGTTCCTAGGTTGCCTCAACTATGGAACTTAATGATGTTACCAGAGCAGCATGTATAGAGTAGAAGTTCCACTCACGTGGAACAAGAGTTTAATGTATTTTTGTGGCCTTCCTCCAACTTTCCAGTTGATGTGTTAACACAATCAACTTAAAACAGGTTAATGTCATGTCCATCATAACTGGGCCATCTTGCCAATGTGTGGCACTGTGGTAGTGCCCCTACTCCTGGAGCAGGAGGCCCTGGTTCAACACCCGCCTGCTCTAGAGAAATGTAGAAGCATCCCTGAATAAGTTGAATAGGGAAAAAGGTGTTAATAAAAGAAGCTATCCTGTCAATCCCACAGGTCCAACAGCATCTGTTGAGAGAAATAGCATTAATATTTCAGGCTGAGATGATCCCTCATCAGAATGTTTCATTGCTTTATTTAATTTTTGTACACCAGAAGTTTTGTTTAACCTTGCACTGTGATTCTTTCAGTTAATAACCCTGAGTTCAAGTCTCTGTTTAAAAGTTAATGGTCTCTCTTGGGATCAGAATAAGAGAAGCTAATGTCAGTTCGGAAGAGCTCAGTGGTGCAGCACTGGGGGAGTATATATACTGGGGGAGTATAAGAAGTGCAGGAATGAAACTTAAGAGGAAAATTCAAACAGCCAAGGGGGAGCATAAATAAATTTTGGCAAGTAAAAATTAAGTGAGTCACATCGATCTTTTATAAGTACAAAAAGAGGCCAGGAATAACTAAGGAAAGAGTAGGACTCTTTTTCGGCCGTTGCATTCATAATGGGAGAATAGCTCCTTCTGTATTTTGTCATAACTCACTATGATTCTGGGTTTCTGTCTATCATTGGGAATTTTCTCAGATTAGTCTTCAAATCAGTCTCTGTAGCTTTGGTGAATGTTTGCTATGAATCTGAAATGCGTTTTCTGCTGATCTTTCACTGAAACTATGACAGTTGATCAGGAGAATCGTGCACAGGAATTCTTGTTTAATCTTTATTGTAGAATTGTGGCCAATTAACTCTGTTGGCAAGATGGCTAGTACATGGTTCAGAATGAGTCCAATGGCACAGGTCTGATTCCTGTTCCGACTGAGGTAGTCTTGGTTCTTGCCTCCTTGCCCTGACCTTGAGAGTTGAAGGCACTGACAAATAACTTCCTCATTGCGATGTCCATGTGTCTGGGTTCAAGACAGACTGGTTGAAGAGAAGACATGGTCAACAACTGTCTTTAGACATGAGTTACTGTTTTTGTATTTTTTATTGTGTAATTTTGTTTATGACTGAATAAAACTATATTATTTTACAATACATGGTAATCTGAGATACGTACCAGTCTCTCATCTTACTGTCACATTATTGAAGACTATTCAATAAACTCTATTGGTCAATGATTGTTGGTCTCCACATTCTTCTCTACATGTGATTCTGATATTCACTTGGCTTTACCTCCAAGGCTCTATGGGACGCTCTGGGACACTTGGAGGCTGAACTCCAAACCATCATTGAAACATTCATGGAGGCATATGAGAGAATAGGCTAAACATTTGGAAGACAAGGGTGCTTTACAAGCCTGCTCCTATCATACAAGATTGTTCCCCAATTATCGAGATTCAAGGTAAGTCATGGACCAACATGCACAAATTCTCAGTAAGGGCAGACATGAACAATGAAACTCAATATCACATTTAGAGTGCTAGCACAGCCCTTGGCAATCTGAAGAACAGAGTGCTTGATGACAAAGACCTCAAACCCAGCACCAACCACATCTTCTCAGGAACCAGAGTGTTGCTTGGCCTTCTGTGGAGAATTTACAACAGTTCAAATTGCTAGAAAATTATCACCAGCAATATCTCCGCAAAATCGTGCAAGTCCACTGTCGGGATAGACATTCCAATATTTGTAAACTCTCAGGCCAACATCCCCAGCATCGGGGCACTGGTTACAGTCCATTGGTTGAAATGGTTGGTGAACATCATTCACAAGCCTGACACAAGACTTGCAAAGAAAGCTCTCTACTCAGAGCTTCATCATGGCAACCCGTTGCCAGAAGGGCAGAGAAACCGCTCCAAAGCTTCCAGGAAAGATTGCACCCATCCCTCAACTTATGGGAAACTCTAGCCCAAGGTCAGCTCAACTGGAGAAGAAGCCAAGTCCAGGTGAATGCCAACTGGAGAGAGCATTTGAAAACATGGTCATCACACTTCATAAAATCCAGCTGCCCTCCTGTGGCAGGGAACGTGGATCCTAGGTTAAGTTGTGTAGTCATCTCAGGGCCCAAAACTACAGAGCTGAAGAAAGTAATCCTTGCTCTCAAGCACTGCCTAAGAAAGTTTTAAGAAGAAGGCAGAGATACCCGCAACACCTAATCACTAGACACACCCAGGATGAAACAAAGACAAAAGAAGATTGTTTGCAGCAAACTATCTCAAACATTTTTTAATTTCTAAAATATGTTTTATCCATAAAGGTATTTTTATATGCATACATAGTCAATGAAGCAGTTCATTTGTGTACAGTAGCATATGAAGAAACAAGGAAACAATGGAGTTTGACTCTGTCCAGCAAACAAACCAAAGGCATTTCTTACCTGTGCAAGATTTTATTTACATATATTTGAGGCATCGGGAGTGTCCAATAAAAGGAGTGTCTGATAACTTTGGCAGAAGGATCATAGATGGTGGTTTATTCTCACTGCACCTCAGCAGCTGCTGCCCCAAGTTTAATGCATCCCTTAGCACGTAGTTCTGGACCTTGGAATGTGCCTGTCTGCAACACTTGGTTGAGGTCAACTCCTTGCACTGGAAGAACAACAAGTTTTGGGCAGACCAAAGAGTGTCTCTTGCTGATTTAATGGTCCTCCAGGTGTACTCGATGTTTGACTTGGAGTGCATCCCGGGGAACAGATAGCAGAGCACAGAGTCTTCAAACAACCCTTACCCAGAACCACTGACTGGCAGAAATGGCAAATAGCCAAGGTATCAGGATTGGTCATTTGGGTAAGTATCACATTCACCTGAGATTTACCTATGGTTAAAATATCTAGGAATCAGTGAGACAGTAAAAATGTCACCTACGGAAGCAATACATGTGCCATTGAAATTAAGTTTGACCCTATTTATATACCAAATAGAAATGATTCGAACATCCCCAAGAGGTTTCCTGTAAATCTCCTAAAACATTAAAAGCTGATCATACTCATCTTACAGTGATATTAGGGTAGATATTGTTGTACCAATCACAGTGATGCAGACAGGGTTTGACTGAAGTTTATTCCAAATTCTGGCACAGATATGGATCTGTGTTGCATTACATTCAATCGAGGAACTATTTAAAATCAAGAGAGAAAGCAGCTAGCCAACATATTCACAATCTCCTCCTCCAAGCATTATGTCCTCAAGTAAGGTCCATCTATCAGTTCTAGAGGCTGGAACTGGTAGTTATGTTCATGTCAGGCCATGCTAGCATCGTCCGAGACATTCAGAACATGGTCAGCTCAAAGATGATGATTCAGTATAGAATCTGCCTTCCTTGACAAAGAAGCCTTCATAGAGTTTATTCCATTGGGAATTTATGAATATTAACTTAAAACCAGTGCTTATCTTCAATAAATTACTAATTACACTGGCTCTGAACTAAATGGTAGCTGTTGATGAATGAGCAGCTCAATGTGAACATTTTCAGCCTTGTTTTCAAATCCCTCAATGCCCTCATCCCTCCAAACATCTGTGACTTCTTCCTGCACTGCGACTTCCAACTGGGAGGGGGCAAAGGATAAGTCTTCAGAGATACCAGAGGTAACGATGCACAGTGGGAAGAGAAACCATTGCATGTGATTTTCTGGCTGCAATGAGATAAATAAGATTTGAAACAAACAAAGCAGTCCATTCCCTGTGGGTGTTAGTTGAATAGCATTAGAAAAGTATGGTGTGATCAACAATATCAATGGCAGAAGACTCGTCAAGAAGCTGCAGGGATGGTTTATCATGGTCACAGTTCATCATGACTTTGATAACAACCATTTTGGGGCAGGGGGGTTTGTAAGTTGACTGGAGTGAATCAAGCATGGACTTTGAGAAAGATGCTCATAGTTTCAGGAGGCAACAGCAGGAGTTTGGAGAGGAAAAGGAAGTTGGAGGTGAGGTGGTGGTTTAAGAAGGGTAGGGTTTGTGTTTTTGTAAAGGTGGAGGGGATTACAGTGGACTTGAAGGACAGTACCTGAAAAGAAAGAGAGAGAACACTTACAATATCAGCTAATGTAGAAATGTGGGAGGAAGTTTGTGTGGTTAGTGGTTTTGTGAAAATAGGATCGAGAAAGTAAGAGGTGGACAAGATGAAACCAGAGTCAGTGTGAGGGGGAAAAGAATGAAAACTAGAAAAGTGTATGAGTTCAGGCAGAGTTTGGGCATATTTGAATAAAACTACGCTCCGCTAAGTCTGGACTCTGTACAACTGCACTTGAATTGTGGTTGACACTTAACTGCCCTCTAGGTAATTAGGGATGGGCAATAAATGCTGGCTTATCCAGCGGTGCCCCCATCTCATGAATAACTTTTTTTAAAAAATGCTCTTAAATCATCTCTACCTTTCCACCTCTCTCTCTGCCTCTCTCTCTCTCTCTCTCTTTCTTGAAACCTCCCATCCTTCCCTCCACTTCCTCCTCTTTAAGATGCTTCAAGTATTGGAGACCTGACATCTCCTCCTCTGGCTTGGTGTCAATTGTTATGTCTGATTACATTCTTATGAAAAGCCTTGGGGTGTTCTGCTGCTAACGATATTATACAAACCTGGATGTTTTTATTGTTGATCCAAGCTTTGAGCCCCGGGGCCAGCAATCAGCTTCTTCAGATGAGGAAGAAATTGAGCTGTCACTTAAGTTGTCACTGTCGTGATTTCCCCAGAAAGCTTGAAATTTCCTGTCAGAACAGGATTACAAGCTCTCTATTTGCCTTTGGAGCCAGTTATTTACAACCAGTACCGAAAACCTTGCAAATAAACGCTAACACCATATAGCTCTTCCTGACACTAGAGGAAAGAGATGTCAAGAATATGTTACCAAATTCACACCATTTTAAGGAATCAGAACTAGGTGAGGATATATTCCATAGAAGAATATATTTGAATGCTGCTGATACTGAAGGAAACCCTCTGCTGGAGAAAAGTTCCAATAGAGGACATGAGCACAAACTTTAGCATCAATTCGCCATTTTTGCTTTGATACAAATAAACAAAGTTCTCACAGTTATCTAGGTGCTGCATTGCCTAGTCTGCCAAACCTTCCCCAAGCTGTAGATCAATGAGTGACTGGTGATATCAGTTAAGGAATCTCAGTAAAGTTTTGATCTGACATATTGGTACTGAGCACAAATTCATGTCTCCAAGACTAATTGTTCCACATTGATACGTAGGTATGAGTCCTGCCCTAAACCACTGGGCTTGCTATAGATATATTGGAAGCCAGCAGCCTTGTCAGTTGTAATTTATTGAAACCATATCAATAGAGGTTACTGGTCTAACACTGTAAAGTCCAGGAGGACATTCAGAAGAAAATATAACCGGAAAGAAGTAAGAACATGGAGTGCACCTCATCTTTCAACTTGACACACTACACCTCAACATTGAGTTCAACAATTTTAGATCACAACTTCCACTCTCGTTTTGCTATCTCTCTCTTTTACTACATGTGTTCTCTTTCTCTCTTCCTTTTCTTAGCGTTTGGAAGGCAGTTATTCAGGATGCTACTATTTAAACCTTCTCTAGATACTCCTTTCTTTACATCATTTCTTTACTTGCCCCATTACCATTCCTTTTGGCTTTGCCCCATACACCCCTCTGTTATATATAATCTCTCCTACCCTGTCCCCTATCCCACATCTTCCTTTTGCTCTTTTTGTCCCCCACTCTCTTTCATGTGTTCAAGTGCTTTTACAATTTTCGAAGCCTTGCGAAAGGTCACATTAACACTGTTCCACCTGTCACCGATGCTGTCAGACCTGCTGAGTATATCAGCATTTTCTGATTTCATTTCCGATTTCTAGGGTGAGCCAGTGCTTTGCTTTCGCACCATGGAGAGTAATGGAGATGACTCGCATTGATGCATTTAAGGGGAAAGTCCATTCTAGAGTTGAAGTTAGGTGTTGAGAATGTCAAACACCCGCCATAGACCAGGGTTAGTTACCTTGTAAAGTAACATGCATTTTCACCTCATTTTCAATGCATTTGAGGTGTTTTGTGAGTTATTCTGTCAGCTAAATGCCCCATCGCTCATTCTAAGGCAGAAATTTTAAAGGAGCCTATGTTAGTTGACTCCCATCACCCCCAACCCATTGAAGATGTCGCAGAAGACACAAAGCCTTTCCCCAAACTTTAGTGACATACCCGCCACCCCCACCCCCATGAGGCTCTGTTGAATGTAGTTAGGGGGACAGATGGAGGTTCTTTTTCTGGGGTTTGGTAGCAGGAAGGCCTCCCCTCTACTTCATCAAAATGGCGCCAGAGTAGGCCGCCTGAGCCAGGGCCTGTCTGCTTTGACCACTTTTCTTTTCTTTCCTTTTGTTCTTTTTTACCGCTCTTTTCTTGTTTTCTTTCTTCACTTTTTCTTTACTTACCCCTTGTACTAAGCTCAGATGGAACTGGAGGCGGCAAGGGAGCACAGACCCCGTGGCATTGATGAGTGAGCGTGATGCGGACTACAGCGAGGTCTTACTCACTTTTCCAGGGCAAGCTCAGGGCCTGGCATTGGAGTCAGTGGCTGCTAGGTTGCTGGAGGCGACGTCGGCGAGGTGGGCCCAGTGGAGAAAGATGGCGGCCGAGGCAGCTTGGTTGTTGTTTGGGTCTGGCGTTGGCAATGGCAAAGCCATGGCAGAAGGGCGACATTGTTGAGGCGGGGCACAGCGGCGAAAGATGCAACTCTGATATTAGTGGGTCTGGCACAGGCAGCGGAAAAGTGGGGGCAGAGGAGAATTGGCCCAGCAGTGAAAGATGGCACCTGAGGATCAGCAATTTCAACGTTGGTTGGGATCAGTGTAGATGGTGGCAAAGCAGCAGAGTAAGGACGGCAGTGCAGACACCCTGAACTGGCTCAGGACTGATGGACTCTCTTTAAACTATACCTTTTTTTTATCTTATTCTCACACTATTCAAAATGGTGCAGGATCATGGTGACATTGGAAAAGGTTTTCACTGTATTTTACCACTTTTCTCATTGTAAAATACACATGAAAATAAAAATCAATCGTTCACTCTGGTCCCAGCTAACTCTGAAGGTCAGTGCTAGTTGTCCCCACCAGTGCACCCAGGCTCATTATCAGAAGGTAAAGAATAACTTGCTGTTTTCCATAGTTTAAGTATCACCGCCTTCTCTGGTACCTCACACTCACAGGGGCACCATCCAGTCTAATTCTGCCACTGCACGGGCATCTCACAAACGATCACAACCTACAACTCTCAACCTCGCATGCGCCAAATGGCTCCCACCCACCTCAATGTTCTCAAAGTGTTAGTTCCTAGGGGGTGTGCTTCTTCCTTACTGATTGGGGTCAGCTCACTATCTGGCATGGCACACTACCAGCTTGTCCTCCCATCACCATCACACTCAATTCTTCTCTTTATCTCATTGCTTGCGCACAGGCATACTGAGAGGGCCAAAACTGGTGGAGGGCTTTTGGAAATCAAAATTCTCACCCACTTCTAGGAGCGTGCATTGTGCAGCTGAGGAACACTGAGACTGTTCCTATAATATCAGTGAGACAGAAAAGAGCCAGCAGGCAGCATTGCAGTCTGCTCTCCTTGGACATCAAACACATTGGCCTACTGAGCTACTGTGAGCCTTAATCAACTAGTCCTTTCTTCTCTCTTCTACATGTAATAGTGGCAGACGTGGGCCAACCCAGTACTCGAGGCTACAGTCTCTCCCCATCAGCATCACCATTCTAAGGCTGAAACCTCCGATACCTCAGAGTGGTCCCAATGGCAAGGCATTCAGCTACACAGAGGCAGTCACCTCATTTGGGTATATTAACTGGGTTAGATTTAGCGTCACAATCCAGTGACCATGTCCCTGACATAGCTCCACAGCCAGTTGGGGAAAGACATAGCTCCATAGCCAGTTGGGGAAAGAAGGACCCTGGGAGTCTCTGATACTCTGAAGACTGCCAGAGAGCCAGCACGCATCCAGCCCCAGGGAGGAGCTGTCCCTTTGTACTCGCCATAAGTGACAAGGCCGACTTACAGAGAGATAGAGAAAGAGAGCAAGAGATAGAGGGACCTCAGGCAGGTATGCAATATGGATTTGCAAGACATCCCCTGGTTGATATCACAGTGAAGCCCAGGCTGATTTTGACTGACTTCCAGGATTACCGCAGCCCAAGCGACAGACTGAAGTGGTGTCAATCTCTGGACCTGAACTGCCTGGACTGACAATGGCCAACTAGAAATGGTCCCTGCACCAGTTGTGACAGTATTCCCTGATTGACATGAGTCCACACTCTCCCCTATAACCATACCTCCCCTTTTCTATTCACACATCTCTATCCTTTTCATCCACATTCACTGAGACTGCCACATACGCTGCAGGCACATGCACCTCTTTTGAAATTGACACAGCTCTGTGTTCTTCAGCTACATGTACTCACCCTTCACATTGATGCTTAATTGTGCTCTACAGTTAGAAATAACTCCCATACTTTTTGCACTAAGCTTCTACCTCCAGACACAAGGTGGTGTCTGACCTTCTGCACCAAGCTGCCATTGTGAAGCACAAGCCATTCTCCTGTTGGCCGTCTTGTTTTGGTCTCCTTGAATGCGTCTACTGCTGTTGAAGCTCCCAGGTGAAGTGGTGGAAAAGAACATTTACAATGTTCTGAAGGAGCGGAAGTAGAACATACCCAGACTAGAGACTGAAGAACAGGTCGCTAGGTACGTGGCTGTTATATGCAGCTGAGTATCTGACGTGTCAAGTATCTCAACTGGACAGGCGTTAATGAGGAAAGTGAAGTTAATTCCAATGAGTTGCATACTTAATGAGATACAAATGCTTATTTTTGATGTACTAACAGCTAGTGGCAAGCAACCCGCTTGCTTTCTGAGGATTGAGGAGTTAATTGCGAAAATTTAACTCAATGGCGAGAATCTGATTTTTGGACTCGTGCCCAATCAAGTCCTCAGAGTCACCATTCTTCCTACCTCCTCTGGGAGCAGAAAATTGGGCCCATATGGGAGAAAAAATATAGAAGGATGTGCTGATAGAGTGATACATAGAAACATTGAAAATAGATTCAGAAGTAGGCCTTTCAGCCCTTCAAGCCTGTCCTGTTATTCAATATGATCATTGCTGAGCATAGAGTTGAATACTCTAATCTCACCCACCCTGCCATATCCCTCAATCCCTTTGGCCACATGAGCTGCCTTGTGTCCTTGAAAACACATAATGATTTGGCCTCCACCTCCTTCTGTGTAAGCTTTCACTGCATTCCCCCTAGATCAAGAACATCCTTTCTTAGATAAGGTGCCAAGAGAGGTTGGAAGAAGCTGGTGCGACACGTAAACACCAGCAAAGACCAAATGCCTCTAACTGTCATGCCTTGAGAATGTAATTCTATGTTATCTTTTGAGGTGATACAACCATCTTACAGCGACAGAATTCTGTTTGATGTTACTAACTCTGAAGGCAGGGCTTTTCTAATCTGTCTGATGCTGGGATCAAAGACAATGATCTAAAATGTGAGCTTGTTTAGTATTATACCTAGACCTTTTAAAGAAGCTTAGCATACTTTAGGTTTTCATTTCTGTTTTAGCAATGCTTCACTTAACAAAGCTGACAAGCTAATGACCCTTGTAGTGATACGTTACTAATTTCTGAAAATACTGTTCCCCCACCATAGAAATTATAGGCTAAACCTTACTTTGTTTTGGCTGTGTTAAGTGTTTTGGAGGGCTTTTCACAGTGAGGCACACCTAGATCTCTTGTCATATCTTATCAAACTCACCTTATTAACTACCAACCCCACAGCTTTGCCACCCCTCTCTCACCTGATTCTAGCCCCATCTAACCACACGTAGTTAACAGAAGAAGTCAGTGGATAGCCATCAAAAGACCAGTATCTCTGGCACTGAAGCCATCTTTGGGAGGTCACTGTGTACCTGCAGAAGTGTTGGCACTCTGTCACTGGTAACATACTGGCGCAGCAGGCTACAAAGCCATGCTGCCCATGGCACATGGTCTACATGGCTGGCATTCCTCACAAACACAACCCTGTTCTTTCACCTTAGTTGCTGCTTCACCTCCAGGCTGCATAGTTTACCCGTCCTTAGATACATCTGGTCTAAGCATTGCCTCTAAGTCATTGCTACTGTGTCCCCAGTGCCCACTGTGGACCCCACAACGTGACCATGAGGGAACATCACATACATGCAAGCAATTCAACATTTAAAGATGAATGTTAATTTACAGCTACCAAAGGTGAACACAAACAAAACCAGTTGAGTCTGCAGTTCACCCCGACAATGCAACCCAAACGCTAGCATTATGGTTTTACCAGTTCATGATAGCCTGCTGCACCCAGGTCCCATCTACAGGAACTGGAACTGAGTGCCAATCAAAATGTGACTGATTTGCAGCGCCCGATGCAGATGAGCTCTTCCTGAGAAGACACCTCCTGTTCTCACAGGTCCTCAGCATCTCTCCCATCGTCTCGCTGCCTACTCCAATTGTGCAGAACACGGCAGGCCAGGATGATGCAGCACACCCTATCTGGTCTATACTGGAGGGCTCCCCCTTACCCCCATCTCAGATCGGTCCGAGCAGTAGAGCCACATCTTTAGCCGTGCCATCGTCTGCTCCACATGGCCCTGCTCATAGCTTGTGCACCAGGGTGGGGAAGGAGCTGCACCGGCAGAGTGACCCACACATTAAATCAACAAGACAACGCCTGCTGTATTCCAAGCCCCTTGCCTTCCAGACCAGCATCAATCATTCAATGTTTCATTGTATTCAATAGGGTCCAAGACCATCTGTATCTGTTACCACTGTCTTTAGATGCCTAATCCAGTTCAGCTTCTGGTCAATGGTAATCTCCAGGATGTAGATAGTGAAGGATTCGGTGACTGAAATGCCATTGAACATTGAGTGATTATGGTGACAGTCTCTCTTGTTGGAGATGGTCATTGCTTAACACTTGTATGGCATAAATGTTGCTTGAGACTTTCTAGCCTGAAATGACGTCCAGGACTTGAGGAATTTGGACATAGCCTGCTTCAGCATCTGAGGGGTTGTGAATGGAGCTGAAAATCATGCAATCATTAATGAACATCCTCTCTTTATGACTGAGGGAATTTCATTGATAAAGCAGCTGATGATGATTGATCCTAGGACAATGAAGAACCCCTGCAGAGATGTCCTAGAGCTGAAATGATTAACGTCCAATAACCACATCCATTTTGCTTTGTGTCAGGTATGACTCCAACCCGAGGAGAGTTTTCACTCTGATTCGCATTGACTCCAGTTTTGCGAGGCTCCCTGATGCCACACACTGTAAAATGTTACCTTGATGTCAACAGCAGTAACTCGCCTCTCGATTCTGGAGTTCATGTTTAGATTAAGGCTGTATTGAGGTCAGAAGCCGAGCATCTCAGCGTGGCTCTGATGGAACCCAAACTGGATGTCAGTGAGCAGGTTATTACTCTGCAAGTGCTGCATGATAACACTGTTAATGACATTGATAATTGTTATTGATAACTGAAGCCGACATGGAACATCCACACTGTACTTCTGGATGAAGGTGGTTCAAATACCTCAGCATTTTTGCATTGATGTGCTAGGCTCTTCCATTGTTGATTATGGGGATGTTTAATTGTCCACCACCTTTCACAACTGTACAGGCAAGACTGCAGAGCTTAGATCTGATGAAGTATATGTTCTTATGAATTGTCATAGAACCCGAGATGTTAACTCTGTTTCTCTCTCTGTGCAGATGCTGCCAGCCCTGTTGAGTTTCTCCAGCGCTTTCTGTTTTTGTTTTAGATCTGATCCATTGGTTGCAGTATCCCTTCCCTTGTCTTATATATTGCTTCTGCTGTTTGGCAGGTAAATAGTCCCATGTTGCAGCTTCACCCAGCAGACACTTCATTTTCAGGTATGCCTGGTAGTGCTCCTGGTATGCCCTCCTGCATTCTCCACTGAACCAGGGCTGATCCTTCAGTTTGATGATGATGGTAGAGTAGGAGATATGCTGGGCTATTGAGGTTACAGGTTATGATGCCCATGGCCTCAGTACATCATGGCCATTCAGATTTGAGTTGCTAGATCTGTCCAAAGTCTGGCTCATTTAGCACAGTGATGGTGCCACACGGAACAATGTAAAGACAGGGCTTCATCTGCACAAGGACTTTGAATTGGTCACTCTTACCACTGATGAATGCATCTGGAACAGACAAATTGGTGAGGCTTTATAAAGTGTGTTTTTCCTTCTTCTTGGTTGCCTCACCACCTGCCACAGACCCAGTCTAGCAGTTCTGTCTTTTAGGACTCAACCAACTCAGTCAGTAGCAGCACTACTGAGCCACTTTTGATGATGGATATTGATATCCCCACTCAGAGTAATTCTGTGCCCTTGCCACCCTCAATGTTTTGTCCAAGTGTTGTTCAACATGGAGAAAAATGGATTCATCTTCCATGAGGATATAATAGGTGGTCATCAGCAGGAGGTTTCCTTGTCCATGTTTGACTTGATGTCATTGGGTCTGGAGTCAATGGAATCCCAGGTCAACTCCTTCGAAACAGTATGCTGCTTTGTCACCAGCTCTGATGGATCCACCCAGCCAGTGGTATTGAATTACTAAGGTGGTAATGAAGGTGTCTGGAACATTGGCTATAACATGTGATTCCATGAGTATGACTATGTCAGGCTGTTTTCTTGACATGTCTGTAGGACTGGTCACCCAATTTTAGCACAAGCCAGTAGATGTTAGTCACGAAGACATAGCAGGTATGACAGAGTTGGGTTTGTTGTTGTTGTTTAGGGCAATGCTGGAAGGTACATCTAGTTTCATTCCTTTATTTTAACTTGGTAGCAATTAGGTACAAAAGAATGACTTGTTAGACCATCTTAGAGGCGTTTAACAGTCAACCACATTGGCACTGGGGTTGCGTGTAGGCCCATTCAAGAAAGTGTAGGAAATTTACTTCCCTGAATACCATTAGCACAACAGATAGATTTCTGGAAAATTAGTTTTTAAGTACCAGATTTTTAATTGTCTTCGAATTTCACTAGTTACTCCATTGGTTTTGAACTCCATGTCACCAGAACATTAGACTCAGGTTCTGGATTTTTAGTCTGGTGACATTAGCACCACACCATTGTCTCCCCTCTATACTCTACTGTCTTTTCAGTGCAATCTCCAATTAAGGACAACTTAATTTCATGGAAGATGGCAAGGGTTTGGAGGAAGGCAAAAGAAATATTTCCAGGGATGAGAGACTTCGTAAGATGCGTATGAAACTGTGGCTCTTTCCATTATAACAAAGAACTTTTGCCTAGGCAAATTGGAAAAATTAGTTTACATCAGTCAGTAGATTATTAATGAGAAGGTATATACTTAAGGGAATCATCAAAAGAGGGAAGACAAAGCATATTAATTTTTTAAAAATGATCTGTTTAAGTAGAACATTGATAATCTGTTATAATGTTGATATGTCTTAGACGAGGCTATCTCTTTGGTGGGATCTGGAGAGACTGCTAGAGTCTGAGCTGTTGTTAAGATTACCTTTCCAATTGACATTCTGCTAACTATTTACACTGTTAAGCTTAGCTCGAGTCTATAAACAGAACCATGGTTCTCCAAAGTGTGCTGTCATGTGATGTTTACATCATTATTTATGTCAACTATATACCTATTTTACGACTAACCCTTTACTCTATAGTTAGGACGCTATAGTGGGTGGATAATTGGGTGTAGCAGAATCCGTGAAGGGAATTAATAAAGGGAAGCTGGATAAATTTTTGTGAAATATTTAAGAAAAGGGAAAAGGCAAAGGAATGACTGGGTTGAGATGGTCTTCCTAAGCCCTCCTTTGGTGTTGAAATGCTAAAGTTAGAAAAGTCTTGAAAGTTGACACCTATGAATGGTCTTCATCTGCCTATTTCCAACTTGGAGGTCACTCAGACTAAGCAGAAAGTTGAGTCCAGAAGGTGTTCTCTCAGGATTCCTTGCCGAGTTTCCCAATGCCTAGTTGGTTTGCCAAGTTTGGTAAGCTGACAGTCTGAATATTAATGAAGAGACTTAACAATTAATAAATTCCATCAATTGGCATCTCCCTGTTGCCTAGTGACAATCTCACCATGCCACTTGTGAAAAGCAGAAAAGATGGAATGAGATGATTTTCATGTCAAGATAGGTCTTGTTACAGAGGTCACCTGATTCTGCACACCTCACTCTGGCCAAATCACTCAGACCCCTTTTCAGATTCCACCCTATGTACTTTGTGAGAGGTCAAACTAAGCAGGACTCCACTTTTATTTTGTATCGTTAGTTTATTTGAATCCTGCAGAAAAACTGAACAATGAGTGTTTGTTTGGGGAAGAAATATTTCATTGCCAATGTTGTGAGTCAAGCTGCATTATTTTTGGCAATGCCATGTTGGTGAATGATCCATTACAGTCTCAGCAATCAGCTGCTATTGACCTTTTTCCAAGCAGCTTGGGTGGGAATTGACGACACAATCAGATCAGCACGATTTTATTGGTGATCTTAGCTGGATTAGCCCTGTTAAGTTGTCCCGTATTGTCTGGGGATGTGCAGCCTAGGTGGATTGGCCACGCTAAATTGCTCTGTAGTGTCCAGGGATGTGCAGGTTAGGTGGATAAGCCATGGAAAATATGGGCTTATAGGGATAGGGTCGGGGGCTAGGTCTGGGTGGGATGCTCTTCAGAGGGTCAGTGTGGACTTGATGGGCCAAATGGCCCCTTTGCGAACAGTAGGGATTCCATGATGATTGTTAATGAATGGCAGAGCCTACTCCTAATCCTATTCCATTTTAATTTAATTTTATATTGACATTGGAGCGAGAAAGTAGTCAATTTTTCAGTGAAAGCAATTATTAAGCAGTAGTAACAAAATTATGCAATTCAGTAATTTTTCTACATCCATGCAGTTGCTAATTGTGCTTCATCTAAGCTTTGTTACTCTATAACCTGTCAGCCTTTTTCTCCTAGGTATGCAAATACTATAATTTATAGATCTATGGTGCCACTCATTACCAGTGACTATAACATAATTTGTGCTAACTGTTTGACTATAGCTTGATTATTGTAAATGAATTACTATCATTATTCAATCAGGAAAGTCAGATCAAGCTGGGGTTCATTTCTTGAGCAATAAGAAAGCTGAGGATAATCGAAAGAGTTCTATAAAATATGAAAGGATTTGACAGGTCGGCAGAGAAAGGATGTTTTCTTTTGGGAAAGCATAAACTGTTCAGGGCTGGGGGTTGGGAATTCCACAAACCCAAGATAAATTTGATAAGAAACCTCTTTATCCAGAGTGTGTTTAGGATATGGAACTTGCCACCATAAGACGTATTAGAGGCAAATAGCACTGATTAATTTAAGAGGAAGCTAGATAAGTGAAAGAAGGAAAAGAAATATATTGCTAGGATTAAATAGAGTGGGACCAATTGAGCTGAAAGGTCCATTTCTGTGCTGTAAATTCAATGTGGCATCTATCTATGTAGCAACAGAGGCATAGAAATGATACCTATAAAGAGTATAAGCAGAACAGGATAATTACTTAAATAACCTATATTTGACGTTCATGTGCAAAATGCTGGACCATTGTTGTAATTGTGTAGAGTCGTTGCTCAAAACGATGTGTCTCAATGCAAGTGACGCCAAGGCAAGCAAGTGCTGAAAAATGGAATTAGGATGTTTATGTGATTGCTTTTAGCTAGCATGGATGTGATGGGCTGAAGGAGATTTTTCCGCACTGTAGATCTCCATGATTCTTTGACAAATGCCACACTAGCAAACAGTAGGGTCAGATAATTAAGACTGAAAATCTGGGCTGGTACTTTAGTGCAGTAAAAAGAGATATGCCATGTTTCAGTAGACCTGCCCAGTCAATTCTCAGAGAAACTATCATAAAGAAAAGCAAGGAAGTCTTGGCCAATGTTTAGCCCTCAATCAACGAACCTGAAAGCAGACCTTCTGGCTGCTTACCCCATTGCCAGTTGTGGGAATTTGCTGTGTGTAAATTGGTTACTATGTTTTCTCTCATGATGGCAGTAGCTATAGATTTAGTATTTAATTGGCTGTAAAGCATTTGGCATGATACACTGCATAAATGCAAGGTTTCACTTACATCTGTTACCATTTACCATTGGCTGCACGGTGGCTCCGTGCTTAACAAGGCTGCCTCACACTGCCAGGGACCCGGGTTTGATTGTGCAAACTGTGTGGAATTTGCACATTTTCCCTGTGTCTGCGTGGGTTTCCTCTGGGTGCTCCGATTTCCTCCCACAGTCCAAAGATATGCAGGCTAGGTGGATCAGCCATGGGTAATGCAGGGTTACAGGGATAAGGTAGAGGGGTTGGTTTAGGTGGGATGCTCTTTGGAGGGTAGGTGTGGACTCGTTGGGCCAAATGGCCTGCTTCTCTGCAGTAAGGATTCTATGATTTCCTGATGACAGGAAGGTGACTATCAGAAGGAGTTATCCTAGAAATAATTCCCACTTTCTCTGAGAATCGACTGTCATATGGAGTCACATGTAAACATTTAGAAAACAGCTATTCCTGTCGAGACCAATAGTGTAATATTTACAAGGATGGTACCCAAACTGAGAAGCTCTATCAATCAGAATAGTTTGATGACAATGAAGCCAAAAGGAAGTTGAGGGCCCATCTGATAAGATCTTCAAGATTCATTGTCATCAGCTGTCCCTCAATATGAAAATGATACCTACTTGGGATTGTGGGTCTCTGCCTTGGCTTTTCATGCAACTAAAGAGGTTGATTGTTGAATTGCAGATCTTTGGATACATGGGGGCAGGATGTCTCATGTGGTAGTAGCATCTGGAGTAAAGGATTTGCTTCCTTTTCTTTCTTTCTCTCTTGTCACTCAGTCCCAGCCATAAGATGTTAGAACTCAAAAGAAGGATACAGCTTGATGGATATGCTATAACAATTCTTAGCTATTCAAGACGATAAAAGGGTTTGGTATGAGGTCAACTTAGAGAACGAGTTTCCACCTGTGGGTAAAACCAGAACAAGTGGTCATAAATCTTAAGTAGTCACTTTCCAGCAGTCCTTTAGCTCATGGGACAACGGTCTCAGCATTGGTGGTTTCGTCTGTGTTTAGCTAAACTCAAGTCTCTTCTCCAGAGCAGAAACTTAGATAAATTTCAGGAGTTCATGAGCTCCTCATACGTTGCAGTTCCCATCTGGTTGAGTCCAAAGAAATGCAGAGCACTACGTTTTGCATCGGTCTCTTTGCAGGAGTTCCCAGAGGATGAAAATGTTATGCATCAGGCCATCTTCATTATAGTCTGTGCCAAATGAACTCCTGTGGAGTTAGTCAAAGCAGATTGGAGGATTGGATACTGCAAAGGACATTAAAACAACTTAATCAAATGTTCAGGAAATGCATGAATAGGGACAATTAATTATATTTTGAACAGCTTCTGGCTTGAATGAATCAAAAAAGTTGGCTGGGCAAGATGAAATATAAGTCAATTTGTCGGTCTAAGTTGACATAAATGTATGAATCGATGGGTAGGATTTTGCAGATGGCAGCATTTTGAGCCCTGTCAACCAAAATGTTTGGCAAAGGAATATACTCCTATTAATGTTGGCAGCCTGGAAGACATTTAATGTTAGGTGGGGTGTTTATTTGCTCAAGAAGAGACTCCTGCCCCCATCCAGAATGGGCGTCCACCTTAGAGGGCTGTTATCCAATCAGATGGCCATCATCACTGTAGCCCCAGCAACACTCGGGTTGGGTGGTGGCCAATCTCCAAAGAAGAGAAGCTAGTGGGGGCCGGACTGAAGATCAGTTCAGTTGATCGGTGGGCCCCAGCTTGAAGGCTTGAGAAAGGGAGTGAGATGTTTGGAGATTGAGTCTGAAATGTGCCAATATTGGGGCAGTAAAATTCCACAGTCTGCATGTATAAGTGTAACAAGGGGAGCTAGTGAGGAGAGGGTGATGGGGTATTGTTGAGGAGCATGTGGCTGTGTGTTTCCTTTGTACAATTAATTACTGCAAGGGATGATGCAGAATTAGCAACATATTTAATCAAAATTTAGAAAGAATGCAGCTCAATCCTGAACTGCAGATCAGAGGAAAGAACCTAAATCTGATTTATAATTATGAGAGGTAGTGATGAGACAGACTGAGCGAGTGGGAGGAGGAATATCCTCCTGATCAGCAGAGAAACACAGTTGTTATACTAACCATTGGTTGCATTAATCATCCTGATATGACATGCACTTTGTGCCAAAATGACTTTTCAAATAATTCATCAGTCATTACTTTACATGTTCTACTGTATTTGTGTTTAGTTTTAAATCTCGAGTCAGAATGTTTTAGCTTTGTGCTGTCATTGTCTTTGCATCACTACTTGACAAGAGTGTGGGCTATACTCAAAGCTGGCACCTCCCTTATAATAGGCCAATTCAGTTGAAGGAAATCAGGGTATGCTCACATTTTTGGATCTTTATGTGATGTATTTTCCTCAAGTTCACTCTGACAAATGTACTTGTGTCCGTACAACCTGCACTGAGCTGTAAGCCCCACAATACTCATGTACACTGCAATGAAACCCAGGGATTGTGATAAATACGCATTAACTTACACATCAGCTATTGAAATACATTGCATTCCTGTCTCTTCAGAAGGACAGAGCTGCCAGGCTTGGGTTCAAAAATACATCATTGATTTTGAATACAATACAATACAATACAATATTGTGCTCCCAGAGGGAGTGAGAAGAAGCTGGGTGTGAAAATCTATTTGAGCAAGAGCCCGTAAACCAGATTCTCATTATCGAGATAAACTTCTGCAATAAAATTTTCCCTCCTCAGGTGAGTCAAACGTCTCGCCATCAGGTGACAAGAACCTAATAAAAAGTCTTTGAATTTCATTAATTTCACAACTATTTGGAATTATTCACCTTTCCAATTAACTCCTGCCCAAATGAAATACTCGATATTTCAGATGCTTAACCACTTATAACAGCCATCTGCCTGGTGACTGGCTCTTTGGCCTCCAGTGAGGTAAATGCTATCCCACTCTAGTGAAATGTTGTAGATGTTTGTTGCCTTCACTTTTGCGGTCAGCTCCACAACTGCGGTAGACATAGGCACAATGTGTCCCTGGGCCATCACACAACCCAACAGGAGAATGACAAGGCACCAGCTCGTGTCTGGAGATGGCAGCTTAGTGCCAAAGATATAGAAGTTACATCTGACTGTAGGGCACGGTTAAGCACCTATGTGAAGGGTGAGTACATGTAGCTGAACATCATGGAGCTGTGTCAAAGTTGGAGGGGGTGTATGTGCCTGCATTATATGTGGCAAACTCATTGAATGTGGATGAAGAAGATAGCAATGTGAAGATAACAAGACAGCCATTTCTAGTCCAGGAGCTTGGAAGTAGTCAGTCTAGGCAGTTAGTCCAATTCAGATCCAGGGATTGACACTGTTTCAGTCCTGGAAATTAATCAAAATCAGCCTGGGCCTTGCTATGACATCAGGCATGATGCGGAGGTGCCCGTGTTGGACTGGGGTGTACAAAGTCAGAAGTCACATGGCACCAGGTTATAGTCCAACAGGATTATTTGAAGTCACAAGCTTTTGGAGCGCTGCTCCCTCATCAGGTGAAGTGGCACAGAAACTGTAGGCAGAGAGATAAAGCCAAGATAATTCCAGGTGATTAAGAATGTCAAAAGGTAAACACAAACGGTGTGAGTGGAGTGTGGACAGGGTGGATAACAAGTCTTTGCAGGTGATCAAAAGTGTCAAATGGTGTGAGTAAAGTATCAACAGCTGAATAGCAACTGAAGGGATGACCTATGATCCGATTAATAACTACAAAAAAATTAAAACTAAGGGAGTGCTAGAGACAAACCAAATGGCTCAAATAACATGATAGGTATAAGAGTCATACAGCAACATCCGCATGACATGTCAGATCATCGACACGGACACTATCATCACATGTGGGAACACCACCCACCACGTACACAGCAGGTACTCATGTGACTCTGCCAATGTTGTCTACCTCATACACTGCAGGCAAGGATGCCCTGACGCATGGTATAATTGGTGAGACTATGCAGATGTTGCAACAACGGATAAATAGACACCGCGCAAGAATCACCGGGCAGGAGTGTTCCCTCCCAGTCAGGGAACACTTCAGCGGTCAAGCGCATTCAGCTTCCGATCTTTGGGTAAGTGCTGGTCTCTAACCTGCTATCGTATGACATTAGCCAGGGGACTTCTTGCAAATTCCACCCAGGGGGTGGGCGACAGTCAGTCAGGCTTATCCTGTAAATTCTGTCCAGGAAATGGGCTACAATCAATTGGGGTATGCGCTTCATAGATACACTGCAGTTGTGGGGATGAGAGAGATTTGTAAGTTTGTCCATGATGTTGTTGAGTCTGCCACCAGCTCATTAATCTGGTGGTATTGACTAGCTGAAGGGAATGGTTACAGACATAGGGAACAACAGAGGCAGTGTCCTGATAGGAAAAAGTAGCAGACTGTTGGGGAAATGTTAAAGGAACTCTGCATGTAACTGGTCTCAATATGGGTTCGGTGCAGGGCCAGCGTGGGTGTTAGCATCTTGATTGTGAGGAACTCTGGGTGAGAAGGGTGGGTGGTTAAAGTGGGGACATTGATTGCAGCATAGAGGTGTTCAAGTATAACATTGTATGTGTGGAGAGAGTGAAGGGCCATCAGTCACACAGGGATTGGGAAATACTAAGGGAGATGAAGATTCCAGGGATCACCGAGGAAGCTGCCACCCATTGCAGTGAACACAAATTCTGAACCACACCACCTTGATCTAAAAACCAACCTGTGCAATGTGCTTTCGATTTTGACAAGGTTACACCCAAAGTGGGAAGAGGAAGTGATATTCCTTCTGAACGGTAGCAGATTCGATGGTTGGGATGCATGGCCAACTAAAGGGGCTATTCCAGTGATCAAAGGCCCAGTGATTATTCACTATCAAGTATCCACCTTCAATCCCACTTGTGTCTCTGATTATTTTTGTCATTGTTCATGATTTAGCACTGTTTTACCATCATAAGCTAATCCTTAGTATTCTGATATGTTGCAAAATTCTGAAAGGTAATCAAAGTGTTTGGGCCAAAACGTACAGTAAGAATTTTACACGGTAACACTAGCAGGTCTCCAGTGGCATTGCTCATAATAAGATAGAAGTTACACAGGCACAGCGAGAGGTTAAGAAGGGTTTCAGGTAATGTTAATGGTGTTGGGTTGGGTATGAGGGGAACAAACTGTTTAAATAGTGAGGCACCACTTTTGAACAGTGATGTTTCTCAACAGCAGGATAAGCAGCCAAATATGGGCAAATTGTTTGCAAATTTCCTACATTGCAGCAGTGCCTACAATTGAAAATGGTTATAAAGTGCTCATAGAATGAAAGTTCTTTCTTTGCTAAGTGTAGCTAATGATTTTTGAATATTTGTGTGTTTACTATATTGCAAATGTTAAACCAGGGAGAGCTAGCCAATTGGATACAAAATTGGCTTCACTGGAGAAGTCAGAGGGTTTTTTTTTCAGACTGGTGCAGTCCCTGTGGCACATCGCTGGTCAACTGTTATTCATCACTTAAATGATTTGGATGAGAATTTAGGAGGTATGGTTAGTAAGTTTGTGGATGACACCAAGATTGTGGTATAGAGGACAGTGAAGAAGGTTATCTGGTAATGTAGCGAGATCTTGATCAATTGGGCCAGTAGGCTAAGGAATGGCAGATGGAGCTTAATTTAGATAAATGCAATGTGTTGCATTTTGGTAAAGCAAACCAGGGGAGGAATTACACAGTCAATGGTAGAATCGTGGGGAATGTTATAGAACAAAGACATCTAGGGGTACAGGTTTGTAGCTCCTTGAAAATAGAGTCACAAGTAGACAGGGAGTACTGCGTGCAGTTTTGGTCCCCCTAATATAGAAAGGAAATCATTAAACTAGAAAGAGTGCCGAAAAGGTTTACTAAGCTGCTACCTGGACTAGATGGTTTGAGTTATAAGGAAAAGTTGGATAGACTGGGACTCTTTTCCCTAGAGAGTAGGGGACTGAGGGGTTACCTTATAGGGGTCTATAAAATCATGAGGTATAAATAAGGTAGATGGCTGACATCTTTTCCCCGTGAAAGGGGAGTCTAAAACTAGAGGGTATAGGTTTAAGGTAAGAGGGGAAGATACAAAAGGGTCTCGAGGGGCAATGTGGTAGATTGTGAATGACTGGTGAATGTCAGAGGTAGTAGTGGAAGTGAGTACAATATCATCAATTAAGAAACATTTATTCAGATACCTGGATGGGATAGGTATGGAGGGATATGGACCAAACACAGAAAAATGGGATTAGTTTAAATTGTGAAAACTGGGCGACATGGGCAAGTTGGGCCAAAGGGCCTGTTTTCATGCTGTAGACCTCCAGGACTGTATGACTCCATAAGAAGTAAACCACCTTATGGAATAAATCTTACGTGACAAATAGGAAAACAAATCATGATTCACAAGACATTTAAATGTATTTAAAATGATTTAATTGGTGAGTTTAGTGAATTCAATGGCTAAGCAAGCACATAATAAAAGGCAGAGAGAAAGGTTGAATTGTGAGACAGAAGAAAAGCAGAAATGAGTAATGAAAATAGTTTCTGAACAAGGGTCCAGACCCGAAACGTCAGCTTTCCTGCTCCTCTGATGTTGTTTTGCCTTCTGTGTTCATCCAGCTCCACACCTTGTTATCTCAGATTCTCCAGCATCGGCAGTTCCTACTACCTCATTACCAATGAAAAAAGTGTTTTTTTTTCGTTTTCAACAACTACTAAATTTTAGACAAATGAAATGCCATATCAGGAATACATAATTTTCAGTGCCAGAGGTTAACTGGAAATAATTAACATATCACTTTGTTAAAAGCAAAGTTAGGCTGAAGTGGACAAAATAACTTTTTGGGGTGAGTTTGACTTGTGTCAACCATGCAAATGCAGCAACTTGTACACCATTCAATGCATTTGAATGGTGGGACTTGAAGTGAGGTGTCAGTTTTCTGAAGCTAATCGTGGAGCAATGCATCTTGGACTTCAACTTAGGGAGTTTTACATTTAATCAGGCATCTACCCTTGCTTGAAGTTGCTGTAACATTTGTGCAGATATAATAGCAAGCATTATTAGCCCTGTGGTTATTCAAATAACAAATTACGGTCCAATAATGATAACTTCTTAGTCCTTATAGTTAAGGCTTATGCAAAAAATAGTAAAGCCTGCTTTCCATGGTGTTGATTTGCACATTCTCAAACCCTCATGTGATGACTTTATGAGTCATTTGGGTGATTCAGTGGCAATTTGCATGTAAAAATGTTGTGCTGTTAAAAATGTGACTGCCATAAATGCACATAATACCCAGGATTTCATATCTATATCTATACATATCCTGAACTATTAGCAGATGAAAGCTTGACACATTAGTATAGTATTTCTCTGCCTGGTGTTTTAGTGAAGCAATTAACCCATTCAAAATAAACTGGTTAACATCTGTAGAGAAATGAGGAGTGAGCATGTTTGCTGCTAATATTGACAACAGTAATTTCACGACTCATGATTTCTATTTGAGATCACATGGAAAATGTCAAATCCCACATCCTTCATCCTCACAGGGATCACAGCTGGGAAAGGGTGAATGGAAGTTTAGGGTGATGCAGGGAAGCTTAAGTACATCTGTGAGACTATCAGAGACACAAAAGCTTTGGCAACAGTTAAATTCTTGGCAAGCTGTATAAAAAATCCATTAGAGGCTTCCATAATTTGTCAAAAAAGGTCCAGATTCAGGCAAAGTGCGTGCACAGTTTTCTTAAGGCATAGTGTTTGTCCTAATTACTCTAACTAAGCTGATACAGAGGTCATTTTATTTTTGTTGAACCAACGAGGCACAGTGCTTTTCCTTGCTGGTGTTATTGCTAGATGTGGAGGAATAAAAACATGCCTCTTGCTGCTGCAGCTAAATAGACAGAATGAAGAATGTACTAAGTGTGCCTGAACATGGTAGGGCACATTAAATAGGACATTAAATCAGAAAGGTTATGGTGTTGTAAAGTTGGACCCTGTACACTCTATTTTTCCTTCATTTCTGCTGCTCACACTGAGGTCGCTAAAACGTTGGGCTATATATTCTGTCCTGTAAATTCATTCATTCATTCATATTGCACTTTCCTACTGAACTACAGATAAAGGAACAATAAAATAAAGACCGTGTTGGAAATGTTAACCTATAAAATGGGATGGGGCAGGTGTAGGACTACATGGGGACACTAGGTAAGAGGGTGAGGTGGGGTTGACATTTAAAGGATGAAAAATCCTGGCGTGTTGGGAACCTCGCCTGAACCCATCAACCAGCCTGTTCAACTACTGTGGGTTCCAGAAAGCACGTATAACTTCTGCAGGTGAGGTAGGTCTGCAATTTCAGTGTGGAAAGATCTAGTCTTGCATTCCAACACTAAGCTTACCAAAGTGAGCAAGGTGGAAACACTGCAGGCGTTGATGGCTTTTTTTTTGTTTTAAAAACTCATTCATAGGATGTGGGTATGGGCCAGCAGTTATTACCTGTTCATAGCTACCCTTGAGAAGGTAGTTGTTAGCTACCTTCTTAAACTGCTGCAGCCCATGTTCTGTAGGTAGACCCACAATGTTTTTAGGGACACTCTACAGCAATTGTTACAACTGAGTGACTTGCTGGATGAAATAACTGCACAGGAGCCAATATCCTATCACCAAGTCACCCTTTATTTACTTATATACACAGTGCTTATGACTAACTAACTCAGAGCCAGTCCCCTGAACTGAGAAGATTCTAAATCCCCTGTTTATATTGGTCAGCCAAGGCTTCCTGATTGTCCCAGATTAACAACCCCATCAAGAATCACATAGTCAATGGATCCACCTGGATACAATCTCTACATCATTTTAGAGGGCAGTTGAGAGTCAACAACATTGCTGTCAGTCTGGAGTCACATGTAGGCTAAACCAGGTGAGGATGGCAGTTTTCTTCCCTGAAGGATATTAGTGAACCAAATGAGTTTAATTGTATTCAAATTGGAAAGCTAGAAAGCATTTAAATATTGAGCCATGTCAGCTGTTTTGCTGCCTATGTTGTAAAGACTTTTATTCATAGAACCTGGAAAATCCTTGGCTCATTCCCACTGCAGCTCCTGTGCCATTTGAAAGACCTGGAAGGATTGAAGGATGTGACTTAAAACTGACAAGAAGAAAGAGTTCAACGTCATCAATGTGTAGATTATAGTATTTAAGTTGACAGCAGACCAATGTGTGCCATTAAGTGGGTAAACACAGAACTGTAGTTGTTGCAAACCTGAAAAAAAAAATGCAGAAATTGCTGGAGAAATTCTACAGGGTTGGCAGCATCTGTGGAAAGAGAATGTTAATGTTTTTGAAGAAGGGTCACTGGACATGGATGTTAACTCTGCTTTCTCTCCATGGATGCTGTCTGACCTGCTGAGTTTCTCTAGCAATTTCTATGTTTGCAGCATGAATCTTTTTGCATGCAATTTGAGACTTCTGATTTTGAAAACTTCTGATTCTACTATTTAGAAGGATAAGAGCAGCAGGCACATGGGAATACCAGTACTTGCAAGTTGCCCAAGCTGACTTGGAACTAGGTCACTGTTCTTCTGCTGTGGCTAGGCCAACATTCTCAATCTGTCTGCTTTACAGCACACTGGGTGTCCTTCCACCCCAAGGACTACTATAGGCCCAGAAGAGGCTCACCACTACCATGGGCAATAAATATCTTGACTGACGTCAAGAGCATACATCAAAACAACAAATTGTCAACAGATGTCCAGAAAACTCCCCAGACTCAGACTCTACTGAGTATTTGCTCCTCCAAGCTGTAGATTTCTAGTGGATTATTCTCTACAGAGGCTGGGCTGATGGATGGACCAACCCTGGATACTGTACCTCTCCTGGAAATTCCTGCAGTTTCCTCTGCATGGTGATGAAGCAGGGAGTAATGAGAGTGACAGTATGATGAGAAGATAAAGGGACAGCCTTTCTGGGGAATGGTTGTGAGGGATGGAAGTGAAATGTTTTTTAAAAAAAAAGGATGATTGTTAGAGCAAGCTATTCAGATGGATGTGTTGTGGGGATGCTTCCAGAGAGAGTTCCTGTAGGGCACATTGATCTGCAGGATGCAATGCAGGAGAACATTAGGCAGGTCAGAGCGGAGGAATTTGCAGTGAGTGACGTGTATATATTTGTTCAGCTTCCTTGCCCTGATGAGAGAGGTGAACATCTCTTTGCACTGCATCAACAACTAAGGGACTACACACCAACACCTGACCTCTTCAAACATGTCCAACCAAACCTGCTTTGTTTCAGAGATACGCTTCTCTGCAATGTATCTCGCTGTGGGCCCTTATAACCAGTTGCATCCAGAGATCTGGGGAACAGGCTTTCAACATTGAGTCACATCACTGAGGTTGCTTTCTATTCTGTAAGTTGGAGCATGTGTCCAGTGCAACTCCTATTTGGCTCCCTTTAAATAGTGAGGTTTGAGCTATTAAAGGGATTTAGCATTACATCATCATCATCTGGTTTAAACTCTGCCCCATATTGTTTATTTCCTTTATTTGTTCAAGGGCATTGCTGGCTACGTCAGCATTTATTGCCTATCCCTGCTTGCCCAGAGAGCAGTTCATAGTCAACCACATTGCTTTGGCTCTGGAGTCATATGCAGACCAGGCTAGGTGGTAGATATCCTTCCTTAAATTGCACTAGCGAACCAGATAAATTTTTACAACAATGATTACCTTGTCACCATCAGTCTGGCTTTTAATTTGGATTAATTTTGGAATAAGTACGGAATTTCGTTGAATCCAAATTGCACTATCTGCCATGGTGGGATTTGAACCCATGTTCCCTCAAATGTTAGCCTGGGGTTTTTGATTACTAGCCCAGTGACGACACCACTTACCACAACCCAGCTTTACCTTGGAAGCTCTCATCCAGTGTAGATTTCTAGGCTGGCTTTCACAACAGACAAATTGTTCAATAAGATGTTAATATACTATTCACTTACCTAAAATTCAGTCATCCCCAAATCATTTGTGCTGGGAAAATAGTTGGAGAGAATGGAAGAATTTCAACCACTCCAGCTGTTGAAATCATTTTGCTTCATTCTGTTCTCCCAGGAGTCTTTATGACCTAACATAAAATCTGGACAACATCATGTTGCAAGAATCATATTTGTGTTGCGCAGTTTTCTTAAAAAAAAAGAATAATTACACAGACCATGAGCAATAACGCTGATGTACAGTGCTGTGCAGTCCAAAGATACATTGGCATTTCAACCTATCAAATCAGTATAGCTTAATTAAAAAGTATAATGGTAGACAGTGGCAACAAATCTTCTTAATGGAGTTCTGGATGAAAAGATTGCTTTCTTGTTCAAGTTCGTCATTTGAAGGTATCTGCCAGGCCAATAGCAAAGAAAGACTTATATTTATACAGCACCTTTCACAACCTCAGGATGCCCCAAACACTTCAGAGGCAAAAAAGCACTTTCAGAGTGTAGGCATTTTTTTAAAGTATGAAACATGGTGAACAATTTGTGCACAGCATGCTCCCATAACGTGACAAAGACTACATCTTCTGTTTTGGTGGTGTTAGTCAAGGCATAAACCTGGCGAGAAACCCCTTGTTTTCTTCCTTGAGTAGAGGGATCTTTTATATCCACTTGAAAGGGATAGATTGGGTCTACACCCAATGTCTTTTACAAATGGGATCCCCTCAACATGGCTAAACTCTTTTAAATACTGCACAAAATGTCAGCTGGCATTACTTAAATACTGCACAAAGTGTCAACTGAGATTATAGGGTCAAATCTGGTGACTGTCTGTGTGGAGTTTGCACATTCTCCCTGTGTCTGTGTGGGTTTTCTCTGGGTGATCTGGTTTCCTCCCATAGTACAAAGATGTGCAGGTTAGGATGGATTGGCCATGCTAAATTGCCTCATAGTGTTCAGGGATGTATAGATGAGGTGGGTTGTAGGGGAATGGGTCTGGGTGGGATGCTGCAAGTGTTGGTGTGGACTTGTTGGGCCGAAGGGCCTGTTTCCACACTGTAGGGTTTCTATGATCTTTGGAGTGGGAGCCACAAGCAATAACACAAATCAATCTCGAGCCTTGAGTAGATGCCAAGAGTATGGCAACTGCTTTGAGGAAGGTAGGGTCTTGAGTGTAACCCAAGAGAGTTATGTGGGCTCTGTTACATCTCGCACATGCATTTTTAGGGTTGGATGTGGAGATCTTTAGAAACAGCTATTTATTTAACAGCATCTCCCTCCCTGCTATAGCAAAGATGTTGTGAAACTTGACAGCGGCAGAAAAGATTTACAAGGATGTTGCCAGGCCTAGAGAGTTTGAGCTACAGAGGGTGAATAGGCTGGAACTTTTTTTTTCCCCAGGAGTGTCACAGGCTGAGGGGTGACGTTATAGAGGCTTATAAAATCATGAAAGAATGGATAGAGTGAATTGCCAAAGTCATTTTCCCAAGGTAGTGGAGTCCAAAACTAGACGGCATAGGTTTAAGGTGAGAAGGGAAAGGTTTAAAAGTGACCTAAAGGGCAACCTTTTCATGCAGAGGGTGGTGCATGTATGGCATGAGCTGCTGGAGGAAATGGTGGATGTTGGTACAATTACAATATTTAAGAGGTGTCTGGATTGGTATACGAATAGGAAGGTTTTAGGAGGAAATGGGCTAAATGCTGGTAAATGGGATTAGATTGATTGAGGGTATCTGGTCGGCATGGACAAGTTGGACCCAAAGTTCTTTCTATGCCGTACATCTCTGACTCTATCAAATCCATTTATTGTAATAATTACAACTTTGGCTTAGCTGCAGAAATGAGGACATAATTCAACTCACTCCTTTACTTCCCTTCCATCTATTTCTTTTCTCAGAGGATTTTACAGTTTTAGTTATAAAATATTAGTGAAGCAGGAATCTCCTCCTACTGCTAATTTCAGCTTGTATGAAAACAGTGTTGAGAGCGCAGTGTTGTTTTTTTCCCATAAGACCAGAACAAATAAGAATGGCCCCTGGAGCTTGCTGTGCTGTTCAATAGGACCATGGCTGAATTATGGTCCAGGATATGAAATGAAGAGCTCCTGCCCTGTGTGCAGCTATGGGAACTTGGGAAGGTGATTTCTCCTTTGGCCACTAGGGTGGACCTTTCCAGGCTGCACACAATGCTTATGGATCCCAGCTGATGATAGGATTGTTTCCTGATACTGCAGGAAGTGGTCAGGATGGTGTGCGGCCAGGAGTTTGAATCCACCAAGTCGGGTAATAGTTAAGCTTCAGATGGCACGTAGTACTCACGAGTCTTTCACTGGGGCTGTTTGTTTCTGTTAGAGGCTTTTGCCCTTTGAAGGGTCTAACATTGTACCATCGTGAAGCCCTTTCTCTCCCTCACTTACCCTGTCCATTCTGGGTGTGGTGGCAGCTATTTTCCACTCCATTGTACACTTTCCATTTGCATCACAATGGAAGGAATCAGCCTCCCAGTTTCTCCCAGCCTCAGTCAGTAGGTGACTTACACTCATCTGACTGCACGCTCCATGTTGCCACACAACCACCCTATCAGAAAGACGTGAAAACTTTGGAGAGGGTGCAGAGAAGGTTTACCTGAATGTTCCCTGGTCTGGTGGGTTTTAGTTATGATGAGGGGTTAGATAAACTCAGATTGTTTTCACTGAGGCAGAGGGGTGAGCTGATGGAGGTCTACAAAATGATGAGAGGGTGGGCAGTCAGAAGCTTTTTCTCAGGGTGGAAAGGTCAACTGTGAGAAGACACAGCTTCAAAGTGAGAGTGGGGATGTTTAGGGGAGAAGTGTGGCGAGAATTTTTCACACAGGGCGCTGGTCTCCTGGAATGTGCTGCCAGTGGGGTGGAAGCAGGCACATCAGCAACATTTAAGGCGTATGTTGGTAAACATGAATGGGAGACAAATAGAGGGATAGAGACCGTGTCTGGGCAGTAAGT
Source organism: Ginglymostoma cirratum (assembly GCA_024137785.1). Taxonomy (NCBI): domain Eukaryota; kingdom Metazoa; phylum Chordata; class Chondrichthyes; order Orectolobiformes; family Ginglymostomatidae; genus Ginglymostoma; species Ginglymostoma cirratum. The sequence goes on along the minus strand of JAHRHZ010000091.1, from coordinate 9,803,261 downwards.
AGCGTATCTAAACAAGGACTGAGTAACAGTGCAGCCTTGGTTGGCCAATGAGCCTGTTCCTGTGTTGTATTGTCTAACCATCCAAGGCCCTGGGCATTCATCACTAGAATTGCTCCTTAAAACCAAAGGGCACTTTGGCCTCACCATCTTTAGAAGCATCAATCCAGCAGCTCCAGCTCTGTCCTACCATGCAGGCTTCTCCATTGGCACGATTGCTGTCTGGAGCATGAGTGATCCTCACCACCCCCAAAATACTGTCTGTGATGCTATGGGAGTTTGTGACCCACGTTTTAGGAAGATCTGATCTGGAGGCTAGGATGAATTTACTTTCCATTGCATTCTAATCTGTGAACCTGAAATGACATTTTGCAAAAAGACAGAAGAAGAGAGTGTTGTTACCAGGTTTCACACGCACCGCAATAAGAAAGCTTTGATGATCTAATCTAAAATTCAAGGTGGTTTGATACTAGATTCAAGAAAATGGTAAAACCTGAAGATTAGAGCTCATCCTTTCTGGAGTCAAATTTGAAAGCCTTCTTTATAGAAAGAAATTTTCTCCTCAAATAATCTGTGGGTGCTGGGATAATTGACTGAGTTTGGTGGATTTTATGTGCCAGAGTATCAGGTGAAGTGAAATAAAGATATAATGGTAGGAGGCAATGAGTGATTTAGAGGTAATATCATTGGATCTGTGGCCCCCAGGAGAATGCTCTGGGAGTATAGTTTCAAATCCCACCATGATAACTGGTAGCATTTAAATCCAATCAATAAAATTTGAATTTGATAGCTACTATCATTAATGGTGAGCCTTGATTGTAGTAAAATCCCATATTAATGACTGGATGAGCAAACCAGAACCCCAGGCTAGGGTTATGAAGACATAAGTTCAAATCCCATGATGAGGGATGATGAAATTTCAAATCAATAAAATGTTAGCCACATGGCTACCACTGTCAATTGTTAAAAGATTGTCTGGGTCATGAATGTCCCCTGGGGAAGGAAGTCTTCCTTTCTTACCAGATCTGGCCTATATGTGATTTCAGTTCCGACAGTAATGTAGTTGGCTCCTCATCGTCCTCTGAAACAGTCAAAAAAGGCATTTAGTTGGCATAGGAAATTAGAGATAGGTGACAAATACTGACTCCCACATCCCATGAAAGTCTGAGAAAACAAAAGGATGGATCTTCAGATCTAACTGACTGGGAGAGAGCTGCCTCAATGGGCTATCTAGTGCCAAACTCCTGCTTCAAGGGATATCAAGTAAAGTTGAGAATGGTGTTGGGCTGCAGATCTGCCATGGTCCATTTGAATGGCTGTTTGGGGGAAGTGGTTGAAAGCTTGTGTGCCAGCCTAGCATCAGCTCATACGGGTTGACACCTCTCGCAGGGGAGAGAAGGCCTTGGAAGAACAATGAATGAGAATAAAGGATGGAGTGGAATCTTAACCTTTACCATTGTGTGGGCTGCCTTCCTCATTCAATCAACTTTTTTGATTTTGATTACATGTTGCTTAAAGCCAGGAATGTCAATTACCGATGATTAGTATGCATGTATGTGACCCTGTAAAGAGGACTAATAGCAATCAATTTGGAAGCCTCTAACCCCAATTTATAAAATGATCTGATTTAGACTTTGATGCACCCGAAGTCTTGTCTCTCTGCTGTGACACCTTTAGCAGATGACTTCATATTCACATTCTGACAATCTATACCAATGTTAATATCGAAATATAGTGTGTGAGATTTTCAATACCTTCTATTTATAAGCTTCTGCTGTAAAGCATTGCAAGCAAACGGCGACCCATTTTAATTGGTAATTTGTGTGTCGTAACTTGGTGTCACGTTTTGCAGTAATTAACAGTTCTGCTGTAGAAACGTCCACGTTTCTCAAATTACAATGTGTACCTGCTGGACTTTTCTAGAACTGCTAGTGATTTAATTTGCTGCTGTAATGTGTATTAACCAGCATAAATGTAAAGTGAGAATATTTGTTTTCACTGTATCAGAACACCATTAACTATTGTGTATGCACAGAAGAGAAAGAAAAATATAATTAGGCTCATCCAGTTAGTCCTCATGCATAGCTTCTCTTTCGGAATTTCAGCTAACCTTTTTCCCCTTACCCACACCCTCTGCACTGAATCAAGAATCGGTTAATAACCCTTTTGAAGGCAGTAAGTGACTCAACTATTCCTCCAACAAATGCATTCTGCCACGGGGGTTGAAATAGTGCAGTGCATAAATTTTCAAGTGTCTCAAAATAGTTTAGTGGAATATTCAAACCCTCAGTACAATAATGGAATGGTGTACATTTACGGTCCTGGCTTGTAGGTTTTCAAAGAATTGTGACTGAAACAACACGAATTTTAATGGGTGTCATTTTAGCCTATTTAAAATTCTTCCACCTACGTAAAGTTAAAATCAGGCCTTGATCTTTCTGGCAGAAATCTAACCCCACATTGCTGGGCCAGTGGCCTGGATGATATGTACAGAGTGTGCACTTAATGATTGGCCACCTACCACTGGATTTGTTTCATTCCCTGTTAAAGATATTACACTTGAAAACATTTGGTTAAATGCATTTTTAGTTTCTTTTTCGATTAAAGGTTTTGCTAACTTTGTGCGCTGCGTGACTGCATAGATCTCCCAAAGCTCTGTGTACATGAAGGATTTTTGAATAGGTTAAAATCAAGCCTTTTGAAAGTTGTCATTTCAGCCTAAAATTCTATAGAAAGGTGAAAAATTACAAAGTGAGAAGCAACAAAGCAAAACGTACCCCATTCCATTCCACGTTAATTTAAAGGTTTGGATTTTGCAATAAAATGTTTTTTCAGAAGCTTATTACTCTATTTCCTACTCTTGGTTTGTAAACGTTGTTTGTGTCTGTGAACACACATTATCTTATCTTTGTAGCTTTCGTTTCTTTAAAGCTGCTCTCTTCCCTCATTAAAATCTTCAGAGGTCTGCATCATACAATGGTGACAATGTGCACACTGCAGGGCAGATGCTTAGGTGACAGTGAAGGACAAAGCCCTCGCTACATATTCTTCTGTATGGATTCCACTCAGACTGAAGACTAATTACAGTCAATCTTTCATTAAAATGTTTGTTCCTCCACCATCTATACTTGATGGCCAACTCCCATTATACTTCCAGCACTGAGTGAATATCATGTGTTCAGAAAGGCTTATGCAGGGACATTCCAAGTAAGGTTTTAGCATTACAATTAACAATGTCTTGTGGTCCATCAATTAACATAAAGGTCTGAAATAAACCAAGATGCATGAAAAGAAGCCATCAGACATGAGAGTTCTTTGTAAGTGTCCAGGTACTGTACTGTGTTATATCTGTAAGCAGCCTGGAAATATATGTAACTTATGTTGGGTACACTTGGTAGATATTATTGTAATGTCAGAAAAACAATAATGGTCCAACTCCTCGGGAATGAGTAAAGAACCAATTACCGGCCTTCAGATGACACATTGTACTGCCACCTGACTCTTTGATTAATCTTCTGATGGGTAACAGGGTCCTTGAATGCAGACAAAAGAGGTGACCATAGCATGGGTGGTCACAGCCTTGAATTTCCCTGGGAGAGGCCGGATCAAACACTTCAATGTCTCCGAGATACAATCTGTAAAACCTTACTCACCACATTGTCTGACAAGGATTCAATCAAAATGTTTTCAAAAGCAGCCTTTTGTTCAAATAGGTGAGGGCTGGTGTGGGGGTGGGGATGGTTAGAGCAGTGGGGATAGTGTTTCTAAGAGCAGTGCTTTTGTAGGGCACTGGTTAGGCGGCACCTTGCTATAATATGTACAATGTTCTTCCATTTGTACTTATTGCAAAATGTAGCTCCTAGAAAATACATTTAAGTTTATCAAAATAGATCATTGACTTACAGCTGATGCATATGGAAGTATGGATGCAGTAGTTTAACATAATTAAAGTTAATAAAATGTAAATTCATCCTACTATCAGTCTGATTTCAACTTAATACAAACATGGACACAAGGCTGTTATCAGCAAACAGCCATGAAACTATGGAATTGCTGTAAAAACCCACTCTTTTCACAAATCCCTTTCAGGGAAGGGAATTGACTATCCTTACTGGTCTGTCTTACATGTGACTACTGCCTCTTTCACTGTCAATGAAGTATAAGTAATAAATCTCGGCAATTGTCAACATCCCAAGAATGAGTTGTGAAATGTTTGCTTTAGCCAAATGGGTGACAGCAGGACTCAGAAATCTCTTGGTACTTGTCTCTGAGCTCCTGCAGGCAGCACTGAGCAAAGTCTAGTTTTCCCAGAGGAATGGTGATTTTTTTTTTTTTGTTGGGCCTTCTCAAAGTCTTCACCAATGGAGATCCCAGACCAACTAAACTGAATTGAAACTTCTACGTTAGTTTCAACATGATTCATACAGAAAACTCACAATAAACCAAGGGCCAAACTTAGAATTTTCAGATTCACACCCTGATTTAGACTACCTTCCTCCATCTGCATAACTTTGACCAATTTCAATCCTGTCTCAGCCATCTGCTACTGAAACACTCATGTATTTGTTATCTCTAGACTGAACAATCCAAAGCATTCCTGGCTGATCTCCCACATTCTACCCTCTATAAACTTGAGTCATGCAAAACTCTGCTGGCAGCCTAAATTCACAGCAAGTCCCATTCCCCTATCCCCTCTTGCTTGCTGACCCACATTGGCTTCCAGTTAAGTCATATCTTGAGTTTAAAATTCTCATCCTCATTTTCAAATCCTTCTGAGGACTCTGCCCTCTCTAAACTCCCTCCAGCTCCAAAACCCTCTGAAATATCTGAACTTTTCCAATTCTGACTTCCTGAACATCCCCAGTCCTAATCACTCAGCTAACAACGAGTTGTCTGGACTCGGAATCCTGGAATTTTCTTTCTGTATATCTCCGACTTTCCTCCTCTAGGCACTCATTAAAACCCACTACCCCTTTAACCAAGGTTTTGATGATAATTTGCCCTCATGTCTCCTTATGTCCGTCAGTCACAGAATCCTGACAGTGTGGAAGCAGGCCATTTGGCCCATTGAATCCACACCGATCCTCCAAAGAGCAACCCACAGACCCATGCAATTCCAGTAACCCTGCATTTCCCATGGGGGAAATCCACCTAACCTGCACCTCCATGGACACTATGGGTAAATTAGCATGGTCATTCCAAGTAACCTGCACATCTCTGGTCTGTGGGAGGAAACTAGAGGAAACCCATGCAGACACAGGGAGAGTGTGCAAACTCCACACAGACAGTCACTGAGGGTGGAATCAAACCTGGGTCCCTGGTGCTGTGAGGCAGCGGTGCTAACCACTGAGCCACAGTGCTGTCCCAGTGTCAGTGTCATGTTTTGATTTTTAATGTATCTATGAAGCTACGTCATTATGTTCAAGATGCTGTTTAAATACCTTTTTTAAAATCAGGGCAATCTCTCATCATTTTTAAGCGTCAGTCTTAATTAATTATTCAGGTAAAATGGTGAGACAGCACAGTGTGAGCAATAAACCTTTAAAGATTTTCAGGGAAATGGAAGAAGAAAGGAATTTGAGTAATTAGATCAAAAATGTTGGCAACCTTTAGAAACGATTGCGATCTCTGTGCTGTTCCAATTCTGGTACCTGGGTGTCCCTGATTTTGAATGCGGCACCATAGGGGCCATGGCTCCTGCTGCCTAGGCCCTAAATTTAGTGGTTCCCTCCTTTTGCCTCTTTGTCTCTCTTCAAACTTTTTTCGACAAAACTTTCAGTGACCTAGCTAATCATGCGATTCCATATCAAGCTTTTGTTGGCTTAATACCTACATGGTGTCTTGGAGCATGTTCCACGTGTTACAGGCAGCTACTTAAATGCAGGTTGTTGTTGTAGCACTTTAAGTGTTTGCGACAAACGGATTAGGGTCTGCCAGGGAAGCCAGCAGAACAAAGACATGACACTGACATTTAAGATGTCTAGAAGAGGCAGTGGCAAAGTGATTGTGAGAATGGGGAAGACGACAGATCCAGCAGAACATAAGCTTCTTTCTTGTCCGGGGGTGCATTGTCTCCAGCCTATTTACTCTTCAAATCGAGCTGAAAGCAAAATGGAGCATTTGTAGTTCCTGTATGTGTCAGCAGCAGGGCCTGTGAGGAGTGTTTTCAATTTGTTACTATGCTCTTTGAATATGTAACCATGTTCATAACAAAGGCAATGTTTGTTTTATGCTGGCTTTTGTGTGCAGCTTCTGTGAATTTAACACAACAGTACACTCCTGCTAAGTCCATAAATGTGAATCTCCACAAACTTCCAGGAACAAAGCTACTTCAGCAGGGCTTAAACCCAATGCTTTGTCTAAGATAGTGGCTTAATGGTGTTCTATGCAAAAGAAAAAAAGTGCTTGCTTTCACAAATGAAGGTATCAAAATACAATACAGCTTTATCATAATGTAAACCATTAATGTTTCTGAAGTGCACTTGATTCAAATACTAAATCACACTTTCCATTTGTTCATTAGGAAATTGTAAGAGGGTCTGTACTTGATATCTGCACTAACTCCTCCACCCTGCTTAGTTCTTGAGACCTGAATCTAAAGAGAGAAATCTGCTATATGTTCAAAGCAGTAATTCTGATGAGAGTAGTGAGATCTTGCGCAGCTTAAGGGAAAGAAGAGTACGGTGCATATGTGGGAAATAAATTGCAAAGTGATGACATTATCTTCTTTCTCTAAAAGGAAATGCTCTTCTAAATATGAGGAAAGGAAACATCTTAATATTCCCCAGATGTGTCTTTGTTAACTTGTCAGCCATAACAGCCTGGACTGCATCTCAGGAGTGGGAATTATGAAGCATGAGAAGTATATCATTGTTCTTAACATTGTCACCAGAAAACTTCACAATGAAGAGGAGGAGTGCAACCCCTTACTTGTGCCAAGTCTCATTTATCTGTCACATGGTCTTGCCGACCTGGATTAACTATTGGTTAAGCAAAGCCCCAATTTTAAATGTTCGTACGTGTTTCAAAATCCCTCTGTGGGAACAGAAACTTGTCCCTGCCCATCTCTCTAATCCCCTTCAGGTTTATGTACCCCTGAGATATCTACACTCTTCTAAATCTGGTGTATTGAGCATCCCTAATTTTAATTGTCCCACTATTCATGGCTGTGCCTTCCACCGTCTCAGCCCAAAACTGAATTCTCTCTCCAGATCTCTTCAGTTCTTTTCTCCTTGAAAACTCTTCTTAAAGACTTACTTCTCTGACTAAACTCAGTTCCTCCCATATCAGATTACATGGGCCCAGTGTCAAATATTACCTGTAATGTTCTTGTTCAAGAGCCTTGGAACATGTTAATGCCTTAAAGCCACCAAATAAGTACCTCAGTAATCGTTGCTAGTTCTGTTATTAATAGAGGTAGTTAACAGAGATAACAGAGATTTACGCTGATTGTAATAACAGATTAACAGAGATAATCTGTTATTACAATCAGCGTAAATACTGGGATTAGGAATGAGTTTGAGAATGATAGCCCCCCGTTCTTGCTTATCTCACTCTGTACATTGTCTATCCACAGGCCTCTCATCAACTATTTCCTGGCTGATTCTCCTGTCAATCCCTGTCAATTAGATGTTGCTGTTCTTTCTATCTCTCATATCCAACCTCAATGTTGTAGCTCAAAGTCCTTTACTCCTTCGTTCTTTTCTTAGCTGTCTGTCAGTGGACAGGCTGTTTCTTCTTGTGAATTTTCAACCAGGTTTTAGCTGCTTGGTCAGCCATCCTCCCATCTTTCATGACATACTTGTGCCATTAACCATGGTCATCCCTTCTAAGAAGGATCCAGCCTGCTGTGGGAAAGCATTAATTATCACTGCCTCAATTTGGGGGTTGTCAGCTTAAGCCACAGGACCATTATTACTGAACCTCCTGCTGCCTAACATGTGCAAAGCCATCTAGACATCACCAGACTTGGTTTTCCTGCAGCCAACCAGTGTTCCTCTTCCAATGATGTTTAATGCACCTCCAATTGTGGGTCTGGGCATTGGGAATGCTGAAGCTCAGCCCTCTGTTCTTGTTTCTGAACCGCCTGACCACACTTCTCCTGGAACTTCTTATTACAAACCCCATCCCTTCTTCAGTTACCTCTAGCCTTGATCCGTTGGTCTTCCTGAGGCCCCCTCACCCTGGATGCATGACTGGCAGCTGCCCTTTCCAGGCTCTGTTTGACCAGCTCATTTCAGGTCTGATTTTTTACTTCCTGGGGTCCTGAATCCTGGGGAAAGCCTGACATTGGCCAATTATCTGCATTTTATCCAGTCAGGTCAACCCCTCAGAAGTAACATGAGCTTTTAGCCAGTTCTCTAACTGATTCGGTCTCATGTCAGTGTGGTGATGCAATGGGTTTAAGAAGTGTATTTTGTTTTTTTGTGAAGAAAGACAGAGCTACCAAGTGGTCTACTCAGCTAATGGGATCTTGTGTATGCACTTGAAGGAGAAGATGGATCCTTGATGTAATGTTTTATCTGAAAGATTGCATGCTGGTAATGCAACACTTCAGTACTGCACGGGATTATCAACTTAAGAGTTTGTTTTCTAGCCTAAGCAAAGGATTTCCTTACTTACGTAGGTTATGGCCCCTCCAAAAATAATTTATGGGCTGTGAACACTAAGATGTTTCTCAGGGAAGTGAGAAGGGGCTACATCAATTTTTTTTTTCTATATTGCCCTGCAACCTGTCATATAACGCAAAATACAAATACACTCTCTTACTAACATGCAGTAAGAAGCAAAATGGCTTCAGCCAGTACAATACTGGGGGAATAAAAGCAGAAAATGCTGAAGAAACTCAAGACATCTGACCACATAAGTGGAAAGAGGAACAGAGTTAATATGTTGAGTCAAATATAATAAATCTTGCTGCTAGACCTGTTATGTTTCTCCTGTACTCTCTGTTTCTACTTCCGATCTCCAGAATCTGCCAAACTTTGTTTCTATTGCAGAACTGAGGGAGTTCTACCCTGCTGGAGGTACCATTGTTAAAATTAGAACTAAAACCAAGCCTTGTTGTCCTCTATGATAAAAGTGAAAGAAGCCATTGCAGTATTTTGAAGAGCAGAACGGTAGTGGTAATGTTTAATGTTCAACCAACACCACTAAAAAATATGAATGGTCATTATAAATATGGCATTATGTCTCAAAGTCCACACGCCAATGCGCTTTTAAGATACGCACTCATACTATCATTACATCATTTTTAGTTTTAGTTTTTTGGTAGCAGTTCCTGCCGGGGACTTGAAGCTGGATGTGGAAGCTGTTATTCCTCTCTGTTACTGCTAAAAGCTGGGGGTTCTCTTCCTGCTGCTAGAATTGCATGCAAGACTATCTATTTTATACTCTTGGCAAAGGTAAATTTAGTAATGATCTCAGACTCCATCTTACTTCAGGTCACTTAAAACACGACACTGAACTGGAAGCTTGTTCTTCTGTTTTAACCTAAAAACGAAATTAGCCCAGACACCGATATGCCTGAGAAATGTAATGATTGTACATTATTGTTACTTGTAATAAATGTTTTTTGGATTCTTCAATAGCATGATATCCATGTCTAGTTTCATATGTTATAGAAGATACAATGAGTGCTGCCACATCCAATAAAACACTCTGCTGGATGCAACCTCACAGCAATGCTATTGCAGCTGTGCCCAAAGTAGACATTGTATTTTTTCCATTGTGGCTTCAAAAGTACTTCAGTAGCTGTGGAACACCTTGGGACATCCTGAAATCTTAAAAGGCACAGTAGAAGTTCAAGCTCTTTCCTTCCTTTCCATAACACTTGAGCAATAGAGGGTGATTCTCTGGAATATAATTCTCTTTTAAGCATGCAAAGTCATGGAAAAATGGACACAACAAAATGATTAGAGAATGCGGCTGCAGGTTAAGTCCTGTAATTAGATCATTTTCAGTAACTGCTGTGGTAGGTGAACAAGTGCCTTATTGTGAATTAACCACGCCATCAATGTTTTGAAAGCATTTTCATCTGATGAAGTTAAGTCTTTTCTGTTCACCTGAGGCAGGGAAATGTGCTGGGTAAGGCCCACCCTGTGTTTGTGAGTCTATTTTCAATTTCATTGAAGTACTCTCAATTTAAGTTGAAAGAATGGTCTTGAGAGCTAATTAGAAGGCTTGATTATTCCCTGGTAAAAATGAATATTGTATTTCTTTTTCGTGATTGCCAATAAATTATTCTATGGAGAAAAAGGGGCTTTCTTTGCTGTACTTATGGAGCAACAAAGCATAAAAGGAAAGGCAATTTGCCCAGAGTGAAATGGAGGCAATATCAGGCAAAGAATTTGCAGCAGAAAGGAGAACTGAAGGTGAGCTGAAAAGAATGAGTACAGCCAGAGACTGGTGGAGGGTAAAATGGGGTGAGAAGAGAAGGATGCTGCAACCACGCCCTGGGTGAGGTTCCCCTGGTTACTATAGTTCCTGATTTCCCCTAGTTACTCTGATTCCCAACTGGGTACCCCAAATCATAGAATCCCTCCAGTGTGGAAACAGGCCCTTTGGCCCAACAAGTCCTGAGTGATCCTTAGAGCATCCCACCTAAGCTACAGACCCCTGAATGCTATGTGCAATTTCCCATGGCCAATCCACCCTACCCTGCACATTTTTGGACTGTGGGAGGAAACCGGAGCGCCCAGAGGAAACCCACGCAAACATAGGGAGAATATGCAAATAATTCTACCCAGACAGTTGCCCAAGGGTGGAATTGAACCCAGGTCCCTGGCACCGTGAGGCAGCAGTGCTAACCACTGAGTCACCATGCCACCCAAATCAACTCCTGGGTGAGGAGGGATGAACCAGCTCCATTTCTTTATCCAACAATCTTCTCGTTGGTCACAACAAGTTTAATTTACAAGGGACTCTCTCTTGTAGGTATCTTTCTCCCAGAGCAACTGAAGTCAGTGTTTGAAAAGCAGTCAATTTAATGAAACTTGAGTCAACGAAAGAGTGAATTTAACTTGGCTACCTGCAAGATGAATTAATAGCCCAACATGCATATGCACAGACTAGAAATGATGCGAGTCTGAAAAATGATTAAAATTAAAACAAAATAAGGATCAGTGCATAAGTTGCTCATGAAGAGTAGAATGTTAATAGCCAGCAGGAAGTTTCAAGATGCTTGGCTTTGCATTGTAATTTTGTTGGCATGTAGCCTTTTGACTGGCTAGCTGGCTCACTAGCATCTCCGAGAAGGTTTGTTTACCTAAAATGCAAGTTTGACTACCGAATAGTTCTTCGGCTGTGACCTTCACAGCACACTGACGCTTAAAGTCAGACTAGAATACATGATCATCTCAGCCCACTGACAGACATGGGTACCGTAGCTCACTAGTAAAGCTTCTTCCTGTAACACACACTTACCAGGATTGAACTGTTTTTTTAACTTCTGCTCTTAAAAGGAGAAGGCACAAAACATGTCTCTCTCCCAGTCTGCTGACATTTCTCTCATCTTCTTCACCAGTCTGAGATACGGCCCAGGAGATTAAAATTCAGTTTGTAGTGCAATCTCTTTTTTTTTTTTTTTTTTTTAGTCCATCATTTTGAGGTTTCCTTGACACTTCATCTGGTGTGAAATTCCAGGATATCTCTCTCTGGTCTGTCTCTCTGTCTCTGTCTGTCTGTCTCTCTCTCTGTGTCTCTCTCCACTGAATTTACATCCCAGTCTCCTTTTGGCTGTATGTCATTTTTTTCCTGAAACAATAAGTTCAATGTGTCCCTAAGTCAACGAGGTTCCTCCCTTGTCATGACAAAGAGAAGGGAATGGAGCTTGAGAGGAACTCAAGTGAGTGAGGAGCTTTTATAATATAAATCAGAAGAGCAAATAAGAAGGAACTACTTCCTGTGGGGGGGGGGGGGGAAGAGTTTGTAATCAGTGGATGTATACTCAAGGTGATTGTCAGAAGTGTGACATGGAAACTAAGGAAGATATTTTTGCTTTGTGTTATCATTCCAGCTGATGGTACTACTGGACAAATCAGGCCTCAGGATGAAACATGGCTTTAATAGATTTTTGTTTATTTGGTGGATGTCAGACACGGAGGCATATTCACCTGTGTCTGCAGATTTTCTTTTACAGCAGAATAAAGGCTTATTATATAAAGGATGGAAAATATCGAACTAAGCTGTCTAAATTTAGAAGACTGTTCGAAATGGTCTTAAAACACAGCAAAACAAAATTTCAATCCAACACCCCACACTGTCCATTACCGAGAGTCACGTGGAAAGAAATGCACCCCTATCCTAACTCTTTAAGTTTCTGGGTGTGGGATCTTCCCAGGCACTGAATGATATATCATGACAGCCCAGGGAGTAGGCCACAGTACGTCCAGTACAAACAGTAAGGGGATTTGCAGTGAGCCAGTTTGAATGTGTGCAACTGCCTATCAGGTTTCTATTCAGTCCTCAATTTGAGCTTGCAATCAGTCAGCCAGGAGGGTAGGCAAGAGTCAGTCCTGGGGGTCAGCTTAGTGGAAGACAAGCTTTGTTATCGGGAGCCACAGTGTGGGAGGAACTCAATTCTGGGATTTGGATACAGCAACAAAAAGGCCGCAGTCAATGTGAGTGGAGATTTTGAGTGATCTCCAGGTTGAAAGAATATGTCTGAGATTTTGATTCAAAGTGGGAATTCAACTGGATTATGTTTCCCAAGTTTACTTTCAGGGTTAATGTCAGATTCAGAAAATGACCGTTAACTGAGTTAAAATAGCCATTTAAAAGAGGCAATTGTATTATGGTGGCAGCTATATTCAAACCTTTGAAATCCTTTGTCTAACTGAGGTGCTGATTGCTGCAATGACTCCAAACAGATCCATATATAAGAAAGGGATTTTTGTTCCACATGGTCAGTATGAGTGGAGACTTCAAATGCATCAAGTGAAGGCTGAGTGAGTATAGCTGGAAATTCAAAGTGGGGTCCTGGGGGAGACGTCAACAGAGGCAATGTAACTAAGATTTACTGCAAGAACTGAACTGTCCAGAGAGACAGAGAGGTTAAAAGACGTGGACCAAGAATTTGGACTACATTGAGACCAGTGACAGTGATTTTACTAACCACAGTGTAACACAAGGATGTGGGAAGAAGCTGATTGGCAAGTAAGGCAGGTGAATGTTTCTAGTCTTTTAAGGTAAGGTTTTCAGTCTGTCCTTTAGGTCCGTCATCTTTTCGAGTCATTCAGTCGTACGGCATGGAAACAAGCCGAAAGAACTGCGGATGCTGTAAATCGGGAACAAAAACAAAGTTGCTGGAAAAGCTCAGCAGGTCTGGCAGCATCTTTGAAGGGAAAAACAGAGTCTGACGTTTCGGGTCCGGTGAGCCTTCCTCGGCCCTTTGGTCCAACGAGTCCACATCGACTACGTTCCCGAACTTCTGAAAAATAGTTTGTTAAATGTAAGATTGATTTTTTTCAAATTAAAATAATTACAATTAAAGTGTAAAAAGCTGGGAAACTAGAGTAATTCATTCATAAACCAAATCAAGCATGACAGTGATTGCAGGATGTGTGATGTGTTGCTGCTGGAGCATGTGGGGTCAGCTGAACACCAAGGTTATCCAGATCAATCACATTATCTCTGATACAAGAAATGTTTACAGTTTAAGGAACTTTGGATCTGAGTTGAGGAGCTACAGACATTGTGCCAAGTCAGGGAAATGGAAGTTACCTGGAGCCTTTCTCCAGAATGTGGACACGTCCTGAGAGTAGGCAATTTAAACATGGTCTCTGATCAGAGACAGAAGAGTGAGGCCTCAGGTGAGGCAGTTATGTTGACCCAAGGGGTTAAAATCAAGGAATCTTGGCCATTGCAATTGGCCAACAGTTATAAGATTCTTACATACAGTGTGTGGACGAGAGGGGGAACTTGAGGTAGGACAGGCAAAATAGCCACAACACTGTGGTACAGAGAGATATTCAAGTAGGGGGAGGAAATAGGAATGTGGGCATGGTTGGGGGGTGGGGCGGGTGACATAATTAGGTGGATACATACTGTTCTCTGCAGCCGGAGGATTGTGTTGCTCACCCATTGCTAAGGCGAAGGATATTTCCTTGAGCTGGTGAGGAACTTGAAGATGGAGGGCAGGGATTGAGTTGTCATCATTAACATTGGTACCAACGACATTGACTAGGATTAGAAAGGATGTTCTTCTGAAAGAATTGGAACAGTTAGGGGCTAAACTTAAAAGTAGAACCTCCAAGGTAATGATCCCTAGATTACTACCTGAGCTACGGGAATAAAACTGAGAAAGGTAAATTAAGTCAAGGAGTTACATGCATGGCTGAAAGATGTGTGTAGATGGAATGAGTTTCAGTTTGTGCGGCGATAACACTAATACTCGGGCAGAAGGGAGCTGTTCCAGTGGGTTGTAGAGAAGGTTTTAAACTAATTAGAGGGAGGGAAGGTTTGGGAGCTAGGAAATGTAGGCTTACAAAACAAAAAGATATGGACGCATTTCAGGGCCTCTGGATTACACAGCCAGACTGGGACAGGAAGGACAAAGTGTACAAACATGAGAAGATAGCAGCAAATAGGGTCAAAGGTGGGGAAATGGTAAAAAGGCAAAATTAACAGCTCTTTACCTGAATGCTTATAGCATTTTGAACAACATAAATGAATTAATGGCAGAAACAGACTTTAATGGCTGTAATCTTTTAGCCACCATGGACACATGGTTGCAAGGAGATCAGACATGGGAAATAAATATCCAGGAGTGTGTGCCTTTTCAAAAGGACAGGCAGAGAGGGAAGATTGATGGGGTAGCTTCATTAGAATGTTATTAGTATTATTGCAAGAAATATACAATTGATATGGGTACAGATTATAAATAACAAAGGAAAAAGACTCTGGTGAGAGTCTTCCTATAGGATTCTCAACTGTAGCTATACTGTAGAACAGAGAATAAATCCAAGATCAAGTGGGCATGTGAAAATGGCTGGACATTAATGATAGATGAATTTAATCTTCATGCAGATTGGGTAAGTCAAATTGGCAAAAGTAGCAATGAGAAAGAATTCTGTGTGTGTTCGGGATAGTTTTCCAGAGCAATATCTTGAGGATCCAACCAGAGATTAGGTTATTTTGGGTATGGTAATCTGTAATGAGACAAGTTTAACAAATGACCTCAGTATAAGATTCCTGAAAACAGTGACCATAACATGGTAGAATTTGGCATTCAGCAGGAGACTGAGAAATTTGTGTCATAAACAACAGCGCTAAACATGAACAAAAACAGAAATTGATACAAAAACTCAGCAGGTCTGGCAACATCTGTGGTGAGAAAGCAGAGTTAATGGTTCAGGTTCAGCGGCGCTTCTTCAAAAGCGACTGTAGCTGGGAAAAGATTGGTATATACGTTGAAGATGGCATGGGGGAGGGGTGGCAGGTGGGGGTGTGGGGGTGGGAAGGAATAAACGATGGTTGGAAATGGAGCCAAGCAAGAGAGAATATAGACGAGTTGAACTGAGGTCCGTTTCGAAGCTGTATGACTCTATCAGTCTATATCAACAGGCAAAGGGCTGGATAAAAGCCAGCCTGGGAGATCATTAGCTGCTAAGAGGGGCCATTAGGAGCTGGCAATGTGGTAGCAGCTCACATGATGACAAGGCCTAGGGATAGGGGTAATGACATGGGAGAAGGTGCTCAGACCTAAATTATTGACCTCAATATTGAGTCTTGAAGACTGCAGGGTCCCCAGGTGGAAAATGAGGTGCTGTTCTTCCAGCTTGTGCTGAGCTTTGCTGGAGTACTGCAGCAAGCCTCAAACAGAAGTTGGCTAGGGAGCACAGTGGTGTGTTGAAAAGACAGGCAACAGGAAGCTCAGGATCATTTTTGCTGAGTGTAAATAAGGATAATTACAAAGGGATGAGGACAGAGTTGGCTGGGGTGAACTGGAAAAGGAGTTGAGCAGAAAAAAATGGTTGAAGAACAATGGCAGATCATTAAGAAAATGACTCACAGCAAAGATACATCTCAATGAGAAATAAGGATTCTAGGAAGGGTTCAAACTGACTGTGTGGTTAACCAGGGAAGTTAAGGATTGCATCAAATTGAAATAAAATCCACACAACGTGGCAAAGATTAGTGGTAAGCCAGAAGATTGAGAAAGTGCTAGAACTTAACAACAGCTGACCAAAACAAAACAAGAGGGTAAAAATAAACTTTGAGGATAAACTTTACTTTTGGAATATTGTGCTCTCCCTGCTATAGGAAGGATGTTGTGAAACTTGAAAGGGTTCAGAAAAGATTTACAAGGATGTTGCCAGGGTTGAAAAGTTTGAGCTATAGGGAGAGGCTGAATATACTGGGGCTATTTTCCCAGGAGTGTTGGAGGCTGAGGTTTATATAATCATGAGGGACATGTAGGGGGCGAATAGCCAAAGTCTTTTCCCCAGGGTGGAGGAGTCCAAAACTAGAGGGCATAGGTTTAAATTGAGAGGGGAATGATTTAAAAGGGACCTAAGGAGCAACTTTTTCTTGCAGAGGGTGGTGCGTGTATGGAATGAGCTGCCAGAGGAAGTGGTGGAGGCTGGTACCATTACAACATTTTAAAAGGTATCTGGATGGGTATATCAATAGGAAGGGTTTAGAGGGATATGGCCCAATGCTGGCAAATGGGACTAAATTAATTTAGAATAGCTGGTCAGCATGGACGAGTTGCACTGAAGTGTCGGTTTCCATGCTGTATATTTCTATGACTCTAATATGAAGATGGAGAGCAAAAGCTTCATTAAAATTTATTGGAACAGGGAACAGATCCTTCGGCCCACTATGTTGTGTCGAACTTTTACCCTAAACCTAAGGTCTCTCTAACCTCCACCCCTACCTTATACTATCATCCATATGCCTATCTAATAGCCACTTAAATGCCCCAAATGAGGTCGACTCCACTACCCTCTCCAGCAATGCATTCCACGCCCCTACTACTCTCTGAGTAAAGAACCTACCTCTGACGTCTCCCCTATATCTACCTCCACTCACTTTAAAACTATGCCCCCTCGTAATAGCTACCTCCACCCTAAGAAAAAGTCTCTGGCTGTTCACTCTATCTATACCTCTGATCATTTTGTACACCTCTAACAAGTCACCTCTCATCCTTCTTCATTCTGAAGAGAAAAGGCCTAGATCTCTCAACCTTTCCTCATAAGACTTTCCCTCCATTCCAGGAAATATCCTCGTAAATTTCCTCTGCACCTTTTTCAACGCTTCCACATCTTTCCTGTGATGAGGCAACCAGAACTGGATACAATACTCCAGATGTGGCCGAACCAGGCTTTTGTACAGCTGGAGTACAACTTCACGGCTCTTGAACTCATTCCCTCTATTAATGAAGGCTAACACACCATAAGCCTTCTTAACAAGTCTATCCACCTGGGTGGCACCTTTCAGGGAACTGTGGACATGAACCCCAAGATCCCTCTGCTCCTCCACACTGCCAAGAATCTTTCTGTTAACCCTATATCCTGCTTTCAAGTTTGTCCTTCCAAAATGAATCACCTCACACTTTTCAGCGTTAAACTCCATCTGCCACTTCTCAGCCCAGGTCTGCATCCTATCAATGTCCCTTTGTAACCTAGGACAGCCCTCTGCACTATCTACAACTCGACCCACCTTCGTATCATCTGCTAACTTACTAATCCACCCTTCCACTCCTTCGTCCAAATCATTTACAAAAATCACAAATAGAAGAGGACCCAGAACAGATCCTTGTGATACACCACTCGTAACTGAGCACCATCTTGAATATTTTCCGTCCACTACTACCCTTTGGATTCAGAATTGACTGACCCTTAGAAGACAATCTGCCAGATTTCCCCCTATGCCATGCCTCCTTACCTTCTGCATGAGCCTACCATGGGGAACCTTATCAAATGCCTTATTTAAATCCAAATATACCACATCCACTGCTCTACCTTCATCCATGTGTTTAGTCACCACTTCAAAGAATTCAATGAGGTTTGTGAGGCATGATCTACCCCTCACAAATCTGTGCTGACTATCACTAATCAAACTGTGCCTTTTCAAGTGATGCCTGTAATTTCCGGGGTTATGCCTATTCCCTTTTTTGAACAAGGGAATGACGTTTGCCTCTCTCCAATCTTCCGGCACTATACCTGTGGACAGTGAGGGCGAAAAGGTCATCGCTTAAAGGCCCTGCGATGCCTTCCCTCGCTTCCCATTGAATCCTTGGATAAATCCCATCAGGCCCGGGGGACTTATCTATCTTCAAGGAAGAGAGAGCCCAAAATCAATATAGGCCCCTTAGTGATTAAGGATGGGGAAATAATAATTTGGAACCAGGAAACGACAGAAGTTGCATAAATATTTTGCACCAGTCTTCACGGTGCGAGACGCTGGTAGCATTCAAAAAATGTTAAATAATCAAAGGTCAAGAGTGGGAGAGGAATTAAATACAATAACTCACTAAAGAGGAGGCAATGGCCTAGTGGTATTATTGCTAGACTGTTAATCCAGAGACCCAGGTAACATTCTGGGGACCCGCGTTTGAATCATGCAATGGCAAATGGTGGCATTTGAATTCAACACATATCTGGAACTAAGTGTCTAATGATGACCATCAATCCATTGTCGCTTGTTGGAAAAACCCATCTGGTTCACCAATGTCCTTTAGGGAAGGAAACTGCCATCCTTACTTGGTCTGGCTTACATGTGACTCCAGACCCACGGCAATGTGGTTGACTCTTAAGGGCCCTCAGGGCTATTAGGGATGGGCAATGAATGCTGCCTGGCCAGCGGCACCCTCATCCCATGAATGAATTTTTAAAAATGTACTAGAAAAACTAATGGGGTCTCAAAACCAATCTGTTGTTTGGGCCTGATGTGTTGCATCTTGAAATTCTAAAGGAGGTAGCTGCAGATATTGTAACTGTACTGGGAGTAACCTTCCAAAAGAATCCTTAGAAATGGCATCAGGGACATTAGACTCTAGTCCTCCTGCATCTCCTGATGGCACCTTTGACTGTGGCTTCATCATGGGGAGGCTAGTCAACATGCACTGGAGGTTGCTACAGGCCCGGGACTTCCTTGTGGTTCTGTTTCTCCTCCATGTCTGTGGGCCTTTATTGTCGCTGTTGCTCAGATACAATAACCCATGCTGTGGCTGGATCCATCAGTCACACTTACAATGCCCCTGTGTGGGGAACATTGGAAACAGAACAGGCCCCTAATAATGTGAGCAGTCAGCATTTGCATCATTTACAAATGGTGGTTTAGCATAATCCTCCAATGAGTGGGACATGGAGCATTCCAAAAAAAAGGGGGCTGTGGAGTGCCTCAATGTATGTTTCAGTAAAGTCACCTCTAATTCTTCTAAACTCCAATAGTAAAAGGTGAACAAGGCACAGTGGTGCCACCCACTGAGGATGCCCTGGGACACTGTCATAGATCCATGCCAGGTGCTGAAGTGGGACTGTGACATGAAGTAGTGGTTGGGCATTTTGCCCTGCTTGTCCACAAGGTGACAAGGGAATGACTAACATCTACACTGCATGAGTATTGTTAGCAAATGAACTCTGATCAGTGGAAGCCTTCAGTTTCCTTTGAATTAGTATTCTCCGAAATGTCCTGATGAGAGCAAAATGAAAAGATAAAATGCATGTTTTGTCATCTCCACCACTCTGCATATTTCCACCAAAACCTTTCTGGTTTGGAAGCTTAACAAGCTAAAGACTTCCCCTGAGCTAATTGGTCCCCTGAACTGCCCTGAATTCCTTCTAGGTGAGAAATTAAACTTACTCCTAATCTCAACCCAGATGCAACCTGTCTGATTGAAAGCTAAACAATAATCTGGCAGTTAACTGTCAGTCATTACCTGCTACATTCTTCATGGTATCTTCAACATCTCTACACAACCAGAGTCAACTTGCCAACCTGATCAGTATTCTCCCCTTAGAGAATAATTGCTACTTTTGCCTTTTTTGTAACTCTTGTGAGTTGTCCTGATGAAGGTAAAATGAGAAACTTTGATAAATATATCTTCTGTCAGCGATATTCTAACAATAGGGGCACATAAATGCCAGGCAGTGACCATCTCCCACACAGAACAGAATCCAAGCATCTCCCCTTGCCATTCAATAGCATTACCATTGCTGAATCCCATACAGCAACATCTTGAGGGTTACCATTGACCATGAACCAAAGTGGATCAGCCACATATATAACTGTGAATACAACAGTAGCACAAAGTCTGAGAATATCATGGTGAGTAACTCATCCCTTATTTCCCAGAAGTCAGTTCATCCTTTAAAAGGCACAGGTCAGGAAGAAGTAGTAAGAACACCTGATGCTGGAGTCTGAGATAAAACAGTGTGGAGCTGGAGGAACACAGCAGGCCAGGCAGCAAGCCACTCACCATCCTGACTTGGAAATATATCACCGTTCCTTCACTATCACTGGATCAAAACCCAAGAACTCCGTAAAGGAACTGTTGGTATATCCAGACAATAGACTGCAGTTGTTCAAAGCAAGCAGCTCACCACCTCCTTCTCAAGGGCCATCAAGGATAGGAAGTAAATATCCTGTTCCTCTGATGCTGCCTGGCCTGCAGTGTTCTTCCAGCTGCACACTGTGTTATCACAAGTCAGGAAGGCTCTCCTCTTGTCAGGACAATGCAGCCTATTGACACTCAAGAGACTTGGCATCATCCAGAACAAAGCAGCCCATTTGATTTTTACCCCATCTACTGCCTTCACCATTCATTCCCTTCACCATCAATGCTGCATATACAAGATGCATTGCAGTAACTCACCAGGTTTCTTTGACAGAGCCTTTCATACTTATGACCACTACCACTTATAACGAAAGGACAGCAGACACATGGGAACAGCACTACTTTCAAATTCCCTTCCAAGCCACTCACCATCCTGACTTGGAAATATATCACCGTTCCTTCACTATCACTGGATCAAAACCCAAGAACTCCGTAAAGGAACTGTTGGTATATCCAGACAATAGACTGCAGTTGTTCAAAACAAGCAGCTCACCACCTCCTTCTCAAGGGCCATCAAGGATAGGAAATAAATATTGACCCAGCCAGCAACATCCACGCCCAAGTAAAGAATAATGAGAGTTCACATGTCTTCAGGGCACTTCTTTTGTTTTTGCACTTTCTGCCCCAATTGTGAGCTTGCCTTTCTACACTTTTGCACCTTTGCCATTCTTAAAACCACTTACATTTCTAACTTCTGATGACAAGTCATAAACTTGAAACACTAACTCTATTTCTTTCCACAAATGCTGCCAGACTCTCTGAGTATTTCCTGCACTTTTCAATGTTTTCTTTTCAATTAGATTTCCAGCATCCGCTGTATTTTGCCTTTGTTCAAATCGATGTGACGTTGATCATTAAAAATTTTCATCTCTAGCCCATGCTCTACTTTCACTGTGTGCTGTGCGATCTGGAACAGTCCTTCGATTGCCAGGAACAATTTTGGAAGTGGCCGATTAGCCTTCAGTGTCTTGCCTATGCTCTGGAGCTGTTCCTTTGTCTGTGACTGCCCCACAGCATGCTGCTCATTGTTGTCTGGTCTACAGCCTGCTGCCATGCCTATGCTATGACCCTGACATCCTGGTGAGTTTTAAACAATATTCTCTTTTATTTTCTCGACCACGAGGTTCACTTCAGTTACTGCACCTGGCGCCTGTTTTCAATTTCCTTTTTGGCTGCTTCTTCTACTGCCATTATTTTTCGTTATGTGCTTAGGGACTATAAGACCCACAAGATAAAGGAGCAGAAGTAAGCCATTCAGTCTATTGAATCTGCTCTGCCAATCAACGGCTGGTCTTAGTATCCCAAAATAGAATCTCAGAATCCTTACAGGGCAGAAAGAGGCCATTTGGCACATCAAGTCATCTGGAAGGGTATGTGAATTGGAAGGGTTTGGAGGGATATAGGCCAAATGTGGGCAAATGGGACTAGATTAATTCAGAATATTTGGTTGGCACGGAGGAATTGGACCAAGGGGTCTGTTTCCATACTGTACATCTCCATGACACTAAGTCTGCACTGAAACCCCAACAAACACCCCACCCAGAATTATAATCCCACATTTACCATAGTCAATCCACCTAACCTGTATGTCTTTGGACTGGAGGAAACCAGAGCACCCAACAGAAGCACACACTGACACAGGGAGAACATGCAAACTCTACACAAACAGTCGCCAGAGGCTAGAATTGAACCCAAGTACCTGGTGCTGTGAGGCAGCAGTGCTAACCACTGAGCCATAACATGCCAGCCAGCATGCCTGCATCACCTCACATATATACACTTCCTTAAGATCTAGTCAAGCGTCTGCTCCCTTCTACTACATTCTATATAATCACCTGGCACTGATATTATTACACAGGCTGCTGATGAGTCATTGTGCTCCAGTTTAGATTTTAAAAAAATTATATTTAGGGACATCCGTGCTACTTCGTACATTTTAACATTATCAATTCAGCTCGATTTATTCAGTAAAAGGGTTTGGAAGAAGTGTGGAGAATATTAGCTCCATTACTTTAAAGACAATTAACAACGCAGCAGAAATTATAGTGCAGTTGTAACTCATTGTGATTTTCTGTAGCACTTAGGTATTGCCTTAAGACGCAGATAATTCAAGTCAGCATCTTCCTTCTTTATTCAACATTTCCACTTTGAACCTCATCTGTCTGAATGGTTGGTATTATTTTAAGCAGCTTCTTATATCAATATTTAGAGAAACTTCAGTTTGATCTGGAAGCCACCATTATTTCATTCTTGGAGTTTTCAAACAAGCACATTTAAACAATTATTTAACTCCACAATTAATTTGTAATGATGCCTAATAAATCAGCCACAGGAACTAAGAAGTCAAGAAAGGTCCATGGTCCATGTAATTTGGTCTTTCCATTTGAATGGAATTGCTTGATTCTTCAATAAATCAAGATTTTGGTAAATCATGGCTAATAATCTATGGCACTCATTCTTACAACAGATCTGCAAGTGATAAGAGGAAGTCCCCAGTTGTGAAAAGCCTTGGGAACGATAAGACCAAAGGCATCATTTTCTTTCTAAGCACATCACGCTGACGACATCAGAAGTAGTCGCAAACTATATCCTAAAAAGAATTTTACCCTGACTGCATTCAAATAGATCACAATTAATTGGTTTTAACTTCTAGGGAGCCTCTCTGTAAATTACCACTTGCTCACTGAAGTTTTGGGGTGATGGTGAGTAGCTGTAATGTATAAAAACAAGGGGTTTAGAGCAACTGAGGGTTAAATCTTTATTCCAAACCCAGCTGGTTCCTGCTCTGGTTTTCACTGAGACTAAGGATGGGGCCAATGACCATAGTCGGCAACTTTGTTAACCATGTGACATCCTGTCTGGAGCTGTGTGTCACCTCTGCTTTCGCTCTTTCTGCTGTCTCTTGACTGGTTTCAATGAAAATGCCACCAGCATATGTGAAGAATATGTGAGAATTGGCAGCGGAGGGAGCACTTCATTGGTGGAACGCACCATCAGGTGACAATGCTGCACCCATGGGTGATCTCTGGACAGTGAAGTAGGCTGTACGTCACTAACAGTAGGCTCCACTGCATGAGGGTGCCACACTCTGGAGAAATCAGTGACCACTCAAACTAGACCAGTCAAACATTTCAGCGATGGCTCTCTCCACTTCCTCCTTCAGGCTGTTTCCTCAAGGTGTCATACTAGCCAGACCTGGATGGAGGCAGCGGAGGAGGTGAGTTAACTCCTGGGTCCAGTGCAGGTAAAGACTGCCCTGGTGAAGAGTCACTGGACTCGAAATGTTGACTCTGCTTTCTTCCCACAGATGCTGCCAGACCTCCTGAGAGTCGCCAGCAATTTTTGTTTTTGTATCAATGACCTGTCCGATCTGTAAGGGTGCATATCGGTATTACATATCATAGGAACAGGTGTAGGCCATTCAGCCCCTCGAGCCTGTTCCGCCATTCAATGAGATCATGGATGATCTGTGGCCTAACTCCATATATCTGCCTTTGCTCATATCTCTTATAATACCTTTGCTTAACAAAGATTTATCAATCATAGATTTAAAATTAACAACTGATCCAGCATCCACTCCCATTTTGAGAAAGAGCATTCTAAGCTTCTACCACCCTTTGTGTATAGAAGTGCTTCCTTACATCTCTTCTGAATGGTCTGGCCCTAATTCTCAGACTATGCCTCCCCCTAGTACTAGAATCCTTAACCAGTGGAAGTGGTTTCTCCTTATCTACCCTGTCTTTACCTGTTAATATTTTGAAGATCGGGTTTGGAGGGTTTGAGCTATAGGGAGAGGCTGAATACGCTGGGGCTATTTTCCCTGGAGCATCAGAGGCTGAGGGGTGATCTTTATAGACGTTTATAAAATTATGAGGGGTATGCATATGGTGAATAGCCAAGGTCTTTTCCCCCAGGATAGGGGAGTCCAAAACTAGAGGGCATAGGTTCAAAGTGAGAGGGAAATGATTTAAAAGGGACCTGAGGGGCAACTTTTTCACACAGAGGGTGGTGTGTGTCTCAAAGGAGCTGCCTGAGGAAATAGTGGAGGCTGGTACAATCATAAAACTTTAAAAATATCTGGATGGTTACATGAATAGGAAGGGTTTAGAAGGATATAGATCAAATGCTGGCAAATGGGACTAGATTAATTTAGGATATCCGGTCAGCATGGACAAGTTGAACCTGTTTCCATGCTGTACAGCTCTCTGCTCACATGATTTCAATCAGATCACCCCTTAACCTTCTAAATTCTGGGGAAAACGGGCCTAATTTTTGTAATCTCTTCTTGTGGTCTCCAAGAGAGGTCTCTTGCGAGCCATCGATAATGTAAACATGCAAGCGGGATGCTACTCCTCAAGGTTGGAATTATGATCTAGTAATTAAGGTCAAATCCCCTGACGGTTTACCCAGATGCCTCATGTGAATGGTCTGTGTGATGGAAATACGTGATAACCGGAGGCTTAGATAAAACCTGACGGGTCACTAACTCTGCACTTTGCCATACAAGAGAAGCAGAACTACAATGGCAGTGAGAGGATGCAAACAGGAGGAAGAGTTCCAGGCCTGAGACTCAACACAGCCACCAAAGAGGAGGTGATGGGGATCACTGGTGAGGAGAGAACATGATCAACGGCCGTCAGCGATGCTGGAGTAACCAATGAGAGAGCAAGAGGCAACCTTCCTGCTTGTGGCAAATAGACATGGATCGTGATGATCCCCTACTGCAACTGTGCTTGTTCCCTACTACAGGTCATCAGCATCTAAGGATCAGACTTTGGCCAAGGGAGGAATCAGAAAACTCAACTTCTGGGCACGAGACAGCCAGTGCCCAGAGGATACAATATCATCCTCTCATTAATTTGGCTAATTATTCGGGAGTCTCTTTAATTGGTCAGATGGGCAGAACATGATCTCCGGTCTCAACCCTCCTTCCACACAATCACAGAATTGATCTTCTGCAGAAGGAGACCATTTGGCCTATCATGTCTACATTGGCACTTCAATCTCCCAATTTTGTGACAGAATGATTTCAGTGGCAGACACTGGTGTATTCTGCACTTCAAACCTGATTGTGTAGCTTCTATTTTTCCCTCCGACCACCCTTTCATTTATGTTCACCAAGCATTAACATTCCTCCTCCTCTGTTGCCCTCAAACCTTGCCTGCTACTGCACTTGTCATCGCTCCTCTGCTTTGTCTACACTTGGACTCATCACAAAGGCACTGTGACCCAGAACTCTCCTATTAAACATCTTTTATGCACCTTTCACTCCCATGCCTTCCCACTCTTCCCCCAACTGAGACATTCCAATACCCAACCCTGACTCTAGATTTGCCCCCATAGTAAGTTCAACTTCCAAATTACACCATGATTGCTTCCTCCCAGTTACCAACCTTGTATGCTCCATAAACACCATCCAATGAATCAGTGAGCCTTTTCTCCAAGGCCTCGGAACCCACCCACCAGGTTCTAGACCTCCCATTGAGATAAACAACACTATTCTGCCTCCCCTCCACATTCACTGCCCCCTCCTAACCTTATATGCCTGATGGACACATCTAATCCCGTGGACTTCAGTGACTGACCCCTATTACTTTCTCCTTCTGTAGAGAAACATGAAAAAGTTTGTTAATTGTGCAATGCAACTCCAAATCCTCATTGAGGAGAATGGGAGACATCAAGATGTCATGCATAGATAGAACTAAACAACTTACTAAACATGATAGACAAACTGGAGGCTGGAAGAACATAGCAGGTCAGGCAGCATCTGGAGGAAAGGAGCAGTCAATGTTTCAGATATTACCCTTCTTCAGAACTAAACATATTTCCTGATGAAGGTTGTTCAAAGAATACTTACTAGCTTGAAACAAAAGATTGTGGTGAAGTTCAACAGGGTACATTGCATTTTGAATAATGAGTTAGGAATTTGAAACTGTTTTCAATTTAATCGTCTCTGGCACTTTAAAAAATGCTCATAATCTTTTCTTTATTAAAGTTCAATGCGTTAAAAGATGCATAAATATTAATTATATCATCGCTTAACATTTATTATAAGGAAATATTGAGGTTTCTCACATTTCATATTACAACAATATTATTCCAGTAAAGTTATGGAAAGGGGCAATTAGACTTTCAAAGTTTTACTCAACATTGTGACATTTACACTAATTCTGGTGTAGGGTAAAATCAATAATGGTTTGCTGATGTTTCCATCAGGATAAATTTATTGTAATTTGGACTAGGCTGAACTTATTTTAACCTCTTTTCCTCATTCACATTGCATTAATGTTGTAAAAGCAGATTTTTTCAAACAGAATCAAGGACGATAGTGTATCACAGTGACTAATGAGAATGAGCTGGAAGCAGACACATGTTGCTAAAGTGTGACCATTTGCTGCTTATTGTGGAACCGTGAAGAGAGGAGAAAGTTAGCTATGAGAGGGGAAGGGAAAATAATTAATTAAATTCACAACAGACTCAAACTTGAAACACGGAACCTTGCTAGGCTGAAAAGATCAAAATCTGAATGGTTCACAGCGCTGAAGGAGAGATCTGAGCAGGAGACCATTATCCTATGGTTTTAGGACTCAAGGCTGGTTCCTTTCCCTCAACAACACCAGTTTCCTCCCTTGGTCCAAAGATGTGCAGGTTCGGGTGGATTGGTCAGGCTAAATTGCTCATGGCGTCCTGGGAAGTGCAGGCGAGGTGGATTAGCCATGGGAAATGCAGGGTATCAGGGATAGGGTGTGGAACTGGGTGGGATGCTGTTTGAAGGATCGGAGTGGACTCAATGGGCCGAATGGCCTTCTCCCGCACTGTAGAGATTCTATGATTCAACGGACACAATTGCATTTTCCTCCCTTCCTGTACCATTTCTCGCACCCTCGTTTTTCATTCAAGGAGTTCATTCACGGATTTGTCACCTTAATGGGGCCAACATCTGCCAGAAATAAGCTTGTAACCCATGACACTGTCTGCTCAATCCAATTGGTCTTGAAAACCAGGGGAATGTTGTGGCGGAGCAGATTCTGAGGCACCGTCAGACTCCTCAGCTAACAGTGTGTCTAATGTTAAAATTCTTCTCGTTTCCACAGATAAATTTTGATGTAACACCACCCCCCACCTCCGTATGCAAGCTATGCTTCTCTCACTTCCACCTCACCTCCCACCTTTTCTATCCAAAGTAAAACAACTTATCATGGCCTACATTATCCAGTGCATTAGGAGTCAGAAAAAGAGCCACTGTCTTTACTTCATAATCCTCACTTTGTAGTGAGAAGACACTCAGAACAAGATATATTTCTTTGTGAGCCAATCACTTCATCCCTCAAACTCTATCGCTGATGTTCATAGGAAGGAAAGGGTCCTGAAGGGCATATTTCACGAATCTCCAGAAGAGGAGGAAGAAATTTGAATCCCGGTGTAACAATTGGGTCATTCTAAACATTTATCTGATTCACTGATGCCTGTTAGGGAAGGAAACCTGCCAACCTTCCATATTCTGGATTACGTGAGACTTTAGACCCACTGAGATGGCCTAGTCTACTGCACCAAACGGCTAAAGAAAGGGATTAAAACAGAACAGACCTCAACAGCAGAGATAAAAGGTACTGCAGATGCTGGAGAATCCGAGATAACAAGCATGGGGCTGGATGAACACAGCAGGTCAAGCAGCATCATAGGAGCAGGAAAACTTGACGTTTTGGGCCTAAACCCTTCATCAGACCTCAACAGCAACCAGAAATAACAACATCACCCTGCCTTGTCATGGTCTTTGTATTAACATCTGGGGGCCTGTGCCAAAAGTGGAGAGCTATTTACTTAAGCAAGATTGTCATACTCACTGAATTATTTCTTACAGATAATTTCCCCATCTCTTCCATCACCATAACTGGTTATGTTCTGACCTACCTTTAGCTCATTCGACCAGAAGTGGCAGCTGACAGGATATGTCTGGAAGTCCTCAGTATTGACTTTGGATAAACATGGACAATACCTCTGCTGACATCACTTACAGCTCTTCCTTAGCTAATGAAGCAGTAGTCCTCCAAGTTGAACATCATGCAGATGAAGCTATGTGGGTTATAGCATAGAATGCACTTTTCAATATCCATGAGCAAAAGTAGCTTAACAACATGATTACAGTCTGAGCTGGTGAAGGCATACAGGACATTTTAGCCAAACTGGGCCTGCAGCATGTAACCTGCTCACTGATGCTCAGTCTGGCTTCCACCAGGGCCACTAAGCTCTTGTCCTCACTTCAGCATTGGTCTAAGCATGAACTGTGAAGGGCTGAACTCCAGCGATGAGACGTAAGTAACTGTCTCTGAGATCAAGACAGTTTTTGATCTAATGATGTCAGGGAGCTCTGGGAAAACTGGAATCAATGGGGTTCAGGGAACAAGGCAGTTCTTCTGGTCTCCAATTTGTTGGAGACTGGACATAAAACTCAAGTGCGCACCAGTTCTTTGCGGAAATCCTGACACGGTGACTCCATGGAATTGTTCAGGAAGATTGTCTTCCAGTGGGCAATTTTCCTGCTGCTCTGGGACCTCTGAGAAAGCATCCAATTCTGTTCAAAAAAGTGCTCCTGAACACATTTAAAAATTAGTTCCCAGTTGTTTCACAATGATATTTTTCCCCTAACTGACATCTACTCTATATTTTCTGTATCTTCACATGTAACTTCAAACTATCGGTATGGTGTGTATTAAAAGTGGAACTATTGACGTTATCTTATTTTCATAAATAAGCTCAGCCTAATGGATGGTTTTGTGATTTCCAACTTCAAAGTTCAAGCAATATGTTGCAATTCTGATACTTTCCTCATGTCTCTGTTAGTTGCATTCATTTCCATTTGGTTTATGGCTATTATCTTATGTTCCAGAGTGTGATTCTCAAGAAATTTGGACATAAGCATTACTTGAATTGCTGGTGATGGAGTTTACAGACATCTGGCTTAATAATTAATTTCTCCTTCCTGGGGTTAAAGCAGGAAAGATGGGCTCCTATTCTGGTCTATTGACAACAGTTACCCTCAACATCAAAGATCTAACTTCACATTGCTCAAACATTACACCAAAGGCAACTGCACTGACCTTCCCCATCCATGGAGCTTCAGAGTACTACAGTAACTCATTAACAAAGTGCACAGACAGACACAGCAGTATTAATTGAAAACCCAAGATAGTTTTCCAGGACCATTCCTTGGGCATCTTACAAAGAATACTCCAGGTGCCCTGTACCTCTGTAACATGCATTGTGAACCCTGATTTTCATGCACGGATAATGCAGCGCAATGCAAACGATTCCAAGATGGACAGGTAAGCATCTTGTGAAGAGGGCGTAAGGAAGTTGCTGAGAAATGGTCACCAGACCCGAAACATTAACTCTGATTTTTTCTCCATAGATGCTGTCAGACCTGCTGAGCTTTTCCAGCAACCTCTGTTTTTGTAAGGAAGTTGCTGATGGATACAGATAGGTTGAGTGAGTGGACAAAAGTCTGGCAGATGTTGTGTTATTTAGGAAAGTGCGAAGATGTTCATTTTGGTGGGAAGAATGAAAAAGCAGAGCATTTCTTAAATGGAGAGTGACTGCAGATCTTCCAAGGTGCAGAGGGATTTAGGTGCTCGAGTCACGAAAGGTTAGATGCAATACAGTATGCAGTCATGAAAGTT
Organism: Ginglymostoma cirratum; assembly: GCA_024137785.1. NCBI lineage: Eukaryota > Metazoa > Chordata > Chondrichthyes > Orectolobiformes > Ginglymostomatidae > Ginglymostoma > Ginglymostoma cirratum. The sequence continues at coordinate 9,773,024 of JAHRHZ010000091.1, read as the reverse complement.
AAGGGATGCTACCCTTTATCAAGAGATGACTTGAACGTAAAAGCAAGGATGATATGCTTCAGTTTTACGGAGCACTGGTGAGACCACATTTTGATACTGTGTGCAGTTTGGCCTTATCTTAAGGGAACATTATAGGTGGTACAGAGGAGGTTGACTAGATCAATACTTGGAATGAGTGGATTGTCTTATGGAGGATAGTTTGGACAGGCTGGGATTTTTTCCACTGCAGTTTAGTAAAGTGAAAATGAGTTTGATCCTGAAAGGCCTCGACAAGGTGGATGTAAAAAAGATATTTCTTCGTGTGGGTGTGTCCAAACTAGGGACACTGTTAAAAATTAAAAATTAGAGGTAATTCTTTTAAGAAAAAGATAAGGAGAAACATTTTCTCTCAAAAGGATTCTGGGACTGTTTGCTTCAGAATGTGGTGCAATTGGGGTCACTGAATATTTTTAAGATAGAGGTGGACAGGTTCTTGTGTGGCAGGGGGATCAAGGGTTATTGAGGGTAAATCAGAATGTGGAATTGGAAACATAAACAGATCAGCCATGCCCTTATTGAATGACGGAAGAGGATCAAGAGGCCAAATGGCCTACTCTGCTATAAGATAGATTTTGTTAAACTTGAAAGTGTACAGAAAGATTTACAAGGATGTTATGAAGACTGGAGGATTTGAGCTATAAGGAGAAGTTGGGGCTATTTTCCCTGGAGCGTCGGAGGCTGAGGGGTGACCTTATAGAAGTTTTTAAAATCATAAGGGCCATGGGGATAAGGCCAATAGCCAAGGTCATTTTCCCAGGATAGGGGAGTCCAAAACCAAAGGGCATTGTGTTTAAGGTGAGAGGGGAAAGATTTAAAAGGGACCTAAGGGGTAACTTTTCTATGCAGAGGGTGGTGAGCTGCCAGAGGAAGTGATGGAGCTGGTACAATTACAACATTTTGAAGGCATCTGGATGGGTACATGAATAGGAAGGGTTTAGAGGGGTATGGGCCAATGCTGGCAAATGGGACTAGATTAATTTAGGATATCTGGGCGGCATGGACGAGTTGGACTGAAGGGTCTGCTTCTGTGCCGTACAACTCAATAATTCTATGTCTCTTGCTCCTACTTTGTATGTTCGCATGATCATGTTGATAAAGGAGGAAAGGTAATGAAAAGTGTATCAAAGAATTCTAGAGTCATAGAATCACTCAGTAGAGAAGAGGCCCTTTGGCCCATTGAGTCTGTACTGCCAAAAGTATACGACTATCTACACTAGTCCCATTTTCCCCCCACTAAGACCATTGTTGTGTTGAATATTATGACACTTCAAGTGCTCAAACAAATGCCTTTTAAAGGTTGTGAAATCTCCCACGTCAATTACCCACCCAGGCAGTGCATTCCAGACCCTCTCAGTCCTCTGGGAGAAAAAGATTTTCCTTCAATCCTCCTAACTTTCACTTTAAAATTAGGCTCCCTTGTAATCTATCTATTGTTAAATGTTGAGCAACTCAGACAGCAGAAAATGGAAATAAGACTAGTCTACACGAAAGTAGCCACAATAGTTGCTCAGCGGTTAGCACTGCTGCCTGACTGTGACTGTCTGTGAGGAATTTGCACATTCTCCCTGTGTCTGCGTGGGTTTGCTGCTACAGTCCAAAGATGTGCAGGTCCTGTGAATTGGCCATGTTAAATGTCCGTGGTGTCCACACATCGGTGAGTTAGCCATGGGAAATGCAGGGTTATACGGATGGGTGGGTTTGGTTGGGATGCTCTTTGGAGGGTTGGTGTAAACCTGATGGCCTGAATGGCCTGATTCCACACTGTACGGATTCTATGACTAAGTTATGCAATTCCAACAAGTTTCTTCATACAGTTTTAACCAAGCAATCTGCCTGGGACAGTTAAAGTTTGTCTTGTCCCTATTGATTGAATGCAAATTAAGATCTGAAATTGCCATGGCATGTGTTTTCAATACGTTATACAAAGACCAATAAGGACTTCTAGTATATACAAGAAAAAAATGTGTAAAACTAGCAATTCACTCCTACTGTTGCAAGCACCAGTAATTGGTCAGAGGGGAGTACTCACATTTGTGATTCAGAGTACATTAAACAAACAGGTTATTAGGGTCACATTAGCAGCTCTGTGCCTAGTGCATACAAACTAATGAGATCAAATCCAAAAGATTGCAAAGGCGTAATTAAATAGGAACAATAGAAAGTGATGTAGTTACAAAAGTATATTATTATCCATTTTAGATTAGATGCTCATATTAGACTCCTATTTGATAGTTACGTGTAACCAACTTGCCATATTAACAGTTATAGACCTATACTCCTCACTTCATTCTCCATTAATCACACACTGTACAACCTCTGTATTCAGAATTCCTAATGGTGGGGTGAGCTGTGTTTACTGATCCTGTGACATGTTTTCTAACAAAATAACATTTGTAACAAGCCCCTCTTTCACACGCAGTGGGCAGTATTGAATTGTGGTAAGTAGCACTGATATTAAAAATAACTTTTCAAAAGTATGCAGAGTGCAAGACAAAGTAAACAGACACTTGATCTAGCAACGCGTTTCAACAAAATACCTGGGGTCGGAAAGAACAAATGTTACATAACGTGCGAACAAGTAACAAATTTGCGATGTGCTATTGCACACGCATTTGACTAATAGAAGCAAAGGGAACGACTGAATTAACAAATGAAACTATATGTAATATCCCCTTTATATCAATTGGTTTTATGTTTAAATCAGTCAGACATTCAGAAACACTTTGCTGAATTGCCCGTATATACATACGCTTGCTTTTTTCGTAACAAGTTGTGCCACGTTAATTAAAATAAAAAAATGTCTTTCCCCATTTTGAAAATGTTCTACGAATTAGTTGGTTGGTTTCGCACAACACGAGCAATGCTGAAAAAAAAATATAATGTTGCAACTTTTCATCTTGCACTCATCAGAACAATTTGTAAGAATACCAATATGACAGGAAAACAATATTTATATTGCATAAGAGTGCTTATAGATTGGTAAATTGGACTTCTACCGTTTGAGGCAATACCATGGGAAGTATGACAGATAGACACCGATCACAGTTAAGTGCCGAATATTAATATTGCGTATTAAATATTTACTGACTAGTATTAATTATGGAGCTTCCTGAATATGCATATATATCCAACTGCAAGGCTGAATGATAATTGTAGACGTCAGTGGAATTCTTTGCACATTTAGGATTATTTAGCAGATGTAGTTCAATTGCAAAATCATCTAATGTCGGCAGCTTTCAGTTTTTGCTGGTTAGGCAAGGATAATATCTTGTTTACTCTGAAGGGATATAGTGTTTGATACTATCAACCAGTCTTTGAGATGAGTGGCCGACATAACTAACACGCACTTCATGACTCTTTTGTGTGATAGGCTGACCATCATTTTGGCTGGACAGCAGTATCCCCTGATGGTGAACACCATGTATATTGCTATCATACAGAAGCAGCATGGAACAGCTGGCCAGCTGTTGGTCAAATCTTTTAGATAACTTATCCTTCCAGTGTGAACTGAGGTAGACTGGACACTGTAAGGGCCATAAGTGACCACCTTAGGCATGATCTTCAATTTCAGAGACAATAACATTTATGAATACATCGGGCCATGTTCTTTACAGACAGATCGAACATGTAAATGCAGTGTCAGTGTCAGTTCAAGAAAATAAGTGACAGCCGTTCTTTTGTTCTGTTCTCAGGGCAATTTCTGGAGCAATAAGAGAAAACCTACCTGGTTCACTTCTCCACTTCTAACAACTGGCTGCAATGGCTTCTCTCTCATTTTTTCTTGCGGGTCCCGCTAGCCTGCCTGCAACCTCTTCAGAGAAATGCCAAGCTCTCTCAGTCCTCTGAATACAAGAGTACGGAGGCCTCAGATCAAGCATTGGCAAGGCTGCCTCCTGCATCTCCCATCAAACCAGACACTGACACCGTTGGGCGGGGGGGGGGGTGCTGCGGGGTGCAGGTTTGGCATGGGAATTTGTAGACATAGAGAGTGTGGGTACACAGTCTGGTGACCATCTCAAATTGATGGCTCTGTAGCTGGCTAAGGAAGAAATGACCCAGGCTGCTGGCATTCTGAGGACTTCCAGAGACCAGGTACCTGCTCAACCCCTGGCAGGAGAGGAGCAAGTGGTGGTCTGTGATCGGGGACTTGGTCCACGGGTGTGGGGGGAGCAGGAACAGCAGAAAGGGATGTGGGACACAATGGCCTCATTGCCCAGAAGCTGCAGCAGTGCCCGGGTGCCCATTCCTCACAAGAATACAGACCCTCTAAGCTAACAAGCATGGGGCTGGATGAACACAGCAGGTCAAGCAGCATCATAGGAGCAGGAAAACTTGACGTTTCGGGCCTAAACCCTTCATCAGAAATGGGGGAGGGGAAGAGGGTTTTCCGGAGGGAGGAGGGTAACTTCTTCAGGGTAGGCATCCTTAGAAGAGGCTTCGCAGTGGGGTTAAAATTGTATCAGAGATAATGTGTTCATCCAGCCCCATGCTTGTTATCTCGGATTCTCCAGCATCTGCAGTACCTTTTATCTCTGACCCTCTAAGCTTTCTACTTCGGGCACTGCAGAGATAGCCAGGCTATCCACCCGCACCCTACCTGTCCTACTTTTGGCCTTTGGAAGTTCAAGCTGAGGTGGGTCAATGTGCCTCTGATTTGAAGACCCTTAGCATATCTAGTTGTCCAGGCACAAGCTCCTCTGGGGTAGCCTGACTAAACCTCTGGGGCAAACGGGATAAACAGAGAAGCAGGTTCGCTCGAGCGGCTGTCTGTGTGGCAGTAAATACATGATAGAACCATCCGGCAGCACCTCATGGTCACACAGAGGGCTCCATGGATAGATGTCTGCATTGAGAGCCTACTGCACCACCAGGTAGCAGGCCAATTGCACATACACATGGCATTGGGCCATAATGAGACCTTTGTCCTTCTTCATTTGACATCCCTAATGTTTGGCTCCCATTTCAATGTTCCTCGGACAGCTGCTCTCGCCGCATCCTGAGATCCACACTCAGTGCCACGTATCGCCATGTGCACACTCTTGACCTCTCTCTCTCCATCAGCACTGCCTCACGCTGGCTCAGAGCTGCCCTGCCTCTGGTTCCACTTCACCCTCCAACTCACTCAATGTTCTAATAAGAGAAATTTTTCTTTTCCTTTCAGGCTCTTAAAGAACACAGTTCTGAAGAAGTGTCACTGGACCTGAAACATTAACTCTGCCTTCCTTTCCACTGATGCTGCCAGACCTGCTGAGTTTTCCCAGCAATTTCCACTTCTGATTTCCAGGATCTGCAGTTCTTTCACCTTCTGGTTTTTGCATGTTCTGGGTTAAGGGATAACTATTGACGAGGATAGCAGGCTGAAAAAGCCCCCTCACCAGTGGAATCTCTTAAATCCACCTGAGAGATTCCATGGGAACTTGAATTAATATCTTGCATCTTCACTGGTGGGCACAGCTAAGTGTAGATATTTGTGCAGAGAAAATGGAATGTTGGAGCTGATGAACCCTCCATAAGCCTTCCCTTCCAAGAGTTGCCTGTTGTTGAGTTGTTATGTTTATAGGAGGGCAGCACTGAACTCACTCTGGTTGCCCTGTATAGGAAGGATACTATTAAGCTGAAGAAGGTTCAGAAGAGATTTACCAGGATGTTGCCAGGTATAGAAGGTTTGAATTATAAAGAAAGGCTGGATTGGCTGGGCCTTTTTTCACTGGAGCGTAGGAGGTTGATAGGTGACCTTACAGATGGTTATAAAATAATGAGGGATATAGATAGGATTAATGGTAGTTGTCTTTTCCCTAGGACGGGGAATTTCAAGACTACCGGTCATATTTTTAAGGTGAGAGGAGAGAGATTTAAAAAAGGCACGAGGGGCAATTTTTTTTATACAGAGGGTGATTCATGTGTGGAATGAACTTCCTGAGGAAGTGGTGGATGTGGGTACAATTACAATGTTTAAAGGACATTTGGATAAGTACATGAATAGAAAAGGTTTGGAGGGATATGGGCCAGGAGCAGGCAAGTGGGAATAGTTTAGTTTGGGATTGGCCTGGTTGGACTGAAGGGTTTGTTTCTGTGCTGTATGACAATGAGCGCAGTCTCTCAGTTTTGAAGAAAAAAAATCGCGGCTAACCGGACCCAGAAATCCTGCACGATGCCTAATATTTCAATCTTTACTGAGCAGGGCTTTCACGTGTTGTTTTCAAGCCATTTCTTTCAATGTTCCTGATCACCCCATCAGGATGGTTTCTGAGGTCAATGGGATTATTTTCTGTTTGCTCAGGTGCTAAGCTATGATTACTGTGGTGAATCGCTGAGTGGGTGTCTTAAATTTGTGAAGCCAAGTATCCCATTTCTGTTGGAAGGAAATTACTGCATATCCCATATGTTTGATATCAAACGGTTTATACAAACAGTTCCTCTGTTAAGGATTCAATGGATAACACCTATCAACCTACCTTCTGAATTACCCAGGTAGTTCTATTTTGAATATGATTGACTGACTTTATTGAAAATATTTTCTTCCACTCCTTTCCCTAGGTTTTCATCATCTCACACAATAATCCCTAGCCAAGAATCCCCATAATTGACAAGTGAACCAGAATAACACTGTTAATTTTACTTTTCACCTCCCAAGTTTGTTATATAAGAATGCATGTGTGCGGGAAAAAGCTTTAGGCCCAAATAGCCCTTCAAAAATAAATACTGCAAATGTTTCAAATCAGGAGGAAAGCCAGAAAAAATGTTGGACGTAGTCAGTTCTCAAAACGTGTGTTATTAATGTTTCTTTTTTGTTCAAAACAACCCCTTAGTTAGCGGTTTTCTCCTCAGAAATGGTGGCGTCCATTATTGAATTTACTGTTTAGTTCAATGCGGCAATGATTTCACAACTATTGTTGCTGAGCCTTCTTCCTATCCAAATGCCACTTGGAGCTGCACACAGTCAAAATAACAGCAATAGCACTGTAATAATCAAAGGCAGCAAGGAAAATCATTCTGTTGCTGTTCCTTTGCTCTGGGTAATATGCAATGACCCAGGGACCATTGTGCAGAAGACACACTGACTCACTTCTCCCAAGCTCTGTAACCTCTTCCAGACCTTCAGCCCTCTGAGAACACTGAGTTCCTCCAACTCCATTCTCTTCAACTTCCTCCATCTCGTCATTGCGGGCCGCTCCTCGGCTTCCTAGATTGTCCATCGAAACATAGAAAAAAGGAGCAGGAGTAGGCCATTCTGCCCTTCAAACCTGCTCTGCCATTCATTCTGATCAAGATTGATCATCCAACTCAGCCCCTTGTTCCTGCTCTCACCTCAAACCCTTTGATCCCCTGAGCCCTAAGAACTGTACCTAAGTCCTTTTAATTGGTTGTCCTCAACCGCTTTCTGTGGCAGAGGATTCCACAGGCTCCCCACTCTCTGGGTGAAGATGTTTCTCCTCATCTCAGTCCTAAATAGCCTACCCCATATCCTTAAACTGTGACCCCTGGTTCTGTATTTCATCCTTCCAGCATGTACCCTGTCTCGTCCTGTTGGAATTTGATGGGTTTCTATACTTTCTTATAAACTCCAGTGAATATAATCGCAACTGTTTCAGTTCCTCCTCAATCATCAGCCCTGCCAATCATCAGGACCTTCCAGAACTTCTTCAGTTTTGGTTCTCTGAAGCATGTAGGCCCAACCCATAACCACAGCCCCCACATCAAGACAGGTCAAGGAGATAGTTCTAAATACACCCTCAGGTGGAATGGGGATTAACACCACCTACTGTTGGCAGCAATGTTTCATAGAACCTATCTCTTTGATTAAGCATTTGGTCACCTATCTTTTTGTTTCATTCTTTGGCTTAACGCAATGTTTTTCCTGGTATCACCCCAGTGAGCGACCACGAGGTAGTATGCTGTCTTAAAGGTGTCATATCAAGGATGCTTATTGTTACTATTTTTGCGCTGTTGATAGCACCAAATATGATATGATGTTCCACTCAACAGGCCATGCATGTTCACTATTCAGATTGATATTAGTTGGTTGATTTATTGCTGTCACATGTACTGAGATACAGTGAAAAGTGTTGCTTTGCATGCTACACAGTCAGATCATACCATACAAAGTGCATCAGGGATATGAAAAGAATAGCATTTAGGTGATTACAGCCGCACTTGTAGAGAGACTCACAAAGGAAGACGTCATTTGGTGGAGAAGAATTTTAAAAAAAACAATTTTCCACATCCTTTTATACCTCTGCCATTGCATAGTCTCTACTAATGGGACTTAACATCCAGCTGCTGGTTATGTACCTACTGCCACTGGAAAAGGGATTGACATAGTATTTCACCAGAAGTATAGAAACCTGAATACACCTCTGCTAATCAAACATAGCATATAGAACTAATGACCAACCGTCAAGTAACTGATGGTCAGTTGTTGAATTTTTTTATAATTCAATGTACTTTGAATGCGAAAGCATTAACTATCAACAGCTCACAGATTAATGGATTTAGGACTTTAAGGGAATGAAGGAATAGTACTGCAGGGTAATGACCACACTGAATGACAGAGCAGGCCTGAGCTCTTCCCTGACCTGGTCCTTTAATTTTTCATGGGATGAGAGCATCACTGGCATAGCCATCACTTATTCCCCATCCCAAACTGAACTGATAGCGAGGTGCTTTCTTGATCATTGCAGTGCATGTGCTGCAAGGACAGCCACAGTACTCTGAGGGAGATAGTTCCAGGATTTTGACCCAGTGACACAGTACGATATTTCCAAGTCAGGATTCTGAGTGGTTTAGAGAGGAACTTGCAGACTGCGTTCCCACGTATATGCTGCCCTTGTCCTCCTAGGGGTGTAGAGATTAGAGGTTTGGAAGCTGCAGTTGAATGAATCTTGTTGGATTGCTGCAGTGCACCTTGTAGATGATACACACTGCTGCCAGTCTGCTTTGGCGGCAGAGAGGGGCGTGACTGCTGAAATTGATTTTTAGGATTCCAAATAAGCGGGCTGCTTTGTCCTAGATGGTGACATTGTTCTTGAGTGTTGTTGGGGCTGCACCCATCCAGGCAAGGGAGGAGTGTTCCATCACATTCCTGCCTTGTGCTTTGTAGATGGTGGACAGGATTTGGGGAATCAAGAGGTGCTTACTCATTGCAGGTTCCCTTGGCTCTGACTTGCTGTTGTAGTCACAGCATTACAGATATCATAAAGATATTTTCTAATTAATCTGCTCAAAGTTCTTTTGTATGCCTCTTGAACAGGTGGGTCCTGAAAGCATGCCTCCTGACCCAGAGAAAGGGAGATCACCACCGCACCACAAGGGCTCCTTTAGATGGTTCATACTCTTATTATAATACTTCTAGCTATTTAAAAATAGCTTTTTTTTTTCAGAGATATCACTCAGCTCCATTCATTAGATTGGTCTTGGCTTAGAAATGAAACATGCTCATTTGAGTCAACCAGTTGATTATTTAAGGCCTACTGCATAGACATAAGAACAGGATCTAGGTTAGCAATCCAGCGCAGTACTGAGGGAGTTTTGAAGTGTTGGAAGTGCTGTATTTAAATCTGTGATCCTGTTTACTCTCTGAGCTGAATGGACAAATTTGCATGGCACCTTTTTTGGCATAGGGATGGTTCCCTAGTGTTCTGGTCAATGTTACTCCTCAACCAGCACCACTAAAACTGATCGATTGGTCCTTATTGATTTTCTTGTACATTGCTGCGTACAAATTGGCTGTGACGATTTCTAGATTATTACAGAAGTGACTACGTTTCAAAAACACTTCAGTGGGTGCAAAGTTCTTTGGAATATCTTCATGTTATGGTATGTAATCCCGGAAATTAATACCTGTGGTAGGAGCTCAGTTTGACAGCATTCCTCCAGTTGTTGCTAATTGTTCGTTGAACACAGATACGGTTGTTTTAGCTTCTTCGTTGTTTTCATTTGATGATAATTCACCACCACATATTGCTCTGTCTGATCTAGCTGATTATGCTTCATAAAATTGCCAATCAAATATACTTCTTGATATTTGGCGCTCACATTCGGTTGCAATGGATCAAGCATCCTTGCCAAGGTAAGAGAATGTAAGCCAGAGGGACTTATGGCTTACTTGTGCATGAAATACAGAAAGGTAGCAGACAGATGCAGCAGGTAATCTGAAAGACTAATGAAATGTTGGCCCTTATTTCAAGGGGGTGAGAATATAAGAGTCGGGAATTCTTACTGCAACTGTACAAGGTGCTGGTGAGACCACATCTGGAGTACTATGTGCAGTTTTGGTCGCCTTGTTAAGGAAAGTTATTATTTCACTGGAGGCAGCTCAGAGAAAGTTCACTAAGATGATTCCTTTTATGGGGGATTGTTTTATGAGCAAAGGCTGAACGGGTTGAAATTCTACTAACTAGAGTTTAGAAGAATGAGAGGTTCATTGAAACATATAAGATTCCCAAGGGGGTTGACAGAATAAATGCTGAGAGGATGTGTCTCCCTCATGGGAGAATCAAGACCAGAGGGCATAGTCTCAGAATAAAGGGAGACCAATTTTAGACTGAGACAAGGAAGCATTTCTTCTCTCAAAGGGTTCTGAATCTTTTGATCTCTATGTTGCAGACAGCTATGGGGAAAAATCATGTGTATATTTAAGACTGAGATAGATAGATTCTTGACCAGTTGGGGAATCAAGAATGATGGGGAAAGGGCAGGAAAGTGGATGTGAGAAGTGTCAAATCAGCCATGACTTAATTGAATCGCGGAGCAGGGTTGAGGGGCTGATTGGCCAACTCCTGTTCCTATTTCTTATGGTCTCATGTTCCTGTGGTTTGAGAACAATGTGGTGGGAAGTAAATAAAAGCAAGGTGCTGTGGTCTGGAAGGCATTACGCGAATGAATCATGGAATCATTACAGTGCAGACAAGGGCCATTCATGTTTGTACTGGCACCATGCACAGCCACTCCCGACTCTCTCCCTGAATCACTACACTTTCCCTCTCATGATTCATGTTCAGAAAGAGCAGACTAAGTAATAGCATTCTCAAAAGAGGAATGGGAAGTATATTTGAAAAGTAAAGGACAGGGAAAGAGGAGAGAATGGATTAATCTTAGGAATGAGGAAACAAATGGCTTCCTTCTGTTAAAAAATGCTTCCATAACCATTAGATTTCATCATGACTGGACCAAACTTCAACCTCTTTAGATCTGTGTTCTGAGCTCTGCTGTAGACAGAGTAATCTAGATCTACATTTATTCCTCAAATGTGCCGTCTTTCTCAATGACTCAGGGAGGAAGTTAGTGACTCCCTCTGTGGTGGGTTTGATGGCAGGAGGCATTTAATACCACCATGAAAACTGTGGTGAGAAGGCCCATGGATGGCGTGAGGAATATAGAGGAACATGAACTGGCCATTCAGCTCCTCAAAGTCTGCTCTACCATTCAATTAGATCATGGCCATCTACCTCAAAATCAAATTTCCCACATTATCTCCATATCCTTTGATGTTATAGTCTCCAGAAGTCTATTGACTGCAGAATTTCCTGCCACTTGACACCCTTACATAGACAATTAATGGCGGCTTAATGACCTCGTCCTGTCCTTGCTGGTAATTGGCTGGCGGGACTCATTATATCAAGCGGCATGACAACCAACCTTTGAAGGGGGAGTAGAGGTACTTGTGGGTTATCAGGGCTGAGGTCAGGGGCAGTTCCTCATTCAAACCACTCATTGAGGGACCTGGCATTGGAAAGAGGGCCACTTGTCAAGAGCCAGCTCCTGCCTTTGTCGTTGAGCCCCTTCCAAGATGAACTACAAGCTGTAACCTGCCAGCAGCCAGCAACCACGTCCGGTCTGGGACTTGGCGATGATTGTAGGCTCCTGCTGGGTGTCATTTCACCAGTAGTCACTGCCCTACCAGTGGTGCTGTTACTTAATAGAGCTGCTGACCTCTAATAGCTTTATAGGCCTACTGTCCTCAGTTTGAGATGGTACAGTATTTCAACGAGTGAAAATTGCCCAAAGAGATTGACAGCCTTCGGGTACGAAAGCTCAATGTGCTGAATTTATCTTCTCCGTGCTCATTGTCTACACTGACAGTAACTGTGATATGAATGTGTTACATTCTTGGAATCTCTTCTCTCCAAACCTCTTCCCATTATCAGGTGTATAATTATGATTTGGCTTGAAGTCAGATTTCTTTGACAAATTCAGATTCTATAGAAAGAAAAGTGCACTGACGTTAGACCCTTCACATCTCGTGATATCCGAAAGCGTTTTTCAGCCAGTTCGATGGATTTGTGTTGAAGTCTCGGCTAACTTTAATAGAATGACTCCCAAGATAAGGGTGTCCTTGAATATTTGTCACTCATCCTTACCTGGCAGGTTAGATAGTGGAAGATCATCAATCAGGAAGGAGAAGGTGCTGGTGGGTTTTCTTCTTGAACCCCTGCAGTGCTGCTAAGTCAGGTATTTCAGTATTTTGACTAAGTGACAATGAAGGAATGTGGATATATTTTCAAGTCAGGATAATGTATGGTTTGCAAGAGGATTGGAGGTGATATTCTTGTCATCTATTTGCTGGTACCCTTGTCCTTCCAAATGTTGGAATTCCCTTCTTAAGGATATAAATAAATTAAAGCAAATTATGGCAAGTAAATTTGTGCAAGGCAAATCCAGAAACACCAGTTTCTGCTATTGAGTTTCAGGCCCCAGAAAAACACCCTTCAAATTTTCCATCAAGGAGCTCTGGTAAAACTGGAGTCAATGGGAATCGGGGGAAAAGCTACCCACTGATTGGAATCATTGTAGGTACAAAGGAAGATGGTTGTGGTTGTTGGAGGTCAGTCATCTCAGCTCCAGGACATCTCTGCAGGAGTTCCTCAGGTTAGTGTCCTAGACCCAACCATCTTCAGCTGCTTCATCAATGACCTTCCCTCCACCATCAGGTCAGAAGTGGGGAAGTTAGGTGATGATTGCACAATGTTCAGCACCACTCATGACTCCTCAGATACTGAAACAGTCCATGACCAAACGCAAAAGACAATTTCTAGGTTTCGGCTGACAAGTGGCAAGTAACATTCATGCCACGCAAATGCCAGGCAATGACCTTCACCAGCAAGAGAGAATCGACCAATGTCCCTTGATATTCAGTTGGGTATTTACCATCGCTGAATCCCATGCTGTTAGCATCCTGCTGTTTCCATTGACCAGAAACTAACTTGGACTGTATAAGTACACTAGTCAGAGGCAATGAGTAACTCACCTTCTGACTCTCCAAATCCTGTCCCACCATTTGCAAGATACAAATCAGGAGTGTGATGGAATACTCCCTACTTGCTTGGATGAGTGTAGCTCAACAACACTGAAGAAACTCTACATCATCTAGGACAAAGCAGCCTGCTTGACTGGCACCACATCCACAAACATCCATTCCTTCCACCACTGGTACTCAGTAGCAGCAGTGTGTACTTCTTAGACAGCATCTTTAAACTCCTGATTACTTCCGTCTAGAAGGGCAAGGCAGCAGATACATAGGTACAATACCACCTGCACACTCCTCTCCAAGCCACTCACCATCCTGACTTCCAATTGTATTACCATTCTTTCACTATAACTGGGCCAAAATCCCAAAACTCCTTCTCTAAGGGAATCTACAGCACATGGACTGCAGCAGTTCAAGAAGGCAGCCAAACACCATCGTCTAAAGGGCAACTAGGGATGGACAATAAATGCTGGCCCTACCCTTGATGCCCACATCCCATATACAGGTTGTGCCATGAGTCTTTTCCTCTCCACCTTTGGTGAGTAATTTGTCATGTGAAGCAATACAAAGTAAATAGCACTGGATTAAATTAGCTGCGTGTGTATAAACCACTACTCTGTCTGTCATCAGTTAGTGGAAGCAATTAGTATAAAGCAAGTTATAAGTAAAGGCAACATTAAATGATGTTGTTGGATGAGTCACTTAACCAAAACCCAAACTATTTCCATGGTTTCTGCACTCACAGCAGACATGTAGCACTCTATGTATATATTTATGTAGATATACTTGTTCCCGAAATCCAGCTTCATGTTCCATGACTCAAATTGATGTAATGATGTTTCATGATCTGTGCATGTTGTCAGGCTGGAATAAAAGCCTGGCCTCCAAATGGGGGCTCCACCACTTTCTGGCGCTCCTAATTAGCCCATTGATGAGCAACTTTTACATTGAAGTACAGTTCGAAACATCTCTTGGCACTGAATAACTCAATGGAAAGGGGATTGCATTTATCAATGAAGATGAGTCCAAATTCTAAGTGGCCCTTTCAGGAGGTATTCTCCCAGGAGAGATGCTCAAGGCTACAATCATCAAATACTTAAAATGAAGAATGACTATGAATTATCCTAATAAGGTTCCAGTGGACTAATTCAACCTTCCCACATGGGCATATGTTTAAAAAAAGCTTTTCATGAAATGCAACAGCAACGTAGGCAGCTTAGACAATTATGTGAATGTCTGGATTCGATTAGATTCTTGGAGACAAGAGGGTTGAATTACTGAGGGATACTCATTGGCTGCTGCCAGTTAGTCAGGGACATACCCACTATACAGCTGCTTTTGCTTTCAACTATCTCAGGCAATTTTCTACTCAATCAATTAATCTGCCACTGCTTACATTTATTACATTTTTTTTAAAAGCCTCAGAGCGAAAGTTTAACCAAGCCTTTTCAAAAATTAAATGTTGAGGGCAAATTCCTCATCTTTGAAACAGACTAAAAGCTTCACTATCTTTCTGAATATTTTTTATTCATTTGTGGAATGTGGGTTTCGATGGTTGGAACAGCATTTAGTGCGCTTAAGAATTATAAGATACTACTTTGCCCGAATTTTCACAACTGGATTCTTTTTGAAGGCTCCTTTTTTTGAACTGAAAGATGCTCTAAAGTACTATATGACTTACCCCACTCTATGACATAATTCTGCTGGGGTCCTGAAGAAATGGGTGACATCGGTGATCGTTGCGACATTCATTTCTGCCAATCTCCTGCATCCATGTGAACTCTTGGCTGGTGCATTTACAGTCATAGAGTTTTGGAGATATACAGCATAGAAACAGACCATTTGGTCCATCTTGTCCATGCTGACCTGATATCCTATATGATATCAGCCAGCATTTCCAGATCCCTATAAATCTTCTATTCATATACCCACCCAGATGCCTTTTAAATGTTGTAACTGTACCAGCCTCTACCACTTCCTCTGACAGCTCATTCCATACATGCACCATCCTCTGTGTGAAATGTTGCCCCTTAGGTTCCTTTTATATCTTTCCTGTCTCACCTTAAACCTATGCCCTCTAGTTTTGGACTCCCCCACCCCAGGGAAAAGACCTTGCCTACTTACCGTCTCCGTGCCTCTCATGATGTTATAAACCTCTATAAGGTCACCCCCTCAGCATCCGACACTCCAGGGAAAATAGCCCCAGCCTATTCAGCCTTTCCCTGTAGCTCAAACTCTCCAAACCAGGCAACATGCTCATAAATCTTTTCTGAAGTTTCACAACATCCTTCCAGTAGGAGGGAGTCCAGAATTGTATGCAATACTCCAAAAGTGGCTTAACCAATGTCCTGTACAGATGCAACTTGACCTTCCAACTACTATCCTCAATGCACTGACCAATAAAGGCTAGCATACCAAATGCCTTCTTTGCTATCCTATCTACCTGCGACTCCACCTTCAAGGAACTATGAATCTGCACTCCAAGGTCTCTGTGTTCAGCAACACTCTCCAGGACTTTACCATGAAGTGTTGTTGAGCTTCAATCATTTAGCAAATGTTTTTGAAAAGTGAACAAGAAAAGGTTATGTTTTTGATTGTGCAATGAGTGGCAAGGGATCATTAATTTAAAAATAGCACTGCACAATTGAAGAAAGAGGTTCGAAATATTCCCTTTCCACCAAAATTTGTTGATGTATGGAATATTTGCTCATGGAAACCAAGATTATCCTACCTTCCTTGGAAAAAGATACAAACACTTGAAGATCTAAGATTCTAGGGAGTCGAGATTTGGATTGTTTGTGATAGCAGCCAGCACTGTGAAAACTATGAGCTCCTATAATCTGAGCGTTTGTTGGAATCATTGCCATTGATGCCAAAGCTCGCATGAAATTTCCAAAGTGAATTTCATCACATTTTCCATATCCTTGGCTTCCTACAACTCTTTGCTCCAAACTTGCTTTGTAGGATTTGCTTATTCATTTGTCTGTTGCAGTGCCAATATTAACTATGCAGAATATAACAGTTCAATCATTTCCATCTTGTATTATTTGAAAGAGTGATTAAATGAGTCAGTGAGTCAATGAGCAGATATGAAACAAGAGAAGGATGGTCCACTCCCTCTATTTCCTTCATCTTAAAGATTTAGAGAGTAATCTCCTCAGGAATTTTTGGTAACTTCTTCCAGCTCAGATCAGCTGACTTGTCTTCAAAGCGGAGAAGCAATGTAAAGATTCAGGGACTTAATGCAATGATACCAAGTGCCATTGTCCTGTCCGCTGTACTTTTTCAGTATCACCCAATGTCTGTGTTACCTCGCACACTCAGTATGTAAGTGCGCCTTTAAGAAACATGCTAATGACATCACTGTATCATGAAATGTAACCTGAGGGTATAAAGGTCTTAGGCACCAGCTTAATCCAGGATTACCACAAATATGACACGCTAGTGGAAACATGCTGCTCAGTGTAATCTAATAGTTTAATGTCAGCTCTAAATGTAATATTCACATATGACAGCTGGTTGCAATAAATATCTGTTGAATTCTTCAATACCACTCTATCCACATCCAGTTTCTTCTGTAATGGACGATAGTGTAAACATTGCTACAGCAGGTAAAACACCTTGTTGGAAGCAAATTAACATCATGATTCATTGTAGTGGCCACAAATTAAAAAGGTCTAATATCTTACGGCAGCACGGTGGCTCAGTGGTTAGCACTGCTATCTCACAGCACCAGGGGCCTGGGTTTGATTCCACCCTTGGGCAATTGTCTATGTGGGGTTTGCGCATTCTCCCCATGTCTGCGCGGGTTTCCTCTGGGTGCTCTGGTTTCCTCCCATAGTCCAAAGATGTGCAGGTTAGGTGCATTGGCCATGCTAAATTGCCCGTAGTGTTCAGGGACGCGTGGGGTAGTCATGGGAAATGCAGGGTTACAGGGAAAGGGTCGCGGGGTGAGTTTGGGTGGGATGCTTTTCACAGAGTCTTGTGGGGCTGAATGGTTTGTTTCCACACTGTAGGGATTCTATAAATTCTATAATTGGAAACCTAATTGAAGACCAACTGGGCAACAATTTTGGGCATCACAGAACATGGATAATAAATAGCATCAATTTCTGTGAGTGGTTAGCCATACTGATCCTTAGGTCATTGACCACCAAGAAGACAGATAAAAGTTTTATCAATTAGAAATTAAGTTCTTTCAGGGTACATGAAAATTTCTAAGAGTGGCTTACATAACGCTTAAAGGATTGAAGTTACAAATACATGCTAAACTAAAGACTACAGATCTGTACTGAAATACACTGAGTATCTACCTCTCACACTCTCATTACAAAAAGACAGGGGAGACTGCTGGTCCAATTTTTTTAAAAAAGCAGTTAAATGTTCCTGAAAGAACAGCTGCAAAGTGTTCTGGACCACATAAAACCCCTTCAAAATATATGAAGAAGATAGTCTAGGCCCTAACTTTTTCTTATTTTAAAGGTAAGTGCATGGTGTTGCATTTCAGATGAAATTCAGTTGGTCAAACTATTTGACTTTAAGCAAAACGCATCTTACTTTTACATTACAGTTAAATGCAGAATTGGCTTAATAGTAATGAATAAAAAAAATTGGCTCAACTGTAACTCTATTGAAATTCTTAACAAAATAATATATCAATTAACTACTACTAATTAATTGTTCCTCTATAGTAACATCCCATAAACACACCCTTGGCAATGGCAAATTCAATAAAATAGATTGTTGCATATGCGATTCTAGCAACAGAAAGAGAACCCCAGCTTTTATCTGTAACAGAGAGAGGAATACAAGCTTCCACATCCAGCTTCAAGACGCCAGCAACTGCAGAAAGCTAAAACTAAATATTCTGGTTCTGTGGGATGTTGACCCCACCTATTCAGGCTGCTTCTATTGTTCCAACTCGTTAAAAAAAAGGCCTCACAAACTGTTTTACTTTATTAGCTTTGAGCAGATGACTCATCATCTCCATCTCAACCTTTCCTCATCAAAAACAGGACAACATACATCTCT
This sequence comes from Ginglymostoma cirratum, assembly GCA_024137785.1. Taxonomy (NCBI): domain Eukaryota; kingdom Metazoa; phylum Chordata; class Chondrichthyes; order Orectolobiformes; family Ginglymostomatidae; genus Ginglymostoma; species Ginglymostoma cirratum. Next base: position 9,754,708 of record JAHRHZ010000091.1, on the reverse strand, counting down.
TAAAGGCATTGATTGTCACAGAAATGTTTCTAAAAGTCAATAGAACTAAACAACACTAAATATATGATTTTTCTACAATAAGAAAGTTTACATGCTTTCGGATGTCAGTCAGCCCCATCATTTTCTTTCCCCAGTTGGAACAAAAATTAAGAGCCTGCATTATGTTATCACTCCACTTTTTGTCATTCATATCACTTTATTGGCAGATATTGGCGACTACAAGTTTGCAGTTCTTAAAGGATCAGTTTTGAAGGAACTAAGGCCAATGGAACAGCAGTTTTAAAGGAACAAAGGCCAATGGGACAGCAGTTTTAATTTACGCATGCCTTAAAGCAGTACCGTACAGTTTTTAAGGCAGAATCATGGATAACAGAATGCCCATTATAGACTGGGCAGTATCCAATGACTCCCTTACTGAATTGCAACTGCTCCAAATATGCAGATATTATAAATCAAGCAATAGATGGTCCTGAGTACTTAAAGGTTTGGTTGCTGTTGGCAAGATGTGGCTTCTCAGAATCACTGTGCCAAGATTTTCCATGGACAATCAGAAAAATCCAGAAAAGATCTGGAAAGTTATTGAACACCAATTGAAGGCAAGAATTAATTTTAGGATTAACAGACTCTACATCATTTCATATAGAAAGCAAACCCAAGAGTCTATTGTCTGGTTTGTTGCAAGATACCACTGCTAAGGGCACGAGCATGACTCTTCCAAAGAAGAGACTTGCTAGGCTCACTGGGTTAATCATTGAAGGACTTATAACTCTCAAGGTTATATTTTAGCATTTGTTACGTGCAAGATTAATTTTGACTTCAGGTGGTTGCATAAAATGAATATCTCCAAAAGATTAAAAACTGTAAAAATTAAAAATGAGACAGATGTACAATTGGAAGCTAAATCTGCATTACTTGCTTACAGCACTATCTTAAGTCAAAATTGATCATGACATCTCTGAGGACAAACAATAAATAAACACAATCATACCTAGAATTCATATTCTCAGAATCCAATAGCTCATTGTACATGGTCCTGACATAGGTTTGTGAACAGCCAAGAATGTGAAAACGTAACGTAGGAACACAGAACTCAGGATGTAGGAGCGTTATCAGGCCATTCAGCCCCTCAGGGTGCCCTGCCATTCTACAAGATTATTCATGATCTGGCTGTGGTCTCAATTCTGCTCCCCTTTACCCTCGACTCCCTTGTCCACCAAAAATCTATTGAACTCAGCCCTGAACAAATTCAATGACCAAAATCTCTACTGAACAGGGAAGAGAGTTCAACATACTAATGCTGCTCTGAAAGACAAAAATCTTCCTCGTCTCCATTTTAAAGGGAGATCTCTTTTTTATAAACTGGGTACCCCCATTCTAGTCTCTCCTACAAGATGAAACATCCCCTCAGAATCCACGCATTCAAGTGCCTCAGGAATGTATCCATTGCAGTAAGATGATTCATTTAAACTTCAATGGGCATAGGCCCAAACTGTTCAATCTTTCATCCCAATATAAGACCTTCATCCCTGGAATGAGTTCACTGAACTTTCTCTGGAATACAATAATAACTTTTTCGAATAAGAATTCCAAAACTGAACGCAATATTATCTCACCGATGTCTCGTTTGATTTGTCTAATTGATTCCAGCCCTGGTTTGGATAGGGTCCAGTGTTGCCTCCCAAAATGATCTGATCGGATGATAGTATAAACTTTCATCACCAGCAAAGAAAGCTAATACTGCCTGTAAAACACTGACAAGCTGACACATGGCTTAAAAGCTGACTGTCAACTCAGGCAGCTGATACTTGGCATGTGTGTCTTCGTAGAAAATAGTCGGCAATTTTGACATGTGCAACAGCAGTGTAGTGAAAACAACTTCCTCTCCTGTATGTGGTATGTCATAACACTCTAAATTGTCTTCAAGTCAGAACAGATGTCTAATAGTTCCTGATCTCTCGTTCAAGTTCAAAATCGAAGTCATCTGAAAATGCAGAAGGACGTGAATTTATGGAATATCTCTGTAAATGCTAGGGCATCCAAAATAACAAAGGAAATATTTTTGTTTTGCAGTAGCTCTCACAGTGTAAGGAAGCATAGCTACTCATTTGTGCATTGCAAGATCTCAACAATCAATGAGATTAAAAGACAAGCAATCTGCTTTATTGATGCATAGAATCATAGAGGTGTACAGCACAGAAATAGACCTTTCAGTCCAACTCGTCCATGCCAACCAGATAGCCGAAAGTAATCTAGTCCCATTTGCCAGCATTTAGCCCATATCCCTCCAAATCTTTACTATTCATGTACCCATCCAGATGCCTTTTAAATGTTGTATTGTACCAGCCTCCACCACTTCCTCTGGCAGCTTGTTCAATATACTCACTACCTCTGCATGAAAAAGTTACCCCTTAGGTTCTTTTTAACTCTTTCCACTCTCTCCTTAAACCTACGGTCTCTATGTTTGGACTTCCCTACCCTGGGGAAAAGACCTTGGCTATTCACCCTATCCATGCCCCTCATGATTTTATAAACCTCTATGAGGTCATCCCTCATCCTCCGACGCTTCAGAGGAAATAGCCCCAGTCTATTCAGCCTCTGCCTATAGTTCAAATGCTCCAAACAATGAACAGGAGTAGGTCAATCAGCCCCTTGAACTTGCTCCACCACTTATTATGATCATGGCTGATTTGATTGTAACTTTAAATTCATTTTCCTGCCTGCACTTGAGATTATTTCACCTCCTTGTCTAATAAGGAAACATCTAACCCTGACTCAAAAACATTCATAAAACCCTGCTTCCATTGACTGATCAGTAAGAGTGTACCAAAGATCCAAATCTTCACCAAAAGTTCCAAAATGCACCAAAGATCCTCAGACAGCACCTTCCAAACACAGAACAACTCTCATCTAGAAGGACAAGGGCAGCAGATATATGGGAACACCATCCCCTGAGAGATCCCCCCCAAGCCAGTCACCATCCTGACTTGAAAATATATCACCGTTCCTTCAATGTTGCTGTATCAAAATCCTGGGAGTCCCTCCCTAAGGGCATTGTGGGTCTACCTGCATGGACTGCAGTGGGTTCAAAAAGGCAGCTCACCACCACCTTCTCAAGGGGCAACTAGGGATGGGCAACAAATGCTGGTGCAGCCAGGGACACCCACATCCCCTGAATGAATAATTGATAAAATGACTCGTGAATTTTGGCTAGGGGATAAATGTTTTGCCTCCGCAGTGAGGAGAATGCCCCCTCTCTTCGTCGTGCAATGGCTTGGGATTTTGTACTTACGACGCATGTTGTGAAGCATCCAGAAGTTGGCACCTCCAATCGTGCAGCACTCCTTCAACAGGGCAAACCTAGCTCATAGGCAAAGGTCAGTCATGTGTCACCCCCTGTGGTGCTGTTGGTGGCAGGGGTCCATTGAGCCAGGTGGAAGGGCAGCAGTGGGGACCCTGCCACTTTCTGAACTCCAGTCTGAAGCCTTTCCACTACCAATTAATGCTGATGTCAGGTCTTCACCTTACCACAGCTGGCATTAACCCAGTGTTGGGTGTGCCAATGCGAGGAGCATGAGAAGAGTGATTGGCATGGTTCTTGTGTGGGTGTAGTACCATCAGCAGTCACCACCTCCCTGGTGGCGCTACTGAGCAGAGAAGAGCTGCCAGCCTCTGGTTGCCCAGAGGCTCTCGTTAGGAGAGTCTCCAGCCCTGGGGTCCTTGATCCTGTTGTTGGTCTGTTAACTGCCTGATTGTCAAAAGATGCTGAGGACCTACTGAACTAAAAGTGGAGATGGTGATTGTGGGAGGCAGCCAATGACCAAGATGATTGCTACCTTCACCAATTTCCACCCAGCTACTCCCGAGTACTGTCATCCATAACAAATGTTTTCTGTAATCTGTAAACTTGGGCCGGTTATTGGTCATGCAACATTCTGAGCTCCTGGTAATGCGGGAAGCGCTAAGGATTTTACTTTATGAATGGTAAATTCTTAAATTATTCTTCAGAAGAATGCTTGAGATAAGTTTGAGCTTTGATGAGAGATGTAATAGTCTGGGGTTATTTTCCTTGGAGCATCGAAGGCTGAAGAGTGACCTTATAGAGATTTAAATAATCGTGAGAAGCATGAATAGGGTGGATAGTCAAGGTCTATTTCCCAGGGTAGAGGAGTTCAAAACTAGAGAACACAGGTTTAAGGTGAGAGGGTATAGATTTAAAAGAGACCTAAGGGGCAACTTTATCACACAGAGGGTGGTGCGTGAATGGAATGAGCTGCCAGAGGATGTGGCGGAGGCTGGTACAGTTACAACATTTAAAAGGCATCTGGAAGGGTACATGAGTAGGAAGGGTTTATAGGGACAACAAACAACTGCACCTCCCAGTCGCGAACCATTTCAACTCCCCCTCCCATTCCTCAGACGACATGTCCATCCTGGGCCTCCTGCAATGCCACAGTGATGCCATCCGAAGGCTGCAGGAACAGCAAATCATATTCAGCCTGGGAACCCTGCAGCCCAATGGTATCAATGTAGATTTCACAAGCTTCAAAATCTCCCCTCCCCCAACTGCATCCCAAAACCAGCCCAGCTCATCTCCACCTCCCTAACCTGTCCTTCCTCTCACCTATCCCCTCCTCCCACCTCAAGCCGCACCCCCATCTCCTATCTACTAACATCATCCCGCCCCCGCCCGACCTGTCCGTCCTCCCTGGACTGACCTATCTCCTCCCTACCCCCCCACCTACACTCACCTTTACTGGCTCCATCCCCGCCTCTTTGACTTGTCTGCCTCCTCTCCACTTATCCTCTCCTCTATCCATCCTCTATCCGCCTCCCCCTCTCTCCCTATTTATTTCAGAACCCTCTTCCCCTCCCCCATTTCTGATGAAGGGTCTAGGCCCGAAACGTCAAGCTTTCCTGCTCCTATGATGCTGCTTGGCCTGCTGTGTTCATCCAGCCCCACACCCTTGTTATCTAGGGTTTATAGGGATATGGGCCAAATGCTGACAAATGGGACTAGATTAACTTAGGATATGTGGTCGGGATGGATGAGTTGAACCAAAGGGTCTGTTTTCGTGCTGTACAACCATGTGACACTGTAACACGCAACTGCACAAACTTGCGTGTAGATTTTAGCTGACACTGTGGCAGTTAGTGCACTGGAAGGGGTACCTTGTGATTTTCAATTGCCTGGAAAATTAACCCGTTTGGTCCTTTTGGAGGTCCAGCTATCAAACTGCTAAACTGACTTATTCATGACTTCTGTAAGACACTGATATTGAGGCCTCTTCATTAGGAAAAATTCTGTTATCTCTCAGATATATTGGCACAGAGTCATCCCTCGGGGAATCTGGAGCCTGGGGAGATTCTCGCTGGTTGGGATCCCCTCCACTAATGCAAATCACACTGCGCCACCTCCCAACCAACCTGAAGTTCCTCGCCACCTTCAAACTAAACTGGAAACACACGATGTCTCCCTTCCCTATTCAAAGTCTTCATGTGTGTCCCAGGTACTTATGATCCTAATGTGAGACCTCCCAAAGCCAAATGTTAGGTTTTGCGCTCCTTCCTAACCTAGCGACAATTCTGTGTGAATGTCAGTAGACTACAGCTTGGTCTTCCCGATCATCTTCTCCGATTACCTAACAAAGATCAGAGAACCTGCACTGACCACACAAGCCTCCTGAGATGGACATCTGGATTTTATTGGTTCTCCCTTGACTTTAATAATCCCAAAATGAGTTTGGTTCAATGCCCTTCTGATAAGGGACCCATGGACAGATTTCCAGGACAAATACCTGACTAATTCAAGCACCTTTAATGTGGAAAACTGTGCTCCATGATGTTGATCAGGACACCATTGACCATTTCAGGCCATAACAGCAATCGTTTGTAGAAATCGAGACATGGTCTAACATCACAGCTGAGCTTACATCAACTAAAACCGGAAACTATTCCTGTTTTGTGTTTTCTTTACTGAACACTCATTCACCAAATTGATTAGAAATCTATCCAATAATGGATTGAGATCCAAATTACATCACAGAGGTGTGAGAATAAGTGGGCAGCGAACTAACAAAGAGATTAAGAGACTGTAAATTTAGTCAAAGATTGTAATGAGGGTTTTACAGTGGAAAAGTTGCTGGAGAGTATAAGGGATTAGGAAAGTCATTGGAAGATGAATTCAGGATCACCAATGGTGAAGCAAAGGTGCATTAGAACAGTGAGTACAATTCAGAAGTGCTTCTTTGACTGTAAAGCATGTTAGAATGCCCTGAGGTTACAAAAGGTGCCACAGAATTGCAACTTCTTCTCCTGAAGCTGATGATGCCCAATTGGCCAGAGTTAGGAATGGTAGGAGATTGGGATGGGAGTAGTTGCAGAGCTGGAAGAGATGACAGAATTGGCGGGGGTGGGGGGGTTGGTGGGCGGGTGTTGGGGGAGGGGGAGGGGAGGTTGCTGAGGCTAGGCAGGGACGTAAACACAAGGATGACAATTTCAAATTTGGATACACCAGGGTCCTAAAGTCAATGTGACTTAGAGAGCACCGAGGAGATGAGCAAACAGAACTTGTGTAGAATAGGATGTGATTAACTAAAGTTACTGGAGGGAGGACGTTGCGATTTTAGAACATGGGCCATTTAGGAGGACACTGCAATCAACTGTAACTCATGGTAGTGATGAAGAGTGAAGTAATAAGGGCAGCATTTTTTTTTGCAGTGGATGGTCAGGTATGTATTGAGATTTCCAATGAAATATGTGAGCCAACGTCACATATCAGATGTCAGCCCTGGGTCAATGGCAGCACTTTCATTTCTGAGTTAGAGTGTTATTGCTTTGAGACTCCGCAAAACCTCACTGAGCATTTGAACGATGAAGGACTGAGGGAGTGCTGAGCTGTTAGATGAGGTATAAAGTGAATGCCTTATATGCCCTCTAGGAGGATACAATTCATAGAATCCCTACAGTATGGAAACAGGCCCTTCAGCCCAACAAGTCCACACCAATCCTCATAGCATCCCATCCCTCATAACCCACCCATCCCTGAACACTACAGGCAATTTAGCATAGCCAATCCACCTTGCCTGCACACCTTCAGACTGTGGGAGGAAACCCACTCAGACACGGGGAGAATGTGCAAACTCCACACAGTCACCTGAGAATAGAATTGAACCCAGGACCTTGAGACTGTGAGACTGTGAGACAGCATTGCTAACCACTGAGCCACCATGCTGCCAATGGCTGTGATAAGACTAACTCGAAGAAACAGTATTGCCCTAGACAATAATAATCTCCCAACAAGAATCACTAAATCAATTGATCTATCCATTATCAAATTGTTGTTGAGGGCACTAGTAAAACAAAGATCTACGGATGCTGGACATCTGAGTTAATGTAAGAGTTAACATTTCAGAACTGTAATCTGGAGAAAGACCCCTGGACTCAAGGCTTCTGTCTCAACACGTGCTGCCAGACCTGCTGAGTTTCTCCAGCAATTTCCATTTTTGTTGTTTGAGGCATCTTGCTATGCGCATGTTGGCTGCTGGACTTTCTACACAACAGCAGGGCCTTGACTTCGAAAGGAACTTTGCTGGTGTGTAAGCCACATCCTGAAATCATAGGTAGGTGCTACAAAAATGTAAGTTTTTTTGTGTATCAGGATATTAACGTACTCCACTGAACACTACCAAAAGATTAGAAACTCAGTGATCATGATTCAGATCTAAGATCTGCTTATTTGTGGTAGAATGGCCGTGAATGGATATTAGTGGAAGCGCACTGATAATTGTTAAATTAAAGTGAATTGACTTTTGAGAATATGAACCTAGCTGACATATTGCATTTGCTAAATATTTGCTCACATCTTGTATCTTTTATGAGGTTGGCGTAAGTCACTGGAGGCTATCGCACCACTGTTCTTTCATGAGGTATGAAGATCTTTCAGAACCATTTCTCCATAAATGAAAGAATGCCTGGAGCACTGTCACAATCGCTTCATCTTTAGTCTGTGGCTTGAATTGTTCTAACGTGAGCAATCACTCCTAATGTGATACTTTTGTTTCTGCGTCCTGGCCACTTTCCGTCTGAGGAGACAAACAGGCCACATGCTCCCAAACCTCTTCTAATGGCTGCTACTAGTATATGTACCAGACTGGTGCACATTTACACTGGAATACACGAACAGAAGTAGGACACTTAACCCCTTGGGCTTGTTCTGCCATCAGCTCATGGCTAGTCTGCACCTCAACTCTAATCATATACTTTTAATCCATGTCACTTTATGCTCTTTCCAAATAAAAACCCTGTTTTGCATATTCCAAAGTCCAAATTATTTTGGGGACAGGGTTCTAAATTTCCACTTTCTTTTGGTTTGAGAAAGCACTTTCTGACTTCACTCCTCAGCAGTTTGACTCTAATTTTGAGATTGTGCTACACCACCTTGTTTTGTATTTTCTCACTAGAGGAAATGGCATATACTTTATCAAATTTCTGCATCATTTTTAAACAATTCAATTTAGATTGCCCCCCTCAATCATCTCAAGGGAAAAAAGGCCAATGGGAGCATCATTAAACCTTTCAGTCCCAATATTAATCTAGTGACTCTCCCTTACAATCTCTTCATCATCAATATTTCCTCTGTTTTTGTTTTATTTGTTGGAGGCAATATGGGTTATCTATTATTTATTGCCCATCCCTAATTGCCCTGGAGAAGGCAGTGGTGAGCTGCCTTCTCAAACTACTGCAATCTTTGAAGTGTAACGCATCTCCAGTGCTGTTAGGTAGGGGGGTTAAGGATGTTGAAGTAATGTCCTTGAAGGATAAGCAATATATTTCCATGCCAGGATGGTGCGTGGCTTGCAGGAGAACTTGCAGAGAGCGATGTTCCTATGCGTCTGGTGCCCTATCCTTCTGGATAGAATTATTGTGGACTTTCCTGTAATAATAACCTGGGAATTACTAGCCTATGACGTGCTCATTGTAGTCATAGTACTTATGGCTAGTCCAGTTCAGTTTCTGGTCAATGGTAACACCCAGATTATTGATAGTGGGGGATTCAGTGATGGCAATGCCATTCAATGTCAAGGGATAATGGGTAGAATCTTTTGTTGGGGATGGTCATCTTCTGGTATTTGTATGTTGCAAATGTTAACTGCCGCTTGTCAGCCCTGGACAAGGCTGGATACCTTCCAGGTCTTGCTTCATACCCAAATGGACCTCAGTTGAGGAGTTGCGAATGGCACAGAACATTGTGCAATCATTAGTGAACAACACCACTTCTGACCTTATGATGGAGGGAAGGTCAATGATGAAGCAGCTGAAGATTCAGTGCTGAAAACTATAGGCAGATGAAGGATCTGACAAAATTTGTCTTACTTCTTTTTTCTCTCTGCAACTCCCTCTCAAGCACCAACATGGTTAGAAGTCTGCTGCCCCGCAGCCTCTGGCTTTGAACACTGCATCGTGAAATTTTATGCTGCTGTGCTGAGTCAGCAGGAACAGTATGATACACAATTTGTGTCTGCTTGTATTAAACATGCTACATTGAGCTCCAACTTCTGGTGTGTGTGGAATGAGTCTCAACTGAGACTTGAGTCTACTGGGAGCCTAAGCAGTTGGATTGTAGACAGGTGGTGAGAGTTTTTGAACAGATGCAACAGTGTAATTTAGAAGCAAATTCACTTTACCATACAATTGAGGGGCAACAACATTAGGATTTGGAAGGTTAGGGCTTATGTTACCTGCTTTTGTTACCTATTGTTACCTATTAATGCTTGCATTAATAATCCCAGGGGCACAAGTTCAAATTCCATTATGGTAGTTTGAGGTGAAAGAAAAATACTGTGGATCCAGGAAACCTGAAACACAAACAGAAATTACCCTCAGAAATGTCATGAGTGGGAGATTAGAGTGAAAGATATGAATTGCGGGCTAGAGTGGATGGAACTTTGAAGGAGATTTGACCTTTGGCTTAGTGGCAACATGGGAAGTCGTAGGGTCAGCTGATCAAATGACCATTATTTTAATAAGTGCTTGGGGTCTTTGCTTCTATTGTGGAAGGTGACACTGAAAGGGAGATGCGTATATAAAGATTGCTAGGGGAAAGAAGGCAGAGGTTAGATTTTTGTATGATCCTGGAGCAGTTTCAGGAAGTGAGATCAAGAGCTTTAATGTTTCATATGAACAAGTCATGTCGGACTGAAAAGCAGTTATCTGTCATTGCTATTCAAATCTATATCCCTTGGCGTTAAGGGAACACAGATGAAGGTCATACCAGGGACGATGGCCAGAGTGAAAGATAGTCATGGTTTTGTTGAGGTCAGGGTATCAAAATTGGAGTTGAGGAACCAATTGAGCAAATCAGCAGTCACAGAAATGTAGTGGTAAACAGAGGACTAAAATGTAAACATTGGGATTTTGAGACTTTGGTTCTATTTATATTTACCAGAATAATATCAATGATACAATAGCTTGATTTATGAAGATAAGTTGCATAGATTGAGTTGTATTTCTTTGAAGTTAGGGATGATCAATTGGTTGTAGTTAAAAAGGATTTGATTTGGAAGAGAGAAATAAACTATTTATTCTGCTGGGCAAATTCAGATTACAGAAGTCTTAGGCCTGTTCCTCTGTAGGCTCAGGAAAACCTGATGAGTGCATTTTATACGTCCAACCCATCTATGGCAGATCGAACATTTCTGTCTTGTTACTCAGAAGTTGCCATTTGCCGTCATCAGAAGCCATGTAATTCCAATGGGAATTAAACGCATTAAAAAGCAATTGTCTCTAACAATGTAATGAAACTTTGAATTCAAATTCACTAATCTTTATTCTGAAAACATAATAATCAAATACAATAAAAAAACCTGTTTAAGTCCCTAGCATAATTTGTTATAATAGCCACTTATAAATTTCAATTATTCATTGCTCATTAAACTACATGTTGAGCTGAGGCCACTAAAAGCTTTTAAAACCCAGCCAAGCATTCATAATGGTTACAGCTTTGTAAAACAAATGCTTCCTGTTACATTGAATGAAACTAACAGACATGAATGGTTTTGTAATTTGAATTCATAACAGAGTGCCTGTCAATTGATGGAAGGGAGCACATACTAATTTCTTTTGAATTTTCAAAGCCAGACTTGTTTTTAATAACCAGAATTATCAATCAATTTAAATCAAAGCACAAAACATGTTATCAGAGGCTGGCATTTGGGACAGTTGGAACCACTTTGAAACCTCTTCTCTTAGAACTCACCAATGAACCTTCCAAAGCTCTCTTCACCACATTGTCTCCCATCCTCTACACACCTACACATTCCATGACAGTTATTGGCTATTAATTTTGTATGAGAAATTGACATGTATTCTATGAAACAATTGCACATGTTGATTCCATGGTGTACATGGAAATAAAGTGATAATGCATCTCCTTGTCGAATGTTTAATACCCAGGCAGTCCCTAGAACTGCTAAGAGTTCAGTTAATGGTCCAAAAATAGAATATTTATTGTAATGTTTGTATGTTTTTGACCTTAGCTATACTTCAATCTCCGTGATTCATTGGCAGAGCAAGTATATCTTAAGAGTAGCAAGCAGTAAGGGATGGAAGTCTCATGTGAAAAAGCTGATGGACAGCAATAATGTTGCTTGGGATCACTGTTATCTATGCACTTGTGTTGTTTGGTTTCGACAGCATTGAATTCAATAGCTCATGAAAGTCAATTAAAATTTACAATACATGCTAATATAGTCACTGGACTAATAATCCAGGGACAGGTTAATGCTCTGAGCACAAACATAAATATATTTCTGGGGCACTGCGTGTTGGTTAGCGATAAGATATTCCATGAACTAATCGAGTAATAGGTTCAAATCACACCACAAGAGCTGGTGGTATTTAAATTCACTGAACAACAAATCTGAAACATACAGCTAGCTTCAGTAGTAGCCTTGAAACTTTGGTCAACTGTCATATGAAAAAAATTTGGTTCACTAATGTCCTTCAGGGAAGGAAATCTGCCATCCTTTCCTGGTCTGGCCTACATGTGACTCTAGACCCCACAGCAATGTGGTTGACTTTTAAATGCCCGATGAAATGACCTAGCAAGCTGCTGCGTTCAAGAGTTATTTAGGATGTACAACAAATGCTGGCCTTGATGGGCCACATCCCTTAAAAGAATAAAGAAAAACAAAACTGGAAGGTGTGTTGCAACCTCTGAAGTAGTGAATGTCATCTACAAAGGAATGTAAAGGTATTGAAATGGCTCTTTTTTAAAAACTACTGAACTGTTAATTTAAAGAAATAAGTTCCAATATTTCTTACAATACATCAATCACTATACCTCAACATGTGCTTTATGGTTACAAAGAGCTTTGAAATATCTGTCAGTCATGCTAGATGCTACAAAAATGTAAGTCTTTCTTTTCACTCAATGACGCGATTCTAAGTGGCAAATAATTAGTTTAGAATGTAAGTGGCAGCATTGACTCAGCTCTCATTCACAAGTCAGAAGAATTTGTGTTCAGACCCCAATTCAAGATTTCGACTCATAAACAAAGTTGACAATTCAGTGCTGTCCTGGCATAGCCAGAGGGGTCAACCTTTGGAAATGTGTTAAACCGAGTTCTCGGCTTTCAGGGGACCTCACCTGGTGCCCACTCAACAATTGTCCTTCAGCCCCCATCAATAAAACAAATCATCTTCTCATCTATTTCGTTGCAATTTAAAGGTTCGTCCTGTGTTCAGATTAGATGCCACATTTCCCACATTACAACAGTATGTTAAAAGCACTTAATTGTCTGTGAAACATATCAGCATGCCCCGAATGTTAGTGGCATGTTCATTATGGCATTAAGATCAAGGTACAGCTGGAATACTGTGTGCAGTTCTGGTTGTCACACTACAGGAAGGATGTGATTGCACTGGAGGGGGTTCAGAGGAGATTCACTAGGACGTTGCCTGGGATATAGCATTTCAATAATGAAGAGCGGCTGGATAAGCTTGGGTTGTTCCCTTACTGCAGACAGGGAACCTCACTGAGGTGTATGTATGAGATGCAAGGACAGGGTGGATAAGAAGCAGCTGCTTCCCCCAAATTGAATGATCAATAACAAGGGCATAATTTTAAGGTGAAAGGCAGGAGGTTTAAAGGGGATTTGAGGAGGCACAATTTTCACTCAGAGGGCATTGAGAATCTGGAATGCACTGCCTGGGAGGGTAGTAGAAGCAGGAAATCTCAAACCTTTAATAAGTACTTGGAAGAGCACTTGAAATGTCATAACATTCAAGACTATAGGCCAAGTGCTGGAAAGTGAGATTAGTGTAGATTGAGAGTTAGTTTTGGCTGTGCAGATTCAATGGGCCAAAGGGCCTTTTCTGTACGGTATGATTCTATATGCACAGCTGAAGGGCATTAATTGATAAAGTACATTGAGCACGAACATAAAGACGATTCGGGGCGGGTGGGTGTTGGTTAGCGATAAGACATTCCATGAACAACTCTACTAATAGGTAAAATAAGTGACTGGTTTCTACTCTACCACTTGGCTTCAGAACAATTAGCACTGAGAACATGAAAGGTGAAATAAAATGTAGTCTCTTCCTTGCTCATAATCAAAACAGACATAAGTTCTTTATTTTATTTATCGTTTCCCCTGACAATCATCAATATATGCTTTTGATACAAATAAAACAAGCCTCTTTCTTACAAGTAATCAAAACCAAGCTTGGCTCTCGAATATAGCAGGGATAGAGTATAGTGGAAACATTGGACCAGAGTAGATATAATTCAGTTCTCATATTAAAGGCATAGAGCATGTCCTTATTTTAACTTTCCATTCTAAAAATGTCTACATTCATATTTATATTGGAAACTGATGTGAGGGTGTAATTACAGCCTGACAAGTTTACATGAGCAGTTTCTAACACAAATGTGGTCACAGGCTTTTACAATGGAAAAAGTTGACCAGTGCACGCGAATGCAAGGTCTATAATTTAGACGTGGCTTTCAATGTTCTGCAAAGTTGCAACACCGTTTAAATTATGTGTACAACTCGCAATTGCTCTCTTCCCCGATGCTTGTTGATTTACTTCTAACTTTTTGCATTAAAACAAGTAATTGATTAGCTCAGAAATTTGGAATGCAACATCAAACCTCATTAAATCAGCATCAAATGTAAATGTGTATGGCTGCCACTGTCTCCGACAGTTCGAAAAAGAGCCAAGTCTGCAAGATGGGAATGTTTCTGGGCTGCTGTGTATACACTGTAAGGCACTGTGCTGACTTGGGCCAAAATGGCAACAGTTAGAACAAGAAGCTAATCATTTTTAATGTAAAATATCACTTGGATAACTGTAGCAATTAATCATTTGGATTTGTTATTTTCTACACGGGCAATGAATGTCTGGTTTTGGAGGGGCAGCGGAGGAAGAACGTATGCAAAACTATTTAGACTTGGCATTTCCGAAAACTTCTAGGGACACAGTGAACAAATAGTTCTTTATACACAACTCCAGTAGTACCTCAGACAACAAGCTGTGGGGCTGGATGAACACAGCAGGCCAAGCAGCATCATAGGAGCAGGAAAGCTTGACGCTTCGGGCCTAGACCCTTGTCTAGGATTCTCCAGCATCTGCAGTACCTTTTATCTCCAGTAGTACCTCGCTTCTTTTGGTGGTTTATATGGAAATTAAGGTTGGACTTTACTCCATTTTTCCCAGCAGAACCTAATTAAAATCAAGACTTCCCACTCCATTCCCATTCTACGGGTGCCCTGGTGCCCTCCTGAATTTGTGGACGTCAGGGTGACCATGGCAGGCATGGGAGCCAGTGCTATTTTAACAGCTGACAGGGCTAAGTGTGCAATAAAATCAGATGGACAAAAGGAAGAGATGTGACAAGGTCACAGCTAAGAAATATTTTTTGGAGTGCACCAGAAGAATTCTATAGGCCCCTAGTGTGCAAGACACGCCTATCCCATACCATGACATTTCTGCACACTCTCCTCCCAAGACCTACCAGCAGGGTTAACCTCTAAACCATTTAATGTAGAGACAACCTGGATCTATAGTCCAGGCCACTCAAGGCATGCAGCTCACTTGACCTCTGTTAATGAGGCATGCCCAATGTAAATTAATTCAGACCTATGTTAACTAGATTTAAGTCAATATTCTTGAGACTTGACCCCTCAAAATAGACCAAGTTTTCTGTTGTAGGTAATCCACCTCCTCTTCTAGCCAGCATTTAGAATTAGAATTAGGTTCATTGTCATGTGTACTCAAGCACAGAAGTACAGGAGTGCAGTGAAAAGTTTTCAATGTCACCCCTCACGACACCATCTTAGATACAAAGTAATAGAAAGAAAAATACAAAGGAGATAGCACTACTTCTCACTTAAGCCTTGTTAAAATACGTGAGTTGCCAGAATTGCCACATGGAATTGAAAATGTGTTTTCCAAAGGCTTGATTCAATCTTTGAGAAGAACTAAATCATGAGAAGGGATAGTGAAATAGTGATAAACTCACTGGACTAGTAATTCCAGGTAAATGATAGTGGTTTGATCTCATCATGGGAGATAGTGAAATTTTAATTCAATAATAAAAATTGGAATGAAAGTTAGCCTAATGGAGACCATTCAACCGCTGTCAATCATTGTAAAAACCAATCTGATTCACAAATTTTCTTCAGGAAAGTAAATATTCCATCCTTACCTTGTCTAATCTATATGAGATTTCAGATACAATGTGGTTGACATTTTAGGAATTAGGAACATGCAACAATTGCTGGTCTAACTAGCAATGCCCCCATCCCATGAATAAAAAAATGTCTATGAAATATAAATAACCCATAAATTGCCTTTCGTAACTAACTTGCACTGTGCAGAGTTCAAACTCTTGTCTTGGATATGTTCTCAAAAATCCCAATTATGTACTCAAGAGCTACAGAACACACTGGTTCAAACGCATCTGGAGTATACTGTCAAATTCTGATGAACACACCGAAATATATGAAGGCATTAAAGTGGGTGCAGAAAAGATTTAGAAGAATGGGCAGCATGAGAGGGATTTCAGTTATATGGATAGAAGCTGAGAAGCTGAGGCGTTCTTCCTTGGAGAAGAGAAGGTGAAAAGGAGATTGAAAGATATCTTAAAAATCATGAGAGGATCAGGGCAGAGCAGAGAATTAAAATTTCCATTGGCAGAGATGGTGACAAGAGGAAATGTTTTTTTACACAGTGAGTGTTTAGGGTCTGGACTGCACTGCCTGAGAGTGTGATGGAGACAGTTTCCATTCTGGTTCTCCAAAAAAAAATTAGATAATTATATGAAGAGGAAACATTTGTAGGTCTATGAGGAAAACGCAAATGAAGAGGACAGGCAAGTTGCTCTTGCTGAGTGCCAACACCAACACAATGGGCTATAGGGCTGTACTAACCATTCTACAATGGTATACTAGAGCCAGTCGCACCCTTTAGGAGTCTGTATACTTTACATTCAGAACTATGCTTGTAAAAATCAACATTTAACTGTAAAGAAGGTATAATCCAGGGCCATATAGACATTACCCCTTATGATCTGAATTAGTTAGTCATATCTTTCCTATATGTTCATCTCTGCCTCTCCAAACGTTTTAAAGGCAGACTAAGAAAATAGCAAGGTCAGATATGGATTATGAAGGTGCTTTATTGAAAATCCAGAACTGTTATGATGGCACTCAATAAGTACAACTTGTCTTAGCATAATAACACAAAATCATTGAAATGTTTTCCTTCCACACATCTGTGAATTCTTGTTGTTTTAACTAATTTGTTTTTCAGATGACACATTAAGCCACTTTCTGGAGAGCAACACCATTTATCCATGAACCAATGCTAATCACTCTGCTGTTTGTGAAAATCTCCATTGTGCAAGTTGGCCATTGTCTTCCCTTTCTTAAAAGAATTGTTTCACAGGATGTGGGTATCACTGGCAAGACCAGCATTTGTTACCAGTCCCCAGTTGCCCTTGAACTGAACTATGCTATTTCAGAGCGAGGTTGGGAGTCAATACATTGCTGTGCATCTGCAGTCATATGTAGGTTAGGCAAGGTAAAGATGGCAGATTTCCTTCCCTGAAGGACATTAGGGAACCAGATGGATTGTTACAGAAACCAACGAGGGCACCATTATTAAAACTAGAATCATATTCCAGACTTAATTAATTGAATTTGAATTCCATCAGTTGCTGGGATAGGCTGTAATCCTGTGCTCCTGATGCATTAGCCTTGAGCTCATGATAACAAATCAAGTGGCATTACCACCATCTCCTCCAGTGCTACAAAGCAAGTGCATTTGTAGTCTTTCAGGTACTTCACGGTGTGATAGTGCCTTCTAGAGTTTAATTTAAATACAAGACCTTTCCTTTAAACAGGTTCCAGTCCCCTCCAGCATTCTAGCTTTTGAGTCTTGCGAAAGGCTTGCCTCAGCACCAGTGAACGTTTCTCCCTGTTTTAATTAGTGTGTGATCCCAATCCAAGCGAATAATCCATTCCACATTACCCTGCCAAGGACATAAGGCAAGATACACAGAAGCACGATGGATGCAATGTGTTTGCTTGTCACTGGAATGGGACACTAGATGGTTTTATTGCCCACAAGTTTTGGAGAAGCAACTTTAACCTCCAGCTAATCAGCACTTTGTTTTTTATTCACCTTGCTCCTTGGGGTGTTTTCATACCTTAAAAATAAATTCTATGAATACGCTTTGTTTTAAAACTGCAGTGTTTAAGTGGAAAGCTATTCCAAATACTCCCTTCAGAAAAATGGTCAAGACATCTTGAAATATTGCATTAATCACAACACTATTGGGTATGTGTATCCAGCCTCACAATGTGGTTTACTTTTAACTGCTCACATTTAGGAATGGAGCAGTAATTGCTGGCCTGTCCAGCGATGCCCACAGCGATGTGAATGAATTGGATAAAAGAACACCACTGTCAATGTTTCTTAATGAACAGAAAGACTGAGAATCGACCATCCCTTGGAAATGTAAAATTTCTACTGTAGGTGAATCTGACTCCAATCCTAGCAAGCATGAGAGCAGCATTAGGGCCATTTTAGTTGGCTTCAACATCCTTCAACATCTGAAAAGATACAATTATCTTGGTTCTCAATTCCTGATCGCTATTCAGTGACCCTTACTAGAAAGTATGTGTGTGGGCGTTGTTGTTGGGAAAGGATTCAAATGGGCTAGGCTGAAATTCTGTCTAGACACCAGACTGAAAGATGGCAGAGCACTAGACGTCATCTTGGCTGTACTGCAGCCTGAGTCATCAGTGAAAGGACAGAAAAAGAGAAAAACCTGGTGGTTGGCGGGGATGTTGGCTTGTGGTGGCAGGGAAGAGATGGGCAAACACATTGATTGCCATAATCCAGTTTGCGAACGGTATAAATAGTGCGGACAAGCATCAGAAAATGTGTGTGCTGTTTGTAGTCTGTGCAAGCTTATTAAACTCTTAAACATCAACGTGACACCTTCAGTGGAAAGTTTTCTTTATTTTTCTCCCTGCCCCAAAAGCGTCATTCATTGTGGTTTCAAGAACATGGCTCCACTTTATGTCTCGTCGGTTCTGAGCATGGATGTCTGGTGGCAGGTGGAAATTGCTAACAGGTCAGGGAGCTGGCTTGTTGTTTTGTGCGGCTGTGTGATGTTTGGTGTGGGAGCAGTGGTTGTCTGGTAGGAGTGAGTTGTACAAGCTGAGCTGTCATCTGACACACTTAGCCTGTTCGTGAAAGGCAGCGTTGAGAGCCCCAGTTCATGCTTAGTGTTCCACTGCCAATGCCAGCACTGAGGATTCTATAAGATCCCGTTGTATTTTTGTTTTAATTAATGCACAATAAGCTAATTACAAGCATGGTATGATATAAGCAAGAATAGAAAGAAAGATAGAGCTCACGTTTATATTGTTCCCTCCTTAATTGTGGGACATCCCAAAATGCTTTTCAGCCATTACACTTATTTGGAAATGTAGTTACTGCTCTAATAGGCAGCCAATTCGCATACAGCCAGCTCCAACAAACAGCAATGAAACAATGGCCCGATAGTTCAGTGATGTTGGTTTAATTGTTAGTCAAGATGCAAGAGACCTTGGCGTACAGTTTCATAGTTCCTTGAAGGTGGAGTCGTCGCAGGTAGGTAGGGTAGTGAAGAAGGTGTCTGTAATGCTTGCCTTTATTGGTCAGTGCATTGAGTATACGATTTGGGATGTCCTGTTGCAGCTGCACAGGACATTAGGCCATTTTTGAAATAATGTGTACAGTTCTGGTCTCCCTGCTATTGGGAAGATATTGTTAAACTTGAAAGGGTTCAGAAAAGATTTACAAGGATGTTGCCGGAGGTTGGAGGGTTTGAGCTACAGACAGAGGATGAATAGGCTGGGGCTATTTTCCCTGGTGTGTCAGAGGCTGAGGGGTGACCTTGTAGAGGTTTATAAAAGCATGTGGGGCATTGATAGGGCAAAAAGCTAAGCTCTTTTTCCCAGGGTCGGGGAGTCCAAAGCCAGAGGCTGTATGTTTAAGGTGAGAGGGGAAAGATTTGAAGGGGACTTAAGGGGCAACTTTTTCATGCAGAGGGTGGCGTGTGTATGGAATGAGCTGCCAGAGGAAGTGGTGGAGGCTGGTACAATTACAACATTTAAAAGGCATCTGGATGGATATATGAATAGGAAAGGTTTAGAGGGATGTGGGCCAAATGTTGGCAAATGGGACTAGATTAATTAGGATATCTGGTCGGCATGGATGAGTTGGACGAAAGGGTTTTTTTTTCCATGCTGTACGACTGTATGCTGGGGAGAACTTCCTGGTTTTTATTAAAATAATGTATATGATAACTTACAATGCCTGATAGGGCAGATGGGGTCTTAGACAGAGATTAGTTTAACATCTCAACTGAAAGACAGTGCGATACTCCCTCAGCAGAGAGGGCTTGACCTCCCATCCACTCGTCCCGTAACCTTCACACTAAGAGGACTCCACCTTTTTTGGGAAAAGAGAGGTCTGCCGGTTCTGTGCTGTATACAAACAGGCCAAATAAACTGCTCCTCCTCTCAACCTATGCCTGCTTCAGCTATCCTCACTGAGACTGGGATCCATTGAAGGCACAATTAACAAGTCTGGAATGAAATGCATTATGTGAACACAAACTTCCTTAAAACCAAATCACCTTTGTATAGAATGAAATGGTTAATGATAAAATTAAAGAAACTAAAACAGAGGATGCCAGTTAACACTACAGTTGTCCCAGAAGAGAAGGACAGGTAAATGCTTTGTGTGTGACTCATTACCTGTAGTTGCATTGTTTAATCTTTATGTAATGTGATGGTATAATAATGAGCTAAATGAGCGAGTGAGCTAGTGATCTGGAACCTAGGTTTGAGATTGCAAGTGCACAGATTCAAATCCCACCATACCCAACTGATCGCATTTACATAGAGTTAATAACTCTGGATAATAAGGTAATTCTCAGTCATGATGCAATGAAATCATTCATAAACCTATTTAGTTCACTCATATCCTTCAGGGAAGGTAACCTGCCGTCCTTACATTATCTGGCCTTCATGTGACTCCAGACCCAACACAATGTGGTTGACTCTTAACCGGCCCCAGCATGTCACTCAGCTCAAGGTCAGTGACAGATGTGTAAGAAATGCTGTTTTGGCCAGTGATTCCCACATAAGAAACAATAAAAAAAATTATGTACTTAGAGGCTCATTTTGCAGGAAGGGCAAGGCACTGCATCTTGGTGATACTGAACAAGAACTGTATTGAGAGAAAGGTGCCAAAAATTACCTCAAAAAACATCACTGTCTTGGCTTCACTCAAAAGTGCCAGTGTTGTCCAGTCTTTGAACACTGCTGAGATGAAACAATTTATTTTTGAGCAAATTACCATGAGACACGCTATGCATCACCACTGAACGGCTAGAGCTTCACCTCATGATCCCTTTTTGATTTTAATGGTGATGGTGAAGTTTTTACAGAGATCAGAAGAATTTAAATAATTGGAACAGTTGCACTGTTCAATTATTGACTAATGGAACTTTGTGTTTGACATCCATCTGATCTTCATGCAGTCCCTCTGGAGTCCAGCTGCATCTTAAATTCAGCAGTTATTTGGCAAAAGCTGCCAAGTGAATGCAATCGCTTTCATTTCAGTAACATGTCTATTGCATCATTAATAGTGCCACCTTGATACAGTCCTTTCATACAAAACAGTTGCTACAGACTCCCCACTCTGATTGACCATTCCTATCCCATTAAGACACCAGCTTTCTTGGTACACAATCCTGCAAGATCTCAGCACTTCATCACTGCAAACAGCACCTTGTGGGGTGCAAACTGGCTGTAACATTGTCTATGTTGAAACGGTAAGAACTTGAATGTAGATTTTTTTATTATGTGGGATGTGGGCATTGCTGGTTGGTCAGTATTTATTGTCCGTCCCTAGTTGCCCTTGAGAAGGTGGTAGTGAGCTGCCTTCTTGAACCGCTGCGGTCCACTTGCTGTTGATTGACCCACAATGCCTTTAGGGAGGGAGTTCTAGGATTGTGATCCAGCAATACATTTCCAAGTCAGGGTGGTAAGGGGCTTGAAGGGGAACTTGAAGATGGTGGTGTTCCCATGTACCTGCTGCCCTTTCTGTCTCGATGGAAGTGGTTGTGGATATGGAATGTGCTGTCTGAAGATCTTTGGTGAATTTCTGCTGTGCATCTTGTAGAAAGTACACACTGCTGTTACTGTGCGTAGGTGGTGGCAGGAATTGATGTTTGTGGATGTGACGGCAATCAAGCAGGCTGCTTTGTCCTGGATGGTGTCAAGATTCTTGAGTGTTGTTAGAGCTACACTCATCCAGGCAAGTGGGGAGTATTCCATCACATTCCTGACTTGTGCCTTGTAGATGGTGGACAGGCTTTGGGGAGTCAGGAGGTGTGTTACTTGCTGCAGTATTCCTAACCTATGACCTGCTCTTGTAGCCACTGTCTTTATATGGTGAATCAAGTTGAGTTTCTGGTCAATGATAACTCCAAGGATGTTGATAGTGGGGGATTCAGTGATGGTAACACCATTGAAAGACAAAGGGCAGTGATTAGCTTGTGTCTTATTGGTGATGGTCATAGACTGGCAGTTGTGTGGCATGAATGTTACTTGCTACTTGTCAGCCCAAGCCTGGATATTGTCCAGATCTTGTTGCATTCGAACATGGGTTGCTTCAATATCTGAGGGGGTGCAAATGGTGCTGAGCATTATGCAATCATCATATTTCATTTTTAACCCATTTATTCTATTTTTAACCTAGTAAATAGCGTAGTTGTGTCCTATAGGGTTTTATGAAATAAATTTGGCACCAAGCCACTTGAGTGATGCTGGAACTATAATGGAAGGTGACTGACCTGAAATTTTAACTTTGTTTCAACCTCCACTTATCGTGTCAGACTTGCTGAACATTTCCTGCATCTCCCTTTTATTCAGGAGCTATTTGAGCCTAACTAAAGGGGCAATATTTTAGGATTACCTGAAAGGAGAGGGACGAGCAAGTTTCGTGAAGGAGGTGCAAAGCCTAGACATCCAAAAGCACAGCTTTCAATGGAGCAATTGAAATCTGGCCTGGAGAAACCAGAATTAACAGAGAGCAGACATTTCAGAGTCTCGTACGGCTGGGGGAGATCAGTGAGATGCAAAGGGAAGAATTTGAAAACAATGATGTGAATTTTAAAATCAATGTTTTGCCAGACTGGCAGGCAAACTGATAATGATGGGTGGTTGAGGCTTGGTGCAAGTTGAGATGTGGACAACAGTCTTATTTGGGTGGAATATAGAAGGCCAGCCAGGTGAATTTCAGCTATGACCACTTTATAGAAGTGTTTAGTTGACTGTGAAGTGCTTTGGGAAATTATGAAGTCACAAAGGTTAATATTCTCTCCTCATATTTGACCAAACCTCACTCCTTCCTCTCAATGTTAGAACAGGAGAGTACATCCCAAATAAACACATCTCTAAGCTGACACAAACATCACTGGGTTTACCATTTGGCTTCAAACAATAAAAATGCTGGAGCACTGGAACAAAGGTGTAAAGTTGTTCCTTGGGACAGTAATTTCCCAGTAGTCTGTGTTATGTGAGGTCACCAGCAGTATCTAATGACTACCGATCACGTCAACCAGAAGTAGTTCCCCAGTGAAGTTATTCGTCGCGTGGAGGGTCAATACCAGTATCTTTAAAAAGATTGCTGCCAGTGTAAAACCAGATCCAAAATTAAATCTACAAATCTACACCAGTATAACAGTGTTCATCATTGTGAGAAACTGCAAAGCAGTCATTTTCAATAGCAGTCTGCTGTTAGGGCTCTGACAGTGACCGTAGTAGTAATGGCACTGACCTAGCAATCTAGACTAAGTGCTTTGGAGACATATGTTCAAATCTCACCATAGCACTTGCTGGAATTTGCATTCAATTAATAAACTTGGAAATATGAGTTTAGTCGTCCCTATAATCACTTACTTCTGTAAAAACCCATCTGTCTTTTGGGAAGGGGAATAAATCTGCCATCCTAAACTTTTCTGGCTTCCAGACTCAGAGGAATGCAGATGGCTATGAACTACCTTCTGAAATAGCCTAGTGAGATACACAGTTCAAGGGCATTTGGAGATGGGCAACAGCTTGCCATTGTTAGCCATGGGGTGGCATTGGGACTCAGTGGTTAGCTCAGTGGTAGCCTCACAGTGCCAGGGACCTGGGTTCGATTCAACTCTTGGGCGACTGTTTGTGTGGAGTTTGCACATTCTCCCTGTGTCTGTGTGGGTTTCCTCCGGGTTCCGGTTTCCTCCCACAGTCCAAAGATGTACAGCTTAAGTGGATTGGCCATGCTAAATTGCCCGTAGGGTAATAGATAGGGCTATGTGTCTGGGTGGGATAGAAACATAGAAACATGGAAGATAGGAGCAGGAGGAGGCCATTCAGCCCTTCAAGCCTGCTCCACCATTCTTCACGATCATGGATGCTCATTCAACTCAATAGCCTAATCCTGCTTTCTCTCCGTAACCTTTGCTCCCATTCACCCCAAGTGCAATATCTAGTCGCCTCTTGAGTAAATTCAATGTTTTAGCATCGGCTACTTCCTGTGGTAATGAATTCCACAGGCTCACCACTCTTTGGGTGAAGAAATATCTCCTCATCTCCGTCCAAAATCCTCTACCCCAAATCCTCATACCGTGACCCCTGGTTCTGGACACACCCACCATCAGGAACAGCCTCCCTGCATCTACCCTGACCAGCCCTGTTAGAATTTTATAAGTCTCTATGAGATCCACCACCTCACACCTCCACCCCACACCATCCCCCCCGCCTCGCCCCCGACCCACCCCCAGCTATTCGACTAAATGATCTTTGGAGAGTTGGTGTGGACTCAATGGCCACACTGCATAGTTTCTGTGAAAAAAACGTCAGGCATTTTTTTCCCGTATAATCATTCTGAAGGCTGCATTCTCTCAGTTTGGACATTCCATTGTGAAATTGTGAGGCAATGCTAAACACAACTTCAACTGCATTCAGCAATGGATAATGTCTGTATTCCACAATGGGTGGGAGCTATATATTTTGAGGAGTGGTCAAACCTTCTGAAAGAAGCAATGTGAGCACAATGTGTACACTGTGGGCAATGTTTATCTGACTAGGCAAACACCGTCCAAAACATTCATTGGATTTACCTGAAAGATTCTCCCAATGATCTTTAACTGACTGAATTTAGTTATGTTTGGGGTGGAAGAAGGGGAAAAGGCAGAATTTAGATTTTAATTTTATTCATTATTCTTGAGATACTTGATGTCATTCATCATACTTATAGTTTGTAAAATCTTGATTCTGATTGATAAGATATTTTGTCCATGCCCTTTTTATAATCGATCATTCCTTTTATAGTTTAGACACTCTGTTTATCAAGGCAGTGGATAAGAGAGATCTATTCCCAGATCTCCATAATGATGATTTAACTCCAGCTGCTGAATATTGTGCCAGAGCAATCCTGGGAGAACCATCTTTGTCTTGGCACGTCTCTGTAACATAAAAGATCTAAGAAATTCAGAGCATGGTGTCTGAAGGGATTAACTGGTGTACCAACATTGCTCGGGGCAATGAAATATCATTCTAACGTTCTGCGAACTACAATGAAGGGACAGTGGAGATGAACAAAGAAAGACAGAGAGGTTAAGAATAATGGCAAAGTATAGATTGACATTGCAGTTGAACATCATGGTGTAGTTTGTGACTTAGGAGCTTTCACTAGGGTGTTAGTATTGACTATCCGAGCACTGACATGCTTAAAATGAGGTAGATGATATTCAAACTAGTGCAAACCGTGGCCAACTGTCCTTCGATTTGTTGACAATGTGTACTCAACAACGTGAGTTTCTGCCATGAATTTATACGCGTCTGAACAAACTGATCCTCTATCCACAGATCTTTCAGCACTTCGGGCAGGATGTTCCTGTGGCAATGCATCTGGGGTACAGAGTTTATTTCCTTTTATTCCCACCTTTACAGCTGCTCGGTCTCTTCATTAGGATGTTGTGATTCAGAGCGTGATGCAGCCAAATGGGCAAGTTGTTTTCCATTCTGAATGATTGGTAGCACACTATTAGTGGGCAGTAAGGTCAATTCTGCTGTGTTTCAGGGAGCGTTTCAGGGTGTCTTTGGAGCATTTTCTTTGCCCTCCCTTGGACTACTAGCCATTAGAGACTTGAGAGGCCAGAATCTGACAGGGGTGACAGCTTTTCAACCATCCAGACACAGCATCCAGTGAGTGGAGGTTGATTTTGTCTGGGTTTCGCCCAGAGGATTGTGTAAATGGCTTCACGTATAGTCCTTGATGGGTTAAAGACTAACAAATCCCCAGGGCTTGAATGAAATATGCCCTTGAGTGCTGCGAGGGCCTTTGGGAAACAAGAAACAAAAACAATGGGATGATATTTTAATTCCGTCAGCTCTCATGGGATTGTTGGTGCCTTAATCACATTAGTGACTTTAATGACAGAAAAGGGGGAATGTGTACTTATATGACATCTTTTTTAAGTTCAGACTGCTTCACAGTGACAATACATAGCTTTATTAAATCCTCTGTTCACTTGGAGCATACCTGATTGTCCTTCTTAGGGCCTAATGCTCACTATTTGGACCCAAAACAAGGTCTGAATAAATCTGACATCTTTATTCCCTACGTCACATTTCAACAATGAAAATGATCTTACACTTTTCATAGTCTATGAAGCATACATAAATAATGCTTAATTCTATCAAAGTTTATCAAAGTTGGGAAAAATACTTTAGAAATAAAACAAAGGGAAGATTAGTGTCACAAAACGAGCAATTAAATTTGTTTGTCTATTTGGGACAAATGTTACCAAAAGATGTCAGATGCGATGCAAAGGTCAGAGGGTGGATTGAGATAGCCAGAAGGAAATTTGTGAAGATGAAGGTTGGGTTAGCAACAAGAAAACACAAGCTTGCAACAAGGATAAAACTGATAAGATGCTGTATTCTATCCAGTTCTCTGTCTGACTCAGAAACTTGGGCGATAAGTAACGAACTGTGAAGAAAATAGAAGCTGTTGAAATGTGAATGCTCAGACATTTGCTAAAAATTCCATAGACAGACCACCAGACCAATGAAGAAGTACTTGAAATTGCGAGAATAAAACAAATTCTCAAAAAGCGACTCAAGAACAGAAATGTCAATGTTTTGACTGTTTGAGCAGAGCTGAGAAAGTGACAGAGATTTTTCCAAAGGGCATCGTGGAGGCAGCAGGAAGAGGGGGATGGGGATCGATCTGGGCGCAGTTGCTTGACAGACCTCAGAGTGAATGCAGACAGTGGATGTGTGAGGATGGTGCAAGACAGAATAGAGTGACATACCCTGAGCAGCAGATGCCCTGGCAGGACGAGCGGCAGGCAGCAACGACAACACTTTCACAGCCAATGAAGCACTTTGGAAGTGTAGTCACTGTTACAGTGTAGGAAACATGGCAACTAATCTGCATCCAGCTCTATCCTACAAACATTGACGAAAATGGATGAGGAAAGGATTTCCAAGAATGTTGCCAGAGTTGGAGGGTTTGAGCGATAGGGAGAGAATGAATAGGCTGGGGTTATTTTCCCTGGAGCATTGGAGGCTGAAGGATGACGTTGTAGAAGTTTATAAAATCATAAGGGGCATAGATACAGTGAATAGCCAAGGCCTTTTTCTCAGGGTGGGGGAGTCCAAAACTAGAGGGCATAGGTTTAAGGTGAAGGGGACCTAAGGGACCTAAGAGGCAACTTTTTCAAGCAGAAGGTGGAGCATGTATGGAATGAGCTGCCAGAGGAAGTGATGGAGGCTGGTACAATCGTAATATTGAAAAGGCATCTAGATGGGCACATGAATAGGAAGAGTTTAGAGAGATCTGGGCCAAATGCTGGCAAATGGGACTAGATTAATTTAGGATACCTAGTCAGCACGGGCGAGTTGGACTGAAGGGTCTGTTTCCATGCTGTACATCTCCACGAGTCCATGACATCATCATCTCCAATGATGGCAACAAAAGGGCAACAGCTAGCGAGAACTTTGCTTTACTTCCTCACATAGTTCTTTGGCATTGTTTGTAGCTGCAAGTTTGCCAGTTCACCCTAACTCAGGAAGAAAAATGCAATTGTGCTGAAATGATTAAAGTGGTTGATGAGACACAAGCTATAAAAGTTTGATATTGATTTGATTTGATTATTATTGTCAAGTGTACCAAGATACAGTGAAAAGTATTGTTTTGCATGCTACCCAGGCAAATCATAACTTTCATAACTACGTCAAGTAAAAGAACTGGATACAGAATATAGTGTTACAGCTGCAGGGAAGTTGCAGAGAAATATCAACTCTAATAAATGAGATGTCCATTCATAAGCCTGATAACAGTGGGGAAGAAGCTGTTCTTAAATTTCTTGGTATGTGTTTGCAAACTTTTGTATCTTCTGCCGGATGGAAGAGGGTGGAAGAGAGTATAACCGGGGTGCGAGGAGTCTTTGATTATGTTGGCTGCTTTCCTGAAACAGCAGGAAGTGTAGATGGAGTCAATGGAGGGAAGGCTGGTTTGCGTGATGGACTGGGCTGTGTTCATAACTCTCTGTAATATGTTGCAAACTTGGGCAGAGCAGTTACCATACCAAACTTTGATGCATCCAGAGAGGATGCTTGCTGAGGTGCATCTGTGGATTGGGGTGTTTCTTCCTGTTTGGAAGGTAGTAGACATAGAGGGTTGTGAGGCTGTGGAATGTACTGTCAGAGTTAATGAAGCAGATACCTTAGAATAGATTTTCAAAAGGTTATGGATTTGGGATTCTGTGTAGGAGAGTGTGGTCCTGGAGGTAGCCCACCTCCAGAACACTGATGTATTTTCACAGGGCAGAAAGGGTGAGGGTATGGGAAATGTAGTTACCATCAATTAATGGAATTTTTAAAGCTTAGTTCAGCAAACACGAATGATTTGCTGCATTTGTATACACATTTGCCAGGTTCACTTCAGGGCCCCCAGAATCTTTCTCCACATTGACCTATAAATGGACTCTCCTGGATCTTCTTGAGTCGTTTCCAACATTGCACCATTATCTCGCCTGGGTTCCTCTGTCATGTCCACCACTGGATTTATATTTCACACCTCAGATCGATACAGAAAAGACTTTAGTGTGCAAAAGATTTTATTCACACTGCTTCAAAATTTCTTCTCTATGCTTCAGCTCCAGCTTTTAGCTCTTTCCATTGCTCTGTTTTCTTTTCTCTTGAGCCCACACCCAGTCTTAGCCAATCAAGCTCAGTGAACACCAATAGTAAACAGACTCACAGAACTAAATGCAGGACTATTGAGCAGTCCAAACAACATTGCTGGCTCTCTGGAGCTCACAATTCTCTTCAGCAAGGGAACAACTATCCTCGCTATAGTCGTTGCTACTTTTTGATGCTGGCACTGGGCAGGTATCACCAGCTTCCTGAATGCATTTGGCACCATTAATTAGGTGCTGAGCTCTTCTATTGGCTAATTAGATGATTTACTTTAGAACACAGCAACAATGTAGGGCTCTTGTGGTGTTGTGGTAGTGTGCCAACCTTTAGACTGGAAGACACAGGTTCAAGTCCTATCTGCTCCAGAGGTGCACATTAACATCTATGAGTGGGTTGGTTAGGTAAATACCTAGAACGTGATAAAATGAGAGTGACTCAGTGTTGGGATTCAGATTCAGATTCTGGTTCCCACTTTGAAACATCAAACCCACATCAGCATTCAAGGATGGGTGACAGAGGTGATAGAAGGAAAGAGGCTCAAATGAACAGAGCAAGATCACAGGATAGAAGGGTAGATGCGAATATTCATTGGTTAGAATTAATAGTCTACATTTGATTATGCAATCTGTGTGTGATTTCTTACAGAAAATTCTTAAGTGAGGTAAAATTGTCTACTGTGGTTGGGTTTCGTTGAAAATCTGGAAATGGACATGAAATTGACTGAAAGATAAAGACAGTTAAGAGATTAATGTCAGAGTAGGACAGCCCCAGGGATTAGTATTGGAATCATTCCTGTTTCTTTTTTACGTTCATAATTTAGATTGAGATGTCAAATGTGAAATTTTCAAGTTTGCAACAAGGAAGGATCTTGGAGATAGGAGAAAGCCTTTGCTCCTCCATTCAGTTAACTCATTAGTAAATCTTGCTCAGCACCATCCACCTTCTTAAGCAATACATCCATAACATTTGTACCACACAAGTGCCAGGCACAGTGACTCAGCAGTAGGCATTGCTGCCTCACAGCACCAGGTTTGATTCCACCCTCGGGTGACTGTCTGTGTGGAGTTTGCACATTCTCCCTGTGTCTGTGTGGGTTTCCTGTAGGGGCTCCGATTTCCTCCTACTGTCCAAGGATTTGCAGGTTAGATGGATTAGCCATGCTAAATTGCCTGCAGTACCTAGGGATGTGCAGGCCAGGTGGATTAGCGATGGGAAATGCAGGGTTACAGGGATAGGGTGGGATGGTGTGGGTCTGGGTGGGATGCACTTTAGAGGGTCACTGTACTCTCGATGGGCTGAATGGCTTGTTTTCACACTGGAGCAATTTTATGATTCTATGAATCAACATCTACAAGGAGATAGAGAAGATCTAACCTTCTCTCCATGGACGTTCAATAGCTTTCCCATTACTGTACAATTACTTGGCTGCAAGAGCGAATCAGAGGCTTGCAAATTCTGGTCGAAGTAACCCAGCTCCTTTCTCCATAAAGCCTGTCCACTTATTGCAAGGCATAAGTCAGGACCATAACTGACCCACATGAGTGCATCACTAAAGAAACTCAACACAAGCCAGGAAAAAGCAGCCTATTTAATTAACCAGATCACCTATCACCTCAGTTATACCACATCTTCAGGATATGCCATTGCAAATAGAGCAGGTAGAATGTGAACTTGTCCACTTTGACAGGAAGAGAAGAAAAGCAAACTAGTGTATTACTTGAATAGAGATTGTGAAACTCTGAGATACAGAGAGATCTGGGTTTTTTTTGTTCTTTGTTTGTTAGCAGGATGAGGACATTGTTGGCCAGGCAGCATTTATTGCCTAGAGGACAGTTCAGAGTCAACCACATTGCTGTGAGTCTGGAGTCACATGTAGGCCAGACCAGGTAAGGATGGCAGATTTCCTTCCCTAAAGGACATGAGTGAACCGGATAGGTTTTTCCTCCAACAATCAGCAATGGATTCAGGGCCACTGTTAGATTCTTAACTCCAGATATTTTTATTGAATTCAAACTCCACCATCTGCCATGGCAAGATTCAAACCCAGGTCCCCAGAATGTTATCCGGGTCTCTGGATTAACAGTCCAGCAATAAAACCACTAGGCCATTGCCTCCCCTGGTACATGAATCACAAAACATTAGGATGCAGGGACAGAAAGTGATTAGGAAGGCAAATGGAATGTTGCTGTTTATTGCAAGGGAAATGAAGTAGTAAAGTTGGGATGCTTTGTTACAGTTGTACAGACTACTGGTGGGACCATATCTGGAGCATTGTGTACAGTTTTGGTCTACTTTCTAATAAAAAAATGTAATTCTGTTAAAAGCAGTTCAGAGAATGTTCACTCATCTGATTCCTTCCATGGTGGGGGTGGCGGGGGGGAGGTTACGCTTTGACAAAAGATTGGGCAGGTTGGGTGTGTATCTTAGCTTAAAAGAATGAGAGTGGATCTTATAGAAACATATAAGATTCCGATGGGATTTGACAGGGTGGATGCTGAAAAGATATTTCCCCTTGTGGGAGAGACTATTAAGCTGGAGAGGATTCAGAAGAGATTTACCAGGATGTTGCTGGGTACGGAAGATTTGAGTTATAAGGAAGGGCTGGATAGGCTGGGACTTTTCCACTGGAACGTAGGAGGTTGAGAAGTGACCTTATAAAACTTTAGAAAATCATGAGGGGTATAGTTAGGGTTAATGGTAAGTGTTTTTCTCTATGATGGGAGAATTTCAAGACTAGGGGGCGCATTTTTAAGGTGAGAGGAAAGAGATTTAAAAAAGGCATGGGTGCAAATTTTTGACGCAGCGGGTGGTTCGCATGTGGAATGAACTCTCTGAGGAAGCAGTAGATGTGGGCAGAATTTAAACGTTTGAAAGACATTTAGAGAAAGACATGAATAGGAAAGGTTTGAAGGGATTTGGGCCAGAAGCAGGCAGGTAGGATGAATTTAATTTAGGATTAAGTTCGGCATGGACTGGTTGAACCAAAGGGTCTGTTTCTGTGTGTATGACTCTGACTGTATGACTCTATGACTAGAGCTAGGGTTCAAAGTTTAAAATCAAACTGTCTCCCATTTAAGAAGCAAGGAGAATATTTATTTTCTCTCAGGATGTCGTAAGTCTGTGGGAAATTCTCCAGAAAGCAGCAAAAGGCAGGTTCACTGAATATATTTAAGGTAGAGTTAGATCAATTCATTCACACCCAAGGGAGGCGAAGAGTATTGGGGTAGGAGAGAGTAAAGCTGAGGCCATAATCAGCTCTGCCTACTTCCGCTCCTAATTGGTACATTTACTTGATGTTGACATGAGATTATTGATGAGTTAATTTATACACAGCACCCCAAGGTGGAATATGAGGCACTGCTCCTCCAGTTTCCGGGTGGTGACGTTGTGACACTGGAGGAGGCCCAGGATGGACATGTCACCCACGAGTGGGAGGGGGAGTTAAAATGGTTCACGACCGGAAGGCGTTGTAGTTTGTTGTGAACCAAGTGCAGGTGCTTTACAAAGCGGTCTCTGAGCCTCTGTTTGGTCTCACCGATGTAGAGGAGGCCACATCGGAAGCAGCGGAGGCAATAGACCACGTTGACAGATGTGCAGGTGAACCCATGTCTGGTGTCGAAGGTTTGTTTTTTGCCTTGGATGGAGGTGAGGGGGTAGGTGTTGGGGCAGGTGTAGTACCTCCTGCAGTTTTGCAGGGAAAGGTGCCGGGGTGGTGGGATTAGTGGGGAGTGTGGAGCAGATGAGGGATTTGTGGAGAGAGTGGTCCCTATGAAAGGCAGATAGGGGTGGGGAGGGAATTTTAACTCCCCCTCCTACTCCCTGGGTGACATGTCCACCCTGGGCTTCCTCCAGTGTCATAATGATGCCACCTGCAAACTCAAGGAGCAGCACCTCATATTCTACCTTGGGAGCCTACAGCCCATTGGCCAAAATGTGGATTTTACCAGTTTCAAAATCTCCCCACCCACCCCGGCCTCATCCCATGACCAACACCCCCACCCCCACCACCCCCATCCCCGCCTCCTTGACCTAACACAACCTGTCCGTCTTCTCTCCCACCTATCCATCCCACCCATCTCACTGATCAATTCCCACCACTGCCTACCTGCACTCACTTATCACCATCCCACCTATCTTTCCCAGCACCAGTCGTCCTCTCTATTTATTTCTGAGCTCCCGTCCCTCACCCCATTTCTGAAGAAGGGTCCCAACCCAAAACGTCAACTTTCCTGCTCCCCTGATGCCGCCTGGCCTGCTGTGTTCCTCCACTTCCACTCTGTGTTATCTCTGACTCCAGCATTGGCAGTTCTTGCTATCTCTCTGCACTTCTGAGGCTCTTTTCATCTTTTAACCCTTCAGCAGCTCAAGGAGAAAGTTCACATTGTTAGGGGAATTAGAGATAGACAATAAATGTGCCCTTATTTGTGTCACTCAGTCCTGTGGCCTTTGCAATAGAAAAATATTGAACTGAAATGAATTCTCTCCATTAATTATGACCCAATGGTTATGAGTGGAGTCATGGAGTTGTACAGAAACAGACCATTTGGTCCAACTTGTCCATGTTGACCAGATGTCCTCATCTGACCTAGTGTCATTTACCAGCATTTGGCCCGTATCCCTCTAAACCCCTACTATTCATGTACCCATCCAGATGCCTTTTAAATGTTGTAATTGTACCAGCCTCCACCACTTCCTCTGGCAACTCGTTCTATATACACACCACTTTCTGCGTGAAAGAGTTACCCCTCAGGTTCTTTTTAAATCTTTTCCCTCTTACCTTAAATCTACACCCTCTACTTTTCGACTCCCCCACCCAAAGAAAAAAACCTTGGCCAGTCACGCTATCCATGCCCCTCATGGTTTTATAAACTTCTATAACGTCACTCCTCAGCCTCTGACATTCCAGGGAAAATAGCCCCAGCCTATTCAGCTGAGGCAGTAATAACATTATTGTCGGTGATGTTATAATGGTGATGGTGCCCTAATAGTTATGGTTCTGAGCTAGCAAGCTACACAATAGCTGGTATTCAAGACATAATAATATTCTGGTAATCATCAAACTTCAGAGGGAAAGTGAGAAAGCGATGAAGGGAGACAAAGGGAAAATGTGAGTAGAGACTGGCAACTAACAAAAATCCAGAAGCCTTCTATAAACCTCGAAAT
This sequence comes from Ginglymostoma cirratum, assembly GCA_024137785.1. Lineage (NCBI taxonomy): Eukaryota > Metazoa > Chordata > Chondrichthyes > Orectolobiformes > Ginglymostomatidae > Ginglymostoma > Ginglymostoma cirratum. Next base: position 9,720,719 of record JAHRHZ010000091.1, on the reverse strand, counting down.
AAAGACGGGGGGTAAGAAATGGGATGAAGTTGATTAGGGATCAAAAGAAGGATCTACATCCGGAGACAAAGAGGATGGATAAAATATTAAATTAATACTTCCTATCTGCCTTTACCAAGAAAGAAGATTTTGCAAAATTCAAAGGGGAGGTAGTTCAGGCACAGGATTATCAAAAAGCTGGCTATATTTAATGTTGAAAAGGCACCAAAATTAAATTGGAAGTATTCGAATTTACTGAGGGAATTAAAGATGGTACTGACCCTGAGGGCTCCTGCTGAGATACGACAGCAAGGATTGGATCTGCTGCAATTTTTTCACCTGCCTCTTCAACCTGATGTCTACATTCCCATCAACATTGACCGCCGCCTCCCAGACTGCAGCTACTTTCCTGGTCTTCAGAATCCAATCTTACCCAGGATCTGGATGATGTGATCCTGTGCTTGAAAGACAACAGGGCTCCTCCATTCTATCCAGGCATGGCTAGACCTCACTGCGCCTGTAGGCAATTCTTCATTATCCTGTCCCTGGTTGATCAGAAGGAAAGATCCGGGAGGATGATACAATCAAACAACTTTATGAACTCCAGGGATACAAAAACTTGATTTTGGAGAATTCTGAAGAAGGGTCTAGGACTGAAACATCAGCCTTCCTGCTCCTCTGATGCTGCTTGGCCTGCTGTGTTCATCCAGCTCTAAACCTTGTTATCTCCACTTTGGCTTGTTAGTATTCATAAAACCTCTGCCATAACTGCAAGAGGCTACTGCTGTTTCCAAACCCTTTGTCAGTACCTCAAAGGTCTACTCTGGACTTCTTTGGCCATCTGTTAGCTCTTCCCAATATTTCCCGATAGGTTTCCCGCACAAATTTCCACCACAAACATTGCCTTTCGTTTGTGTTGAGGTTCCTGGACGCCATGAATAGCTATGCATCTGCAATCTGTCTTCAATCACAAGATCGTCAACAGTTTCTGGTCTTCAACTGAATCTATGTTGTTTCCTACCCATCACCAAGTGGAATACCCCACCAAGAGTATTGCTTCCTTTCTCCGTTACCTCAGGGGGGAGTTCACACCAGGAGCCACTGCCCAGTTCTGGCCAACCGGTAAAGATTCCTTATGGCAGGACCCCACCCCATCACCACGAGCAAGTACAGGATGTCTGAAGAAGTTTTTGGAGTGAGGTATGATCTGAGAGTCATCAAATCCATACACCTCTCCAATTATCTTCCTGAGAAAGAAAGATGGGAAACTGAGGGTCTGTATTGATTACTGTGCACAGATACATGGGAACACAACCACCTGCAAATTCCCCTCCAAGCTACTCCCTGTCCTCTCTTGGAAATATATCGCTGTTCCTTCACTGGCGCTGGGTCAAAATCCTGGAATTCTCTCCCTAACAGCATAGTGGGTCTACCTGCAGCATATGTACTACAGCGGTTCAAGAAGGCAGCTCACCACCACCTTCTCAAGGGCAACTAGGGACGGGCAATAAATGCTGGCTCAGCAATGACACCATGTCCTATATGTAAATATTTGTTTTAAACTGCATGGAGATCCCAGAAAGTTAGGCCTCACTTTCTTTTTACATCCTCAAGCAAAAAGCTTATCTCATCACTTGTCCTCAGCTACCCAGAGTTCCATCTCCCTTTCATTCTGGAAACTGACACCAGGCTCTTTGGTCTGGGAGTGATGTTGGTGTGAATTCATGGATAGGAAAAGATGGTTATCACCTTTAACAGTCAGAATCTCAAGTTAAATGAGAGGAATGCAGAGAATTAATCCTGAATTAAATTTAACCTGCTCGCTTTGAGGTGGGCTGTTTCCTAGCAGTTTAGGGACACTCTGATCAGTGCACAGTTTGAGGTGTTTACCAACAACAACTCACTCAGCTGCTTTCAACTATCTGCCAAGCTGGGAGCATCAGAAATCCAATGGGCCACGGAGCTTGTGCAGTGATGATTCAGACCTGTTCAAGAAAAAAGGTGCTGATACTTTTAATCGAAAACTACTTATTGGGGGGGCATAGCCCAGTCTAGCGAGAAGGGCAGTGCCTGATGCGCAGCCCTGCCCAATCCTCAAGTCAAAGGAGGGATTCCAACCCGATTCTCCACAACGTAAGATTCAACAGTGTGGCACCATTGATACATGGGTAAGATGCAAACAAGGCTCAGACAGGTAGAGCCAGGCACTGTTTAACATGCACCATCAGTCTCAAAGAAGGATCTCAGAGAGCTTTAACTGATTGACACAGGCATTGATAACTGCAGTATTAGTGGAAGACCCAACTTCCACTGCTCCAGCTGAAGATGGAATCCAAACTGTTATGGAAACTGATGAGGAGCTGGAAGAGGATCAGGGAGGAGGTTGCAGTTCCCTATCAGCCAGTTCACGAGGAGAGAGAGGGGAAGCATCTCATCCTTCCCAACAAGTGCCAAGTATCGGTAGTAGTTCAGGCTCTGCCTTGACCAAGGAGCAGAGTCACTGAACCAGGATAGCTACTGATATTGATGGTGATTGTTGTAATTTAAAATTTTTTTGAGTCATTCACAAAATGAAGGCATTTATTGTCCATCCCTAATTGCCTAGATAGCAGCTATAAGTCTACAACATTGCTGTGGATCTGGAGTCACATGTAGGCCAGACTGAATATGGATGGCAGTTTCTTTCCCTAAAGGTCATTAATGAATCAGACAGGAATTTCTGACAATCAACAATGGTTTCATGGTCAGCATTAGACTCTTAATTCCAGATTTTTATTGAATGAAAATTCCACCATCTGCCATGGTGGGATTTGACTCCAGGTCCCCAGAACATTAGCTGGGTCTCTGGATTAACAGTCCAACCACCACTAGGCCATCACCTCCCCTTAAATGTAAATGTGGCCAGAAGAAACGTGAAGGACCAAAATTGTTCCAAAGAATATGATAGACATGAGGCAAAGTTGAATGTCCATGTATTATGGTCCGCTGGAGAGGCCTACATAATGCTCTTAATTGTTTACCTCAACTGTTGGGGCAAAGCAGCTTGGATTGTACAACTGTACTGTTTTCCAACTGCTGTGAAGTTTTATTTCCCAATCTGTCTCTTCCATGGAGCAGACCCAGTCCTTCGTGTATACCATCGCCTCTGACCCCCAACATTTTTTGATTGGGATAGCCAGGTCAATGAGTGGAGAACCAAGCGCCACGTGAGGCTAAGCCAGGCATTCAAGATGGCGTCTAATAGACAGAGAGAGAAACACTGAGAAGGAAAGCATTGACCAACCTTGAGACTGACAGAAAGAAGCCTTCCAATCAGTTCTAAGAGCATTCCTCCAAAATCAGAAACTCAGGAGTGCTTCATGACCGTTGGGCCTTTGGTGTGTTCAAATCTCATGTTACACTGTCCCTGGGCAAAAGTCTGAGGCTGAACCAGACTTTGGAACTTTGATATCCTATTTGACCCTGAGATGACCTCTCAACGATAGGTCCATGCCCTCATCTATGCCCCACACTGTTGCTATAACCTGTCTCAATCCAACTGCTGATGAAATCTTCAGCCATTCCATTGTTACATAGAAACATAGGAAATAGGTGCAGCACCAAATCATACGTTTGCTCCACCTTTGAACCAGGTCATGACCGATCTACTCCCTAAACTTGACTATTTCGATGCAGTTCAGGGAGTCCTGCCTCTCTCTAACTTCTTAAACCTCAAGGTTATCCTAACATTCAGAGTTATACAGCTCCTAGCCTAACTTGCACTGATTCCTGTTTACCCATCATTTCTAACTTAATAACATTTGCTCGCAAGTCAGCATGTCCTCATTTTAAAGTTCTCATGCTGCTGCTGTCAATATAAACATCTCGCCCCTGACTGGCCTATACTCAAAGTATGCTAAGTGGGCTTTGGTTGGATTTGGCTGATGGCAAACAAGGTGTTAACATTTACACTAGAACAGGATAGAGGGATTCGTTACGTGGATATTATGTTTGCAAGGTACATTGCCAAGACTAACTAACACATACCAGTCCTTTGAAACAATATAATAAAGGAATGGCCACTGAGACTGTACATTGACAAAAGTCATTACTAAACACAAAGTTCAGCAATCATTCTGTGGGTGTTCGCTCTGTTACTGTGGGTGACAATCTCATTCTTAGTGGTAATTGTCACCCACCTGATGTTAAATACAACTCTAATTAAATGTTGCCCATTGAGTAAACCACCAATTAAATCAAATTATTAGCAGACAGTTCTCAAGGCACTTTTATATTATCAGAACACAATCAATGGGAGACATGCGAGCCTCTCTTTGTGGGCTGCATTCCATACAACAAATGCCACCATTCTTGGGCAATAGATGGCATCATTGACCCATGGAAATTTGGCTCTGCAAATGAGCTGTTAAATTGAGGAGGCTTCTACAAATGGTATGGGTCGGTTATCTCACTTGGTAAACGTTCAGTTCCTAATCTGGCCGAGGTAGACTCGAGAGTAGTCTCCTCAGCTGAGAGTAGAAAGTGATCACAAAACACCGGTGACAAAAACTGCCCAGAAAACAGAATCAGTGGGTAATGGGCCAAGGATCTGCTTTCAGCAGAGCTCAGAATAGAGGAACAACAGGGCCAGTTTGAACCATGTGGGGAGCTGACTTTTAATGAGGAAACAGAAGCCACAGAAGTTTGGCCTCTTTGCCTGCTACAGTTCCATTGAAGCCAAACTTTCTTCCTCACTGCTTATTCAGATGTAGCTGGATGTCCTGGTTAACCTGGAACTGAGGTTCAAAACCATGCGGTTATTACAAAGACCGCTCATTTTTATCTCCATATTATTGCCTGCCACTGTAGCCCTTATCCATGTCCTTGTTGAGTCTAAATGTCAGCTTTCGTTCAGGGTTAGTACAAAGCTGTGGGTTCAGCTCCCAAGTGAGCTGTAAAATTCAAGGCTGACTCTCCAGTGCAGTCCAGTCAGAGGTGTTATCTTTAGCACTGGAGACCCTCTCAAATGGACTGAAATGGTTCTGTACTGCTGTTTTGAAGCACAGCAGGGCAGTTGGTTCTGAACAGAACCAACCCTCAATCAACATCATGGAAATCAGAGATCCTGGTCATTATCGATTGTGAGAGCTTGCTGTGCACAAATTGGCTGCTCACATTACAGCAATGGCTGCATTTCAAAAGTATTTCACCAGCTGGAACATGTTTTTGGATGTCCTTTGGTTCTTTATAGAGTCAGTTTTCTGCCAAGGTCTTCTTCCTAATTTCCAATAACTTCAACCTCTGCAAAATGCAACATCAATTACGCATTCCACACCATGTATTGAATATTAATCCTGGCCTTACCATTCCTCATTAACTACCTTTCCAGCAACAAAGCTTTAAATCCTCATCTTCAATGTCCTCCATTGCCTTACTGTCCCAACCACAGCAATCTCTTCTCTCTTTAAATCTCCTCTGGCCTTCTTTAGTCCTTTACCTCTTTTTTTTGTGCATCACTCTTTATTTCTGTTAAAATATTGATTGGGAGCTTCTGTCAATCCTTCCCCCTGGAATTCTTTCCCTCAACTTTTGCATCTCTCTCCTTCTTTACCAAGCCTGCTTGGAAATCTACTTTTCTGCCTATGTTTTTGACTACCTTTCCTAATCGTTGTCCTTCATGGACCAGCCTTCATTCCTGTGTTAGGTAGGGTTTTGGGCTTTATTTTTTCATAAATGAGTGACAGAAATTTAAGTTCTTGTTCTAAAAAAGGACCATCATCAATTGAATTTGACCTCCCCACACAGGAGCAAAACCATTGGACACATAAAAACATTTTGGATCAACAGAATTAATGTTTCTTTCATATTTTCAGAACCTAGAGAATATTTTTCGCAAATAACTTATAGATTTTAGTAATTCTTAGGAATGTGATTTTCTCATTTGGTTGGATTAAAAAGTTGAGAAACAAGGATTTGTAATTGGTTACCTCATTTTATTGGCATCGAGAAATGACAGTTTCTCAGCTAATTGTATCATACGATCATATCGTGGGAGAAAACTCAGAACAAAGCATAATACAGTCCTAAATCTGTGAGGGTTTTAGCATTTAATTTTTCATTGGAAACTTCTTTAAATATCCCTTGCTATACAGAAAGTCACAGTCTGTCCAGTTATAGATATTTATAATCAACTTTGGTGTAGACGTGGTGGGCCGAATGGCCTACTTCCACACGGTAGGGATTCTTATTCTTAAAACATGTTCACTCCCTCCACCACCAATGCTTAGCAGTTGCAGTGAGTACTACTTACAAGGTGCACTGCAGAAATTCATCAAAGATCCTTAAACAACATCTCCTAAACCCTCCGGACAAACCTCAGGGAATCTCTCTCCCACTGCAACTCTCTCATCACCTCTTCGGCCTTGAAACTGCTCGACCACGTCCTGAAGCAAACCAGGTACCACAGCCACATCACCTTTCTTCGACTTGTCTGCCTCCTCTCCTCTATCCATCCTCTATCCGCCTCCCCCTCTCTCCCTATTTATTTCAGAACCCTCTTCCCCTCCCCCATTTCTGATGAAGGGTTTAGGCCCGAAACGTCAAGTTTTCCTGCTCCTATGATGCTGCTTGACCTGCTGTGTTCATCCAGCCCCATGCTTGTTATCTCCTAAACCTACGACCACTTCTATTGAGAAGAACCAGGGCAGTAGTTACATGGGAACTCCACCCTCTGCAATTTCCCTTCCAAGTCACTCGCCATCCTGATTTGGAAGTATATCGCCACTCTTTCAGTGCCACTGTGTCAAACCCCTGGAACTCCCTCCCTATTGGCATTGTGGGTCTACCTACAGCACACAGACAGCAGCAGTTCAAGACGGCAGCTCACCGCCACCTTCTCAAAAGCAACTAGGGATGGGAAATAAATGCTCACCAAGCCAGCATTGCTCACATCCCACAAGTGAATAAAAAATGTGACAATACACACCTTTGGAGCAGATAAGAATTGAACAAAGGCCTCCTGGCTCACAGGCAGGGACACTACAACTATGCCAAATGAACCCCCAATCAGCCCACTTATATATTTGTGCCTCCATGAATCAGTTGCTGAGCATAGTACCATATATGGAGATAATAGGAACTGCCAATGTTGGAGAATCTGAGATTACACGGTGTAGAGCTGGATGAACACAGCAGGCCAAGCAGCATCAGAGGAGCAGGAAAGCTGACGTTTCGGGTCGAGACCCTTCTTCAGAAAATCTGAAGTCTAGTCTAGAGTCATAGAGTCATAGATCTTGGAAACAGACCCTTCGTTCCAACCAGTCCATGCTGACAGTAATCCCAAACTAAACTCGTCCCACCTGCTTGCACTTGGCCCATATCCCTTCAAATATTTCTTATTCATGTGCATAGCCAAATGGCTTTTCAATATTCTAACTGTACCTGCATCCATCACTTCCTCTGGAAGTACATTCTACACACGAACCACTCCCTGTGTAAAAAAATTGCCTGTCATGTCTTTTAAAAATCTTTCTCCTCTTACCTTAAAAGTACGCCCCCTAATCTTGAAATCCCCCACTCAGGGAAAAGACACCTGCCAGTCACCTTGTCTATACCCCTCACTATTTTTTAAACCTCTATAAGGTCAGTCCTCAACCTCGTACACTCCAGTGAAAAAAGTCCCAGCTTATCCAGCCTCTCTTTATAACTCAAACCCTCTATTCCCAGCAACATCCTGGTAAATTTCTTCTGAACCCTCTCCAGCTAAATAATATCCTTCCTAAAACAGTGCAACCAGAACAGGAGACAGTACACGAGAAGAGGCCCCACTAATGCCCTGTACAACCTCAACATATCATCCCAGCTCCGATACTCAAAGGCAAGCATGCTAAATGTCTTCTTAACCTATAGAGCTACAGATAGTTATGGTAGAGGCTGTAACTATCCTTCCATCTTGTTGATCCTATCTGTCATTGTTGTGTATTCAAAGGACTTGCAAGTCATTAGCCAAACTTGCTTGGTCAAGTTACCTCACCACTTCATCACTGGGTAGGTTTTGAAATTGGAGCTTCGGACACAGAGGCAGGGATGTTATCCACTGTAATTCAAGACCTATCTGTAATTTTATATAGAATTCCTGTATCTTTTTCATTTATCACTGTTCAGCAAGGAAGGTGCCATAAATTTCCCTGAAAAGCATAAATTTCTTCAAGAATATTGCAACGTTTGTTGGAATCTGTTTTATCAATTTACTGTTTTGCTCTTTAGTAAATTCACGAGTGTTTCTATGTTTTGTGTCCCACAATTGAGGTTTTGTTTTTTGTAATGATCTAACCTTGCAGCCAGTGCACAGCTCAAACACAAGGGTAGAAACCTGCATTTGCTAGAAATCTGAAATAAAAACAAAGTCGCTCAATTGATCGCCAATATCTGTGGAGAGTTAAATTTTGAGTGTGATAATGTTACATTGCTTTGAGAAAAGGATGCATCAGATTTTAAGCGAGTACAGAGGCTTAGGGGGGAAGGGGTGAAGAATATAAGGAAAAGCCAGATTTAGGAGAGCAGTGGAGATTAATAAATTAATACTGTCGTGTTGTAAGTCAGGAAGGACAATAATGGCGTAAATGGCAATCACAGAACTATTACCAACACCTACTGTCCAGAAAAATGGAAACAGTGGTTTGAGAGTTTAAATTTGAAGGATGAGGTGATGTTCCTCAAGCTCACATTGAGTTTTGTTTGAGCAGTGCTGGTTGAGAACCAGGAGGTTGGAGAGTGATTGGAAAGGATATTAAGTGGCTAAAGGCTCAGAATCGCAGTTCCACAAAGCAGTTACCCAACCTGTATTCGATCTCCCCCAGTACAATGGAAACCACATCATGACTTGCAAGTTTATTACAGTACATCAAAATCGAGTGAATAAAAATGCTGTCCATAGGACTGCTGTCTCATTAGAAAGAGAGAGACACATAACAAGTGGTGCTTTATCCCAAGGGTCACCACACATCAGTTGAGGGGAGAGAATCATTGAAAGCCTACAGTGTGGAAACGGGCCATTTGGCTCATGGAGTCAACACTGACCCTCTGAAGAGCATCCCACCCAGACCCATCCCCCTACCCGATCCCTGCATTTCCCATGGCTAATCCAGCTAGCCTGCACATCCTTGGACTCTGTGGGGAATTTAGCACAAACAATCCACCTAACTTGCATATCTTTGGACTGCAGGAGGAAACAGGAGCATCTGTGCCTCTGTGTCCGAAGCTCCAATTTCAAAACCTACCCAGTGATGAAGTGGTGAGGTAACTTGACCAAGCAAGTTTGGCTAATGACTTGCAAGTCCTTTGAATACACAACAATGACAGATAGGATCAACAAGATGGAAGGATAGTTACAGCATCTACCACAACTATCTGTAGCTCTATAGGTTAAGAAGACATTTAGCATGCTTGCCTTTGAGTATCGGAGCTGGGATGATATGTTGAGGTTGTACAGGGCATTAGTGGGGCCTCTTCTCGTGTACTGTCTCCTGTTCTGGTTGCACTGTTTTAGGAAGGATATTATTTAGCTGGAGAGGGTTCAGAAGAAATTTACCAGGATGTTGCTGGGAATAAAGGGTTTGAGTTATAAAGAGAGGCTGGATAAGCTGGGACTTTTTTCACTGGACTGTACGAGGTTGAGGACTGACCTTATAGAGGTTTAAAAAATAATGAGGGGTATAGACAAGGTGACTGGCAGGTGTCTTTTCCCTGAGTGGGGGATTTCAAGATTAGGGGGCGTACTTTTAAGGTAAGAGGAGAAAGATTTTTAAAAGACATGACAGGCAATTTTTTTACACAGGGAGTGGTTTGTGTGTAGAATGTACTTCCAGAGGAAGTGATGGATGCAGGTACAGTTAGAATATTGAAAAGCCATTTGGCTATGCACATGAATAAGAAATGTTTAGAGGGATATGGAGGAAACCTAAACAGACAGTCACCCAAGGGTGGAATCAAACCAGGTCCCTGGCACAGTGAGGCAGCAGTGCTAACCACTGAGCCATTGTTCCACCCCTCAACCTAAGGTTGAGAAGGAGAGTTCTTCATGGTAATCTTAGCCAGTGCAGGAATTAAACCCATACAGTTGGCATCAGCCTGCATTGTAAACCAGTCATCCAGCCAACTGAGCTAACAAGTTAATCACTAACTCACCTGGAATGAATGTTCAGAATGTGAGAAGGGAGGAGGTAAAGGGGCTACAGTTGTTTCTCCTGCACTTGCATGGGAACGTGATGTGAGAGGAAATGGGGTGTTGGAATGACTGAGTTGGTGATCGGGGCATTGCAGAGGCAATGGTCTCTTTAAAAGTTGGAAAGGAGAGGGGAAAACATGTTTGGTCTTGTCATCATGCTGGACGTGGCAGAAAAGATGGAAGATCTTTCACTGAATGAGACGAGTGGTGAGGTGGAAGGTGAGGACAAAGGAAACCATAACATGCTTCTGAGAGGCAGGGGATGCATTGAGTGCAGAAGTACGGAATGTGTCATAGATGAGGCAAAGTATGATTGTAGCCATCCAGAAATACTCTTTGCAGAGATCTCATGCTTGCACATCCCGTTACAACTCCCTCTTGCCTTGCACCATTAACCCCTTAATCGCTTTTGTTCTTCGGTCTATCACGCACCTTCCCTTTGCTTCTTTCCCCCCTCCCTCTTTGCCTGATTCAGTACCTGCGTTAAATCTGTTACATCAGTAACTTCTGCCTGTTCGGATGAAAGGTCATTGGACCTGAAACAATGGCCAGGATTTTGCTGGTTCAGGAAGCAGGTGGGAGGCAGCAAGGGAGGGGAGATGGTAAAACCTGCACAGTCCCAATCCTGGCATATCTTCCTTATAGCTCATAGTGGAAGTGGAGAACAGCTCCTGATAACAGCAAGGTTGAGCTTGGAATTTGCTTACTGCTGGTTGTAGGGGTCCCAATAACCTCTGCTAAAATTTAACTCTGTTTCTTCTTCCATAAACGCTGCTGGGTATTTCCAGCATTTGCTCTTTATTATATCGGGTTAGTTTAACCTTCTTCGAAGATCTTTCTCCTGCAGAACACGGGAAAATCCACAAAATTCTCCACCAACAGTCCGCTGTCTGACCTTCGCGTTCCTTATGATCTGAGATAGTAGGAACTGCAGATGCTGGAGAATCTGAGATAACAAGGTGTAGAGCTGGATGAACACAGCAGGCCTGAAGAAGGGTCTAGGCCCAAAACGTCAAGCTTTCCTGCTCCTAAGATGCTGCTCGGCCTGCTGTGTTCATCCAGCTCTACATCTTGTTATCGCTTCCTTACGATCTGTGCTGTTCTGATGTCATATGGTTGCTCTGAACAGTCAAATCCTCCAAGTATTTCTTTCACTTTAAAACCCATATTTCTGTTAACAAGTCAATGATTAAGTGGATCAGCAAGGAACCAGTTTTTGAGTATATAAAGATAATAGTTAACAAAACCATGTTATTCCACAAGATGAATTAAAGTGCAATGTTGTGCAATACTCTTAAAGTACAAAAATACAGATTTCTGAAGGAGGTACTTTAAAATACAACTGTAGAACCTTAACATTGCTGACATACCGCTTCACACAGTTACAGATACATCTCTTCTTTCAGAGGGACAATGGTGTTAATTAGAATCAAGGCAACAAACTCCTTCTTAACAATTAATCAGTGACAAACTGCACTAGAAGCCTGACAGCCCAACACAAAGCCCTTTCCTTATTTAACCCTTGCCTAACTGCTGCCGTCTTCTAAAGCAACAATTGGAGCTGCACAATTTATTCATTGTCGTGGAATCTTTATAACTTTCCACTTGACACAATTCTGCTTCATTATTATTAATTTGGATCTAACCCTCTGTATGGAGTTCTGATAAAGCAGGTGACTGTACAGTTATAGAGAAAGTTTTAATGGCCTGGCTTGATGGGAGGAACTAAACTGTGACACTATTCGCAGAAGCACAAAGACATTTTATCCTATGTCTTGAGCAATATTTCACCCTTGAGCAACATCACTTAAATAGATTATCCATTGCATTGCTGCTTGTGGAATCTTGCTCTGCACAAACTGGCTGGCACAGTTTCTCTGTTACAGTGGTGGCCACCATTGATGGTGAAGCTCTTTCGGTTGAAATTAGGTTATGTATGATATTTAGTAAATCCATCAAGTCTTCCTTTCTACACAACAAGAAACATATATTTCACTGGGCACCACTGTAAATGTGCACAATGGCAAGGAAATAAAATGCCACTTCACTTTTAACATTGGCTATGTAAAAAAAAGGCTGATTTAAGAATTGCAAAATTAATCTGTTCATTTTTCTAGCAGTTGTACAAAGCCCATTTTGCTTCAATGTCAGTGCCCACTTCAGATAGAAAATGCAAATATGCTGCTCAGTGCTCAATGCAGAATGAATAGGATGAATTCCTACTCCTGCAGCCCACCCCCCCTTCCACCCCACCACCCCAACGCTTTCAGTTTTTGCCTTGTTCTGGCACCCGTGCATTCTTTTATCCCGTGAGCTCTCACTTCCTTAACATATGCGCACCGAAAGTCACCTTGCTGTGTGCCAAATAAGTTGTGACAAAAAGTTGTCTGATGTGAAATGTCAAATGATGGTAATGTTAGTGCTCCTTTAAACCAAGTGCATTTTTATAATGCACCTGGATTATTTCTTTTTAAATAAACCCACTATTCCAAGTAATTTAAATACACCAGGTTTTTGCTTTTTACAGGATGACGCAATGAAGCTTAGTTAAAATCACTCACGGAATCATATTTTCCTAGTCTTCACTAGTTTGCCACACAGCATGTCCATGCATCGATGGTGCATGCCTGCATGTTATTATTTGACCCAATATTGGGTATGGTGTCATTGAATTGCCAAAAGAATCCAGCCAGGACAGTTTTCTCTGTGCTTTCCATGGCTTTTGGTGGACTAGCAGTGTTTCAAATTCCATCTGCTACTGTGGTTTGATATGAACCTTTGTCCCCAAGAGCTTCGGCATGGGTTCTAGATTACGAAGCCCAGTGATATTACAACTTCTTTTATTCATTTGTGGGAGGTGGGTGTCACTGACTGGCCAGCATTTATCGCCCATCCCTAGTTTCCCTAGAGAAGGTGGTGTTGAGCTGCCTTTTTGAACTGCTGCAGTCCATGTTCTGTAGGTTGACCCATAATGCCATTAGGGAGAGAATTCCAAGACTGTGACCCAGAAATAGTGGAGGAATGGCAACATATTTCCATGTCAAAGTGGTGAGTGGCTTGGAGGAAAATTCATGAAGGTAGTTCTTCGTTTATCTGCTGCCTTGTCCTTCTAGATGGAAGTGGTTGAAGGTTTGGGAGGTGCTGTCTGAGGATCTTTGGTGAATTTCTACAGTGCAGCTTGTACATAGTACACACTGCTGCTACAGTGCAACTGGAGGGAGTGGGCATTTGTAGATGTGTTGCCAATCAAGCGGGCTGCTTTGACCCTGGATGGTGTCAAGGTTCTTAAGTTTTGTTGGAGCTGCACTCATCCAGGCAAGTGGGGAGTATTCCATCACACTCCTGGCTTGTGCCTTGTAGATAGTGGGCAGGATTTGGGGAGTCAGGAGGTAAGTTGCTCGGTGCAGTATTCCTAACATCTAACCTACTCTTGTAGCTACTGACATTATATGAGGCGTCCAATTAAGTTTCTGGTCAATGGTAACCCCCTGATGTTGACAGTGGGGGGTTCAGTGATGGTTATTCCATTGAATGACAAGGGCAGTGGCTAGATTTTCTCTTATCAGTGATGGTCATACCTGGGAATTCTGTGTGGCGTAGATGTTACATTCATGCTACTACATTCTCTAATTGAAGGGCAGAAGGAGGTTGTGACCAACAATACGTTTCCTTAGTCAAGTTTGATCTAAAGCCAGGAGTCATGAGAATTCATGAGACCAGTGCTCCATGTTGAAGATGGGCAAGCTTGGTTCTACCAGGTTAGACATTACTGAGCCTTACGTCTGGTGCATCTACTTCCCACTATGATAGGTCATACCCAAGGATGACAAAAATGAGTCTAAAATATTGGTTATGGATGTGAGTCTGTGATGGCCAGTAGGTTGCCTGACCCATCTGTGGATCAGCTCTCTAAACTTAGGAACTGTCCCTGGATGTTAGTGTGGATTAAAGTGGGCTGATATGAAATTGGAGTTTTTAGCAAGAGGTCTTTCTAATTTTCTTTCCACTTTTACAAAACTTGTTGTTTACATCTGGAGACTGAAGTCACATGTCTGTCAGAGCATAGGAATGGCATGCTCTTTCTTACTGAAGGATCCACCAGATGAGTTTCTAATTACAATGTGGAAGCTTTTGTGGGAACTTTTTATGCTAACCCTCAGATATCCAAACTACTGCAGTTCAAACCGAACAATGATTCTATTCACATTTTTCCCAAGGACTACAAAAGAATTTCTCTGTCAGCTAAGATGCACTCTAAGCCTGTAAAAAGATTGATTGATGAGATATTGTTCCTTAAACTTACGCTAAGCTTCACTTGAGCAGTTTACAAGACCTGCAATGGAGTGGGGATGGAAGTGAGCTTTAGGTGATGAGCTACAATAGTTGGGGTTGAGAAGCATGTATGTGAAAGTTCGGTGGAGTGAAGGATTTCGAGCGTGGATTTTCAGGATCGCTAGAGAAGCAGTTCATCTAAAATCCACTGTTAGGATTAATTCTGTACATTTTCTACTGAGATTTTACTGAGATCAGGAGACACGGTGGGCTGAGTGGCCCATTTGAGCACCGTAACAATGCTGTGATTCTAAGAGTCCCAAAAAAATTCTCCTTGCCAACGTTCATTAAAACTGAAAAACGAGGAGCCAGCAGTGGGATGTAGGGGGGAGTTAAAAACAGTATATCTAACTTACCTTGAAAGGAAACACTGTGAGGCACAGGACCTGGGCACAACAAGAGGCTCCAGAAGCCTATTTAAGTAATTAGTCATATCATGGTTGACTTGTGTTTCAACTTGATTTTCCCACCTTTGCTCCATTTCCCTCGATACCCTTGCGAAGAGCTGTTAAGATTGCTGAAGGAGTCTGAGGTGCTATGGCAACATACACATATGTACATGTTGCAGTCTGGAACTATGGTTAATTGTGGTAGAGTCTCCAATGTTCTTTCAATCACACGGCTGACCAGAATTCTCTCCCAATCTTACAGTCTGCTACTGCCAATGTTGGAAGAATTTGCCAATTGACACTCAGTCTTTTCGTCACATTGTGCATGCATCTTACCTGGCCATTGAGTTCTGAGGCAGGACTTGAACCTTGATCTTTTTGCCTACATGCTACCCACTGTATCACAAAACTGACCACAATCTGATACCCTGACACAAGAAAGGTCTATCAATCCTGGTTTTCAAAGTTTCAATCATCCCTAACTACCAGCAGCCTTTCAAGGAGAGAATTCCAGATTTTCACTGCCCTTCAGGTGACAGAATGTGTATTGATTTTACTCTCGAATGGCATGGACCAAATTTTGAGGTAATCCCCTCTCCCTGTTCTGGATTTACCCATCAGATGAAATCATTCCTCTATCAAATCCTTAAACACTGTAATTAGATTGCACCATATTACTCGAAGGGGTATGTGTCAAATTTATGCAACCTTTCCTTGCAATTTAAGCCTTTCAGAAAGAAAAAGGCTTGCATTTATATAGCACCTTTAACAACCTCAGGACGTTACAAAGAACGTGACAGCCACTGAAGTATTTTTGAAGTTCAGTATTTGCAGAAAATACAGCAGCTAATTTTCACACAACGCTCTCCCACAAGCAACAGTGTGACAATGACCAGACAATCTGTCATTGTGTTGCTGAGTAAGGACTAAATATTATCAGAAACACCTGGGTAACTGTCCTGCACTTTTTGGAAATAGTAAGGACGGTTGTGTCGATCTGAGAAGGAGCATGGGGTCGTGGGTTAGTGTTTCCACGGTGCTGGATTGCCTCAGTACTGCACAGGAGCGACAGCCTAAATTTTTGATACTCAGGTCCCCTGAGTAAGACTTAAATCCACAACCTATTGACTCAGAGTTGACAGCACTTTCTAATGAATCTGGGTTGCATCCATCCAGGTTCAATATATCCTTCCTGAAGTTCAGTATTCAAAACTGAGCTTCAGGGTGAGTCTGATGAAGGTCTGCACCAGTGAAATAGAATTTTCTCCCCTTTGAATTCCAACATCGTGAGCTAGTGGCCTTTACAAAATGAATTTTTGTACCTGTATACTGGCTTTTAACAAGTTACGCACATGATCACTGAAGCTCATTCTGCTTTTCCACAGTTTCCAGTGTCCCAACATCAAGAAAATATTCCCATTTTTTTTTCTTGAATCCAAACCTGATTAGCTCACACTTGCCCATATTGATCTCCAGTTGCTAATACTTTGCCCGTTCGCTTGCGCCATTGACCTACTGACAATAGTGTAATAAGATACTAGGATTTTATCTGACAGGACAAAACATGAAGTCATTGTTTGTCCCCATTGCCATACATGAGCATTGCGACAAATAACTCACTCCCTGACCCCGCCAAAGCCTGTCTGCCATCTACAAGGCACAAGTCAAGAGAGTGATGGCATACTCCCCACTTGCCTGGATGGGTGCAGCACCAATAATGCTCAAGAAGCTTGACACCATTCAGGTCAAAGCAGCCCGCTTGGTTGGCACTACATCTACAAGCATGCACTTCCTCCACCTCCGACGCTCAGTAGCAGCAGTGTGCATTAACTATAAGATACACTGCAGAAAAAAACTTCAAAGATCCTCAGACAGCACTTTCCAAACCCACAAATACTTCCATCTAGAAGGACAAGGGCAGCAGATACATGGGAACATACCAATTTCAAGTTCTGATCCAAGCCACTCACCATCCTGACTTGAAAATATATCATTGTTCCTTCAATGGGTCAAAATCCTGGAATTCCCTCCCTAATGGCATTATGGATCAACCCACAGCAAGTGGACTGCAGCAGTTCAAAAAGGCAGCTCACCATCACCTTCTCAAGGGCAACTAGGGACAGACAATAAATGTCGGCCAGCCAGTGACGTCCGCATCCCACAAAAAATGAATTTAAAACATTCCCTCTTCCAAACATCTGAGCATACAAACAAACAGTAGATGATCCATGCCCTTCCTTTGCCATTTCATAAGATCATGGCAGATATGATGCACATTAGAGTCAACCTGATAATCTTTCAATTCATTATTTACCAAGATCTGTCCACAACTGCCCTAAAAATATTCAAAAAATCTGCTTTCTCCACCTTTTCAGGAAAAATGTTCCAAAACCTCACACCTTCTGGAAGAACAAAAGTCATCTCATTTCAGTTTTAGACAATAGACAATAGACAATAGGTGCAGGAGTAGGCCATTCGGCCCTTTGAGCCAGCACCACCATCCATTATGATCATGGCTGATCATCCACAATCAGTATCCTGTTCCTGCCTTATCCCCATAACCCTCGATTCCATTATCTCTCGGAGCTCTATCCACCTCTTTCTTGAAAGTATCCAAAGACTTGGCCTCCACTGCCTTCTGGGGCAGAGCATTCCATATATCCACCACTCTCCGGGTGAAGAAGTTTTTCCTCAACTCTGTTCTAAATGGCCTACCCCTTATTTTTAAATTGTGTCCTGTTTTAGGACACGTTTTAAATGAGGGGTCACTGATTTTTAAACTGTAACCCCTGGTTCTAGATTCTCCATAAGAGGAAGCATTCTCTTAACATTTATCCTGTCAAAACCTCCTCAGGATCTTATATATTTCAAGTAAATCACTTCTTATTCTTTAAAGACCCAGTTGATACCCTGTCCAAACTTTCCCCTCAATTCCAGATATTAGTTTGATAAACCTTATTTAAACTGCTTCCAATGCCTTTACATCCTTCCTTAAATAAGGAGGCCAATACATGACATAATACTCTAGAGATGATTTCTCAGTGCCCCGATATCACCAAGGTGTAACCTCCCCAATGTTGGATGGGATTTTGCTCACAATAAACGATATAATTTGATTAGGCTTCTTTTATGGTTTTTATGGTTCATACACCAGTACATTCAGTTCCCTCTGCAATCTTTCAACATTTACATATATGCTTTTTTATTCCTACTACTGCAATGGACAATTTTTCCACTTTTTTCCTCCATTTGTATTTTATCATAATGTCTGAGATACTTGGGGCATTACAGATCAATTTGTAGCTCATTTATTACTTTAAGATCCATTCCTTTGATGTTTCTTGGACACCTTGCTAAGCATGACATTCCAGGGTTTCACTTTCAAGATAGACACTGAATTTACATCTGTGTTCATAATAGTATAGTTGCTAAATATGCTGATGACACAGAGAAAAATCGAACATAGTTTGTGACAATGACATAAGGAAGCCACTGTTATACCCTGCTGGGGTAACACCCTGGAAATCAAGCCCCACTATTCTTAGAGTCACTTCACCCATCGCTATCTCTCTGGATTGTATCTTTTTATGTTAACTTATTTTTGATTGTGGACTGATTTGGAGAAAAGAAGGATTTGTTTTACAAAAGACTAAGAAAGGAATTGCCGTACTTTTAAAAAGCAAGCTACTGAAACTGATTCCAGGTCACTGTTGCTTTGTGTGAAAGGTATTAAAGGAGACATCACAGCACCCGAGTGTCTATACCAAGTGAGGTTCAGATGGCAACAGGTTGCTGATTGGTTTATGGAATTGTGGTCAGTTATGAATGCCAAAATTTATCAGCCTGACAACAATCTGATTAGTTCTTGGGTAGCCACACAGTTTGTGGGTGTGAATGATACAGTTAGAAGCTTTCAAACCTCTAGAAGGGGGAGTAATACCCCACACTGCATTAATAATAACTGAAGCATTAAGAAAAGTTATTTGTTTCCTGTTGTTATTTGCAAGCTGTGGATTTTAACCAATAGCAAAGAGACTTTGCAGTTAGTGTAACTAACACTCGTGTCTCTTGTGAAGAAGTCAAAAGGACTTGGAGGAAAGAGACTGAAGAATAGAACGTCTGAGCAAGTGAAATGAAAACCTCCATCTAACAAAATGGACTGGTGATATTGAACTGTGCTCCCCAATTTCTTTTCCCTTCACCCATGGAGTTAGTTATTTTTGGCGCTCTGTGTCTTTCTATATATGTGTTTGAGAAGGGGGGTTAGAGTTAAATGATAGCTATATGTCCACAGTTCACTGGTGTTTACCTGTGGTTAGAATATGTTCATTCGTACTAGATAACTCTTCTTGTTTAGTACAGGAAAATGATTTCTGATAACCTGGGTCTATCTGATAGGTAAATTTGGGACTTTGCATTCTTTAACAAATCTTGCAACTTTTGTAGTAACTCTGAGAATAATGGGGCTTGATTTCCAGGGTGTTACCCCAGCAGGGTATAACAGTGGCTTCCTTATGTCATTGTCACAAACTATGTTCGATTTTTCTCTGTGTCATCAGCATATTTAGCAACTATACTATTATGAACACAGATGTAAATTCAGTGTCTATCTTGAGAGTGAAACCCTGGAATGTCATGCTTAGCAAGGTGTCCAAGAAAAATCAAAGGAATGGATCTTAAAGTAATAAATGAGCTACAAATTGATCTGTAATGCCCCAAATATCTCAGACATTATGATAAAATACAGCAGCCTGAGAGTGAAATAACTTTTCATCTTGCCCTTTCAAGAATACACAGAAGCAGGTTTTACAAACAAGCTTCAACTCTGATCTGTGTGTGTTGATGGCCTGTCATCCTAGTGTGTTGACTAACATACCGTGAAGGACACAGGTTTGAGAGTGACTATTAAAACATCACTGCATTTCAGGTAAATGAAGGAAAATAGTCCGTCTCTCATTCTAAGTGCTCCCATACAGGTATTGTTGAAAGGAACCGGGACACAGGAATTTCAATTACCCTGCAAAGCCAAGAACCTCAAAAGTGAAGGTTCAACCAGCTACATCAATACTTCCAGTCACAGCTCTAATACTCAACTATCTGCTCTTCATGAATGACCCATAGAGACTGATCCATCTATGTTTTATTTTAACTTTTTTTCAGACTCATTTCTTCTTCCCAATCCGTATCTGTGTTGTGTTATTATTTCTTTTGTGGTTTAGTAATTTGTGCCACATGAACGCAAGTACAGGGGTGTAGTGCAGTGAAAAATGTACAATGTCGCCATTCCCAGCACCACCTTAGATACAAAGATACCTCACTACAAATTCTTAGGTACACAAATAGAAAAATGAAAAAATAAGTTAAAGATTTCATCATTACAATTCCTTTTAGTATAAAGTAGAAAAATAAAGAAATAAACCTCGAAGTCAAACATTACTGCTCTTTCTTAAGCAATGGGCCTGCAGTTGGTCCATGCTGGGCTTTCCCCATGAGGGCACGCTCTACCCCTGCGCTGGGTGAAGTCCTGCCCGGGTGCACCAGCTGCTCTGCTGCCAACCACCATCTCGGCTCGTTCTGGGTCCCAGCCACTGCCACGCCTCATTACCGCCACAGCTTCCATGACCAAGCTCTCTCCAGAAGGTAAGTAAAAAAACCATTAACATCAGACTTTTTGACTAACTCACTTGTTCGTTTTGGAAGGCAGCACCAAAGAACAGAGCATTATTTAAAGGGAGAGAACGTGCAGAAAGCTGAAACACAATGGGGCATGGGGGTCATTTGTACATGAAACGCAGAAAGCTAGTACACAGGATGAGCAGTAATCAGGAAGACTAGTGGAATTTTTGATGTTATTTCAAGGGGGTTGGAGTATAAGAGTAGGAATGTCTTGCTTTATAAGGTGCTGGTGAGACCACATTTGAAGCATTGTGTGCATAGAACATGGAAGATAGGAGCAAGAGGAGGCATTTGGCCCTTTGAGCCTCCTCTGCTATTCATCACGATCATGGCTGATCGTCCAACTCAATGGCCTAATCCTGCTTTCTCACCATAACCTTTGATCCCGTTCACCCCAGATGCTTTATCTAGCCACCTCTTGAATACATTCAATGTTTTGGCATCAAATACTTCCTGTGGTAATGAATTCCACAGGCTCACCACTCTTTGGGTGAAGAAATGTCTCTTCATCTCTGTCCTAAATGGTCTACCCCGAATCCTCATACTGTGACCCCTGGTTCTGGACACACCCACCATCAGGAACGTCCTCCCTGCATCTACCCTGTCTCGTCCTGTTAGAATTTTATAAGTCTCTATGAGATGCCCCCTCATTCGTCTGAACTCCAGCGAAAACAATCCCAACTTAATCAATCTCTCCTCATACGTCAGTCCCACCATTCCCGGAATCAGCCTTGGAAACTTTTGCTGCACTCCCTCCAGACCAAGAGCATCCTTCCTCAGAAAAGGAGACCAAAACTGCACACAATATTTTAATTGTGGCCTCACCAAGGCCCTGCACAACTGCAACAACACATCCCTGCTCCTGTACTCGAATCCTCTCGCAATGAAGGCCAACATACCATTTGCCATCTTTACCGCCTGCTGCACCTGCATGCTTACCTTCAGTAACTGGTGCACAAGGACACCCAGGTCCCGCTGCCCTCTCCCCTCTCCCAATTTACAACCATTCAGGAAATAATCTGCCTTCTTGTTTTTGCTTCCAAAGTGAATAACCTCACATTTATCTACATTATACTGCAGTTTTGGTCCCCTCATTTAAGGAAAGATATCATTTCTTGCAAACACTGAAGGTTCACTAGGATGATTCCTTTCATGGAGGCATTTTTTTTACGGGCAAAAGTTAAACAGGTTGGAATTATACTCACTGGAGTTTAGAAGAATGAGAGGTGATCTCTTTGAAGCACATAAGATTCTTAACAGGCTTGACAAGGTAAATGCTGTGAGGACATTTTCCCTTGCACCAAAGTCTAGAACCAGAGGGCACAGTCTCAGAATAAAGGGGCATCAATTTAAGCCTGAGATGAGGAGAAATTTCTTTTCTCAGAGGGTCGTGAGTCTATGGAACTCTTTGCCACAGAGAGCTGTGAGGCAGAATCATGTGTATATTTAAGGCTGTGATAGATAGTATTTGATAATTCGGGGAATGAAAGGTTATGGGAAAAGGGCAGGAAGGTGGACATGAGGAATATTGGATCCTACTGAATAGCAGAGCAGGCCAAAGGGGCCGAAAAGCCTGTTCCAATTTCTTAAAAACTAATGGCCTTAACTCAAAAAAGCCTAGTTAAATTGGTTGCTTTTTAAATATATCTTAATTTGGCATGGGAGAAAGGGGTTCCTTTTCAAATTAACCTTGTTGTGACCAACCCAAAGGGGCAGGTCAATGAAAAAGGTGAACCAATTCATCCTCATTCACCCATGAACTTGTCAATTAGATTGGTCACATTGCCATTTGGAAACCAATTTTAAAAACTTGTAAAGACCCTTTTTTTGGACCGTGGACTAAAAATGGGAAAAGACATTGCTTTAAACTAATGAAACTGCGTAAGAAGATGCTTCCATTAAAAAAAAATTTACTGGAACATGCTGTGAGTTGTATCTGCAATGTTGCCTGATTCAAACAGTGAGGAAGCATTCTGGCTCAGATGACTTTACCCGTGCATGTTCAGGGCAATTTTGCCCAGAGACAGTTTGTTGGGTGGTTTTTCAATCAGGATCAGTTGCTGTGAGCCCAGGAAGGCTCAACATAGTAACGATCATTTGATTGGTTCCAAAGAAGGTGTGGATAATACAACAGAAACAACCAGTCTGCAAAGAGAAAGCATTCATCTCTCTCTCTCCCTCCATCCCTCTGTGCAGACAGGTAAGAATACCGCTTGCCTGCATGAGCACAGCTCCAACAAATTTCAAGAAGCTTGACACTATCCAGGACAAAGCAGCCCGCTTGATTGGCACCACATCCACAAACATCCACTGCCTCCACCACTGACGCGCAGTAGCAGCTGTGTGTACTATCTATGAGATGCACTGCAGAAATTCACCAAAATTCCTTGGACAGTACCTTCCAGACCAATCACCACTACCATCTAGGAAGACAAGGGCTGAAGATACCTGAGAGTAAAGCCATCTGCAAGTTCCCCTCCAAGCCCCTCAGCATCCAGACTTGGAAATATATTGCCTTTCCTTCACTGTCGCTGGGTCAAAATCATGAAACTCCCCTTCGCACCATTATGGGTATACCTACATCAAATGGATTGCAGAGGGTCAGCAAGGCAACCCACCACCATCTTCTCAAGGGCAACTAGGGATGGGCAATAAATGTTGGCCCCGCCAGCAATGCCCACATTCCAAAGGTGAACTCAGGAAAATTACAATCATCAGAGAAATGGTACAGAGTAAATTGTTGGAACTGCGGGTTGATAAGGCTTGAGACCTGATGGATTTGATCCTAGAACCCTAAAAGCAGCGGCTACTGAGATAGTTGATGTATTGTTTCTAATTTTCCAAACCACCCTTGATTCAGGGAGCACCTAATTAATTTGGAAGTTAGCAAATACAATGCTTTCATTCAAAAAGAAAAGGAGACAGTAAACTGGAAGCTAAGGCTTAAAATATGTCATAAGGAGATCTTAGAATCTGTTATCAAAGAGGTTGCAGCAAAGCATTTGGATAAGTTCAAGATAATTAGACATGATCAACATGGCTTTGTGAAAGGGAAGCCATGTTTGACTAATCTATTGAAGTGTTTTGAGGAGGTAACACATGCTGTGGATAAAGGGAGCTGGTGAACGTACTGTACTTAGACTTCCAGATGGCATTTGATAAGGTGCCACATGAAAGGTTATTGTGGAAGATAAAGACATATGGTGTACTGGGTAGCATATTGGCATGGATAGAAGATCAGCTGGGTAACAGGAAATAGAGACCAGAAGTAATTTTTTTTTTCTAGGTTGGCAAGGTGAACTGAATGGTGTACCACAGGGACTGCTGCTGGATCCACAACTATTTGCCATTTATATAATTGGCTTACATGAAGGGACAGAAGGTATAGTTGCCAAATTTGCTGAGGAAACAAAGATAACCAGGGAAGTAAATTTTGAACAGGATCGAAGGAGGTCACAAAAAGACATTGATTAGTTAAGTGAGTGGGCAAAGATGTGGCAAATGGAGTATAATGTGGGAAAATTGTGCGAGTTCTCCATTTTGGCAGGAAGAATTTAAAAAGTCATACTGTCTAATTGCTGAGAGGTTGCAGAATGCTGAGGCGCAGAGAAATCTGAGTGTCCTCATGTACATATCGCCAAAACTTTTGTATTCAGAGTAATTAGGAATTTAGGAAAGTAATTAGGAAAGCTAATAGAAAGCTGTCACTCATCAAGAGGGCCAAAAATGGAGAGGTTTTGCTTCATTTATGCAGAGCACTGGTGAGACCAAATCAGGACCCCTGCGCACAGCGTTAGAATTTAGAATTAGCTTTATTCTCACATTTACTGGAATGAGGACAGTAAAAAGTTTACAAGTTGCCACTCATGGCACCATCTTAGGCATAAGATACCTAGGTTATAGACTCTTAAGTATTTGGTATAAAATAAAGAGAGAAAAAAAAGTCCAGCATAAGAATAAAGAGGAAAAATTGTAAAAAGTACACAATTTTCAGTTCTTCCAGACCAGGCCATGCTCAGCCCAGACCACGCCAAGCCGAGACTCCAGATCATGCCAGGCAACGAAACTATAGGCCTTGCCTCCAGTCTGC
The DNA here is from genome assembly GCA_024137785.1 of Ginglymostoma cirratum. Classification (NCBI taxonomy): domain Eukaryota; kingdom Metazoa; phylum Chordata; class Chondrichthyes; order Orectolobiformes; family Ginglymostomatidae; genus Ginglymostoma; species Ginglymostoma cirratum. The sequence goes on along the minus strand of JAHRHZ010000091.1, from coordinate 9,696,049 downwards.
AAGAGGACATCACCTCCTCGTCACAGCCTCCAGTCCCCATATTTACGGAAGAACATAAATTTTTTGGACGTAGCTTTACTGGATAAATATCTGGAATGGGCGGGTTGACTTATAAGGGAAGGCTAGACAGTTTAGGCTTGTATCTGCTGGACTTCAGAAGAATCAGAGGCAACTTATTTGAAAATTATAAAATCCTGAAGCATCGATGTGGAGAGGATGCTTCATCTTGTGGGAGAATCGAGAACTCAGGGTCACAGTTTAAAAATCAAAGGTTAGACATCAAAAACAGAGACTTTTTTTTCTTTTTTCTCTCTCAGAGGGTTGTGAGTCTTTGAAACTCCTTCCCTGAAAACTCGGTGGCAGCAGGGTCCTTGAATATTTTCAAGGCAGAGGCTGATAGATTCTTATTAAGCAACAGGGTGAACAGAGGGAGGCTAAAATGTAAGGTTACAATCCACTCAGGTTAGAATGACCCCACCGTACCCTAAAAACAATAAATGCCATCTACATTACCAAGATAGATTTACTCAAGGGTTACTAGCAAGTTGCCTGGACAGTCTACACAAAGTAGTCACTGCCTTTGTAACTCCAAACGGGTTATAAGACTGTCAAGTCATGCCATTTGGATTCAGAATTGCCCCAGCTACTTTTCAAAAGTAGCTGAACCAGACACTGTAGTTCTTATCTAATTGCTGAGTGTACAACCTCCAAGACTGCAGTGACACCTGGGAAATACACATAGAGCAGCTGGAAGCCCTCTTCCAAAAAATACAGTCAGCTGGCTACTGATCAATCTCAGAAAGAGCAAGTTTTCTAAGGTCCAAGTGACCAATTGGGGACACATAGTGGGTCAAGGACTTGTACTGATCAGGGTTTCAGAGATAGAAATGGTAGCATGGTTTCCCATTCCCACAGTAGAACGGGAAGTCACAAGGTTCTTGGGAATGTGTGGGTTCTACTGAAAGTTCATCACAAACGCCAGTACAATAAAAACAGTCAAAAGAATGTGGATGCTGGAAATTAGAAACAGAAATTGCTGGAAAACTCAGCAGTGTTTACAGCATCTGTGAAGAGAAATCAGAGTTAACATTTTGGGTCCAATGACCCTTCTTCTGAACTGATGGTAGCTAGGAAAAGATTTGTATTTATGCAGAAGATGGAATGCAGAGAGGGGTGGGAGGAGTAAGTGATAGGTGGAGATAGAGCCCAAAGAGAGATGAAAAGAGTTGGACAGACAAAGAAGTGGGTAAAGGTTAGTCTGGGAGAATGAATAGCTGCTAATAGGCCCTGTTCAGTACAAGAGCTCATTATTCCATTGAAGTTTGTTCCTTCAACTGTACCACTTAAAATCACCTACATTACAGAGAAATTGAATGTGATTGCAGAAGTCTTGACCAAATACTGACTGAGGCGGAGAGAATGAATGTGTTTGTCTGTGTGTGTGTATTTGTCTGTACGTGCATGCGTGTGTCTGTGTATACCTATTTGTCTGTGTGTGTTCTATATATATACATGTAGAGTCCCCACCTCCATGTGCTCTTTGTCTATGCCTTCCCCCTCCCTGTCCACCCACATTTCCCTGCTAGCCTAGTGCTGGACTCACCACACTTCAGTGAGTTGCTGAACAGCCAAGGCAATGTTTTGGCCTGCTGTGTTCATCCAGCTCCACACCTTGTTATCTCAGATTCTCCAGCATCTGCAGTACCTATTATCTCTGATACAATTTTAATTCCACTGCGAAACCTCTTCTAAGGATGCCTACCCTGAAGAAGTTACCCTCCTCCCTCCAGACAAACCTCAGGGAATCTCTCTCCCACTGCAACTCCACCTATCCTCTCCTCTATCCATCTTCTATCCGCATCCCCCTCTCTCCCTATTTATTTCAGAACCCTCTTCCCCTCCCCCATTTCTGATGAAGGGTCTAGGCCCGAAACGTCAAGCTTTCCTGCTCCTCTGATGCTGCTTGGCCTGCTGTGTTCATCCAGCTCCACACCTTGTTATCCCATAATGCTTTCTCCCATCTGGCTTAGGGCAGCAGTCTGAGTGCACTTGGATGTTTAAAGATCTGTTAAATTGTCCCTTTTCTGTTCAGTGTTTATTGGTATAAAGTTTATTTCAAAACACCATTGTGCAGCCTGTTGTGTTGTTGTACCAATAGGCAGTGAACTTTAAGACAGCTACATGACATTATGACATATGCTGCTATAAAAGGTACCTTTTTCACCTTCAGTCACTCTCTCAGTGTAATGGAGTCAGTATAACGTCTCAGTCAGTCGATCATGTGTATGTATTGTCCAGTGAGTAGGCACAGAACCCAAAATGTGAATAAGTCTGTGTGATATTATAACAATGTAAATTGTTAATGTTGTTAATAAACTTCAAGACATCTGTCTAAAAAAAATCTGATCCTTGTGTGTGTCATGTAAACTAACACGTGGGGCAACACACAGACCACACTGGCAAAGGAGTTTGAAATCACATCGCAGTCCTCATCATCATTGGCTGCTACCTGGCAACTGGCTTTCCGTCACGTGAAGAATAATGCAGCCAAAGCAAAGGAATAGTCATAGCATGGTTGGGATTTGATTGTGTGGGGCTACTTTGTGCTAGGGACTGGGAGTCGGAATTGTGGGTTCAGAATTAGTGTGCCAGAGGGATGACTGAATGGGCTTGAATTGGTCTGTGCCTGGCATCTTTGCCAGCCAAGTGGGGAACAACCTGGCCACATCAGGCTCCTTCTCCAGAAATCAGGGTGTGTTCACTTCCTTCCTCATTTTGCACCTCTGTTCTCTCTGAAGTGTGCCATTTTGCCATCTGAAGACCCTTGCTTGTACATGCTGCATGTCACAACCAACCTCCTGCC
>JAHRHZ010000091.1:9652899-9692786 GCA_024137785.1 Ginglymostoma cirratum | reverse complement strand
GCTGGAAAAGCTCAGCAGGTCTGGCAGCATCCGTGAAGGGAAAAACAGAGTTAACGTTTCGGGTCCGGTGACCCTTCCTCAGAACTTCCTTTTCCAGCCACTTTGTTGTTGTCACCATGAAAGTCCTACCGTCTTAATCTCTCCCTCTACCTCAGACATGGTGACCCTCAGGTTAAACCATGCCCAGCCAACTCTCTCTAATGAGAGAGCAGCCCTATGATCTCTTAAGACTATGGCGAATCTACCTCTCATAAGTGGGATGCTACAAATGTCTCCCAGAGCTCCCTGGAAGGAGGTTGCAAATGCCAACATGCGCTTGATGGGAAAGTCTGACTCACCTGAGGCGTCAGTGCTCAGTGTTCTGAGAGCTCTGCTTGTCCCCTCAGTGTCCCCTCTTTGGAGCTGGTGCTCTGTGCTTGTCCCCTCTATCCTGTGGAAAAAGCCTGGCGCTGCTCCTGCGATAGTCAGTGTTGCAGTTGGTATTCATGTTATTCCTCAAGGTAAGGCTGTAAAATTGGCTCTAATGTTAACTGAAAGGCGAGAGTGAAACAAAGGCACGAAAGGCCAATGTAGCAGATATGACTTCCACAAAAGTCCTGGGAATCATTGCCCGTGGAGTGGATGCACATTCGGCAGGCCAAGTCCTGTGAAAGCTAAAACCTTTCACTTACTAAATAGTAGAGTTGTCTGTGCTTTTTTTTTCTGGAGTCATGAAGAATCCCTTAGCCTAAAGATGATTAAAAACAGCCTTGAGGCCTTCCAGGGTTGCTGTATCTATGAAGGATATGACCCCAACACTTGTACATCCTCACACTGCATGTATAATAGTGGCATTACTATCACCGAATCCCACTACTACCAACGTCCTGGGATTACCATTTACCAGAAACTGAACTGGACCAGCCATGTGAATACTGCACCTGCAAAAGCAGGATAGAGGCTGGGAACTTTGTGGTGAGTAATTCACCTCCTGACTCCTCAAAATCTGTCCACCCTCTACAAAAGCCAAAGTCAGGAGTGTGATGGAATATTCCCCAGTTCCTTGGTTGGTGCAGCTCCAACTACACTCAACAAGCTCCATACAAAAAAGAAGTCGTCTAAATTGGCACCACTTCCACTATTTCAAACATTCACTGTCTCTCCCATTATTGTAAAGTGGCAGCAATGTGTAAACGCTCGCAGGATACGCTGTAGCAACTCACCAAGGCTTCTTCAGTAGTGGTGGTGCTCTCATGCTTCTGTTGTTCTTGTCCTTTTAAGTGGTAGAGGCAACCACTTTGGAAAGTTCTAACTAAGGAGCCTTGGTGAGCTGCTGCAATGCAGCCTGTAGATGGTACTGCTGCTTCTGAGCGTCGCTGGTGGGGCGAGTTTGTGATTAAAGTGGGGCAAATTAAATGGAATCATCACACTGGAGGTGGCAGAAATGCAGGGAATACTCTGTTGAAAGTGGAAGTTGGTGGGTTGGCATTTCATTTGGAGCTGAGGAATGTGTAAGACTGGAATTGCAAGAAATAACCCGGACACAATTGCTGTGGAGGAGTTTCTCCAGTTGAGAGAACATGAAGACATATCAAAAGCACTGATATGGATGGCTTTATCATTGAAACAGATGCAACAGAGACAGGGGAACTGAGAGAATGGAATGGAGTTCTTACAGGAAGCAGGGCATGACAAAGTGTAGTCAAGTGTACACCAGCAAGGGTTGCACACATTCTGTGAATATGGTAATGGTGTGAAACATGATAGAATGATGATTAAATAAGACAAAGTTCACAATTACGCTGATAAATATGTGTCTTCGTTTGAGAAATGTGTAAAGCATTTTAAAAGCAGCGTCGTCGGAACTATGCCACTGACTGTGGCACCTGGTGCACTTGTTGGTTTCTATGGTGACATGTTAAAAAAAAATCTCAGCGAGGAAGATCATGACACCTGTAAAATTTGTGCCAAATTTTAATTTGATTACACTGGCGAATTTCGTCTTGTGTATTAATACTGACAGCCTCAGTTTCTAATGTATTGATTACTCTCCTTTGTCTGACAAGGCGCTGTTATATGAAACCGCAGCCCAATCGCCATTATATCGTAAGTTTTAAAAAAAAGGGACTCGAAACTTCGCAAAATAAATTTATGGCAAATTGCGCCCTTTCTTGTCAAAATAAACATCTGAACACAGCATCGTAGCAAAATGGTATCCATGGAAACCCCCATTTCATGCCACTCTTTGAGAAGCGCAGATTTGGTGGGGTGTATTTTGAAAGTTTCAGTGTAACAGAACAAGATCTGGTGTTCTACATCAGTCCTTAACATTTAGAAAAAGCAGCAGAAATACACACAAGTGGCATACCCTCTTGAAACACTATGGTATTGTACTGGGACTGCAAGGAATAATTTTCAATTGAACTTTGATATTTATCAACAGTTTACACTAGTGTATTTGAATTTTATTTTTAAAATTACTGTCTTCAGACCTGTATGTCTGAAAGAACTTAGCTAAATTTTTTGGGAGGAAAGATAACCAGCCAGGACTGAATACTACTTTTTTTTTCACAGAGGTCGTAGGATTGAAATTTTAGCAGAGAACAAGTCTGTCCAGTCTATCGTATCTATACCACTGCTTGCCCACAGTGTGAGGTGCTAATCTTAGTTTTCTGGTATGGCCTCAAAGCCATTATTGTTTTTCCTTTGCAGATTGTTTGCATCTTCAAAGACTGGAGCTCCACATCTGAACAACAGAAGTAACACAATGCTGCCTTGACAACAACTTGCATTTGTGTAGTGCCTTTTATGCAGTCCATCTGCCTATGATTAGCCATAGTCAGCAAGCCATGGTAGGCAGTTTCCCATTAAGAAAGAGTGAGATCGATTCATGGCTATGGATTGATGGGGGGGTTCATGCCACATCAAGCATGACGAGGACAGAGCAGTGGACATTGTTTACTTGGACTTTAGCAAGGCCTTTGACAAGGTTCTGCATGGTGGACTGATTATTGAAGCTAGGTCGTGTGGGATTCAGGGTCAGCTTGTCACAAGCCTGTCACCGGCAGTGTTCCACAGGGATCAGTTCTGGGTCCTCTTTCATTTGTCATTTATATAAATGATTTAGATGAGAATATAGAAGGCATGGTTAGTAAGTTTGCGGATGACACCAGAATTGATGGTATAGTAGACAGTGAGGAAGGTTTTCTGGGATTACAAAGGGATCTTGATCACATCGGTCAATGGGCTGAAAAATGGCAGATGGAGCGTGGTTCACATGTGGAATGAACTTCCTGAGGAAGTGGTGGATGTGGGTACTATTACAATGTTCTAAAAACATTTGGATAAGCACATGAATAGGAAAGGCTTGGAGTCATATGGGCCAGGAGCAGGCAGGTGGGACTGGTTTAGTTTGGGATTGTTTGACACAGACTGGTCAGATTGAAGGGTCTATTTCCGTGCTGTATGACTCTATGACCCTGTGACTCACCAGGGATCTCCCACACTTATTATCTGCGATTGGTAGATTGCAAGGATTCGCAAACTGATTATCTATCTGTTTGGACACAGGAAAGGGATTGGAACCTGGATTGACTGGCTTAAAGGTGGGCATGTTATCCGTTGCACCAAAAGTCATTCTCCCAGATTTTTCATTAAGTTATGGGACGTGGCCATTGCCAGCTGGGATAGAATTTTTTGCCCATCCTTAATTGCCCTGGAGAGGGTGCTAATGAGCTGACTTCTTGAACTGCTGCTGTCTATGGGGTGTAGGGACACCCACAGTGCTGTTAGGAAGGGAGTTGCAGGATTTTGACCCAGCAACCGTGAAGGATATAGTTCCAACTCAGGATGGTTGTGTAGCTTGGAGGGAATATGCAGGTGGTGCTGCCCTTGTCCTTCTAGAAGGCTGCGGTCCAGGAATGAGTTGTCCACAGAAGACCTGGTGGTATTCTGTAAAACATCCCGAGGTGTTTTAGTAAAGAATTAGCAGACAAAATTTGATACTGAGGAGTATACTTGAAGAGATATTAGATGGGGGCGACCGAAGCTTTATGAGGGGAATATTATAAATTTTAAGGAATATCTTACAGGTGGAGAGACATGGTAAGATGGAGGGATTCATAGAAACATAGAAAATAGCAGCAGGAATAGGCTGTTTGGCCCTTCAAGGCCTGCTCAGCCAATCAGTATGATCATGGTTGATCATCCAGTTCAGTACTGTGGTCTTGCTTTCTCCCCATACCCTATAATTCCTTTAGAGTCATAGAGTCATACAGTGCAGAAACTGACCCTTTGGTCCAACTCATCCATGCCAACCAATGTGTAAAGAAGATTTACAAGGATGTAACTCACTCAGAGATAGTAAGAACTACCATTGTTGGAGTCAGAGATAACACAGTGTGGAGCTGGAGGAACACAGCAGGCCAGGCAGCATCAGAGGAGCAGGAAAGTTGACATTTCAGGTAGGGTCCTATCCAGCTCCACACTGTGTTATATCTGGATTTACGAGGACGTTGCCTGCAACAAATAGGCCTGAGTTATAGGGAGACGTTGGCCAGGATAGGACTTTATGCCTTGGAACGTATGAGAATGAGGGGTGGCCTTATTGAGGTGTATAAAATCATGAGGGGCTTAGATAGGATGAATACATATAGTCGTTATCCCAGAGATGTGGAATTGAAAACTAGAGGGCATAGGTTTAAGGAGGACCTGAGGGGCAGCTTCTTCACGCAGAGAGGTACATATATGAATGGGCTGTCAGAAAGGGTGGTTGAGGCAGGTACAATAGCAACATTTAAAAAAACACTTGAATGGGTGCATGGATGGGAAAGGCTTAGAGGGATATGGGCCAAATGCAGGCAATTGGAATGAGCTGAGTGGGCACCATGGCCAGCATTGGCCAGTTTGGGCTGAAGGGCCTGTTTCCATGCTGTATTGCTCTATGACTCTAATCAAATTTCCCAAACTAAAACTAGTCCCATTTGCCTGCATTTGGCCCACATCCCTCTAAACCTTTCCTATTCATGTACTTGTCTAAATGTCTTTTAAATGTTGTAAATATAGCTGCGTCTATCATTTCCTCTGGCATTTCATTCCACATATGAATCATCCTGTGTGTGAAAATGTTGCCCCTCAGGTCCCTTTTAAATCTTTTTCCTCTCACCTTAAAATTCTGCCCTCTAGTTCTGAACTCCACGACCCTGGGGAAAAGACCTTTGCTATTCACCTTATCTCTGCTCCTCATGATTTTATAAACCTCTATAAGGTCACCCCACAACCCCCCATGCTCCAGTGAAAAATGCCCCAGCCTATCCAGCCTCTCCTTATCACTCAAACCCTCCAGTCCTGGTAACATCTTTATAAATCTTTTCTGCACCCTCTTCAATTTAATAATATCCTCTCTATAGTAAAGTGACCTGAACTGTAACCGTAAGGCCTCTATCTAACTTCTTCTTGAAAACATTCAATGTTTTGGCCTTGACTGCCAAAACTTTCCTCAATGATAAGAAATTTCTCCTCATCTCACAGTCCAAAATGGCCTACCCGTTTGCTTAAAACTGTGAACTCCTGGGTCATAGGGAGTATCTTTCCTGCATCTACCTTGCCTAGGCCTGTTCAAATTTCATAGGTTTCTATGAAATCCACCATCATTCTTCTAAACTTCAATGAATATAGTCTTAACTGATCCAGTCCCTCTTCATACGTCAGTCCTGCCATCCCAGGAATCAGTCTGGTAAACGTTTGTTGCACTCCCTCTGTAGTCTGAACACCCTTCCTCAGACAAGGAGTTCAAAACTACAAAACTACTCCTTGTGTGGTCTCACCAAGGCCCTGTACAACTGCAGCAAGACATCCCTGCTCCTTGATTCCAAATTTTGAGAGAAAAGACCAGAGCTTTGGATGGAGGAATGTGAAGCCACAACCATACAATAGGGGTTGGGCACGCAGTGACAAAGGGAATAGAAGAGTCACAAGTGACCAGAATTGGAGAAACATAGAGGGCAGAACCCTGTTGACATTTTCCTAATTAATCTGTTCAGTGATGCTATTACATTTCTTAGGAACACATTGGACTTGCACCTGGATCTTCTAGACCAGAGGTAGGGACACTATCACTGCACCACAAAATCCTCCATTTATGCTTATATACATAGTTTCTGATGGAATGCCCATTTGACAGCATGTCAGCATTGGTAATTCATTGCCTCCAATTATTGGGTTTTCTGAGTGAGTTTAAAAACGGAGAACACTGGAGAAACTCAGCAGGACTGGCAGCATCTGTGGAGAGCGCTGGGGTGTCGGGGGTCAGCCAACTGAGGTCACTTTCAGGACTGGGCATCCAATTAGATGCAACGGGTAGGTTGAAGAGCCAGAAGTGAGTGAGTGAATGAGTGTTTAACAGCTGTTTCTTTTGCAATGTTCCTAGCTAGCCTGCCCTCGAACCTGCCTCTGACTTCCTGGTAAATTCCATCCAGATCCCATGGATAATTGTAAAACTGGACCAGATTCCAAATGTAGGTTGGGGTTAGGCCATGGAGGGATTTGATCAGTACAGTAAGTATTGTAAATCTGAGATGCTGCTAGCCTGGAAACTGCTGTAATGTCAGTAAGCTTATTGCAAACAACAACCGCTGTTTACTTTTGTCTCTGAATAAAGGAATTAAAATGATCAAATGTTGTTATTCCTATTGCATCAGGAAGGATAAGCTGCCTGAATACATGTACTAATAGATTCAAGAACAGCTTCTTCCCTGCTGTAATCAGACTTTTGAATGGACCTCTCAAATGTCTCTCTCTGCACCTTCTCTGCAGCTGTGACACTGTATTCTGCACTCTGTTCTGCTAGCCTGATGCACTTTGTATGATCTGCCTGTAGAGCATGGAAAACAACACTTTTCACTGTATCTCAGTACATGTGACAGTAATAAGTCAAATCAAATGAAATCAAACTTAACTTTTTGGCTCAGCATTCTACCTTTTACTTGCTTGTCATGTTCATTCACTTTTCATTTCATCCACTCATTTCTTACTCCTCTTTGACCAGATGGTGTGGCCAAAGAGATTGTGGTCTTCCCAACAGTATCAAGCGAAAAAGATGCTGCATTCACAACAGCAATTCCTTCAAATTTTGTCCTAGACCTGATTATCTTCACCGTTTTTTTATTTATTTTGTGGGATGTGGGCATTGTTGGCTGGCCAGCAATTCTTGCCCGTCCCTAGTTGCCCTTGAGATGGTGATGGTGAGATGCCTTCTCGAACTGCTGCAATCCTCCTGCTGTGCGTTGACCCATAACGCCATTAGGGAGCGAATTCCAGGATTTTGACCTGGCGACAGGGAAGAAAGGACGATATATTTCTAAGTCAGGATAGTGAGTGGCTTGGAGGGGAGCTTGAAGGTGGTTGTGTTCCCATATACCTGCTGCTCTTGTCCTTCTAGATGGAAGTGGTCGTGGGTTTGGAAGGTGCTGTCTGAGGATCTTTGGTGAATTTCTGCAGTGCATCTTGTAGATAGTTACACCCTGCTGCTACTGAGCGTTGGTGGTGGAGGGAGTGGATGCTTGTAGATGTAGTGCCAATCAAGTGGGCTGCTTTGTCCTGGGTGGTGTCAAACGTCTTGAGTGTTGTTGGGACTGCACTCATCCAGCAAAGTGGGGAGTATTCCATCACACTCTTGAATTGTGCCTTGTAGATGGCAGTCAGGCTTTGAGGAGTTAGGAGGTGAGCTACTTGTCACAGTATTCCTAGCTTCTGGCCTGCTCTTGTAGCCACTGTGTTTATGTGGTAAGGTGAGTCCAGTTGAGTTTCTGGTCCATGGTAACCCCCAGGACTTTGATAGTGAGGGATTCAGTAATGGTAACACCATTGAATGTCAAGAGGTGGTGGTTAGATTGTCTCTTATTGGTGATGGTCATAGCCTGGCATTTGTGTGGGGTGAATGTCACTTGCCACTTGTCAGCCCAAGCCTGGATATTGTCCAGATCTCGTTGCATTTGAACATAGACTGCTTCAGTATCTGAGAAGTCATGAATGGTGCTGAACATCCCCACTTGTGACCTTATGATGGAGGGAAGGTCATTGATGAAGAAGCTGAAGATGTTTGGGCCTAGGGCACTACCCTGAGGAACTCCTGCAGAGATGTCCTGGAGCTGAGATGATTAACGTCCAACAACCATGACCATCTTCCTATGTGCCAAGTATGACTCCAACCACCCGAGAGTTTGCCCCCAATACCCATTCATTGCAGTTTTGCTAGGGCTCCTTGATGCCACACTTGGTCGATTGCAGCCTTGATATCAAGGGCTGTCACTCTCACCTCACCTCTGGAATTCAGCTTTTTAGTCCATGTTTGGACCAAGGCTGTAATGAGGTCAGGAGCTGAGTGGCCCTGGCAGAACCCAAACTGGGCGTCACTGAACAGGTTATTGCTGAGCAGGTGCTGCTTGATAGGACTGTTGATGACACCTTCTATCACTTTACCGGTGATCGAGAGTAGACTGATACAGCGGTAATTGATTGGATTGGATTAGTCCGGCTTTTTATGTACAGGGCACACTTAGGCAAGTTTCCATATTGTCGGGTAGATACGAGTGTTGTAACTGCACTGGAACAGTTTGGCTTGGGGGAGCAGCAAGTTCTGGAGCACAAATCTTCAGTACTATTACCAGAATGTCGTCAGGGCCCGTAGCGTTTGCAGTATCCATTGTCTCCAACCATTTCTCGATATCATGTGGAGTGAATCTAATTGCTGAAGACTGGTATCTGTGATGCTGGGGACCACTGGAAAAGACTGAGATGGATCATCCAGTCAGCACTTCTGGCTTGAGATTGCTGCAAAAGCTTCAGCCTTATCCTTTGCACTGATGTGCTGGGCTCTTCCATTATTGACAATGGGAATACCTCCAGTGAGATGTTTAATTGTCCACCCACTATTCATGACTTGATGTGGCAGGAGCTTAGATCTGATCCATTGCTTGTGGGATCGCTTAGCTCTGTCTATCACTTGCTGCTTTTGCTGTTTGGTGTGCAAGTTGTCCTGTTTGGTGGCTTACCAGGTTGACACCTCATCTGCAGGTAAGCCTGGTACTGCTCCTGGCATGCCGTCCTGCACTCTTCATTGAACCAGGGTTGATCCCCTGGCTTGATGGTAATGGTTGAGTGGGGGATATGCCAGGCTGTGACGTTACAGATTGTGCTGGAGTACAATTCTGCTGCTGTTGATGGATGCCTCATGGATGCCCAGTGTTGAGTTGCTGGATCTGTGCGAAGTCTGTCCCATTTAGCACAGTGATAGTGCCACACAACACGATGTAAGTTATTCTCAATGTGAAGGTGGGACTTCGTCTCCACAAGGACTGTGCGATGGTCACTCTTACTGGTACTGTCATGGACAGATGCAACTGCAGCTGGCAGATTAGTAAGGATGAGGTCAAGTATGTTTTTCCCTCTTGTTGGTTCCCTCACCACCTGCTGCAGGCCCAGTCTAGCAGCTATGTCCTTTAGGACCCAACCAGCTCGATCAGTAGTACTGCTGCCAAGCCACTCTTGGTGGTGGACAATGAAATCTCTCACCCAGAGTACATTTTGTAGCCTTGCCATCCTCAGTGCTTCCTCCAAGTGTTGTTCAACATTGAGCAGTACTGATTCGTCAGCTGAGGGTGGACAGTATGTGGTAATCAGCAGGAGGTTTCCTTGCCCATGTTTAACCTGAAGCCATGAGACTTCATGGGGTCTGGAGCCAATGTTGAGAACTCCTAGAGCAACACCCTCCCAACTGTATACCACCGTGCTGCCACCTCTGCTGGGTCTGTCCTGCCAGTGGGACAGGACATATCCAGGGTTGGTAATGATGATATCTAGGACATTGTCTGTAAGGTATGATTCTGTGAGTATGACTATGCCAGGCAGTTGCTTGACCAGTCTGTGAGACAGCTCTCCCAATTTTGGCACTAACCCCCAGATGTTAGTGAGGAGGACTTTGCAGAGTTGGCAGAGCTGTTTCCACTGTTGTCTTTTCTGGTGCCTAGGTCAATGCCAGATGATCCATCTAGTTTCGTTTCTTTGAGACTTTGTAGCAATTGGTACAACTGAATCTACAATGGCCTTCTCTCCATCCTAAGTTCAGAAGTGGAATGCTCACTGATGATTGCACAATGTTCAGTTCCATTCACAACTCCTCAGATACTGAAGCAGTCTAAATACATATGCAACAAGACATGGACAACATTCACGCTTGGACTGATATGCGGCAGGTAACATTCTTGCCACATACGTTACCAGGCAATGACCACGTCCAACAATTGAGAGACTGGAGGACATTGGTAAGGCGACATCTGGAGTACACAGTAGCGGCCACCATACTTACGGAAGTATGTTAATGCACTGGAAGCAGTTCAGACGAGGTTTTGCTAGACTAGCACCTGGAATGACTGGATTGTCTTATGAGGAAAGGCTGGAAAAACTAGACATGCTAGGCTATACCCTTTGGAGGTTGGAAGATCGGATGTGACTTGATTGAAACATCTAAGATCCTGAGGGCCTTGACCGTGTGGATGCTATTTCCTCTTGTGGAAGAATATAGAACTAGGGGTCACTGTTTACAAATAAGGGGTTGTTCATTTAAAAGCGAGATAAGGAAACATTTTTGTTTGAAGGTAGTGAGTCTTTCGAATCCTCTTTCTGAAAAGGCAGTGAATGCAGTATCTCCAAAAGGTTTTAAAGGCTTCTTGGTAACCAAGGGGATGCAAGATTATTGGGGACATGCAGGAATGTAAAGCTGAGGTTAAAATCAGGTGAGCCATGATCTTATTGAATGGCGGAACAGGCTCAAAGGTCTGAATTGCCTACTCATGTTCCGCGTTTACATGCTCATACTAAACATCTCCGGTTTATATTCATCAACATTAGCACTGTCGAATCCCCCACTTTCAATATCATGAGTGTTATCATTGACCAAAGGTTATCTTCGCCAAACATGTAAATGCTAGAGAAACCCAATCAGATGATGTGTGAAGCAAAAATCTGGAAACAGATCAATCCTAGGGGGAGAAGATCAGCCTTATCATGGGAGATCAGCAGAATCCATCTGGTGCTTAGACTGAAAACTCCTGAAGAAGCAGGTAGGAAATAAGTACCGCAAGTAGAACAGAAAAGAATACGAGCTCCGCCCTTTATTTTGATTACCCTACAGCAGCCCCCTTCCCACCACATTGTCATGTTTGCATGGTTTATTTTCTGCTATTAACACCTAACAGTCACATCTACTGTTCTCCTCTATTCCTTCTCTGCTACCATGAACACTCCCTTTACTCTTTGTTTCACTAGAAGGAGTCAAATTAGTTAAAGCCAAGAAAACACTGGTCAGTGAAACAGCTAATCATGGAACAACATGATTGATTTAAGAAACGTTTGATTACTGAACCAGTAGTGAAGCACTTAGTCAGAGGACAAATTTTAGAAGTTTTCATCAATTACCCTTGACTCACCGTGAAATCTGAGCAGAATGTGTTGAGATTAGTGTGTTGGCATATAAAAATTGTTTCATGTCGTTGATCAGAGATGGTGGCCGGTGTGCCACAATTGGCACCTTCAAATATGACTGAGGAAGTGAGCATGCTGTTTTCACCGGTAATGGAATAACTGACGGCAAACGAAAGTTGAAGTAAAAAGTTGACACAACACATCACAGATTTACTGGCAGATTGAGAATAACAATCCGCTAATACAGATTGAAGATACGGTACATATGACTCGATGGAAACCACCACTGACAAAGAATGAGCAAGGTCCAAATATTCAGGCACAGACAAGAGACAACACAGCATCAGAAAACTATAAAGAAGAAATTGCCTGGTTAAGAGAACCAGGATACTGTGAAAAAAGGTGGTTTCAACAGCTGTCCTCCACAAAAATAATCAATGAGATTAGGTTCTCCAGCCATTATAACAGATCATCTGCCAAAGTCAATAACCGTCAACCCACAGCCCTAGCAATCTTCCAAATCTGGAGATGATACAATCTAGGAAAATAATGAAATCTCCACACTGTTTGATTTGGTGAAATCAAAGACCTGGGGGGAGACGGGTTCATGGTAAAAATAATTATATTCACAAATATATGAATATTCATAATGTAGAAAATTCCCTCTCCTTACCATCTCCTGATATCTGTAACAATATCAATCAGACTAGTGTTAATTTGTACATTATCGCTTTAATGCAATAAACTGCATCCTGTTTAAGACAAGTGCCCATTTCAAGGGACTACGAAGGGGTTTTCTTCTACCAAGCCAGATTCTGTAGCTCTCTCCCAGGCAAAAGAATTGTGACAGAAAACCTATCAGGTAGGTCATGCAACATGATGAACGTATGAGCATTCATCTTGCAACATAAACAATTAGGGGATGGGCAACAATTGTCACTGACACTCACATCCCATGTCAGAAAAATAAGATAGGATGAGATGAAGAAAGATGCAAGATGTTATATGCAATACGTAAACCAGCATCAACCTGTTGGGTCAAATAACCAGTTTCTCTGCTATAATTTCTGCATATGTCAACGTAATGTGCCTTTACAAAATAAGACACAAGAATATATTATAGGCAAACTTGACCTTCAATTTCTGGGCCTGGAAGTCTACAGATGGTGGATGACAGGAAGTGAAAAATCAATCTGATGTAGAATACGCATTTGTCAAATCTCAAGGGCTGAGCAACATAGGAACATATGCTGTGATGTTGCTATAATGTTTTTCACAGAGTCTACAATCCAAAAAGGCATCATTCTGCAAAGGTTTTGAGGATATGTCCATCAACAATATTCTAAACAGGGAACTACATCAACAGGACTTGAAATTTAAGCCTGTTGATTGGTCCCAGATTTTATGCGATTTTACATTTCTTTTGTGGAAGACATGAAGCCCTTATTTAGTTGCTTACCCTAATTCTGCATCACATGAAATCCTCCTGCAGCTGTTTGATAGCACAGAACTTGGATATTGATGAACGATGAGACATTTTGTCCACGTTTATCACCTTGAGCTCATCAGGACAGTTTGCAAGAAATACCAGTATGAAGTGTAAACAACATTTATACTGCATGAGAGGATAATGCTGATTGATTGGCAACTGGAGAGAATGGCAGAGTCACTGACATGGACAATGCAAAATTTAGTTGATGACTGACAGTATACTACCGAGCTTTGTTAAAAGTTGAACAAAGTAGACTGACTCTGATTAGTCAAGACGCCCCATGCTCTTCTTATGAATTCATTGATGAGTGCAAGCTGAAACGCTTTGACAAAATGTGCCTCTTTTGTCAGCAATTCTCAGAATACTGCAAAGACTGTATCATTTTTAATATTCAATATTCTTGATTGAGGACTGAAATAGGAAAAGGAATGTTTTAATAACCAAGGTTTGTGAAAAGGATACTGTACATTCCAAAAGTAAGTTACTTGACACTCATTTTAAGTGCTGTCTACACTGTTACTTCTTCAAGCAGTCACGGAAGGACAACATTGAGCTGCAGCCATGGGAAGTGCACAAAGGGAAATTCAACCAGCAACAAATGGCTGATTGGTCTGTGGAATGGTGACCAGTTATTGATGACAAAGGCCTTCTGCCTGCCAGCAGTCAGGTGATTGGCTCCCAGATTGCTGAACAGGTCGTGGGTGTGAATGTTTGGGCAGAAGCCATTGGACCTCCAGAAAGGAAGATGCTGTCCTTCTTCCTCTAGTGAAAACCACCTAAAGTCTAAAGAAAGCCAATTTATTTTCCCTCATGAGTTGCTGTAAGCTGTGGCTTTGAACCAAGCAACTGAAAGTGCCTGGAGAAGGAACATTAGAGGAGCAGTATGTCCTGACAAGTCAAAAAGTTCACCGCAGCAAATCCTGTGAACAGGGTCTATTGAACTGCTTCTGCCTTTCCGTCTGTCCGTAACACCCATGTTTTCGTGTCTGTCTGTCTGCGGGGGAAATTTGCAAGGCTGTTAGAGTTTTAATTAGCAGTGTTATATATTTATGGTTCATAACTGTTTGCCTGTAGCTCCAATCTATTTGTTTGTAACAAATAGTATCTTTTTGTTAAGTACAGAAACCTGGCCAATGTTTTCTGTCAAGCTGGCTCTAAAGGAGAGATAAATAGGGGGATTTTGTGTATTTTTATAAAATCTTTAACTTTTATTCTTCAGGACTAGCGGGGCTTGATTTCCAGTGAGTTATCTCTGTGAGATATAACAGCACTCTTAGTGATTTTTTTCACTGGTTTTAAACAAAATTCTATACGTTCACTGAGACCCTTACAACACTAGTACTGGTAACACTAGAGGATCATAGAGTTCACAGCAAGATACATGCCCACAGGAAAACGTTACGTGAACAGTTTATACTGAACTATTTTATACTGAAAGTAGTAACCATGTGGAACAAACTCTTTAAGGAGAATGTAGGGGAGATTTTGTGCACAGAGTGGAGATGATTTAGGTAGTTACTTCAGGAAGTGAGCAGCTGAGAGGTGTTCATTTTCACAGATCACAATTTTCTGTTTAAGTTTCACACTTGTGCATTTCAACAGTTACTTCCAAAGCTTTTGAAAACAATCTTCAAAATTTGGCACTATTCATTGTTTTAGGTATTGTAGTGAAAGCCCCTTGTTGTACATCTATACTTCTGTGTAATCAGACTATTTTTAAATAAATGGAAACAAAGAACTGCGGAAGCTGGAAATCTGAAACAAAAATGGAAATTACAGGATGGACTCAGTAGGTCTGGCAGAATTTGTGGAGAAAAAGCAGACTTAACAGTTTGGGTCCACTGACCCTTCATTTCTAAATAGACTTGGCTATTGGTTTAACTTTGGACACTGAGGACTTGCCAGGTACCTGTAGTTTGTCAATACATCATTTTATAGTAAATGCCTAACTTTGATTGTGCATTCTCCAATTCTATTCACATCATCCTTAAAATTGCTTCATAGTTAATGCAGGACTGCTTCTTAGAAGTACCCCTTTTAGGTTTGAAAAGAGCAAGGATAGCTGAAAGAAAACAAAAGAACAGTGCTTAAGAAAAGGCAAGGAAATGAATCATAAGCAGCATTTATTTAGTTTGTAAAATTAATATCTTTACCTGTCTTCCCTGTATTGCATACATTTCTAATCAAGGAAAGGCAGTGATTAGGCTCATAATAGAAATGACGGGACTAAAAAAGAAAGCAACCTCAGCTATTTTTTGTATCTTGTAACCGTAATGCATAAGTTTATAATACCCTTCCTACGGGCCCTTGGTTATTGTGATGGTTATGGTGATATGTGACCTGTTAACCAAAAAATGTTTAATCAACACATTCCTGTGAGAACTGTCTCATCCCAATTAACGATCCTATTTAGTGGAAATTACGGTTGACTGCTCTGATTGTGTACCTCTCTAACTTAGCTATCTGCTCAGTTTACCATTTGTGATAAAATGAATCTCTGTTGTGTCAAATTTTATAACTTGTCTTCTCCATTTTTCAAAGACCGAACGAGATGGGCAAATTGTCATGAAGGATACTTCTCAAAGAAAAAACCACAAACTTAGAAACCAAACAGGCTGGAAGAGGGTAGGCTTCATATGGTGTGAGTTATTATTGAAAACACAATAGGGAGCCTAAAGCTAATTGGGATAATTAGCTCCAGCTTTCACACTGCATGGGAAACATCATATGCTATTGTCAAAGACTAACTATACATTTGATATTGGTAAGAGAAAAGCAGCCTGTTATTTCCAGATATCCTCAGATGGTGTGGAATAAATTGTCAGTCCTGACTTTACATTGCTGAATCCCCCATTATCAATTCCTGAGCATTACTATTGACCAAAAGTATCTTCATCTTCCAAGTAAATACTGTGGTTGTAAGTTAATCAGAGACTGGGATTCCTGCAGCCCATAATTAACCTCCTGATGCCCCAAACCCTGTCTGCCACCTACAATCAGGAATGTGATGGAATACTCCCCACTTGCCTGGATGGGTGCAACTCTAACACTGAAGAAGCTTCATGTCATCCAAGACAAAGCAGCCCATATCCACTCCTTTCACCACCATTTCTCTAAAGCAGCAGTGTGTGTCATCTACAAGATGCACTACAGAAATACGCTAAGGATCCTTAGACAGCACCTTCCAAACCTACAACCTCTAGATCGAATCCCTCCCTGAGGCGCTCACCACACTGATTTGGAAATATATCACCATTCTCTCAGTATCGCTGGATCAAAATCATCGAACTCCCTCCCCAGCGACATTGTTGTTCTACCTAAGCACATTCACTGCAGTGGTTCAAGAAGTCAGCTCCCCACCACCTTCTCAAGGGTAACTAGAGACAGGCAACAAATGCTAGCCAGCTGGTGACATCCACATCCCATATAAACAAATAGAACAATGTACAGGGGAGGTGGAATTGAAAACGATTCTCAGGTGAAGAAATTATACGCTGTAATGCTGTTTTTGAGTTTCCAATGGAAGTTGCAACTGAGATAGTTTAGTTGTTCTCCTGAATGTAATTGTACGGGGCAGACATCCACATCATACTAGATCTCAGTTTGTAGTCAACTTTCTTTCAGGCCTGAATTGTTTTTACAGGCATGTCACTTCCAAAGACAGAGGTGTTATAATCCATGGTAAGTTCTTTTTCTTGATGACACAGGATTCCAAAGCAAAACAAAAAGGTTAAAATCACAGCTTCTCATAGAAGGGAATTTCCATGTGTGAATACTGGCTGCTGGTCTACTGTGGGGACCATCCATTTTTAGCAAAGAATTTCGATGGTGTATTATCAGAGTTCCTCTGTTGTGTTTTGATATAGATGAGGAGTAGCGTTTCCATCCCTCCCTTCTAATAACAAGTTTTACAAGATGAGATTTTGTCCTGTTGACACTTACAGTTGAAAAAACTCATCACCGGAGACATTGGAGGTCTCATTGTGAGGTACAGATTCCAGATGAGGAACTTTTATGTCAATGTCACTGCCTTTGGAGATCCACTTCAGGGTGTAGTTTCAGACATGTTAATTTCACCCTTTTGTAAACTCCTACTAAATTACTTACTTTCCACTAAGATGGCCATCTTAGAGTGCACCAAGTCATTTTATTCACAGTTTCTCCTCAAGCCTGTATCATCATGACACAGCCAATATGTTTGCATTGCATACCAGCATATAATTCCAGTGGATTGATTTGAAAGATGAAAAGCTGGGGAATTCTTTCTGGCATCCTTGCTAATAGTCATCTCTGAAGTAATTCTGCCACTGGAGGTTCCATAATTGAGTCAAGAGATCAGATGAACCCATCTTCCTGGAAAGAAGGCCTGAACTGTTCCCATCAACCACCACCCTCCTCAACCTGGCCGAGCTCATCCTCAGCCTGAACAACTTTTCTTTTAACTCCTCTCACTTTCTTCAGGTCAGATGGATGGCCATGGGTATCCACATGGGCTGCCAGTTAAGGCTGTCTCTTTGTTGGGTGCACGGAACATTCCATATTCCAGTCCTATTCTGGCCTCCACCCCCAACTCTTTCTTTGGTATATCAATGATGTCATCGGTGCTGCTTCGCTATGTTGTTCAGAATTGGAAAAGTCTATCAATTTCGCTTCCAATTTCCAACTTGCCCTCACCTTCACCCGGCCCATCTCTAGCTCCTCCCTTCCTTTCCTCAACATTTCTGTTTCCATTTCTGGGGATAGGCTGGCCACCAGTATCTGCTATAAACCCACCGACTCCCATGGTTACCTTGACTGTACACCCTCACACCTTACTTCCTGTGAAGACTCTATTCTATTCTACCAGTTCCTCGGTCTGCATCACATCTGTTCTGATGATGCCAACTTCAACAAGGGAGCTTCTGAAATGTCCACCTTCTCCCTCAACCAAGGATTTCCCAGCACCGTTGTCGACAGAGCCCTCAACTGGGTCCAATCCATCTCCTGCGCTTTGGCCCTCATCCACTCTCTTCACTCCCACAACAGCGATAGTCTCCATTAGTAGCTATTCACATTCCTAGCTGGAACGTTATCCACTCCTTTGTCTGTCCAACTGTTTTTCTCTCTCTTTGAGATCTATCTCCATCTATTATTTACCCCTTAACCCCATTCACCACCCTACCTCCTGCATAAAAAAAAACTTTTTCCTAGTAACCATCAGTTCTGAAGAAGGGTCACTGAACCCGAAACATTAACTTTGATTTCTCTCCATAGATGCTGTCAGACCTGCTGAAATTTTCCAGCGATTTCTGATTTTCTGGTTGTTGATCATATCAACCCAGGTTTGCCAACATTTCACTGTTAACCTAAAGTGTCTAGAAGTTAAAAGTTATACAAAACGTAAAGTCACCAGAGTCCCAGGGGATCATAGAGTTGCTCTCTCAATGAAGAAAGATGACTGGTGGTGATTTATTCTGAGGATCAGTACACCTCAGGCGAGGGGAGAAGTTGAGAAGGTGGGACCTTCACGGTGACCTCAGCCAGTGTAGGAATTAAATCCACTGAATGGCATCATGCTGCATTGCAAACCAGCCATAAACCTCCCAAACAGTGTTGTAAACAAACTTTGGGAAAAATAATTGGAGTATTAAAAGATTTTTTATAAAATGTTCTGGACACAACTACATTAGTTGCAAAAATGTTGAAGATGGGGAAATAGGCTGTTTGGCCAAGAATCATCCAGCTGTTTAACAAAGCGACTGAATACTTTTCGATTGGTGTGAAGAATAACAGAATCCCTACAGTGTGGAAAGAGGCCATTCAGCCCATCAAGTCCACACCAACCTCCCAAATAGCATCCCACCCACACCCCCATCCTATCCCTCTAACCCCACATTTACCATGGCTAACCCACCTAGCCAACACATCCCTGGACAATTTAGCATAGGCACTCCACCTAACCTGCACATCTTTGGACTGGTGGAGGAAACCAGAGCACCTCAGAGGAAACACATGCAGGGGAAAATGTGCAAACTCCACACAGACAATCACCCGAGGGTGGAATCAAACCCAGGTCCCTGGCACTGCGAGGCAGTTGCACTAACCAGTGAGCCACCGTGCCACCCCAGTTCATCATAATGATGGAAATGTTGGGCAGGGGGATGGAAGGTAAACAACTGGAACTGGGAGATTACATAAGCCTATGGCCAACCAGACATCAAAATTATTTCACAACCTGCTACATGCACATACAGGGATACATAATATTCCAAGTTAGGAAGGAACTTTGAGTCTTCAGGTTTATATCACATTCTATGCAGTGGGATTGACCTGTTTTCTGATTGTAGAGTGTGTCTGAATGCTATACAGCCTGTCTGCATAGGTTCAGTCAAAATGGGCAAAAGAAATTTGTTAATACAGCCTTTCCCTCTAATACCTGAAGCTTTCCAGTTAATAATTTGGTATGACAATTCCTTCTCATGCTGTGTGGATATTATTCCCCAACCAAGCACCTGATTGAAAACAGACTGACAAACTATATATTATATAATAACAAGTTTCTAATTGATGTTAAAAATAATCCAATGCCTCATTGCATGTATCTGTAACTTATAAGTAGAGCAGCTTGGTGCTGATGTGATACTTGCTTCTAGCTGTAGGGCTTCATGCAGCTTTAGAGGCAGTAAGTTTACACTTGCTGTGTTAAACCAGCTTTGCTTGCTAGTGAGGTCTCTTCCTAATATATATTTTATAACAAAGAATCTAATTTTGTGTTGAAGCCTTCTATGTTGCAGTTTACTCCCCTTTTCTTAATTGATTCATGAGATGTGGTCATTGCTGACTAGGCCAGCATTTATTGCCCATCCCTAATTGCCAAGAGGGCAGTTAAGAGTCTATGGGTTACTGTGGGTCTGGAGTCATATGTAGACCAGACCAGGTAAGGATGGCAGTTTCCTTCCCTAAAGGACATTCGTGAATGTGTGAGTTTTCCTGACAAATCAGAAATGGGTTCATGGTTATTATTAGACTCTTAATTACAAATTTTTTTAAATTGAATTCAAATTCCACCATCTGCCATGGTGAGATACAGACCTGGGTGCCCAGAACATAACCTGGGTCTCTGGGTTAATAGTCCAGCAATAATTCCATGAGGTCATCACCTCCTCTCTTCTCCTCTACCATTGCCTGCTGCTACATTCCAGAAGGTCTGTCGGGTCTAGTAGAGATCCCACGAACATGATTGGTGGGCATGTTCCTCTGGGGACAGAGCTGGTTCTCCTGGTGATCTGTGAGATGAGGAAACGAGGTACAGCTGAATTGTAAGAGCTGGGATATCTCCACCAGTGAGAATAGGCAGAGGCTGATAGAAGTGGAACCTGCAATTTAACTATCTACTTGCACTTTCATGGCACCTTTTCTGATCCAAATCTCCCAAGGAGCCAACAGACTGATTTTGAGGTACATTTGTTCTTACAGGTGAGGGAAGCAAATTTTCACACAGAAAGCTCCCACATACACACAGTACGAGATAAATTGTCCAATAATTTGCTTGTTTCACTGATGTTGGGGGAAGGGGGAATAATTTGGTTGGACATTGGTTAGGCCATTTTTGGAATTCTGCATTCAATTCTGGTCTCCCTGCTACAGGACAGATGTTGTTAAACTTGAAAGGATGCAGAGAAGATTTACAAGGATGTGGCTGGGGTTGGACAACTTGAGCTATGGAGAGAGGCTGAATAGTCCGGGGCTATTTTCTCTGAAGCCTCGGAGGCTGAGAGGTGACCTTATAGATGTTTATAAAACCATGAGGGGCATGGATAGGGTAAGTCAAGATCTTTTCCCCAGGGTAGAGGAGTCCAAAACTAGAGGGCATAGGTTAAAGGTGAGAGGGGAAAGGTATAAAAGGGACCTAAGGGGGCAACTTTTTCACGCAGAGGGTGGTTCATGTATGGAATGAGCTGCCAGAGGAAGTGGTGGAGGCTGGTACAGTTACAGCATTTAAAAGGCTTCTGGATGTGTATACGGATAGGAAGGGTTTAGAGGGAGGAGATTACTGTAGATGCTGGAACCTGTACTGAAAACAAAAAATGCTGGAAATCACAGTGGGTCAGGCAGCATCCCTACTGAGATGTTAATGTTTCAAGTCTAAATAACTCATCATCAGCTCTGGTGAAGAGTCATCTGGACTGGAAACGTTGGCTTGCTCTCTCTCTCTGGATGCTCCCTGACTAGCTGTGATTTCCAGCATTTTTTTTATTTTCAGGGCTTAGAGGGTTATGGGCCAAATGCTGGCAAATGGAACTAGATTAATTCAGGATATCTGGTCGGCATGGACGAATTGGAGTGAAGGGTCTGTTTCTGTGTTGTGCATCTCTATGACTCTAATGTTACCTTCAAAATAATATCATCGCCGTCCCCCGCTCCCCACAGAGAACTAAGAAGATCGAAGGGCTCACTCTTAAAGAAGGATAGTTGCAGAGTGCAGCAACTCCCTCAGTATTACACTGGAATACCAAAGTCGATTTTGGGCTCTGTCTCACTCTGGAGCGGGAACTGAACGAGCAAACTTCAGAATCTGCGTTCCTTGAAGGGGCAAAGCAGGCGGTTGCGAGACTTCCAGGGTCTATGGATACCTCGTGGCTGTGAGCTTGGCCGGGAACATCCCCAGGAAGCTCGCCACTTGTCGTCGCAATCTAAACTGTGCCACTTCACCATTCGGCTGAATCGGACATAAACAGGACACGGTTGCAAACTGGGATTGGAGTAATCCTGGGAATAGGTGACCCTGCTAAGAGAATTCTGACTCTCATTACGGCGACATTTCGTTAACTCTTTCAGGTTGGGAGGTGATCAGACCACAGGAGGTAAAGTGCGGTGGAAATGATTGAGATTAGTCAACTCCCAAGTTTCAAGAGTCAATTCTATCCGTTGCAAGTGTGTTCACAGTGCGGTACACAGCTGTAACGAACCAGAGACAGGGAGTCTCTTAGTCTCAGTTACTGCAGTCAGTTACTTTCGTTTGCAATCTCCCAATGCAAATTTCCGGGTCAGCCTCCAGGACTTTTCTAGGAATTTCACGGGTCCTGGTCACGGAAAATGGTTGCAAAACCCACCTCGAAAATGGACGGACTCTTTTCGATGGAGCAAGTTTGGGTTTGGGAGGCGCAGTTTGTTGTAGCATAACGGAAAAATTGTTGTAGTTTTCTGGCAAGAATTTAACACCTTCGTGTGAAGCGAGAGACTTGCAATCAGACCTAACAGCACGTTGGATACATTTGGAAAAATCAGATCTGTACACAAGAGCACACATTCTCAAATATATATTCACATATACACATACCTGTACATGAAAATACGAGCATACATTCACACACTAACACATACAAACATACTCAGACATTCATACATATGACCAGGGATGTGTTGTTGTAGTTCTATTGGGCCTTGGTGAGGCCACAACTAGGATATTGTGTGGAGTTTTGGTCTCCTTTTCTGAGGAAGGATGATCTTGTTCTCGAGGGAATGCAGCGAAGGCTTACCAGGCTGATTCCGGGGATGATGGGACTGACGTATGAGGAGGGATTGACTAAATTGGGATTGTTTTCACTGGAGTTCAAATGAATGGGGTTGGGGGGGGGGGGGGAATCTTATAGAGACTTACAAAATTCTGACAGGACTGGACAGGGTAGATGCATGGAGGGTGCGTCGAGAACCAGGGCTTACAGTACGAGGATTCGGGGTAGACCATATAGGACCGAGATGAGGAGACATTTCTTCACCCAAAGGGTGGTGAGCCTGTGGAATTCATTACCAAATGAAGTAGTTGATGCCAAAACATTGACTATATTCAAGAAGTGACTAGATAAAGCACTTGGGGCAAATGGGATTAAAGGTTATGGGGGGAAAGCAGGATTAGGTTATTGAGTTGGACGATCAGCCATGATCGTGTAGAATGGCCGAGCAGGTTTGAAGGGCTGAATGGCCTCCTCCTGCTCCTATCTTCTGTGTTTCTATGTAGTCATCGTTTGTCATATATACATGTGTCGAGAGATGCAAACATACATAAACACACTATACATGCAAACACATCATAACTACAATCACACATTCAAATATATGTGCGCAAATACATACAGAAATAGACACCTATAAACACATTCAAACACAAACATATCTGCAGGCACAACACACACTCATGCAAACATATCTACATGTGCATACAAACATACAAACACATCACTTACATGCATGTGATGTCCAAAGATGTGCAAATTGGATTGGCCATGCTAAATTACCCGTAGTGTTCAGGGATGTGTAGGTTCGGTGCGTTAGCCATGGGAAATGCAGGGTTACCGGGATAGAGTGGGGGAATGGGTCTGGGTGGGATGGTCTTCAGAGGGTTGGTGCAGACTTGTTGGGCCGAATGGCCTATTTCCACACTGTAGGGATTCTATGGACATATACATGTCACGTTTACATGCACATAGACCACACACAGCTACATATATACACATGCAGACATGCACACATTAGACCATAAGGAGCAGAGTAGACAGTTCAGCCCATCCATTCTGCTCTGCCATTCAATGGAGTCATCGTATAATCATCCACAATGCCATTTTCCTGATTTTTCTTTCCCTATAACCTGTGATTCCTTGACTGAATAAAAAAATCTATCTCAGCCTTAATGACCCAGCCTGGGAAGACCTCCGAGATAAAGAATACTATAGATTCAGTACCCTCTGAAAAAATTTAAACCCCACCATCTGACATGGTGGATCTTGAACCCATATCTCCATAGTATGAATCCAGTCCCCAGTGATATTACCATTACACCTACAATCTGGCCTAATTTAAGTATGTACACGTCTATACATAGAGAGTGACATATATGCACGTGAACATACACACAAACACATACAGTACACATAATGAGGTTGATTCTTAATTGCCCTCTGGACTATTAGGGGTAGATATTAAATGCTGGCCGAGCCAGTGATACCCAAATCTCCTCTGTGAATTTAAAAAAACACAAATTACACACACACACATGCACGCACGTACACACACACACACACACATAACCCTTGATTGAGAGATTCGGGAGGCCCAGAGAGAAATGACAGATCATATATTTTCCTTTCATTTTAAACAGAAACGTTTAGTAGATATAGCGAGCACACTCCTACAAGACCCAGGCCAATGAAGGGGTCGCTTTGTCACTTAGTTTTGTGTATAGTAAGAAGTTAGAGTGCGCTCAAATCTCAGTGAAGTAACGCAATACGGCAGCTCAGATCCATTGATATCCAAACGAGATTTCTTTTTGGGGTAAAGAAACTTTCTTGCCTGTTTGGTATTGTCTTTGTCGGAGATGAAAGTGATCATTTCTGATAAGGAACAGATTGCCCACCCCCGGCGCGATTCAGTAGCAACATTCTGGCTCAGGACCACTCGTTAGATTCGGCCGTTTAAAGGCTTAAAAACTTCTGAAAATTCTTTGTGGAGATGGTGAAACAGTTCTGTTTACAAAGCCCCTGAGGGAAACTCAGTGTCTAGCCCTGAGTGGCGGCCTCTCTTTAAACATACAGCACTGCCGTTTAGTTTGGTGTTCTGATGTGTAAACAGCAGCCCTCTGTCTTTATTGAGTCAAACCCCAAACCCTACAAGTTCACACAGACCAGGGGGCAATACAGAGAAACGGGAGCATTTTATTAAATCTGGAAGAGCAGTTTGGGTTCAGACATGCCTTAGTTAAACATTACAAAAGCCTCTTGATGTATTAAAACGCAGACAACATTCAAGTTTTCAACAACAAAGTCTGCAGTTTCCTAAGCGAGTCGTAAACGAGATTTATTTGTCTGCGTTCACCAATGAAAATGTTTGCAGGGGCGTTTAATAAAATGAAACAGGGTCTGTGGAGAGACTGGATGTATCTGGAAGGGAACGGCGCGATTTAAATGTTGTTTGACTCAAACGGGATGCGCTGCTCCAAGTACACTTCCCTCACTTGTTTAATCGAATTCCTCCCGTGTCTCCAAACCGGAGTTTCTCCTACTGGAGGCAGTACGTACATAGTGTGTATGACTGTTCTTGGAGAATGTACTGATTTCATGATAAAGAGAGAGAGAGAGTATACAGACAGAGGCGGAGATACAGAGCGAGCGAGAGAGAAGGGAACAGAGATAAGAGGCAGGGACAGAGATAGAGATATACAGAGCGAGAGAGAGATAGAGACAGAAAGTGACAGAGAGAGAGGAAGGCAGAGTAACATAAGGAGATGGAGACAGACAGTGGCATGGAGAGAGAGAGATGGAGACAGAGCGAGAGAGAAAGAGAGAGAGAGACAGAGCGAGAGAGGTACAAATAGAGACATGCAGAGAGACATACAGAGATAGGCATATTGAGCAAGAGAAAGAGGGAGACATGTAGAAAGATTTGCAGAATGAGACCGTCATACGAACTGAGACAGAGGGAGGGAGACATGAGGGGAGCACAAAGGCAGGGGGTGACAGATAGAGAGACAAAAGAAGACGGAACGACATACGCAGAGACAGAGAGATAGAGAGAGACAGGTGCACAGAGGAGGGACAAAGAGGGAGACACAGGGAGAGGCAGAACCCAAGAGAGAGACAGAGATTGAGAAAATGAGGCAGAGATCCACAGGAAGAGGCAGAGTCGGTCACAAAAGCTCCGTGAGAGATGATAAACACACAGTGCAGTGTGAACCCAGCTGTATATTGATTTCCTTAAACAAACTGGAAGGTCCAAGCAAGTGGAACGATACATATTTACACTGAAATGTGGAACAAAAACAATAGATTGATTCAGGGAGCATGGCAGAAAGTGAGGCAAATAAAATGCGTTTAACTAGCATTTACAAGCACCGCAACAGAAACAAGCCTCTCTGTTGATCTGTTCTACTTTACGGAATGCGCAATTTTCTTAGACATATCAACCTTTGCATATCTTTGTAACACATTTGAAAACAGGTGAACAAGTGCCCGAACCTTTCAGAATATAAACGTTTATTTTTTCTCTCTCTCTGTCTTTACAACAAGCTGTCAATTGGGCATTGAAAAATTCCTTCACTTGAAAACTCGAGCTAATTTGACCAATTAGTGTCGGCCCTAGCCATTGGGGCTAAGGAAGAAACTGTGAGGTTAGGAGGAGAGGAGTGAAAGATCTGATGAGGTAAGTGAGGGTGCGTGTGTTGCCGGGATTCTCAGTGGAGGGCCGGCTCTGGGAACTCGGAGGTTGATGATCACTTGTCCGGGCAACTGGTTTTCCATGTAACACACAGCTATAGGGACAGACCAACACAGAAGGAGATACAGAGACAGAAATAAACACACAACCCTCCAGATATAGGGAAAACAAATGGAGAGGGACAAGAGACACGGATAAACACACAACCCCATAGATACATCTACAGACATAGATACAGGAATACACAGATACACTTAAACTCAGTCACATAGACATGGGGACACACAATCACATATGCAAAGATACACGGACACAGAGGTTAAAACAGCCACTTAAAACACATGGACGCACAGGTACAGACAGATGAACACAAAGTGACCTAAGCAGACACACACAAACAGTGACAAAACGTAGACATGGTGTAACACACACTGATAGAAACAGAGAGTGTGACAGAAATATAGATAGTACACAGAGAGACTCAGTGACATATGTGACATAGTCACAGACTTATAAACACAATGGCACACACAAACAGACCTAAAAGAAGTAATACACACAGACTCACAGCTAAGTAGACATACTGAGACACACACCATGAAACCGATACACAGACACTGATAGATATATTTACACATACACAGACATGCACCAAATGAATTACATATAAAAACACAGACAGTGACATACCAACAGGCACACTGTGACATAGCGACACAAACTGTAACTCTTTGAATACACAAAGTGACACACATGGTGATAAAGTGAAGGACACACAAATGTGCAATGATACATGGTGACACGCAAATACATATCCACAGTGACACAATGACATACAGCTACAATGACACACACAGTGGCATGCGGACACAGTAACAGTGACACACAAAGAAAGACACACACTCAGACCAACAGTAACATACACACACACACACAGTGATTAACATACATTGACACACACTCAGAGTGATACACACAGTGACACACGAAGAAAGACACATGTACAGGGGCACACATTTGGAGTGACATAGTAACGCACACACAGTGACAAACACAGATAGTGACAGAGGCATACAAAGAAAGATACACACGCAATGACACACACACAGTAACATACATATAGTGACACACATACAGTGACACACCCACACAGTAACACAGAGATACAGGGACAGTGACTCGCAAAAAAGACACACAGGCAGTGACACATACACGGAGTGACACAGTGACAAACATACAATGACAGTGACACATGAAAGATGAAACACTCTGACATACACACAGTAACATGAATACTCATAGTTACACAGTGACACACACACAGTGACACATACGCTGTGACACACAATGACACATACAAATGACACACAAACAGTAATAGTGATACATATAGACAGTGACACACAGAAAGTGACAGTGATGCAGTCAGTGATGCACACAATCGGCAATACACACAGTGACACACAGACAGTGACAGTGACTCAGTAACACACACAATGAAACACACAGTGACACACAGACAGTGACACACAGACAGACAGACAAAATGATACACAGTGACACACACAGTGATACACAGTGACACACACAGTGACACATAGACAGTGATACACAGACAGTGACAGACAAAATGACACACACAGTGACACAGAAAGTGACACACACAGTGACACACAGACAGTGACAGACAAAATGACACACATACAGACAGTGACATGCCCAGGGATACACAGACAGTGACACACAGACAGTAACACACAGACAGTGACAGACAAAATGACACACATACAGACAGTGACATACCCAGTGATACACAGACAGTGATACACAGACAGTGATACACAGATAGTGACAGACCAAATGATACACACAGTCACACACAGGCAGTGACATACATACACACAGAGACAGTGACACACAGGCAGTGAGAGTGACACAGTCAGTCATACACACAGTGACATACACAGTGACACCGCGGCACACGCAGACAGTGAGTGTGAGTGACACATTGAAACGCATAGTCGGAGACACTCACAGAGTGGGGGATACGCAGACAGAGAGTGATCCACACAGTGCTACACGTATACACACAGTGACAGAGTCTGCTCGCCACCCTGGGCTGCTCATTGATCTCCGGCTGCTCATGCTGCACGCTGGGAAATGTTTTAAATGCCTGCGACATGGCCGCTGTCAATTGATGGCTAAAGAATGACAGCTCTGGGAGGGGGGTTGGTGGTGGCAGATAATCCAGAAGGGGGCATGGTGTTCCAGTGGCTGGGATTGGCGTCCCTCTCTGCCCTTTTGTTTTAATCCCCGGGTGGGGGGTGGGGGGGGGGGGAGGGGGAATAGATCCTTAAACCCTTGTTACCTGGGAGTTGTGGAGATGAGTTGAAAGGAAGGCAAAGGGGGCTGTTTAAAGTGAGAGGGAGGTGTGAGTCAGAGTGTGTGTGTGTGTGTGTGTGTGTGGGGAGGGGACGGTAGCTGTGTGGGGCTGTGAGCTGAGCCGGGAGCGTCTCTCTCTCTCACACACACACACACACACACACACAGCGGCTCACTGTCCTCGCCCTATTGTTGGCTTTTGTTGTTTGTCTCCAGCCGCCTTATGACCAGCTTGGGGATCCTGCATCGCCCTTGACAGCAGCAACACACACACACATCTCTGTCTCTCTCTCTCTCTCTCTGTCTCCCTCTGTGCGCCACGTCGAAGACCCCAGACCATCAACAGAACCAGGTACCGTCTCTCCAAACAGCATGGGACTTTGTTTATTTTTGGGGGGGTTGGTAATGGGTTCCTAAACCAGCATCCACCCCCTCATCAATTTCTTTTCCCTGCCCTGTTTCTCTTTGCACAACCCCTCACCCTCTCCTCCCTTTGGTCCAATCACTAGGTAACACACACATTAGTTGGCGAGTAAGCACGCTTTTTAACAAGTCTCCTCTCTAAACATGCGTTCACTCTGCACTGTCTCTCTGTCCAGATCTCTCTCTCTCGCCCCCAGGCTTGTTTAGACCGTGGCTTTTAATTCTGTTGTTGCTGCTGGAACTCGCTCTCCCTCCCTTCACCCTCCCTTCTCCCTCCTTTCCCAGGGACTGGGTTTTGGCGTTGACTGATTTTGAGAGTTGCCCGCGCTGCCGTTCTGTTCCCCGGGGGTCGAACAAGGAGCTTAAAACAGAAAAACAAAACAAAAAAATCACCGCTCTCCGCCTGGGTCTCTGCATTTCACCCCGTCCCCTGGAGCGGGACAGAGGTTAGCAGTTTGTTCGCCGGTTGTTTGTTCTGATCGATAAGCCTTCCCCCCTTTGAATTTTATTTGTATGTTAAACGCAAAACAAAAGAGTTGAAATGTTGTGATTTTGACAACAGGGAAAGTTCGGGGTGGGGTGGGGAAATGGACAAGGTGCACGTTTCACGTAGGGTTTGTGCAACTCGGCTTGTGGCAAATGTTTTATTCTGTCTACACGTGGAGAGTTTTTTTTTGCAATCTGCAATAATAATAGAATAGTTAGACGTGTGGATTTGATAGGGCGCTTTTAATACGCTCGTTGCTAGTTCTTCTGAGTTACCCAGCGGGGTTGTGTGTGTGTGTGTGTTTAAAGTTGTTTTTTTAAAAAGAAAGCCTCTCACAAAAAAAACTATTTGCCTCATTCCTGCTTTTGTTTGCCCCTATAATGGGACAGCATTGAATGAATTCAGGCTTAACAATGGAGTTGAAATAAGCCCCAAAAGCGTCGAAGAAATGGCGTATTTAGAACGAAAATGATCATACAGTGTTGAGGAGGGAATGAAAGGTCACAGCCTAGATCTATACAAGAGCTTATTATGCTGTTGCTGTATCTATTCTGTCGCTCACTCTCTCTCAATACTTTTTATTAACGTTTGTGAAGTCCCCCTTCTCTCTTTAATCTTGCCCTCTCACCGAGACTGCCAGTTCCAATCTCGCTTTAAGTGTCAGAGTTGGGAAAAGTAAAGTTCACGCAAGATGAGATAGACACGGTTTTACTGTTTGTTTTTGCTGGGAGTAGGCATTTTATTCCCTTTACTTTTAACACAAATCCCTCTCGCGTAACTACTTTCAACTGTGGGATGTCAAAGAGGGAGAAACGGGGGCTTTTCGTTTTATTTTTGCAAATTAAAACAAGTGGGAGGGGGAAGTTCCCGTCAGCATCGCCTCAAAACAGAGGAAATCAAATCACTTCGTGAAAATATCTTTGGGGAGATTCGCATTAAAACAAGTTGTGAATGTTGGAGCCTGTTATATCTTGCGGGCTCTTGACTTATTGGATTGCGCCCAGATATTTTGATCCACGGAAAGCATCTGAAAACGGGAGTTGGGATTTCTCTCTCTCTTGTCTGCCTCTGGTTTTAAAAGTTAACCAATGCGTTTATTTGCTGTGCCGTTTCAAGTCTCCGCGATCCCACATTTTTCTCTGCCACTGTTTGTACTGCTTCGTTTTAGACACTTCACACGGAGAATGAGTC
Organism: Ginglymostoma cirratum; assembly: GCA_024137785.1. Classification (NCBI taxonomy): domain Eukaryota; kingdom Metazoa; phylum Chordata; class Chondrichthyes; order Orectolobiformes; family Ginglymostomatidae; genus Ginglymostoma; species Ginglymostoma cirratum. The sequence continues at coordinate 9,662,169 of JAHRHZ010000091.1, read as the reverse complement.
TTCTGCCTGATAGGCATCTGTCTGATCTTCCCTCTGCATGCTTTCACTTTTAAGATCTCGCCTTTATTATGTAAAACAGGCAATTAGAGTTGTATCTGTTTGTTTAAAACAAAATGCCGGTTAATTAGCGTGATCAAAAAAAACCTCTCCCTTGTAGACCTGGGCTGATTGCTTTGTAGGGACTCGACATGACACACATTGTAATTCGATGCCACTCCTGTTTGTAATCCAGCTCCCCTCGTTAGAGAAACAAACGGTGCCTTTTATTGCTAAAGTTTTCAGGATCAGATCCCTGTCTCTTCCTCCTTCCGTTCCCCCGGCAGTGCGAGAGGAGAGAGAGGGCATGCTGAGCAATTTGGTGGGAAATTACGTCCCCCTCCCCTTCCCATGTCCAGAGCTGCCTCCATTCTAGAAGCTCCATCTCTCCTTCCCCCTAAAGTCTGTACTGGGGTCTGATTAAATAGACACCCTTTTGGGTTGGACTGACAATTAACTGGAGACAGGAAGGGGGCTATTACTGCCTATCTGAGAAGTGTGGGGCAGTCTCATTCTAGACGGCAGTAGAGTGGCCTTCAATACTGTGTGTCAGGGAACCTGCATACAACCTGGTTGCAGCCCCTCTACGTTAGTAATAGTCAGCCATCAGAGGTAGTGTTCTGAAGCCAAGATGGGGTGGCGGGGTGGCGGGGTGGCTCAGTGGTTAGCACTGCTACCTCACAGTGCCAGGGATCGGGGTTCAATTCTAACCTCGGATGACTGTGTGTGTGTGTGTGTGTGCATGTGCGTGTGCGTGTGCGCGGAGTTTGCACATTCTCCCCATGTCAATGGGGGTTTCCTCCTGGTGCTCTGGTTTTCTCCCACAGTCCAAAGATGTGCAGATTTGGTGCATTGGCCATGCTAAATTGCCCATAGTGTCCAGGGGTAGGCTAGGTGGATTAACCATGGAAAATGCAGGGTTACAAAGATGCTGTTTGGAGGGTCAGTGTGGAATCAATGGGCCTAATGGCCTGCTTCCACACAGTGGGGATTCTATGAAAGTTTGAACAAGCCACTTCAGCTGTCTCACCCTCAAGAGCTCATGGGTTGGTTGACAACCTGTTCTTTGGGCACAATGTCAATTATTTCCATTATTAATGAACAGAGAATTGAAATAAGCTCAGTTTAAAGCAAATAAGCATAATAATGCAGATCACCTCTGTAAGCAGAAGAATATATGTAAAAAAAGGTTAAAAAGTAAAGTTGTCATGAGTCTTTATAGTCTTACCAGACCGTGGGGCTGCTCTGTCATTGGAGAGAGGACAGATGTGAGAATGCCAAAATTCAAAGGGAGCAACAATTTCTATCACATGAGAAAATTTGAGAGTCACAGCCCATCAGGCAAGGGGTGAGGTTGAGAATGAGATACCTTCGTGGTAACCTCAGCCAGTATATGAATTGAACCTGCACTAATGGCATCACACTGCATCACAAGTCAGTTTTCTAGTGAACTGAATGAGCTGACTCCCAGCATATATACATGCACATTTGCATATGGATCCCTCAAAACTGGAGTCTGAGAGAGGACCTTTATCATTACGGATGCTGACAACCCGGTTGTGTATCTTCAGCAGTTTCTGTTTCCACTTTAGAAAGCCAATGCCTGTAATTTTATTGTTTAGTCTATTGATTTATTAATTGTCATTTGTTTTCAACTTTTGCATTATTGAACCTCAGAGTCAGTCAATTTCTGCAAATGTGGACATTTCTCACTGAACCCAGCAGCTTTTTCTTCTGAAGTGTGTCCTCCCTTTGGTAGAAGTTCGAGGTGGCAGATGTTTTTTCGTGGCAATTGCTGATGGTTCTACTCTGGCTATCGCTGGCCTGAAGTGTTTTGTGTTCAATGCAGCACTGCTGTGATGTATGAAATGTGGTAGGCAATTACAGCACAGCAAGCTCCCCAAAAAATGGCAATGCGATAATGACCAGATCACCTGTTTTAGTGATGTTGGTTGTAATATAAATATTGCCTGTAACATCAGCGAGAATATTCCTGCAGTTACTAACGTGCTAGTACCAAACATGAGTATTGTTGAGAAAAGAGACATACTGTCGAAGATTTTGATCTCAGGATCTGGACGGATGTGAGAATGCCAGAACTCAAAGGGAGCAACAATTTCTATTACATGAGAAAAACGTGCTGATTGGTGGAGCGCTGTTTGACATAGGCACAGTACTTGATAAACTCCGAACATAATGACTAAAGTGAGATGTGATTTTGCCAATGGACAGCATTATCTGAGTAATCCTGAGTACGTTAAGAATTGCGCTAATGACAAATTTAAGATTATCAATTGGGCTCACAATGTGACTTACTTAATGCGTGCAAGAAGCAGCAAATATTCATATGTAGGGACCTGTCCTCTGCAGAAAAAAGGAACATGTTTAGGCATTGTATCTTTTTGACAAAACTCCATGGGAGTGCAATAAGAGGGAATTTGCCAATGAATCAGCACACTTTTCTCACACAGCTTTAAAATCTTTTACCCATCTTGATGAGTGTAAGGCGAAAAGTAGCAATGGCATGTCTCTATCTTTACCAATATTTCTGCTGTTCTCAAAAATTGTGCTGTTGGAACATTTATGTCCATCTGACAGGGTACATGGGGCCTCAGTTTAACATCTTATCTGAAAGATGTTGCCTCTGATGGTGAAGCACTGACAGGTCAGCATCCACAATGTGCTGTAATTTCTGGCATGGGACTTGAAACCATTGCCTTCAAATAGCACATGGGTTCACAGTCTCCGAGTAGGAGCTCATCCACTTAAAACTTAGGTGAGGACAAATTTCTTCACTCAAAGGCTGTAAATCGTTGGAACTCTCTACCCCAGAGAACTGTCATTGCGCATAGTCATGACAGAGGTTGATAGATGAGGGAGTTACGAGATGTTGAGTTAGTGTGCGAAGGTGGAATCGAGATAGATAAATTAGCAATCATTTGTTGACTGGCAGAGCAGACTTGAAGGGCTCAATGGCCTACTTTAAATCCTATTTCTTTTGTTTTAATGTTATGACCAGGAGATGACAGTGTTACCAACTGAGACAAGGACGGTTCTTTTACTGACTTGCAGCCTCTGCTGTGAAGACTCCCAGCTGCTGACCTGGTCAAAAATAGGCTGCAAGCCCCCCCTAGCTAGGGCAGAGGACTTTGAATGACACTATAGCTTAATTGTATCAGAGGAGGGCTTCAGACTCACTTTGAAATGTCACAAACCATTTTACAGCAAATACGGTCCTTCTGAACTTCTGTTGTAATGTAGGAAGTGTGACAATTCAATTTATGTAGATCAAGCTTCCACAAACAATCATAAAACAAAATTAGTATTAAGGCTTACAGAATCAAGGCATATTAATGGTGTCAAGATAGAGATCAACCTTATTGATTAGAACAACAGGCTGAATGGCATATCGTCTTGTTCTTAAGTTTGTATAATTTATTTTAATGTATTTGCTTGAAACATTTGTTAGGACGCTGGTGAGAACCCTCCTGTGTTTCTTCGAATAGTGCCCAATGATCTTTCACATCCAACTAAGAAGACATTTTGAGCCGGGATTCATCGTGCATGCAAAAGACAGCACCCTCAGCAGCGCAGCCTTCCTGTAATAAACCGTCAATGTCTCTACAGTTAGACTTTGAACACAGAACCTTCTGACTGGGATACACTCAGCCATAGTTGATAAATGACAGAAATCCTGCTGTGGAAAGTCCCACTCCACTAATTATCTGAATTGGTTCTCTTGCATTTGACCAGGTTGGCCCCAAACCATACAACCAAACACTACAGTATTTCAAAGTGACATTCAATGCCCAGATTCAAACATGCAGTTGTCTGCTTGGGATATCCTTGCTTTTATGGATGTTTCTTGTGATGACGTAGCCTGACTCAATGCTATCAGTTCCATCTTTGATGTGGAGAGCATTTCTCCATAAAGTGTGAGAGGTAACACTGAGTGGTGACTGTCAGCCATGTCTCATTGCCTTCAACTAAGACACTCTTAAGAGTGCTTTCACTTTAAGATGCACAGCTGTGCACTGTCAGTTCTTTTAACTCCAGAGTGAAGATTGTCTGCTTAAACTGCTGATTCCAGTTCTGTCTCACTGCATTTACTCGGGAAAAGTAACTCCATTATGATAGGACAGGAGGAGGCCATTTGGCCTATTCCCTCCCCTAACTTGTTCACCCTTTTCAGTCTCATCACGGATGATGTGTACAGGATTTCACTTCCACCGGAGCCTTTGTTTGAATTCCTTCACCAAAATCCAACACACACAGAGACACACAGGCGCATACACAGGCAGACGCGCACACAGACTCGCACATGCACACAGAGATGCACACGCACACAGATGCGTGCACACACAGACATTCACATGCACACAGGCACGCACAGACGTGCACGCACGCACACACACACGTGCACACAGACGCGCACGCACACACATGCACATACAGACACGCGCGCAGACACAAACACTCACACACACACTTATGCACTTTTGATTCATTTACCTTTGTGTGGCCTTTCTTCAGCTTTGTTTCATAGGAGTTCAATGTCAGGATTTTTCAGAAATTTAGTTCAGCAGATGGTGCATGTTAGAAAATGATCGTGCAATTTGAAAGGTGCAAAGACATTTTGTACTCGAAGTTTGTTTGCATACAGTTTACCTTGACGTGCTCTGCTCTGCTGGTGTAAATTGAAATGGGACTGTACCTCGTACATATTGGCTCCTGGAGCAACTCCCATCTGTCTCACTGAGGCATCCTCTAAAGTGGCAGGTCTGCTGAAGCCTGAGGTGTGCTATATCAAGGGAAGGCACAATGTTTTAGAATTTGTTCAGGCAAGTGATGAAGGCAATGACAATGCATTGATACAAGAACTATGCTTATTTACCTTGGAAAACGTCTCCTGATGTTTTGCAAAAGGCTAACTGAACAATAGACATTGGATCCACAGAAGGTGCTTTTAGGTGTGGTAGAAATGAATTTGCAGGAGGATGATCTTAATACTGGAGAGAGAGATTTATGAGGGAATTTTGGACTATTCCTGGGCATTTGAAAGCACGGATACTTTTGGTAGAGCAAAGGAGAATGGGGTTGGATGATTCTTCCACTTTGGAAAAAATGAACGAATTTATATAGAACCTTAGCCACCTTAAGATTTGAGGGCTTTTCTAGTTAAATGAAACATTTTTGAAGCCTGGTTATCGTTATAATGTGTGGCATTGCAGCAGCCAACTGGCACACAGCAAGATCCAACAACCAACAACGGGATAAACTGATTTTTAAAAACTTCATTCATGGGATGAGGGTGTGGCTGGCATTGGTTTGCCTAGCCTAATTCCAAGAGGGCAGTTAAGAATCAATCACATTGCTGTGGGCCTGCAGTTTTTTTTTCCCTCCTTTAGGTACATTAATGAACCAGATGGGTTTTTCCAGTAATTGGCAATGGATTTGTAGCTATTGTTTAGACTCCTGATTCCAGGCATTTTTATAGAATTCAAATTCCACCAGCTGCTGGGGTGGGATTTGAACCTGGGTCCCCAGAATGTTATCTGGGTCCCTGGGTTAACAGTCCAGTGATAATACCACTAGGCCACAGCCTCACCTTGTGCTCTATGATTAAGTGTTGAACTAGACCAACACTTTCTGTACCTTTCGCTGACCATGCTCTCATTTCAAACCTCAAAAGTCATCCTGTTGCCACCAAAGAACCATGGGTTTGGTGAGGGGGGGTGGGGGTAGAACTGTGGAAGGGAGGGGCGTGGTGGTTGTTGGAAACTGTGATGTGGCAAGAACGGAGGCAATGAGTTGAATCCACAGGGTTTTTAAGGAACCTATGTTTTCACTAGCTTTTTTGGAACAGGAACCAGGCCTCAAAGGTAACAGTCAGGTTGCATCCACCATTAAAGAAAATGTGAGAATTTAAAGGGGTCACAAACCTCTTAAAACTTGGTCAGACCGCTTCAGAGGGTATTGTTGTTTCAGGGATCGTGGCTCCAAATACTTGATTTGAGAAGCTTTGAATTAGACGTGGGGAGAGCCAGCCTTCTTTGAATGATGCCCTTAGATCTTTTACGTCCATCTGAGAGAAAAGGTGAGACATCTCGAAGGTAGCCCCTTCACCTGCATGGCAATCCCAAAAAGTGTCAGGGTTGGAAGTGTGGTCATTCAGTGAAGTAGAGATTGACTTTTTCACTGGAAAGTATGACCAGTACCATTAATCCGAGTCTGAGATCTTCCATCTATAATCGCATTCCATTGATGGATAACGTCCAGTAGGAGGGTATAATATTCCAGTGTAATTCTGACTCAGTGCTCCACGCAGCCTACTTTCCTTAATTCAAAGTTACTTTAACTTGAATTGTTCCTTAATTTGAACTGAAAGCATAGGCAAAACACCTGCTGAGAAATTTTATTAAAATTGGATAATTTGAACTACCGGATAATTTGACTTCAAATTAGCATTATTGTCCTGCACACATGGTAAAATTCTGTCCTTGCGATCTGGTAGTGTAGTAGTTACTGGATGTGGTACCTTGCAGATTTGACTAATAACCTAGACAACACCAGTTCAAATCCCACCATGGTAGCTTGAGAATTTAAATTCAGTTTGAATCAAAATCTGGTATCAGTCAGAGTGTTCATGACTCAGTTGGGTCGCTGTGAAATAAAAACACCTAATCGCTTCACTGATTTAGGGAAGGAAATCTGCTGTTATTGTCAGGGCTGGCTTACATACAGCCCCAGTTGCACACTTAGCTCTCTTCTGAGTTGTCTGAGCAAACCACTCGGAGCATCTGGCATTGGATCATAACTGCTGACCTTGCCAGTGATGCCGACCACCTGAGAATTAATTGTTGGAAAGGAAAGTGTCTGTGAAAGGTTTAGCAGCATACGTGAAGCATTTATAGAGTCATACAGCACGGAAATAGACCCTTTGGTTCAACTAATCCATGCCGACCACGTTCCCAAACTAAACTAGTCCCACCTGCTTGCACTTGGTCCATATCCTCCAAACATCTCTCATTCATGTACATAGCCAAATGTCTTTTAAATGTTGTAACTGTACCCTCATCCACCTCTTCATTCCACACACAAACCACTCTCTGTGTAAAAATATTTGCCCCCATGTCTTTTTTAAAATCTTCCTCCTCTCACCTTAAAAATATGCCCCCTAGTCTTGAATCCCCGACCAGAGGGAAAAGGCACCTGTTTTTCACCTTAACTACGCCCCTCATCATTTTAAAAGGCTCTGTAAAGTCACCCCTCAACCTCCTATGCTCCTGTGAAAAAAGCCCCAGCCTATCCTTATAACTCAAACCTTTCATTTTCAACAACATCCTGGTAAATCTTTTCTGAACCCTCTTCCGCTTAATAATATCATTGCTGTAACAGGGAGTCAGGAACTGGACACAGTACTTCAGAAGATCTTCAGATCACGTGATTGTCCAGCACTTAGCTTGGCAGCTTGCTTCTCTTTGATTTACTCGTATTTCCATCTGACTTGATTTACTCCAAAACGACAGTTAAATGGCACTGACTAAGTTTCAGCACTGCCACCACGATTGTAATAAATGTTAAAGAGATAGACTGATGAGTGTTTTTTCCGTGAACCAACCCATCTGTTTTTCTTTTGAGAAATTGTGCGGTGCCATCAGAAAGCTTTCAAATCAGGTTTAGCAAGTCTCAACAAAAAATGTGTGAAGTTTCTTGCTTTGACCAATTGAGCATTGGCACCTCAGAAGTTCATGCACTGTCCTGCTATTGGATAGCTTAATTTGAGAAAACTTGAGTTCTGGGCCTCTTTGGATGATAGAGTAACTTTGGTTCCTAAAGCACTCAGAAGAAGTAATTTAAATAAAAAGCACTGTAGATTTTTAGGCGCAGAATTCTGAGCGTGCAAATGAATTTGTAGGCAAATTGCATAACATCAGAACTAACCTGGCTTGCTTTGTTTTATCTTTGTCAATTTTGACTTACATTATTTGTACTGTGTCAAACTTGATCAAAGAAAGGTCTTGCACTTGTACAGCATTTCTCAGGATGGCATAACAAATGAAGTATTGTTTGAAGTGTAGTCGCTGTTGTGATTTATAAAACACAGTGCAGCTAGTGTGTGCAAGGCAAAAAACCATTAACAGCTATACAACAGTCACTGGAGCACTTCTTGTTTCGTATTGTTGGTCGAGGTATAAATATTGGCCAAGGCATCAGAGAGATTTCACCTGCTCTTCTTTCAAACAGTGCTGTGGAATTGTTTGCACGTCCTGAGATAGCAGAGAACATCTCAGTTTAATGCCACGTTTGAGTGCAACATCTCTGCTAGTGCAGTGTTTCCTCAGTATAACATGAGGAGAATTAGCCCATACTGTGGGCTGGTATCTTTGGACTGGGATGCCTCTGTGCCATGATGGCAAGTGGCATTACAATGCTTTCTTTGGTGCCAAGAGATAAGATGATATTTTTGTGGTTTCAAAATAGGATACTGAAGCTGCAAACCTTTCACTGCATCACAAAGTGATGGGGTGGAGATGCGAGTCAGTCCAAAGAGACAGGAGCTCAGATGCCATAGTTTAAGTTCGAACTTTTGCCCACCTTGCTGGTACTTGCATGATCAGTCTTTTTGGGGTTTTTCTTTGGAATATTTGATCTGAAAGATAGAGAGTCAGTAACGAGGGGCATAATTCTAAAGTGAATGGCAGGACGTCTAGAGAGGATTTGCGAAGAAACATTTCCATCCAGAAGATTTTTGGAGTTGGAATGCACTGCGTGGCAGAGTAGTTGAAGTGGGAAACCTCACAACCTTTAAAAATGATGTGGAGGTGCCGGTGTTGGACCGGGGTGGACAAAGTCAGAAATCACACAACGCCAGGTTATAGTCCAACAGGTTTATTTGAAATCGCAAGCTTTCGAAGTCTTTCTCTTTCAACAGGCTTGTGATTTCAAATAAACCTGTTGGACTACAACCTGGTGTCGTGTGACTTCCAGCCATTAAAAAAATACTTGGATGAGCAATTGAAGTGCTGTAGCATTCAAGGTTATGGGCTGAGTGAGGGAAAGTGGGACTAATGTATGTTGTGTTATATTTTTGATGATACAGGCTTGATGGGCTGAAGGACTTCTTTCAGACTGTGTGATTTGAAATACAGATGGGTACACAAAAGAGATAGTAGGAACTGCAGAGGCTGGAGTATCTGAGATAACAAGGTGTAGAGCTGGATGAACACAGCA
>JAHRHZ010000091.1:9522878-9652799 GCA_024137785.1 Ginglymostoma cirratum | reverse complement strand
CTTCAGAAAATGCTTTTCTGAAAAGCATTTTCTGAAGAAGGGTCTAGGCCCAAAATGTCAGCCTTCCTGCTCCTCTGATGCTGCTTGGCCTGCTGCGTTCATCCAGCTCTACACCTCGTTATCTCTGGGTACGCAAAATGTCAGTTAACACTATCATAAACAAAATCATAGCAACTTTAAGCCCAGAAGAAAGTCATTTGGCCTGTTCTACGTGTGCCAGCTCTTTGGAATATGCCAGGCCATGAGGTTGCAGATTCTGGGAGTATTCATCACTAACTGTTGCCAGTGATCCATACGCGTCACGTATGCCGAGTCTTGCATTGCCTTACAGGAAGTGGAGCAACTGGATTGGCATGTTCCTCATTCATCCATCACCGTCAAATTAGATCACCACCTGTATTGGTCAATGAGGGGAATGCTGAAGAACTCAGAGCTACGGTAGACACATCTGAATACGAGGTGCCACCTTAGTGAAGTTCCAACCCAGCACTATGCAATCCTGTAATCACTGCCCCACACTCTGCCATGTCGAGGTGCTCATAGTCACGGGCAATGAAGCAATTGGCAAGAGGCCTGAACTCCGTGAACAATGCATCCTTAAGGATGGTGGAGTTCAGCACTTGAGTGTAAAAGATAAGGCTAAAGCATATGCACTTTCAGCCACTCTACAGTCAATTGGACTCATTCAACTTGAGAAAGACCTGGGGGCGCCAGACACACAAAGGGCTATAGATCCTTACAAAATCCCAGCTGTAGTGCTAAAATGCTGTGATCCTAAATTACATGCACCCTAGTTGCTCCAACGCTGGCATTTCCCTACACATTTGTCCAACTATGAACTATCCTGGAAAGGCAGAACAAATTCAACCTGCCATTTATTACTGTATCAGCCAACTGGCGAACATCAGTAATGTGATAGAAACAGCCATCATTAATGCATAAAGTGGCAGTTACCTGTTCACTGGTGCTTGGTTTAGATCCTGCCAAGACTCCATGATTTCTTAAACTGGCTCCATCCAATGTGATGTGCAATCTGTTGTCTACCAACAATGGTGAAATCGATTGTCACAAAATCCAGCCCACTCACTTGTAAACTGATTGGTCTTGACTGTGCTCCCTTTGCATTGTTACTTGAGGAAACTGGCCAAACTCTCAGCTGAGCTGCATTCCGACTTGTCCATCAATTAACATTGGTTTTAAAATGTATGCATCCGTAAATAATTTATGTCAGGCTGCAGTTTCATGTTTACATCAAACACTTTCCAAGTTGTAAATAACACAGAGTATTGGCTTTTAAGACCCTCTTTTATGTCTTGTGGAATCAATATTGTCTGTTGCAGATGGCAGTCTGGCTGTGATAGATGAAGCGCTCACTAGCCTCCAGTAACTACGTTGACTTTCATGATTCTTTGCTATTTGACACATTAATATTCTTTTTCAGAAGAGGCTTTTACACTTCCCACCTTACTGGTGACAACAGGTCAATTTATTCTTTGCTTATATACTCAATGTAGCTACGTATCGTACAAAATGGCCTGGGAGATGTGGAGATATTTTTGGAATGATCTGGAATGCACTGCCTGAATGGCTGGTGGAAGCCAATTTAATTCTAATTATCAACAGTAATTGGGCAACCACTTGAAATGGGAAAACTCGAAACACTATAGTGAAAGAACAGGGGAAAAGTTGGATTAATTGGATTGTTTTTTTCAAAGACCCAGCACAGGCACAATGGGCTGGATGGTTTGTGCTATATGGTTTGATGACTTCGGTTAATTCATGGAGAAAGTACAATAAATTAAGATTTAATTTCAGCTCAAATACATTTGGGAAATGCATTATTATTTTCCACAGCGTATTTGAAAGCAAACCTGTCTTATACATTCATTTAGTGCAGATACAACACACGCATCAATGTAGGTCTGATCTCCTGTGCTTATCAACACTTTAATGAAGCAACATCTGTAATATAATTTGTGACGAAGAAAAAACAAGGTTGCTGCGAGGATTTTATGAGGATTCATCTTGGTGTATGTGCACATCATGTTGCTGTTTAATGGATGAGTGCTTATGCATATGTGCCATACATAGTCAGGACTGAATCATATTAGTGCTATGAGGCATCGGGACTCTCCTGAAAAATATTTGGAGGCAACATATTCCACCAATTAAATCAAGTTGATTTTCAAAGTGGGGCATGTTTTATAGTCTGTTTTTGGGCTCCCAACCCAGTGATTCTGCAACCTTTTTGGTTGAAGAATGTATTTTCAAATGAGTTAATGATCATGGACAGAGTTCACCCTGAATAGTGTTGGTTTGGGCAGCGTGGGATGGTGTTAGACCCAATCCCATGTATGAATTGGAGCTGGGTTTGGTCAGCTAGCTCCTTTTCTCAGATCTTCAGATGGCTCAGGACAGAACTGTCACCATCCCCTCACCTCGGACCCCATTCAGGAAGAAAGCCCCAATTCTTCAGGGGCTGCTGACCAATCAAATGGCAAATGGTGCTCTGGTCTCGAGCTGCACTACTGGCACTCTCACCAGGACCAAGTTAGCAGGCTCCAGTGAGAGGTTGGGGGAATGTGATTGATGGCGCAAGGTTGGGGGGAGGGGGCTGTGGCGCAGTGAAGGTCATCTTCAATGGGCACTTCTGCCTGCACCCAGAAGCGATTAACTGGCCACTTAAGGGCCTCATTATGCCCATGGGCAAGGGGGTTGCCTGCTGCAGGTAAGATACCCACTAGGGGAGACAGGTGGCATGCATGGCATGGTGCCATGATGCCTAATTTAGTGTCAAACCAGAGTAAAATGGGCATGGAATATGGCCTCGTCAATTTCCCATCCATATTTTATATTAGTACTCGTGATATCAAGGCATTCTGGCACCTTTCCTCTGTGTTACTCTGTAGTTAAATATTTTCATGTCTATCCTGTTTTGAAGAAGACTGAACTCAGCTGGCACCCACCACCAAGCATGCTGGTTGCAGGGTTTGCCAGTATGATCTTCCATCTGAACTGTTCTAAGTGTTCATCATGTGTGCTTTCCTCTGAGGTGAGACAGCCAGCCCATCAGCTGTACATGTTATGGCCATACCCTGCTCCCACTTACAGAAGGTCCACATCAGGCTGCCATTCATTTGTGCTCTGCTTCATCTGATGCACTTAAGAAGGGGTCCTCAACCAAAATAGTTTGAGAATCACTCAGGAACTTGCAAATGGGCAATAACTGTTCTCTTCTCCATTAGTTTGCTTTAATTGATACCATATTTTGCTGCCAAACTTCCTTCAAAATATTCCTGGTGTTTTATGGCACCAACCTGGTTCAGCCTTGACTGTCTGCTACATAAGGAGTCACCTATTCCGGCAGTAAGATATGTGCACGTACCAAGATTAATCTTTACGTTACAGAGCTTCGGAAGATCAGGTCAGTTAGTTGTTAATGGGTGGTCACTGTCAACTAGTTTCATACTGAAAGTGGTTGGTTTGGGGCCTAAATCATCTTATGTCTTGATCTCTGTGATGGTTGTAAACCAGCCTTGTGAGGTTCTAATTGTGGTTGGACATTTTGTCAAATTTCCACCTCTCTTTACCATGGCTTTACGATTAGGAAGTGGTCCATCAGAACTATATCTAAGAAGGGAATACTGAGTCTTAATGGTCTCCTTGCAGTTTATTTAACAACAATAGTAGACAAGGCTTAATCAAGCACATGGACAAAGGAAGGTCTGAGCAGATGGAAGATAATAGTTGAAGGAAAAGACTAAAACGTACAGAAGCAGAGAGAGTCGAGCTTCTTCCATATGGTTTTGATGCTTTGCATTATAGATATTCCCAACCCACTCAGAGCCATATAATCCCCTGGGGAAGAGGTACAAATGGAGACCTGCTTTGTAGCAGATTGAATTTAATCAGTCGGTGGGCGAAAGTGGGTCTTTCTCACACAGTTCAAACATTGGTGCGATTAAAATTAATTTGTCTTTTGTGTTTCAAAATTAACCCACTCAGAATAGCTGAGCACAATTCTGTTCACTTTAACTGTTGTTAGGGAGAGGCTGACTAGTCTGGGGCTATTTTCCCTGGATTGGAGGCTGAGGGGTGGCCTTACAGAGGTTTATAAAATCATGAGGGGCATAGATAGGGTTAATAGCTTTTGCCAGGATAAGGGTGTCCAAAACTAGAGGGCATAGGTTTAAGGTGAGAGGGGAAAGATACAAAAGGAACCTAACGGACAACTCTTTCATGCAGAGGGTGGTGCATGTATGGAATGAGCTGCCAGAGGAAGTGGTGAAGGCTAGTGCAATTACAACTTTTAAAAGACATTAGGATGGGTATATGAATAGGAAGGGTTTAGAAGGAGATAAAAGGTACTGCAGATGCTGGAGAATCCGAGATAACAAGCATGGGGCCCACCACCAAAGACATTTTTCCCTCCCCACCCATATCTGCCTTCCGGAGGGACCACTCCCTCCGTGACTCCCTTGTCCGCTCCACACTCCCCTCCAGCCCCACCACACCCGGCACTTTTCCCTGTAACCGCAGGAAGTGCTAGACCTGCCCCCACACCTCCTCCCTCACCCCAATCCCAGGCCCCAAGAAGACTTTCCACATCAGGCAGATGTTCACCTGCACATCTGCCAATGTGGTATACTGCATCCGCTGTACCCGTTGTGGCTTCCTCTACATCGGGGAAAGCAAGCGGAGGCTTGGGGACCGCTTTGCAGAACACCTGCGCTCGGTTCGCAACAAACAACTGCACCTCCCAGTCGCGAACCATTTCAACTCCTCCTCCCATTCCTCAGATGACATGTCCATCCTGGGCCTCCTGCAATGCCACAGTGATGTCACCCGAAGGCTGCAGGAACAGCAAATCATATTCAGCCTGGGAACCCTGCAGCCCAATGGCATCAATGTGGATTTCACAAGCTTCAAAATCTCCCCTCCCCCAACCGCATCCCAAATCCAGCCCAGCTCATCTCCACCTCCCTAACCTGTTTTTCCTTTCACCTATCCCCTCCTCCCATCTCAAGCCACACCCCCATCTCCTAGCTACTAACATCATCCCGCCCCCTTGACCTGTCCGTCCTCCCTGGGCTGACCTATCTCCTCCCTACCCCCCTACCTACACTCACCTTTTCTGGCTCCATCCCCGCCTCTTCGACTTGTCTGCCTCCTCTCCACCTATCCTCTCCTCTATCCATCCTCTATCCGCCTCCCCCTCTCTCCCTATTTATTTCAGAACCCTCTTCCCCTCCCCCATTTCTGATGAAGGGTTTAGGCCCGAAACGTCAAGTTTTCCTGCTCCTATGATGCTGCTTGACCTGCTGTGTTCATCCAGCCCCATGCTTGATATCTAGGGTTTAGAGGGATATGGACCAAATGCTGGCAAATGGGACTAGATTAATTTAGTATATCTGGTCGGCATGGATGTGTTGGACTGTAGGGTCTATTTTCATGCTGTACAACTCTATGGCTCTATGACAGTGTTCATTCACACAAGGAAGGGTCGATTCAGATCTAAGAAGTAAAGCTGCACCTCCATGTAACATCCATACATCTAGCTCCTTGATGTGTGATATAGGGTGCATGGAAAGCATCATCACAAGGTGAATACTAAGGAAATTCTGACCGTCCTTGTAGGATCATTTAGAAGTCAGTTTGGATCAAATCACATTTTGTTTGAACAGAAGATTAGTTGAATATATTCTGTGCTGTATGGAATGTTATAGATTTGTCTTTTGCTGACACTCAACCTTAAGTTAACAGCCACCCAGGTAAATGGAGTTTCTGCCAGTGATGAAGTAGAATATGTATGAAATGAAGTGGTATATAGAGTATGCTGATCAGCTATACTGATAAGCAAGCTCCTGAGGAAGTCTGGTGTGGATGGTACATTGTAAAGCAATTTTGCACTTAGTGAAGCCCTTCAGACTCAGAAGCTTACTCTTGTCTTGCAGATATCAGTGTGAATGTGGACGCAGAATTACAATGGATTCTGCCTTTGACTTTCTGGTAGGCATTTGTTGGTAAGTCACTGGATAGTGAGTCACTGCCGCCATTTGGCATCTGTACGGCTGGATTCTTCAGTCTGAGGCATGTAGCATGGTCAGCAGTGCAAAATGGAGGCTTGTTTTCAGGCATCACATCAGGCTGTGCTCAATCAACTCGAAATGCAAATGGCAGGAAGAGCAGGACCCCAGTCAATTGGGACTGGGCAGTTTATCTAGTTCCATCAACAAATTGCATTGCTGCAGCACCTTCAGCATGATCAACACGTCCTCAGTTGCCTCATGGGAGGATAAACAGACAGAATTTGACACCAGGCGAAACAAGGAGAGATTAGGACAGGTGACCAAGCACATGGTCTAAGAGGCAAGTTGCAAAAATGGCCTTAATGAAGGAAAGAGATGTGTGGACACATGAGGAAGAAATCGCTGAATTAGGACAAATTGCTGAAGGCATGGCATAAATAGTGCTGTGAAGAAAATTAAGGATGAACAGGATGTTGGATTTGGAGGCACATAGGGATCTGCGAAGATTGCTGGTCTGGAGGAAGTTATAGAGATCAGCTACAGAGGGGTATGAATATTAATTAACCTCTGAAGACATACTCTGGCTGCAGTGAAATAACTATTCTGCAGTGTTTTTGGATATCAGATTAATCCAAGAATCAGCCAAAATCTCACCTTCAAATGCAGTGCCCATTCTCCAGTTCATGCCAGATGCTTGCTTAGGTCACCTGTGCAGTGACTTGGACTTTCAAACTGAGCTTTAAACCTGACACCAGATCCTATTGTTCTGCCGGCCACACCTTTACCTCACTTACGTTTGACTCTGAAATGTCATAAAGTCTGGACCGTCCATGTTAAACAAAAGCGCTAAATTTTTGGCTGAATTGAAAAGATTCACAATCGGAAGAGCAAATGAGTTTTCCCAGATGGTTTGACCGATAAATATCCAACCAACACCACAAAACAAAAAGAGAAGATCTGATCACTGATCCCATTTCTATTTGTGTGAGCTTACTGTCCATGCCACTATTGGCTGTTGCTTTTCCTATGAATACACTTCAAAAACTATTTAGTGGAGTGCTTTGAAACACCCTGAAGATGAGACAGAAAAGCAAGTTCCTTTGTTACCAACACTGGAAAAGGAAGCCTTTACCAGTGTAAACCCACCTGCAATGTGGTGATGGTGGTTGCTGTTCATTTAGGGAGTTTGAGCAGTGGTGACAACACACTGTTACATGTGTGTTGCAGACTGGAGTTATGGATGGTCTGGTTACAGCCTCCAACTTTCTTCCCATCACTTTGCTGACCAGGAATCGTCCCACCTCTTATCATCGGCCTTTTGGCGTGTGTTGGAAGGACTCGGTTGATACCCAATCATTTTCGCTGCATTTTGAACCCCACCTTGCTTGACCATTAACTTCTAGAGCAGGACTCCAACCTAGGGCTTCTGACTCAGCTGCAGTGCCACTACCCATTTTACTGCAAGGCCTCCCATTTGCAACATACCTACATGTAAGAGGCAGCAGCAAAAGAACACTGAATCACTAGCCCACCTGCTCAAACGCAATATTCTGTGTGAATATGAGAGCAGGAGGTTTTAGCAAATCTGAATAGAGTAGAAAATGGACTGTTAACTAGAACATGAATAAATTAGTTGAGTCATGGTCCATTATGAACACTTCCCTCCTTACCTGAAGCATATTGAACAGAGTTAGTGACAATTGAAAGTGTCCACGTATGGTGCACTTAATGTAAACGAGGTGACATTTAGTAGAGTATACAATATTGTCAGCGCACATAATGGCTAATGTTTTGCATTGTTAATTGAAGTAGGTAATTGAGCTGGCAAATTAAATATTCATATAATTTAATTTAACCATTTGTTTGAGGCCATTAAAACTGTCATGTTTAACGATTTACTGATTTGATAAACTTGCACTGTTGTTATTCTACCCCTGCCTCCACCCCCCCCCCCCCAAATAATCGCTCAAGTCTTAGTACTGGATGTGAAATTTGGGGGCCAAAGGAGAAATTCTCCACACCGCAGTCATGATGTGAGTGTTTGGTTCCAAACCCACCGCCAGTTGTTAGTGACCATGGATACAGTTGTCTCATCAGTCAGAAGAAATGGATGATGTAGCGCTCTGTAAGAACAACACAGCTGTTCTTTGTTTATGCTTAGAATATAGTAGAATGGTACAAAGTGTACTTTGTTGCAGATGCCTTTAACTCCTTTTCTATCTTGAGCAGCATATTTCATCAGCATACCTGCAGATTGAAAAGTTTTTGCAGCCAGACTTACATTTATTCACCATCTTCCACAATTCTAGGGTGTCCCAAAATACTTCACCACCAACAAGGCGCTAATTTTTTTTTGAAGTATCCTGGTTGTGGTTTTGTGGGGAATTATGGCAGTCAATTTGCACATAGCCAGCTCCCCCAAAACAGCAAGGAAATTAACGGCTAGTTAATCTGTTTCTGTGATTTTGATTGGAGGATAAATGTCAGCCAGGACCCTGGGGAAAACCCTGCTAACTACCTCAAATTGTGCTGCAGGATTTTTTGACTTCCACTTATGAGGGGCAGGTGGAGATTTGGTTTAATATCTTATTCAAAATTGAGGATGAAATACTGAGTAAAATGGGACATTTAAAACTCTGACCCTTTTTACACCCAACACCTATGGGGTGATATGATGCTGTGTGATATCATTACATGAACATTGACCAGGTTTGTATGAAATTCCTTTGTCTGTTCCTTTAACAAAGGCTTTACCAACATTAATTTAAACCTTTTAAAATAGCAGGCAATTGAATTTAAAGCAGAGATATTTAGAATTTACACAAAGATATTATGGCACATTTCACCCTTCCAGTTTTTAAAGCATTCATCTTTGAAAATCCTCCCACTCCACTGTCTGATTACATCAGATTTCTGGTCTGATTTTGAACCTGGCTTTGTTACCATCTGTCTAGTATGCATTTGATACACATTCCGAAGTATCCAAACATTAGGCTTTAATTCACTTTTAAACAAAAACAATTTTAAGAAAACATTAACGAGACAAGAGTTCGTACTTCACAGGAAGTCAGAGGAAAACTTGTTATGAATCAATACCTGAGGGAGCTTGGTGGAGCACTGGATTAACACATTGTCCTTTCCTCTGGGACCTGGCTTTGCTTCCAGACCAGACTGACTTGATAATAGAGCCTTTGTTATGAAGGCTCCTAAGTGGGCAGTTTGAATCCAGTTCCCAGCAATGTATGACTCCCCATAATTCTGCACTAAAGCAGCCGATAAGTTTAGATTCATTTATGCTGGGTTCAATCCAATTTAGAACTAACAGACTGGACATATTAACAGATCTATATTAGCACACAGAGACCTGGCAAAGGATCTGGAAGTAGCATTTGACAGGCATTTATATAGCGCCTTTCACAAACTACAGGATATCCCAAAGTGCTTTACAGTTAATTCAATAGGTTTGAAGTGTAGTTACTTCTAAAATTTGGCATTTAAACTTAGCAATGCCTCACAAAGGACTCAAGGATCAGAAACCCTGTTTAAGTGATGTTGGTTGACAGATTAAATTGAGATGGAGATAGGAAAGTGTTTATACCTTCTGTAAAATATTGTATGAGATCTTTTACATTCACTCAAGAGGGCAGACAGTCCTGTCTTTAACATTTAATCTGAAAGACAGCATTTCCGACTAGCGTCTCACATTACTCTAGATTAAGTGCTCAAATCACTGGAGTAGGATTTGAACCGACAATTTTCCCACTCAGGGGCAAGTGTGACATTGCTGAATGGCTAAAAGAAATAACAGAATGCTGGGATTAGTATCCAAAATAGGAGGGTAGTCACCAGAAGTTACATTTGGAAAACTCTTGCAATTTAGTTGCCATGCCACAAAATATATATATGCAAAAGAATATATGCAGCAGAAAAAGCAAAACCACAGATGCAAAGCACGAAGAATGTCAGCTGTCAAGAACAATTAGCTTCCCACTGGAACAACTCAGCACCCCTAACACAGAAAAGTGAACCACGGTGGTGTACCTTGGAAAAGAAAGTGAAGCAAACTAGATTTAGTAGAAAAAAGTGATCAAAGAGGTTGCTAAAGCGGATTGAAAGAACAGACACGGGGTGCAAAAGTAAATTGAGCTTGAGGGAAGGAATTGCAGAATATGCTGTGTGGCTGAAGACATGACAACCAATGATCAGGTGAAGTTTGCATAGAGGGAATTTAAAAATATGTAAAATGATATTAGCAATGGACAAAGTAAACCCAGACTTTTACTTCCCAGAATTGCATAAGACAGCAATAAACAACATAAATAGGACATATTATTGAATCAATTGGATTCAAATCATGCTGAACTTAACAATGCTGTGGTTAGGGTGCACCTTGAAGATTGTGTATAATCCTGGCCATTGTGAAGAGGGTGCCATTCAAGTCCAAACCACAGCAACAAACCTGTAGCTGGCTGTCACACCTCTGAGGCAGAGGGTTGTGGGTTCAAGCCCCATTCTATGGGGTGGTCATCTAGTCAAGGCCAACACTGTAATCCTATAAATGGATCTCAGCGAAAGGCTCCACAGACAACCAACCCCTACCTTAACTGCTTTCACTGGCCACCATAAAAATAATTAATGATAACTTATGGAAAGCATAAATATTTAATTCCTTTTCACTATAAATGCGATAAATTTATGTGCATTAATTTTTGTTATTAAATATTATAAGTAAATTATTACTCCATGCCAGAAACAAAAGTTTGCAGATTTTCATATTATAAATGTTAATTCTAAAAGTGAGGAGATTTATTTAAAACATTATAAAATCTGTTATAAAATCATAGTGATTGCGTACTTTTGAGAAACTAAAACATATCTTATATCTATACAAATCAAGCAAAATCAACAGTAACACAGATTTTGCTTATAAATCTGTACTTTGTTGATGTTTACGCATGTGATGACTCATTCTGTGCACAAGAAGAACAGGTCTGTTTGTAAAGCATCACTCAGTTGGTGGGGATGAACCTGTTCTGTGGCTCAGCATTAACCGAGACATTGTGTGTCAGTGACTTACATTTAGGACCAGCCTGAGGACCACCTTAATGATCCTTACAGGCCACTAGTGGTCCATGAACCACACCTTGTGAAACATTGCTACACAGTACTCCATCAGCGCTGCACATTGAACCAAAGCATTATCTTCCTTCCCAATTAAATGCAAAAGGCCCAATTCCACCGTTTTTAAGAAGAGCATGTTCCCCAAACAAAATTTAGTTTTCAATCTTAGTTCATTGGCTGTGAAGTTTGGGATGTCCTGTGATTGTGAATAACACTATGTGAATGCGTGTTCTCTTTTATTGTCGGTTGAGGTTGAGAAAAATACAATTATGGACTCTTAATGCAGACATATGTGTTTGGGAACAGAGCAGCTGTAGTTAGTGCAGCATTAGGTCTGCTATATTACACCTTTGGATCATGCCAGTCAGGAATCTGAGCTCCAGTTAGTGCTTCAGTGAAGGTTTCTGGTCATGCAGTGTTCAGAATCCACTAATGTCACACCAGCTGTTCCTTACAGGCAAGGCATCTGTGAAATTGCCGGGGCTAACAGATCCAAGAGAAATGTGAGGTGGCTGGGGAAGACTGTGCTTGAGGTCTCTAGCATGAGGCCTTTGAGATTTATGCTTTGCATTACTCCAGTGGCCGGCTTGGATCCTGCCAAGTCAGGATGTTTACTGGGGACGAGTAAACAGGTCCTGTTAAATCCAAGCAAAAAAAGACCAAACCATTAAATGTACAACTTCCTCCTGGAGTTCAAGGGTAATGTGAAAACATGGCTGTGATCCAAGTTTCCATTTCTTCATTGATAAACATTGTCCAGCTCAACTGAGATGAATGTGGATATGAGACTGGACTTGGGACTCCAATTTGTGCCAAATCCAGCACAAACACAAACAGGGAATAAGTTGGGTCCACTTGCATTACTAGCTATTCGACAGGACATGGGTTTTTTAACATAGCAGGTCACACATGCATTTACCGGCCCCCACCCCACGTCCCCACCTCACCATAGGGGAAGAATGTGTGTCTCTGTGCTAACAGTATGGAGGTGGGACAGCTAGCAAACAGGAATGCAGAGGTAAAAGGGAAAGGGAAGGAAATGGTGAAAAGATTACATTGATTTAAGAAAGAAAAACATCTAGACTCAACAGAATGACATATCTGTAAAAGTGCAGGTCCCTGTTGTCCTTAATCTGCGGCAGTCACTTCACATATTAATCTCTAGGCCTTGATTACAGTATAATGTGAAGTTGCCTTGTGTAAAATCAACTCAACATTACCTCCAATAAATGGCAGCATATTAACTTTTTTTCACACCCTGGACTAATTAGGAGGATTTTTTTTAATTAGTCTTGAATCTTTCTGAATAAATTCATAATGAAGTGCCAGTAATTTATACTTTCAAGAGAGCTGTCTAGTCCAATTCAAGTGACCTGTAGTTCAAGACCATTCTAATCATTTTTCTGTAATGAATTGAAACAGCTAAAGGGAACAGAAAACAATTTTAAACACAGTTGTCTGACTTACTAAAAGTCTGCATTGTTAGAATGTTTGGAATGAGAATGATGGTTTTGCTGTTGAAACGCAAGACAGTTACCATGTAAAACTGAAATGCTCTTAAAAAGTGAAGATTGAATCAGTCAGTAATAATAGATATGAATGTCATTACAATGAATCATTTTGTTAGTGAAACGCTGTTTTTTTTTTTGTTGCAACAGAAATGCCTAAATGCTTTCTTGAGTGAATGGATGGGAGGGGGAGATATTCAGGGTGAGTGGAAGGAGGTAGTTGGATGATGGGTGCGATGTGCTGTTAAAGGGAAGTTAAAATGATTGAGGCTATTTGAAGATGTGAAGAGTTGCATCCTTCTGTGGGCAGGGTATAATTTACAGAGCCGAAAGTGGGCGTGAAATATCTCCTCAATATCTGTGTTTGGCAGCAGAGATGAATGCATACATCAGGAAACAATGTTTACGTGTTTTATTCCCTTATTCTAGCCTGTCAAGCTGTCAAGAGTAAGCTAATGGCCGCCGAGACAGCAAAGCATAAATGCAAGAATGGAAGCCTGTGAAAGGACTTGAAGAGAGGGGTTGTTGTGGTGGACACTTAATTTGAAAGGAGCTGAAATTACACAGTTTATTAAATTAAATATATGCTCAGATGTGGGTCTAGGAGTAGGAAGGAGACAGAGACAGACAAGCACAGTGTACAAACAGCACAAGGACTGTTTAAACTGACCAAGCATATGGTGACAGAGTGCTTCTTTTTACAACCAATTCAAATTAATGGGGTAACCTTTTGTTTTGCCTTAAAAAAAACACTTCTTCGTAAAATTACTTCCCAAAAATGACGCCTTCCAAGCTGTTCTCTGGATTGGGTTGGGGGACACATTTTAAGTTTAATTTTAATTTGAGTTTAATTTTAAGCTTCAATGAAATACAAACAGAAGGCTGCAGAAATGTGAGGATAAAACACAGTGACGTGTCTTTAATGTCAGGATTGATAGTACATTCTCACTGTGGACCCTTGAGCTGGAGTCACATATGATGCACAACACAGTTACAAATGTGTGATTCAATCAACTTTACCTATGCAGTCATCCCACTGAGTACCCTTTTCTGAATCTCCCCTGTTCCTCAGAAAAGTTTTTTTTCTAATTCCCAATGCGGGATCTTCATCAGCCTGGGTTGCTGATAGCGTAGTGCAGTTGGGATTTAATTTGGGATTTTAAAGAAAGGTGAATGAACTTTGTAAGGACCATAGATTATAGATAGTTTCTGCTGGTTATGAAACAAAGAGGATCAAAGTTGAATCAATTGAGCATCAGAGACTTGCACTATCTTTAATCTGCTAGTTAGACTGTATTGGATGCAGAAACAATGGCAAAGGTTTGATTTAGACCCTGTGATTTCTGCTTCATTAAACCACACACCCTCAAACCTGATGAGAGGAATTGTTGACTCGTAATTAGCCACATTTGTGAATTAAGATATGAAATGTAATTTTTATAGGGGCTAACTCAAAGACACTAACAAGTTTGTATTGCTTTGTTAATAAACACTTTAATCCTTTAGTTAAATCAAAAGGCAAATATTGGGGTATGCCTATCCTAGTGTCTTAATAAGCTGTGAATCATTGAACACCACTTCTTTTTGAGCCTATCTCTTTTCACTGGGCTTCAGGTCACCTGTTCCAGCATTGCCTTATGTGGCTCGATGACATTTTTTTTGCCTAATTAGACTCCTCTGAAACCCCTTGAGACTTTTTTGGTACGTTTACTGGAGTTGTACAAATTTGAATTATTAATGCAATTTTTTTACTTTCTAAGAAAGTGTATCAAATGCCACAGATCAATCTCACAATAATCAAAAGCCGGTGGGTGGGAGTGAATGTGAAGATTGCAGGTAGCAGCTGACCACTTATGGAATCATATCAATTTTTAAAAAGGTAAAGTCATCGCAAAAGAACGGCCTCTGTGTATGAAAAGTTTATAGTAAGAAATGGTTGTTTCAAATTTTATTCCAGCTGGGGTTTTAAATGTGATCAATCAACAATGCAAACTGAGGGTAGTGTAAAGGAGGAGGGAGGCTGATTTGGTGTAAATTTGTTACAATATTAAATGGAAATGATGGCATAGTGATAATCTTACTGGACTAGTAATCAAATCCAGAGGTGCAGACGAATGCTCTGGGGACATGGGTCATGGCAGCTGTTGGAATTCAATTAGTAATTCTGGAATTAAAAGCTAGTCTCACCATTACACCGACTGTCGCTGGGTTGTTCCGAAAACCCATCCAGTTCAATACTGACCTTTAGGGAGGGAAATCTGCTCTTTATTCCTGCTCTGGCCTACATCTGCCTGCAGACTCGCAGTGTTTAAATAGCCTCCGAAGCGGTCTCAATTCAAGGACAATAAGGGATGGGCAGCAAATGTGCCCTCGCCTGTGATGCCACAGCCCATAAAATACATTTTAAAAATTGCCTTTGACACACAAGCACTTTTGGCTAACTGTTCTTTCTTGATGCTTATACAACCTGGGTAGCCGTAACTTCCCATCTGGCAGCAAGCTTTAGCACCAGACTAGTTGTTAGCTTGTCAAGAATACTTCAAACCTCAGAGGTGAAAAGATATAAAGCCTTTTCCAGTATTTTTTCTCTCTCTCTCTCTCTGGAGCACAATTCATTTGCCAGCAGGTTTCTTTTAACGCACAATTTCTTGTGCATTTGCATCACCTATTGATAGCTGATCTTTAAACTGTTTTATTGTGCTCTTTGTTTTCTGCTGAAGTGGAAACAAAGGCGGACCGGTGCCTGCAAACGGTGGATTTGCATGCGGCCAGCATCAGCCGAGGAGAATAATTGCTAATACATATTTATGCGGCACAAATTTGCCATTTGTTTATGCATAAAATTATCAGCACCACAGGCTGTATATCCAGAGAAAACTGTGACCTTTTTAGTTCAATAAACAGAAATAAGCCTTTAGTGCTCAGTGAACAGATTTCAGGGTGGTAGATTTTTTTGCCAGATGATCCTGATGTAGCTGATAAAATTGGGGTAAGGTGGGAGAATTGCTTCACCCGTCTTGTAAGTCTGCTGATTTATGTGTGTATATATATATTTTGCCTAAGCAGCATCCAGCGGTCTATTTTAGGGGACTCTGGAAACAGTTGAGTGCATCGGGGCCATCCTGTCTAATTACTTCGAGACAGGGGACGCTAAAGAGGAATTAATGACAGTTGACAAGTGCAATTAATAATTAAAGCAGAGCTGGGAGTCAATGCAATAAGCAGATGACAATAGCTGGGGTAACTGTACATGACAGCTTTCATCCGTTTCAATCCGAAGTGAGCTCTCTGGCACACACACACACACATACAACCGAGAGACAAGCAGAGACAATAAAGCGCCTGTAATCTGGTCACTGTTGTAGTTGTAGACACCCCGTGGCCCAGGACGATGAGAAAGGCCTGTTTACCTTTCACAATCAGGTGTTGACAAGGCTGCTCAATATTCATTTTCTGGTTTGGAGGAGGGAAACTAAAAGTAAAAGGTTGCAAGGAGCTGGAGTAGTATTTCCATATCAGAGACTGGGCTTTGGACCTGAATGGTAATTAAACTGCCCAGATTTGATCTCTCCAGTCTGCCTATGTACAAAACCCTCTCTTGTTTTATGCTAGACAATTGACAGTTACACCACATTATTATGAGTGGTCAACTCCTGAATTAAAACACGCAAGCGTTTTGTTCCCCAGGCCTTCCATCCCCATCCCTTCTCAAAATTAAATCTCTCCCTAAACTCCCCCTCCCCCAAAAGCAAACAACTAAAGATACTGCAGAAGAAAAAGTGCTCTGAGCCTCTGTGCACAGAACAGATTACGTTTGTAGTTGTAGATTGTTTTTTGGTTAATTTTGTTTTGCGTTTAAAAGACTGAATTCCAAAGGCGTGTATAAATAATAACAATTGGAATGCTTGTCGCTGGTTATGTGCTGCCAAAGTTCGATTTATTGTTTGAAAACACTTGCTGTAATACAGGATACCTACACCTATTAGAGTGGCATTTATTTTATCGGGAAAGAAAGCTCCCCAGTACATCCCGCCCAGCACTAGGATTGTTACGGTACAACACCGTGTCACTGGGTTTAGTGCTGTGATTACAGGGTAGTCGTGAGCAGTCTAGCACTTGTCGGTCTAATGGGGCGCTGTCGCCAAATTTAATCTCATGTTAGAATCTAGACCTTTGGTTCAAACACGTCTTTTGTGTGTCTGATAACTACTCTGTCCCAGACTTTTTAAAATCTCCTGCACTGAGCACATAGATGTAGGCAAGTCTCTGATGTAGAGCAACATAAGAGCAAAGGAAGACTATTCTGCCTCCAACGTCATTCTACATCATCTTAGCACCATTTTCCTGTGCTATATTGAAGGTGTGCAGATTAGATAGATTGGCTGTGGTGAAGTGCCCCATGGTGTCCAGGAATGTGCAGGCCAGGTAGGTTAGCCAGGGTAAAAAAGGGGATAGGGTGGGGTATGGGTCTGGGTGGGGTGCTCTTCAGATGAACCGAATGGCCTGTTTCCGCACTGTAAAGAATCTATGTTGAACATAATGGAGACGCTCAACGATTGAGCGTCCACAGTCTCAGGGAAGGAATTCCAAAGATTCACCATCCTCTGAGTGAAGAAATGAAGAAATTCCACCTCAACTCAGTCCCGATGGCCCGCTTGTTATTCTGAGACTGTATCCCTTGATTCTAGACCCCTGCCCACCTCCAAACTGCCCTCAGGCACCTAAAAAGCCAGGGGTAACATAAACTTTTGTCAATTCCAAAGACTGTGTTGTGTACACTGTAGGAATTTATGTGAAAGCGATTCGGAGAGTTGTCCCTTTAGTTCAGCGTCTTTTCAAGAGTTTTCATGTGCTCTTTCCCCATCATTTGACTTTTTAATTCTGTAGTGAACATTTTGTACATTTTGACCTGGAGCAAGACAACATTTCCTCTGTAGACCATCCAATTGTAACAATTGAGTAGAATCTCACTTCTTGGGTTGAGTAACTGATGATGTGGAAGAAAAACGTCTATCTCTTAAAATCTTTTTTATTCATGGGCTTTTTGTGAAGGGTTTCTTCTCCTGTGAATTAAAATAGAGACTTTGGAATAAAAGACATTCAGCCCATTTGATTATGCTGCACCATTAATCTAGGTTGTGGTTGATCTATAACAAGTCCATTTTTCCACGTTTGTTCCGTTTCATTCAAAAACCACTCTTGGCACAATTCTTATCCGTCTTGCTAGTGAAAGGTCACATTAATGCCCAGCACCTCCAGTCTTTTGTTTTGGGGGTAGGGGTGTGGAGAGAGAGAGCTTAGAGAAAAGAGTTTCTTCATATTCATCCTATCAAAGCCTTTTGACGTTTCAAACACCCCAATCAGATGACTCTAGGTCTTCTATCGTCTATGTGTTCTTGAACTCTATTCCCCTAAACTAAGGGGTGAGACAAGGGGTGGGGCTGAACTTGACTGGGGCATTGGGAGAGGGTGCTAAGATTACAGGAGACCCAGTCTGAATTTCAGGGCTTACTGATCTGTGCTTGCTTGCTCCTCCTCCTTTTGGACCAATCAGTTACAGAGCATCATTAGGAACCACTCAAAGAAATGCAAGAAATGTTTCATTTTCACTTCTTAGCCTCAGAAGAAGTAAAGTGCTCTCCTTGCTCCCCACAAATAAATTCCGTTTCACATCAGCAAAGTTCCTCCATACTTCACTTTGCTAACCGTTCTATAACCTGACCCGCCAGTCATCTCCATATGAATGACAACCAATTCCCTTCCCATGCTCTCAACTGACAGAAGAACTGCACTCAAAGTGCACTTATTGCTCATCCCTAATTGTCTTTGAAAAGATATGAGAAGGCCTACATTGCTATCTGAAGTCTGAAGTGAACTTGACCATTCAGGCCTTGTGCCAGCTCATGCAGTTATGGCTGCACTGACCTTGTGCCAATTTTGGTGGCAAGTCTTGCCCCAATTGTGTAGGGCGATTAAATGTGTGCAATTCATTCTATGGGACTCCGGTTACAGTGTCAATCATTCTATTTGACAAGTTAGGCAAATATTGCAATCTCACAATACGTGACAGTTGTTTGGTTCACACAAAAGCTTAAGGATTGCTGGTGGATAAAAGACATTTAGTTCATCTTCTACAGTCTTGGTATTTACACAGTCATGGGGTTGACTAATCAATCTCTGTTAACTAGCCTACAACAGAATCAAGCAGCCGGTGAAGAAGGATTCCCATCCCCTACACAGACATACACTGGTTCAATGCAAGTAAACTACACATGCCAGCTATAAAATCCTCCAAATAGGTTCTAGACTCGTGCTCTGCAATGCAGGATGAGTGACTGACTTCAGATTGGTCTAAATGCCTTGAATTTTGGCATGTTTTTGTGATGAGAAAACAGTCAGCCCATCCGTAGCTCACAGACAGAGGCCATTCAGGCATTGTGTCTGTGCTGGTCAACAAATATCTGACTACACTAATTCCACTTTCCAGCTTTTGGTCCACAGCCCTGGCGACCACGGCAATTCAAGCGAATATCTAAACAAATGTTATATAAGAGTTTCTGACTCAACTGTATGTTCAACAAATGAGTTCAGACTCTCACCACTGTCTGAGTGAAAAACTTTCTCCTCGATCCTCCTCTTTGTCTCTTACTTTAAAACTATGCCCACAAGTTATTTACCCCTTTATTACTGGAAACAGTGCCTTCCTATACACCATGTTTATCTTATAATCTTATTTACACAACAGGTCCCCTTTCAGCCTTCACTTTAAGGAAAACAGCTATCTAATCCTTCCTCGTAGCTCAGATTTTCCGGTACAGTTAAATCTCCTTTGTACCATCTCTAGTGCAACCATAACTTTCCTATTAATGCGGTGACCAGAGCTGCAAAAAATACTTCAGCTATGGCCTAGCCAGTGTTTTATACAATTCCAGTATAACCTCTCTACTCTTGTATTCTATACCTCCGCTAATAAAGGCAAGTTCCCATATGCCTTCCTAATCATCTCATCTACCTGACCTGCTACCTTCAGGGATTTGTGGATATTTATGGATATTGATCTGATAATTGTCGTTGGTGCAAAGGTACATACAGCAATATATAAATCACAAGACATAACTCAGGATCAAACAGTTGCAAAGCATAAAAATAGTCATAAAGTGGAACTGCTGCAATACCTTGTACTTGCTCCATTTGCAGAGCTCCAGAGATTGACACAATTGATGATCCCTACTGGTTAACTCATCTTCTTGGTACTTTACCAACATTAGGGCAAAATCTAAGAGATGTAAAAACAGCGACCAATCTGCCATGACCCACCTATAATAACAATAATGCCCTTAAACAGATTTCAGGGTGGATTTACTTTGGAGAAAATTATATTTCCAATCCTTCTCACTGTGCAGTGAAATTTAATGAGGTGCTTGCTGGAGCATAGGAGGTTGAGGGGCGACCATATAGAGGTTTATAAAATCATGAGGGGCCAAGATAAGGTGAATAGCAAAGGTCTTTTCCCTAGAGTGAGGGAGTTCATAAAGCTAGGGGACACTTTTTTAAGGTAGGCGGAGAAAGATTTAAAAGGGACCTGAGGCGCAACTTTTTCACACGGAGGGGGGTGGCTCGTATGTGGAATGAGCTGCCAGGGGAAATAGTATATGCAGGTACAGTTACACCATTTAAAAGAAATTTGGATACTTGTATGAATAGAAAAGGTTCAGAGCAATATGGGCCAAATGCAGGAAGTGGGACTAGTTTAGTTTGGGTAACTTGGTTGGCATGGACAAGTTGAACTGAAGGGTCTGTTTCTGTGCTGTATGACTCTATGGGTCTATAAAAGCCGAAAAATACCCATTCCAAAGGTATTCCATAAAAAAGGGTAGGAATTGATGGAGACTGTGAAATATTGTATAGAATTAACTTTATGTGTACTGGATTGATCTGTTGTTTAATAATCAAACTCAGACAGCTGTAGAAATCAGGAAAGAGGAAGATCTGTTGTCCAGTCATCAGTGACTTAATGATGATAATCCTATCAGAGGCAGACTGAACCTTTTCCACACCTTCACTATTTACTTCCTTTTATAACCTTTTGCATTTGAGTCTGAAGTTTATTGGTTTATGCCCTAACCTAAGTCTTGGACGCAACACCTAGATTGATACTTCAGTAGAGTACTGAGGGAGAGCTGCACTGTCCAAGGTGCTATCTTACAGTAAAGATGTTAATATCGACCATTTGCCATTGGTAGTATTTTGAGGAAGAGCAGGAGAATTCTCCAAAGTGACCTGACCAATATTTAACCCTGAATGAAAATTTAAAATGAAACCATTTGGTCATTTATTTCATTGCTGTGCGACATATATAAAGTTATTATGTCACAATATTTCACAGTCTCCATCCATTTCTGTGCATAACTTGACTAGCACTTTCTTTTAAAATTTGTTCTTGGGATGTGGGTATCGCTAGATAGCCCAGCATTTATTGTCCATTTCTGATTGTCCAGAAGACAGTTAAGAGCCAACCACATTGCTGTAAATCTGCAGTCACATTTAGAGACGAGGTAAGGATGGCAGATTTCCTTCCCCAAAGGATATTAGTGAACAAATGAGTCTTTTGCAATGAACAGTGATTATGTGTTCACCATTATGCTGGCTTTTGTTTTGATTTTTGCTGAATTCAGATTTCACTATGGGAGGACTTGAACAAATGTGCCCAGAACATTAGCTTGGGATTCTCGACAATTCGTCCAGTAACATCACCACTACACTACAACCTTCCTGTTTTTCCTACATTACAACTGTAATTACACTTCCAAAACACTTTAGGGCACACTGAGATCATGAGAGCGGCTATATAAATGCAAGTTCTTCCATTGTATTTTGACTGCAAAAGAAACCAACTAGCCTTGGGGCCTTTAGACTTTACTGGGGTGGGTGGGTGGTGAAGAGGTTAAAAGTGAGATTTTAATTCCTGGCAGAGTCACGTAGTGGACGGATTGAGGCATTCATAAAACTTGCAGCGCAAGGTTCAAGAGATTTTAACTAGTGCCTGACCCTGCTGGTAGTGGGAATTGAAGCAGCTGAAAACAAACATAGGGGACATAGCGCAGCATTCACCAGCTATGAAGGTAAATGGTGGGGATTAGTTGGAGAGACAGAAATCTGGAGTTACGGGGTGGGGGGGCAATGAATCTTTGTGATGCCTGGAGTCCCAGTCTATCCCAAAAGGAAACTAATCAAACTTGGATATTAGTTAAGTGCCTACATCAATTGTGCACTCAGATCTTATTCCTGTTTGGCAATGGGTGGAACTGCTCCACCTCTTCAGTTCAATGGCGATCAGGTCACTGCACTCTGATTTTAATGTGAAATTGTTGCTTGCCCAAACCATAAATATTCTGCAGGTAGGAATGAATTTGAATACAACAGTATGCACATCTCTACTAATTAACCATTCCCCAGTTAGTGCTAAGAAGGTGGATGGATGTAGTGTAAAGTGTTAATAGCTAAATATGTAAATAGTCTGGATAATCAGTGATATAACAGGTCACGACTTTAAAGGGAGATGGTCCTATGTACATCCTCATGCTACGCCTCATCCTGTAAATAGTTGGAAGACTTTTTTTTAATAAAAGGTAAACTTGAATTGAATTAGCTTTATTATCACATGTACTTAAATGAGTACAGTGAGAAATTTATAAGTTGCCACTTATGGCACCATCTTAGGTACAAAGATACCTAGGTACAGCTTCTGAAGTCCAAATTTGTAGGAAAAAGAAATAGAAATAGAAAAATAAAGAAACTTACAGCAGCTTACCATCCAGTAGAATCTATAGTGATACTGACCAACAGAATGGGCAGTTTTCTTCCAGCTAAGAGTTGGCTACATTGGCGTGGGAATATTTTAACCGCCCTATTCCACTGGCAGTGTTGAAATCAATCCTAAGATTCATTTTATTGCTGCTCTTTCCGAGATGCTGTTAGCTTTTGGCTTGGTAAAAATAGAGGCAGTTAGTGACACGATATCTCACTGTTCCCATAGGGTAACCCAGTAATAATGTTAGGTTACCAATGAGGCAGGGGCCTGGTTGAATTATCTCGGGGACATGAGTTCAAATCTGACTCTGTGACTTGGACTGAGTTAAATATCTGAACATTCTTTTTAAAAAGCGTACTAGCAAAAGTGACCATGAATGTCATGAAAAAGTAACGACAGGTCCATGAAGGGTCCTTTGTGGAAAGAAGTATGCTACTCTGGCCTGATCTGGCCTAAATGTGACTCCAGTCCCACACCAACGTGCTTAACTCTTAACTGTCCTTCGAAGTGGCCTGGCAAGCCACTTAGTTGTGAGAAGGCTGCCCGCTACCACCTTTCCAGAGCAAATGAAGATGACCAGTGGCATTGCCAGCAATACCCACATCCTGAGAATGAATTAACAGATTGTTAGAATCACTAGCTGTAGGTGACCCAAAATACCGAAGTTCCAGGCTTCATTTCATTGCAGTGTTTATCCAGCATTCCTGTACAGTAAATAAAAGCTATGTGGAAAATACTTGGAGCCGAATGTTTATCAAGTACACCACATCCTCCCTAGACTAGTTAAGGTTACTTAAACGGAGTGGGGTAAATTCACCACCTGCCTCAGCCTGGGACATGACTTGACTGGAGGCCAGTGCCTCTGATGTGTGATGCTTCCAATTGTCCAATTAACTAATTTATTTTTAAATGATTCATTCTGCAGATGTGACTGTCATTGGAAAGGTCAGCATTAAATGCTCATCTACAGTTGCCCTAAGAAGGTGGTGGTGAGCCTTATACCTGATACTGAGTGACTTGCTGAGTTTTCAGGTTTCATCCCTTAGTTGATATGAGTGAATCATTTGGGTTTTTACTGATAGCCTTTAGTAATACTAACAGCAATTCTAAAATTTACAACATGAGAATGACATTTGAATTGTCTAAATTATTAGTCCAGTGACATGACATTATCCTGATGAGATATATATTGTGCATTATACAGTAGTGCACAAAATTCAAAGAATTTTTTAATTCATTCATGGAATGTGGGCATCACTGGATAGGGGCAGCATTTTTTGCCCATCCTTAATTGCCCAGAGGGCAGTTAAGAGTCGACCACATTGCTGTGAGTCTGGAGTCATATGTAGGCCAGACCAGGTAAAGATGGCAGTTTCCTTCCCTGAAGGGCATTAGTGAACCAGATCGGAGTTTTCCAATGATTGACACTGAATTGATGGCCATCATTAGACTTCAATTCCAGATTTTAAAAAAAGTTGAACTCAAACTCCACCATCTGCCTTGGCAGGATTTGAACCCTGGTCCCCAGAACATTACCTGGGTCCCTGGATTAACACTCCAGCAATAACACTATTGGGCTATTGCCTCCTCTTAAATGTAAATGTGGTTAGAGGGAATGTGAAGTACAGAAATTGTCCTAAAGTGTACGATAGACATGAGGCATAGGTGAATGTCCATGTATTATGGTGCATTGGAGATGCCTATATAATGCTCTCAATTGTTTCCCTCAACTGTCAGGGGACAGCAGCTTGGATGGTACAACTGTTCTGTTTTTCAACTGCTGTGAAGTTTTATTTCCTTAATTATTCTGATTATTCAACATTGTGTTCTCTTCCTTGAGACACACAGTGGACTTGATCAATCATTAATAAACAAAAAGGACAGTATCAGCCAACAGCAGTTGTCCTGGAGCAAGGATGCATTTTTTTAAAAAAAAGAACCTGTGTCTTTTAGTCCTATCTTCCTGGGACATGGACCCCGTTGCTTGATTGATGTCCACCCCTCCATTCGCCCTATCCCAAACCCAGAAAGGAGTCAATGCCCCAGGAGATGAGAAATGGATGGTTAAGGGCACATATAATTGACGATAGCAACTGATCCGTCAAATCTGCCCAACACTCATGATGTTTAGAGAACAATAACCAGCCACACTCCAAACAAGCCCATTCATACAGCACCCAGTGCAACCATGTTATCATGTCCTTGGTAGAGGCATTTAAGAGAAAAACAAATCAAAATTGTTGCTAAGTCATGGCAAATATAAAGCCATTCCAGTGGTTTTGTCGGTAAAAGCACCATCTCCCACATGTCTGAGGATCCCTGGATCTGTCCACAGTTGATAACTCAGGAGACAGGAGGAGTGATGAGACTGACCATCAACTTTTGGGTGAGAGCAAAACAGACAAATCTATCCAGTGGCTCGCGGAGAACAGTGAATGGAGCATGGAAAATGTTTGCCATTATCAATCCCTATTTAGCACTTCAGATCCTGGTAGGGCATGTACACTCAAAAACACTGCCAATTCACACAGCTCTCTCATTTTCTGCCCATCAAATTGAATGAATAAAAGACTGCAGCCCATAAATTGGAAAATATGACTCCTACAGCACACAAAGTTCTGTGGAGCTAGAGGGAATGTGACATACAGAAATCCAGTCTTGTTTGCAAGTGGAAGTCGCTGAAGCTGATTTACAGCATTCCTCGTTTTCTGGTCAGGAAGGTGATGTTGCTGGCTTAATAAATCCAAAGGAGTGTGACTTTAAACTTCATTGCAGCAGTTTGAGAATTTAATTCAATTTAAGATCAGGATGTAAAAAGCTAGCATCACTCAGACGTACCAATATACTCATTCCTTGCAGCTGGGGATGCTAATCTTGACAATGATGTCAATGTCCTAAGACTGGCTTTTTAAAATGGTTTCTAAGATTGTCACCATGGCTCTGGGACCAGACGAACAATTCAGAGGACATTCACAACAGCGTTAGCTTTACAATGGAATTCAACAATAACATGAGAATAGCTGGCCATGTTGGGCTACTATAAAAGCCAACACGTTAATTACTGCCACTCTTATCTGACTTTGCTCCAAGTTCATATTGTGTGATTGACTCTGCAGCCATCTGAACTGGCTAAGTAAGTCATCCAGTTTTCAACTAATCACCAGGGCTTCATGAGGAAGGAGCAGGGTTGCCTGACAGCAACTGAGGATGACCAACAAATATAGCTGTACCAAATCACCCACATCCTGAGAACAATTACAAAACAGAACATCCTCCTCATGATTCATTGGATTTTCTGCGTGCCTTTTTATAAACTATATTAATCTGTACAGCAATCCACTTATATTTTTAATGGTTCATTTAATAAAAAGGTTTCACCCTGATTTCTGTTTTCCCTTGGGTGCAAGCTTTGCAATGATTCAAGAGGTCATAGGGTCAAGGAGGAGGCTAACACTCTGGCCCTGGTATTTTACACCTGATTGCTGCAGCTCCAAAGTCAAGAGTGGACCATGATTTAATGAATGGTGCACACTGGTCCCAAACTCAGAGCAAACTGAATCTCTATCACACATGCCCCTACAACTCCACACATTTCAATACATAACAAATCTGGAGGTAGATCCTGAGTGTAAAAGAGGTGATTGTAAAATGCCAGCCCAATTTATGGGAGTTATAGACCAAATCACATTACCACCTGCAGTCAAAATTACTCCCTCACGTCAGAACGAAGGTGCAACTTTTTCGATGAAAGGAAATGAAACATCACTTTACTGCACATGCTGAACTAAGAGGCTTTGACTGAACACGTCACGATATTAACTAAATTTGGAGTTGGAATGCATTTTCTGATGCCTTTGTGTGTGACCTTTATCCCATTTGTACTGGAGATTCTGGGGGGCATTTAGCTTCCAAGGAAAGGATGCAGAGCCTGGTTAAAACAGTTCTATTTATTTCCATAATTGGACAAAATAAGCCATGACAAACATGTTTGTCAAAGGTCACTTGCATTGTTATGTCAAAAATGCAGCAGATCTGTCTATCTTTAGTCAGTTAAACAAGAATAGTACCTTGGAGAAAAGAGCTAAATGTTTATCTGGCATTAAGAAAAAATCAGATAATGTTCAAATTAAGGATGAATTTGGAGACACTCAGAGGAAATTGGATTTGGTGGATGTTTTAACTGCATCTTGCTTGTTCTGGGAGTTGTGAGATTCCCACTGCAGCTGATCTCTTGGTGTACAATATCAGTAGCTAGCAAAGTGAGATTTCCATTAGTTGCACCAACCCGTTACAGCATGAGGGTGGTTTTTCAGGTGGTTGCAGGTCAAGAAGCTGTATAAAGATGTTTTTATACATTCATATCATATTCAAATATCAAGTGTTAGTTGCAGGTTCAAAAAAGGACCAGCTTGCAACGTGTAATAGATGATTGCTCACCTTTTTGTTATATACATATGCACATCAATTCTGATTTTATTTCTTTGAAATTGCTGATTTCACATGTGTTGGCCTCAACAGCAGATGACATGTAAGCAGGTTTTGTGCGTTTGGTTGTATTTCAGAAATCTAGATTAAAGTGGCAGGTAGACTGCTACTCGTAGTCTAAAACTTCAAATATAAAGAGAGATAATAAATCATTTTCTGATGAAGGGTCTAGGCCCGAAACGTCAAGTTTTCCTGCTCCTATGATGCTGCTTGACCTGCTGTGTTCATCCAGCCCCATGCTTGTTAACTTCAAATATAAAGGTGTTTTTTAATACGCAGTTGAATTCGAAGCTGTTTGGCTATTCTGGTGCATAAGCAGTGAATGAATTACTTGAACTAGTCAATGTGACTAGTTCTTGCATAGGTATTAATTCCTGTTGCATTCTGAGGCCATTGCTTGTATTTCAAAAGCTGTGTTTTACCCTTTAATTGGACTCTGTCCTCCATTTCATCTGTAAATTGGTAAACTATAACCATAGATGAGAGGGGATTATCTGAGGTTGGAGATGCTGTCAGCAGACAACTGGAGAAACTGCTAGAACCAGTGGCAGTACCTTTTCACCTTCGTTCACATTTTCCTCGCAGTGGGCTGGAAATGGTCAACGCTGTCTAAATCTTCCTTGTGTTTGAGTAAAAGTGTTGAGGTCATTGGTGACATCCTACTATCACAACAACAAACCCCACTGCTTCTCAGATGGGGCGGCACCATGTCTCAGTGGTTAGCATTGCTGCCTCTCAGTGCCAGGAACCTAGGTTCGATTCCACCCTCGGGTGACTGTCTGTGTGGAGTTCGCACATTCTCCCTGTGTCTGTGTGGGTTTCCTCCAGGTGCTCCGGTTTCCTCCCATAGTTCAAAGATGTGCAGGTTAGGATTGACCATGTTCAATTGCCCCATAGTGTCCAGGGATGTGAAAGCTAAGTGGATTAGTCATGGGGGTTACAGAGATAGGGTAGGAGGTGGGTCTGGGTGGCATGCTCTTTGGAGGGTCATTGTGGACTTGACGGGCTGAAAGGCCTGCTTCCACACTGCAGGGTTTCTATGATTAGCAAGCTCAGCAAAGATACAATGACAGGAATTTGATTCGTCCACAGTATTTGTAACCACTGAAAGAACATGGGCCCATATTGGATATTTGTAGCCAATTATAGCAAAATAAGAATTGCAAAGCACAGTTCATGAGTGTGATGGAGTACTCCACATTTGCCTGGATGAATGCAGCCTAACAACACTCAACAAGCACAACACCATTCAGCCTGATTGCTTGGCACTTCACCCACTGCCTTCAACATTCATTCCTCCATCATCGATACATAGTGGAAGCAGTGTATACCCATCCATAAGATAAACTACAGTAATTCACCAAGGCCTTTTCGACAGTATCTTCCAAACCTGCGTCCTCTACACCCTAGAAGGGAGACAAGAGGTAATAGGGCTATCACCAGCTGCAAATTCCAGTGCAAGTCACACACCATTCAAACTTGGAACTATATACCTGTTCGTTCACTATCATTGGGTTAACATCCTGGAACTCTCTCCTTTACAGCACTAATTCACATGCAGCAGTTAAAGTAAATAACTCACCACCACCTTCTCCAGGGTTATTATGAATGTGCATTAAATGCTGGCTTTGCCTGCGATGCGTTAAGTGGTCACATGGCTCCTCAAGCCTGCTTTTCCATTCAGTAAGATGATGGCTGAACTTTCACATCAACTGCACTTTTCTAATCTATCCTCAAAACCCTTAAGTCCCTCAGTGCTCTTAAATCTATTGAGCTCAATCTGGAATGTAATCAACAATTTGTCTAACAATTCCAAAGATTCACAACCCTCTCAGTGAACAAATATTTTTTCATTTCAATCCTAAAATGACAATTCTCCAATCAAGATTTTGTTTAGCCTGTTTCTGAAAATCGCTCAGTTTTCTATTTTTGCACTGAATTGGCTCATGACATGAGGTTCATATTGAAAACACTGGGTGAAATGTGATTGCTTTTTACGTGTTGGGAAGATGGCATTAACGTCTAATTTAAATGGTCACAAATTCAGCCTGCAAAATTGAGAAAATAAGTGTGGTGATTGTAATAAGGTCAGCCAGGTGGGCCTCATAAATATGAGCTCCCTGATTGGGGCCGTTAATTTCATCCAGTCAGGGAGCCCCGGCTGACAGATACTAACTGGAATGTCAGAAGTTCTGTTCACCCTGAGAGCTGGCTCTGAGGGAGCTGGATCAGTGTCAAGGACTCCCTACGTGCAAATAAAGGGTGACATGGTGATGGGACACTGGCCTCTGTGGAGTTACTTCATGAAGGATCAACAATTATGTCACTTCTTTATGAAAACCAAAAGAACTGCGGATGCTGTAAATCAGAAACAAAAACAGGAGTTGCTGGAAACTCAGCAGGTCCGGCAGCATCTGGGAAGAAAAAAATCAGAGTTAACGTTGGGTCCGGTGACCCTTCCTCAGAACTTGACCCGAAACGTTAATTCTGATTTTTTTTCTTCCCAGATGCTGTCGGACCTGCTGAGTTTCCAGCAACTTCTGTTTTTTGTCCCCTCTTAATGAGTCTGGTT
This sequence comes from Ginglymostoma cirratum, assembly GCA_024137785.1. Classification (NCBI taxonomy): domain Eukaryota; kingdom Metazoa; phylum Chordata; class Chondrichthyes; order Orectolobiformes; family Ginglymostomatidae; genus Ginglymostoma; species Ginglymostoma cirratum. The sequence goes on along the minus strand of JAHRHZ010000091.1, from coordinate 9,623,273 downwards.
AAAAAGCTAAAAGACTTGAATGGCAGTCTCAATCATGTTTTCACATCAGTCTCATTGACTGGATTAACACAGGGACAGGAGATTTGGCCCAAACCCAGTGAGTTGAACACAAAACCCAGTCTACAGCTCCAATGTGGTTCCGAGCGATTGCTGAGTTGTCGGAGGATCTGATTTTCAAATGACGTGTTGAGTCAAGGTCCTGTCTGCTTTGTCAGGTGGCAAAGAGCATTCTATAGAATGATTTTGAAGAAAACCATGGGATTTGAACAGTGCCTCGGTTCATATTTATGCATCAACCATCATTAATAGAATAGACTGTTATCTGATTGTTGTCTGTTGGAGTTTGCAAATTTAACTGCCATAACTCCTACATTTCAACAGTGATTACATGTCTAAAGTACTTTTTTGGTTGTAAAATAGATTGTGACAATATTAGGTGATGCAAGCCGCTATATAAATGCACATCTATTTTAAATGACAGAACTCTACCATTATGGTTTAAAAAAATCTCAAGTTCAGGCTTTGAAATCTCAAGATGACTATTTCAGTTGAGCAATGTACAACTTAAAAACCGTAGCCTCGATTATGTCACCAGACTGACAGAGACTGCACTTAGTAGCTCAATGAGAAAACCAGTGATCTGTCTCTAGATCTCATTATACCAAGTCCTGCTTTTGGACCAACAGAGAAAAGACCTTCTCACAGGCCTCCAGAAATGAAAGGCATCACCTCCACGACAGTACCTGCGATCACCTTCCCCTTTCTAACTAGACCAACTGAGAACAACTGAATCCCATTTAACAACCAGAGAATAGTCTACCTTCTCACTGGATTAGCTGAGGCTGTACTTTTTCCTTCCCGCAGACCCACACATCAGGTGCATTCCAACCATATGTCAGTGGAACTTAGGTCTATGCTCGCTGTTTCTCCTTCATTAGATCTGCTTTTAACACAATGACATGCCATTTTAACCCAAGGGGTAACTGACAGAACAGTCTGTGTTACAGCTGGTCAGACGTTACACTCTATTGCAGTCCTGCAAAACTGGTGGGTTACCTAATTCAGTCAGTTTTATGACGGTTGAGCAAAGTTAAATTGATCCATTATATCTCAGTTTATGGGCACAATTTCACTTCTTTCTGTGGCTCTGGTGAACAGCATCATCACTCTTGCAAACGGTTTCACTGGCATTGAGTTGCAAACAATTGAAATACACTTTCACCGGGTTCTGGATAGCCCTACAGTGACAAACCAATAGAAATCTGGCAATACAAGTAGTGACAGTGGCCTCTGAGTGGCTCACACGATGGTTCTCATTAAAATAAACAAAAGACTTGTTCGATAGCATCTTGTGTGACTTTTGGATATCCCAAAGTCCTTCGCAGCCACCTTTGGAGTGCAACGAAAGAAATTTGAAAGCCAAAATGTGGACACCCCAGATCTCATGACCACCATGTTCTAATTAATTTATTCATAGTGCTGTCGGTGAAGAAAAAGCAGGATATGCGGTGTGTGTGTATACGCGCACGTGTGTGTGTGTGTGTGGGTGGGGGGGGGGGGTTGGTGAGGGAGGGTTCCCCTGCTGTGCGTTGAAATAAGGCAATGGGATCCTTTATGCCCCCTGAAGAGGGCAGATGGAGCTTTGAATTGACATCTGATGTGACAGACGGCACCTCCGACAGTGCAGCAATCCCTCAGTGTTGCACCGCAGGAAAGCCCTTTCTTGTGCAACTCCTGGCGCTGTATGGGGCTGTTGCGGTGCTGCTGTAAGTTACTGACAACAGCAACGCTTGGCGAGCAACTTATTCAAAATTTCCAAGTCTGCTAGACAAGCCGCGCACTGCTGAACAAAAAGTGTCGCTTTGCACAAGAAACACTACCAGCCTCCACAATAGGACGACAAAAATCCTTGCCCTATTTATAAATTTGGCCTCATTAGTGAATAATCCAATGACAAAGACTTCTGTGCTGAATAGAACCTCATCAGGTAGACCATAGATCTGTAACAATTACAGGAAGGAACAGCTGCCGCACATTGTATTGTGGCTGTCTGTGTTGCCACATGATATGGAAACGACCGGCTTTCTGGTGCAGATTTCCATTCGTTTGTACTTTTACCTTCTAATTTTTGTACTATCAGCACAGAAACGTGAGAAAAGAAATTGAAGGCACACATTCTCTATACAATAACGCATGATATCATCGGCTCAAACCTTTGGGGCAGAAATGTCACCTCACGCTTCACTTGTTCAGACGCTTGAATTTTTAGCTCATATCGTTATGGTCATAAGAATTGATACATAAAAATGAGGAAGGTTTCAGCCTTGCACTCTCGATTGATATTAAACATATGATTTATCATTTACCGCTGCAGCACAGCTGTTATTTCTCCTGTCTGGATAAAAAAAATAGATTAATCTGAATCACTTGCAACAAGCAAAATGACATCTCTGCAGGCTGTCTCACTTGTCCAGACTGTCAGTGATAAACCTGCGAGATGGAGATGACATCGGTTGGTTTTATTATTTTGGAATGGGTTGCAATGGAAGAACACGTGTCTTTTTTTTAACAAAAGCAGCAACTTGCATTTATATAGCAGCTTTCCGATAGTAAAATGAAAGAGTGATTATTAGACAAACTGAGTGATTTAGGAAAATGTTGCGAAGAATAATCCAAACACAGAAAGATAGGTTTTAAGTAGATAGACCCTACGGCCTTGGCAGCTATAGACACAGCCATGAGTGGCGAGTCATGAGAGCTGGGGAGGCTAATGCTTGACAAGCAGAGATGTTTAAGGGCTTCAACACTGAAGGAATTAGAGTTAGGGCAATGTGGAGCCATGGGGGGAAGGAGAGGGACCACGCAGCATCATCCGATTCAACAGAGGTCTTTAGAGACTGGTGGGCACCACAGGGGCTGGGGTGCATCATTACCATGGAAAATGTTATTCTGGTTTAGTAGGTTTCCATTCATTTTCCAGTAACTGCTCGGTTCTGCTTTTATTATGGCGCCCATCAGGGGCTGCTTAACCTGACTTAAAGTTTTGTTTTAAAAAATTTAGAAATACTTAATGACAAGCTTTATGAACAAAACCACACATGCACTGAGAACAGAGATTGATTCCAGCAACTACACTGTCAACTGAGCTCCAGTATGCTTCCTTTCTCCATAGTGACCTAACGTCTACATTTAATCCTCAATTTCCTCCAATTGACTATTTCCTTAAAGCATCAACTGTTCGCTGAAGTTCAGTGACAGGGTCACCTGGACCCAAGTGGACTTCATTTATCTAAAGGTCCCAACAGTCTATTAGCTCAGTCTGGTTCTGTCCTGATCCAATGTTTGCGTTTTGTATAGATTTCTGGATAGCAGGAGTCCTGGCAGAATTCCCTATTCTGAACTCAAATTGACTAAAGCCATTTGCAGCATCCCTATTCACCCAGGTAATGCTCAATTCTCACCTTGGTAGCTTGAGAATTGGAGTTGGATTCAATTTTCTAAAACAAGTCTGGAAATTAGAAGGTCGGTATGATCTTAAAAGCTGTCAGATTGTTATAAGTATTCATTTGGTTTACTAATTGTGGGGAAATCCTGTTTAACCTATGGGTGACTCCAATCTCTTACCAACATGATCAGACACTTAACTGAAGCTACCAAGCAAACCATTCAGTTGGAATACAGCAATGGACAATAGACTGTAGCCTTGTATCTTGAGAATGAATTAAGCGAAGACTACTGGCAGAATCTTCCCAGGCCCTGAACAACATGGGAAATGGTAATAAAGTTGGCGGGGAGGGGGGGGTCACGTGAGAGATCAGCACTGTGGAGTTTCCCACTGTCGAAAGCACAATCTCCCATTTTCCAATCAAGTGTTGAATGGGGAGACGAGATCTCACTAGTGAGCAGCAAGAGGCTTATTCGCACACACTAACATTATATCATTATGTCATCTCACCTCATTGATTTGCAGTTTGCCATTCCTCCAACCACCACAGTGAAACTAGATGGCATCAATCCTTGACATGAAAGTCAGAGGGGGCCTAGTGACTCCAGCTCATCCCTTGATCCTCCAGACCTCCATCAGTCACCAACATCCCAGGGCACACTCCAATGGCAGCAATTGTATGCACTCCCATCCACTAGAACCTTCAAGTCTCTATCAGCAAGGTGGGATGCCAATTATCTTCTGTCCAACCATGACTGAGGCAAATAAAACAAACAGCATGCTGCCAACATTTGATCGGGTGCAGATCAGGACTTTTAAGATAGAACGGGTGCCAGGAGTCCTGGGAGGTCCCAGTACTGTCCAGTGCCTCCACCTGTGGTCACTGGGAGATTACAACAAATGGTCAAGTAGTGAGGAATGAGGCATGTTTGGGAAGGTAGTGCGAGAAAACTCACTAAAGCTTGCGGAGAGAAACCGACCATCAAACTGAACAAAAATGATGCCTAGCCACATCCTGCTTAGATTCAGCATTGCTTTCCATTGTCCCAGCTCCAGCAAAACAGCTCAAAGGGAGATAAGGAGATTAGTTTTATACGATGAATTGTCGTGATCTGAAACGCACGATCTGAAAGAATATTGGAAACAGAGTTAATAGCAACTCTGAAAGGGGATTTGGGTATATATTTATAAAGGAAAACTTTTGCAGTGCTTATGGAGAGATGGGAATTTGGAGAGTCGGTATGGGCACAACGGGCTGAATGGCATCTCATTGAGCAGTTAATCTATGTTTCATTCAACTTATGGATTTTCCATGCATGAGAGAAATAAAGCAAATAATTTTAAGGACAAAAGGCCTTATACTCATAATTAGTAATATACTCATAATATACTCTTATACTCATAATTAGACAAATTAGTCATTAGAACTAAGAGTTCCCCAATGTCCGATAGTGTTTTATCCCCTTTTTAGTTTCTCCTTGAGTATTCGAATCGCGATCTCTACCCATTGTCTGCGGGACTTGATAACAGTAACCTAGTTTCTCCGATCACCCCTGTCCTGGAACGGTTCACTTACAAATTGCAAATTCACCAACTTTTTGTTTCTTTATTCATTCATGGGATGAGGGCATTGCTGACCAGGCAGCATTTATTGCCCATCCCGAATTGCCCAGAGGGCAGTTTAGAGTGAACCACATTGCTGTGGGTTTGGAGTCACATGTAGGCCAGACCAGGTGATGATGGCAGTTTCCTCCCCTAAAGGGCATTAGTAAACCAGATGGGTTTTTCCAACAATCGACAATGGCTTCATGGTCATTAATAGACTCTGAATTCCAGGTATTTTATTGAATTCAAATTCCACCATCAGCCATGGTGGGATTCGAACTTGCGTCCCCAGAATGTTATCTGGGTCTCTGGATTAACAGTCCAGTGATAATACCACCAGGCCATTGCCTTCCCCACATTCTGCCACGCTGTAAGACCCATTGGAAGTGCCACCATGGTTTCTGGCGCAGTTACACTTTAATTTCTTGAGCTGACAGAAGTAATGCCAATCACAGTGAATACAAGTAGACAGGCACATAAGGGGTCATGTCATGGCTTGTGTTGTTGCACTAATAAGCACGGGTTAAGCAAATCCCACCATCACAGTTGAACCATTTCGAAAATACATGACTGAAAAGCTGCTGCCAGTAAAAGTTACCATGAGACTGTCGGATTGTCATAAAATTCTCACCTGGTTCACTAATGTTCTTTAGGGAAGGACACCTGGCATCTTTACCCAGACTAGTCTACACTATATGTGTCCCTTGCTCCATAGCATATGGTTAACCTTTAAATGCCTTTTGAAGTCACCGCGCAATCCCCATTCAGTTGTATTGTAACTTGCACTGGGCAATAAATGCCAGTCAGCAATTCATACTCCCTGACACTGAATTGATAAAAAAACACAATTATTGCCTGCTTAAAACAGGTTGGTCCCATGACAGCTGGAAATAAAAGCTGACTTTATTTTGCTTCTTATGATCTTAGATCTGGCTTTCCTCTGGTGGTGTGAACATGGCAGTTTTGTATAACTACTTCAGATCCAATCTGAGGAATTAGATTAGACCTTGATTCTATCCATCCTTATTCTTCCAAACCACATTAAAAGAGAAAGAGAAGGCCATCTCCTGTTGTGCAAGAGGCGGGAATATTGCAAAGGAGTATGAAACATTTTAGACTTGTACAAAAATGTGTAAAATGAACAAAAAGGGGACGATAGTTTCCAGTGCACAACCTTCACTGCAGACAACATCTTGTCTGGCTTATATGAACGTAGGAACATTTAGCTCTTATAGATGGTCCCACCAGTCAATAAGACAGTGGATGATCTCTTACTGAACTCCAGATAGCTGCCTTTGTCCCATATCCTTAAATACATTTAGTTAACAAAGAAAATCTATGCATCTCAGATTTATTATTAATGACTAACTGTTTGCAGATGAAAGTTCTGAACTTCTACCAACCTTTCCATGAAAAAATGTATTCTAATTATGCTCCTAAAAGACCTAGTTCTATTTTTTTGGACCTTGCATCCTAATGTTAGACATCACAATGGACAGAAATAGTTTCTTTCTTTCCAGCCAGTTTCCCTATATCTTAAAAAGTTTGGTGAAAAGTCCTTTAACCTTCTACATTTCAGGGAACTGAACCCTGGCTTGTGTAATTCTGCACGTGTCACATTTTGTGCTTTGCTCTATTTGCCTAGAATAGGATAGGAGTGGAACAGGAAAGGGGCTGGGGAGAAAATGTTTTGGGCTGAAAGTAAGGGCCAAGTTTACCATATCTGTGTGTGATGATGGGGAAATGATACTCATTCCTTTACGTTATTGCCATCTGTCTATTACAAAGAACGATCAAGCAGTATTACATGATTGTGATATGCTTGGGGGTAACAACACTAAGCTTTCTGTTTCTAAACATTGGCACCACTGTTCTTTGATACAAAACACTCAAATACTTTCTACTCAAAATACGATTTCTGTTAACTAAACAGGCTTAATTATGAACTTTAAAACCTCAAATAGTTGATTGCAAGAGAGGCTCTTCTGATCAGGTCTTAACAATGGAAATAAAATTATCTTCTCTGAGAATCTGTTTTTTATGCAAATACTGTTACTATGGCATATTCACTGTGACAACCATTGTCCTTCACATAACTTATAATGGACAGAGACCTTCAGAATTAAGGCAGTGCAACAATACCGCAGCTAATGAGACAAAATTGGCAGAGCAACTGTCTTCCTAGTTATGCATTCAAATTTCACTCCAGAGCTTTGAGCAAATTATCTAGGCTGACACTCCAGTGCGGAACTGAGAGAGTGCTGCACCGTCAGAGGTGGTGTCTTTTGGGTGAGATGTTAAACAGTTTCCGTCTCAGGTTGATAACATTTGGAAAAAGAGCAGAAACGGTTTCTATGCTGCCCACCCAATACTTACTTTGCAACTTGTACCTAAAAAAAATGAACATTATCTCATTGTTGTGGGATTTGTTATGGACAAGTTCACTGCCACAACTCCCTTCTGGACAGTAGTAATAGCTTTGGCTGTTTTGTGCTGTTCTGCATTCCTGAAATGTGCAATACAAATGCAAGTTGTATTCTTTCTGCATTCTGAAAGCTATTTCCCACAAATAATCTTATCTATTCTTAATTGAATATAAGGAATGCATATCTAGATGCATCATCTCTCATTAAGGTAAATTTGGCAGGACACAACTGAATGCATTTCTCTTGCATAGTTTTGGGCTAAAGTGGATGAAGAAAATGAGATGGCTTCAAATGCACTGTGAAAACTCACCAGCCCACACATATGGTATCTGTGAGTCTCAGCCAGTTATAAATTAATTAAAAGTTGAAGTGATCCATACTGGAAAGGGGATCATTTTACTGGTAAATAGCTCATTCTTTTGTGCCACTTAGCACAATTTCATTTCTGCCCATCATTGTCTTTCATTGTTCTGTCTGTCACAGGGGGTCTGGACAAGCAGCAAGCCAAGGTTTCAGCTAATGACAGGAAGTCTTTAAAGTTTGCCCTGCATTTCATCTTCTCAACAGGAGTTTCAGGACACGTCTACTGTTTGATCCCCACAGTGAGATTATTGCTGTAGTTAATTAACAGATCTCCCATTTTACTTTTACTCGTCTGAAGGCGTACAGGAGGACCAAGGGTAATAATTCAAGGCCAGTCCAACTGACAAATACTTCAGGCAGAGGGTGGGCTTTCCTTTCAAATATTGCTGTTCATTTCAAGAACACCAGAACATAAATGACGCCAGTTGGCCCTTCCAGCTTGTTCCACCATAGAATTAGATCACAGCAGATCCGTTTTATCACTTCATTTGCCTGCCTTGGTTCCATATTAAAAGAAAATAACTTACATTCTCGGTCACCTTAGGCCATACCAAATAATTTTGATGTCCATACAGTGCTTCTTTGTTTGAAGCGTAGTCACTGTTATAATTTAGAGGACATAACAGCAAATTAGCACACAGCAAGCTCCCACATCCAGCAATATTTAATTAATCTGTTTTCCGGATACTGGTCGAGGGGAGGGGGTTGGGGGGGGGTTAATATTGACCAGGAGGCTTGGAAAAAATTCCTCTCCCTCCATTCTTGGAAACAATGCTGTGAGATCTTAATGTTTCCCTGAGAATGCGACTCACAGTTCAGCTTTTTATTCGAAATATGGATTTAGTTGTTTGCCCTGTTCTGGGAGCCTGCTTGCTGGAAGGTTTATTCCTGCAGGGGGGACATATACACTCTCCGTATGTATATTCTTAAATTTACGATTTGGGTCTCATTTTCCTCTCACCTCTCGGTGATTTGGCTGTTATTTCGGCACTCGATCCAAGTGAGGTCGGCAATTATTTCAAAACCAGAAAACGCCCTGTTAAAACCAGTCAACATTAACCCACACGTGCCGCGGAGCCGATTAAATATATCCGCGTGATAGTTTCACAAAACGAAAATGAAAGCAAAGCAGTGTGCTGTGAGAATAACATCTGTGTATTTAAATCGAAGCAAAGCTACAGGTCAGATTTGAACTCTCTATTCTCTCTCTGCTTTAAAAAAAACTGCCAGGCGGTTTTGCCAGCATTGCAACTTTGAAAGTCTAATTTTCTCCCAAACAGCCGCCGATTTTACTTTTGCTAAATGTGCTCCCAACATACCGAGTTTACTCTTACACTTATCAGTTTTGCCTGTGCAAAAATAAAAGTTGGACACCTGAAATGAGAAACGTAAGTGCTGGATAATCTTGGTCAGACCGCATCCATGCACAGAGGTACATAGTTAATGTTCCAGGGTGCAAACAGCAAATGCTGGAGATCACAGTGTGTCAGACAACATGCACGGTAAGACAGCAAGTGTGCTCTCTCTCTCTCTCCACGCGGATGCTGCCTGACCCGCTGTGATAGCCAACATTTGAGGTTTTCAGTGCAGATTTCAGCATCTGCAATAATTTGCTCCTATGATGTTTCAGGGTAACGACCTTTCACCTGAAACAGGATTTTTTTAACCCTTCGAATACTGTAACTAACGATTTGCTTCTAAATTCCACGCGAGTAAGGAAGGGATGGTTAGTAAATACTGGCCAGCCAGCTACGCCCACGTCCCATAAGTGATTTTTTTAAAAAAAAATCTCCTTCTTACAGGAAGCGATTTTTTTTGCATCCTCTCCAAAATTGCACTTTCAATTCCGCCAGCTGTAACCTAACCAGGTCACTGGAAGTCTTAAGAAATTAACTTTGCAACATGTAGGAACTAAGTCTGGTGCAGTAATGCTCCCAGCACTTAACTCATTGAAGAGTCAAACCAAGACAAAACGACTGGGAAAGTTTGGTGAATCCGAGTAGAAGCGGGGCGTGTCTTCAAAGGGATTTGATATTTTTATCCCTGACAACTAACCGACCCTATGGGATACCACCATCGTCAGGAACCTGACTATTTAGGACTTTGCACGTGACAGGTTCCATGTGTTTAGCGGTCAGCCGGTATGCTTTCTGTGGAATTATCTCTAGTTCCCAACTGACAAGGTAGATTGTACAGGATTGCAGCAGGTTAATCTCACAATTTTAAAAAAAAACAAATTCTCTCTGTCACGAATATGCTGGAAAGTGGCTCTGTCTGACTTTCCAAAACGGTGTCAGCCTCTTTCTGTCTGTTTTCTCCCTGTCTGTTGTAAGGGAAGGATTGATGGTTACAGTGACCGCTGACCAACGGAGGATACAGCTGGAAAACCGAGAGCAACGCTGCTTGGTGAGCTGCCGCTTGTATCCCTGAATGTTCAGCCGGTTTGGCTCCGAATCAGGAGCTGGTTTGTTCACATTCCCGCTCCAGCCTTACATCTCTCGCCCGGGGAGTAGGCGGTAGAATCGGTGCTGTAATGGTTCTGACAAGGCACACGACACTAGGTTACCGTCCGACAGGTTTATTTGAAATCACAAGCTTGGTTCTGACGGATAGAGGAAGCGCTCTAACCAAGATTCATATATATCAATGATGATAGTGGGATCTTCCTGTGTACAAATTGGCGCTACGCCCCCCATCCATTGGATTCCCTTCGATTGCGAAAGGCGCTACATAAACGCAGCTTCTTTCTTCAAGTGATTATTTCTTCTTTGAAGGAATTATATTTACAAATGACTCTAACGCCGACAAAGGTCACATCCTCCTCCTGCTCAAATAATAAAAAAAACTCATTTAACCTCTAGGGTTGAACCATATCAGTGCGCAGTAGAATTGCTGTGAAGGAGCTGGCCCGAGCAGGGAAGGTGATAGGGAACTCCGGGACCATAGAGGGGGTGCTTGGCCCTATGGCTGGGTCAAACTAAAAGAGCTCTCTGCATCACCTTCAGCCTTAAGAGTTCAGTGATTGAAGGCGAAGGGCCCGCTTGTAAAGGAAACAGGACCCGATTTGTTCAGGGTCAGTGAACGTGGCTGAAACCATCTTGTTCGTAGATACCTCTTCAAGTTATTAGGCTGTCAGTTTTGCTAGTCTGTCAGGATTTATAGCGACGAGGCCCAGGCACTGGTTGGGGGCGAGAGGGGTAAATGTCTGTGAGGCCAGAGAAATTGTATCTGACTGAACTTTAAACCCAGCTCTATCCCTACTTGCCTTCTTGCTGTTCGTTTACCTTTGTATTGATCCAGCAAACGTAAATGGATAATCCTGCAAATGCTAAAGGTTATATTGATTTTTTTCTTAAAAAGCAGCGCAAATGAAATCACCAAAGCCCAAGGGAGACATTGTGTGTAATGCTAGCGAGTCAGGATCTGTAGACTCGGTTGTGCGGTTATTCTAGTTGGGGTAACCAGAGCAATATAACCCACGAATGCAACAACTTTTGGAATGACCAGGTTCAGTTTTAGAATTTCTCCAGCACTGTCTGTTTGGGTTTCAGATTTCCAGCAGTTCTTTAGTCTTACTTTATTGCAATTTGTTGTTATAATTTTAGCCACAGTGTGCATCTCCTGTTTGCATCGGTTGCATTCCTTATGTAGACAGAGCGTGGGCATTGTTTATCTCAAATCTTGGGTTTATATTCGATCGAACACACACAACAGCAAAAAAATTGTGGTGCTCGTGTTGCTGGTCCGTCGATCGATAACTTACACTAGCCCGCGTCGTGAATGCTTGTAACCTGCGCTCTGCGCACTGACGAACCGCACAATAACGAGCTGCAAACCTGTCAATCAAACCTCACGGGTAGGAAGGAGTTAGAGAGCCGTCTGGTGCCGTACATTACTGTTTACCTGCCCGCGGAGGTGCACTGCTGCTGAACTCGTTTTACGACTCTGGGTAATGCATCAAAGATGAATGAAACATCAGGACCAGCGCAAAACTAATAATCATTGCGAGCTCAGTTTATAATCTCCCTAATGAACCATATGGAATAGCAGCTGTACAAGCTACATGGCTTTATACCTGTAAGTGCAGACATATTACTGCACATCTTTTCCCCTTTGGCAGAGGCTGATAGTCCTACTGACCAACCATATGTGCAGTGTAAGTCCTGAAGTAGCTGTGCATCAGGGTTGTTTTTGGGGGTGGGGGGGGGGAAGCGGAGGGAATATGTGAGTTGGGGCTAATGGTGAATCCATAGGAAGCCCTAAACCACCTAATATATGGCTGTGGCCCTTCCTTGAGGTTTATTCAACAAGTGACACAGGTCTGCCAAGACTACAATCCAGATTGTTAGCTCAAGCAGGGGGAAGGGCAAGCAATAGTAAAGGACAGCAACAATGAGGAGTGGGGTTTTTGTGCAATATATATCTTCTTCTCCCACCCCCATTTCCTTATCATACCCACGTAACACAAGCAGTTATGTCCAATATCACCTATTCACTTGATTTTTGATTTGATTTATGGTTGTCATACGTACCTAAGTACAGTGAAAATTTTGTTTTGTGAGCAGTACAGGCAGATCATAGCAAACAACAACATATAGCTCATAGGGTGCTTAGCCAGAGTGAGGCGTACAAGGTTATGCCTGCACAGGAGGTACACAAAGCAAGATCAACGTTAGATTTGAAATTAGAGAGGTCAATTCAGTAGTATAATAACAGCAGGAGAACTTGTTCTTGAGCCTGTTGGTGTGTGTGTTCAAGCTTCAGTGTCTTCTGCCTGACCATTTGTTACGAGTTTACAACACTTTCTGCATTACAGCAGTCACTAGAAGGGGGTGCAGACACACAGTGGTGCAGGATGGGGATGAGGGGGCTAGTATTTTGAAGAAGCCATGACATCAGACTAACACCAGTAAGCTGTGAATTAGATAGTGGCAACCTCTTAGAGGGGCACTAACACACATAAAAACCTGAACAGAACTTTGTCAAATTCAATCAAGATGTTGTTCTGGCATTTAGATAATGCACTTCAGCCCCTGAGGTGCCCACCAGTCATGCCTACGCATTACTCTACCTGCTCCTTCTCCAGGGATGCCTGGGTGTGACATAACCATGGGAATGAGGCAGGCAGTTGGGTCTAATGAACACCTGCTCAGTTTGTTGCCTGTTGAGTCAGTCAGAATCATTGTGAACCAGACCTAAGTCAGACAAGTCAGAAAAAAAATCAAACTTTGACATGACAGGAAGTCTATGTTTGATAACCTGGTGAGTGCTGCAGCCTTATTCGCCTTTCTTCAAAGTGAGGAAGTAAATTCAAGGAGCTGGGAATTTTTTTTTAGGAAGATTTGTACTAATAAGGTTAAATAAAGCATTTTGATTAATGTTCCTATTTTTAAGTGACAACAGAAGAAGATGAGCAAATAGCCAGTGAGTTTTTAAGCAATAGTTTTATTATTTAATAGAGAAATGGCAGAATAGGCAAAAAGGGGATGAGGTCCTACAGTCAGAATTTTGGGAGCTAGGTAAGAGGTTAGCAAACAGGAGCTCAAAAGTAGTAATTTCTGGAATACTCCCAGTACTACATGCAAGTAAGAACTAAATTTGAATAAACACGGGTGAATGTGTGTTTGGAGAAATGGTACTGGAAGGCAAGCTTTAGATTCTATGAGTACCGCGACTGGCTGTAGTGTATATCTAACCTGTAAAGGCTGGATGAATAGCCCTAAACAGAGCTGGCCCAATTTCCTTGCAGGGTGTTTTGCCAGTGGTATTGGAGAGGGTTTCAAATAACTTGGTAGAGATGTGGGAACCAGGAGATAATACTGGGGAGGAATATCCGTGTGCAAAGAATATTGAGAGAGACAGATAATAGTAGAAAAGGAAGTAGTAAGATATTCAATGGGATCAACCTTAAAGAGAAAGTAATAAAGTCTAAATTAGGTTGACAGCTGCATATATTTGAATATGTGGAATGTGGTAAACAAGATTGGTGATTTTCAGACACTGGTTTCCACATGGGAATATGATGTTGCAGCAATAATAAGTGACCTAACTTAAAGAAGGGCAGGACTGGGGAATAAATATTTCTGGATGTAAAGTGATCAGGGCCAAGAGGTAGGAAAGAGAGAGAATATGAGGGATGGCAGTATTGATTAAGAAGAACATTGCAACACTGGAGAGAAAGGATATTGAAAATGGGTCAAGGAGAGAATTTATTTGGCATGTGCTAAGGAATAAAATAAGGTACTGTCTTTTGGTTATCTAAAAAAGAAAGATTTAGAGGAAGAAATTTGCAAAGCAGAGATGTGCAAAGATTATAACTTTGCTTAATGGGGACTTTAACTGTCTGAATATAGACTTGGATAGTAGTAGTGTAAAGGGCAGAGAGGAGCAAGAGTTCCTCGAAAGTGTTTTCAGGAGAATTTTCGACAGTAATATACCTCTAGTCCAATGAGACAGGAGGCATGTCCAAAGAGACTGGTGCCTCAGAATCAAGTTGATCAAGTGTCAGCAATAGAACATTTAAGTGACAGTGATCACTGTGTCATAAGATTTAAGTTGGCTATGGAATAGGACACGGAGATGTCCAGACTAAGCCTGATTAACTGAGGAAGGCCAACTTCAATGCATTAAGAACGGATCTGGCCCAGCTAGATTGGAATCAAAAGAATTACAGGGAAATCTATAACTCCACCATGGGCTGCCTTTAAAGAAGAGATTGTTTAAGGTTGATCAAAGTATTTCTCCAAAAGAGAAGGAAAACACAAACAAATCCAGAGCACCTTGGCTGATAGAAACTAAGATGAAGCAGACAATGTAGATGTGGCAGAGGTCAGGTGGATAATACAGTTCAGAACCGGGTCAGGTATAGAAGATTCAGAGGATATTTGATAAAGTGAATAGGGAAAGCAAAGACAGAGTGCACAAAGAGTCTGGTAGCTAACACACAAAGGAATCTAAAAGTCTACTATGGACGTGGAGGCAGCAATCATGATTGAGGTATTGATGAATACTTTGCATCTGTCTTTACCAAGGAAGAAGTTACGGCCCAGATCATGGTGAAAAAGAAGATAGTTTAGACAGCTGAAAGGTTTAAAATTAATAAGAAGGAAGCATTGGGTAGATAACATGGTGTGGAGCTGGATGAACACAGCAGGCCAGGCAGCATCAAAGGAGCAGGAAAGCTGACATTTTGGATCTGCACCCTTCTTCAGAAATTGGGGAGGGGAAGGGGGCTCTGAAATAAATAGAAAGCGGGGAGCGGTGATAGAAGGTGGATAGTGGAGCAGATAGGTGGGAGAGAAGACGGACAGGTCAAGGAGGCGGGGACGAAGCTAGTAAAGGTGAGTGTAGGTAGGAAGTTGGAATGGGAGTTGGTCAGTGAGGAGGGAGGGGCGGATAGGTGGGAGGGAAGATGGACAGGTCACGGAGGTGGGGATGAAGCTAGTAAAGGTGAGCGTAGATATGAAGTTGGGATGGGGGTGGGTCAGTGAGGAGGGAGGGGCAGTTTGGTGGGAGGGAAGATGGACAGGTCAAGGAGGCAAGGATGAGAGGGGGCTGGTCTTAGGATGAGGTCGGGGGTGGGGAGATTTTGAAGCTAGTAGTGGATAGGTTGCCTGTGCTTAAATTTGATAAGGCACCAGGATCTGATAAGTTGCAACCAAGGATCCTGAGGATAGTGGCAAGTTGTGGAGGTACTGGCCATAATTTTCCAGTCTTCCCTGACTCGGGCATTGTGCCAGAAACCAGAGGCATTGTTCAAGAAATGGTGTAAAGATCAGCTCAAGTATTGTATGCCCATTGGTTTAATCTTGGTGCTGGGGAAGCTTTTAATTCAGGGCAAAATGAATAGTCATTTGGATAAATGCAAGCTCATTAAGGAAAGCCAGCATGGCCATTCATATTGAACTAACTTGCTTGAGTATTTGTTGACATTATAAGAGCGTTATGTTATTCATGTGGTGTCTATGAACCACGAACTTGCAAAAGGCTTTTGAGAAAGTGCCACACAAAAGTTAGAGCGCATAGAGTATGAGAAAGATTAGTAATGTGGATCTGGATTTGCTTGAGTGATTGGAAACACAGAGTAGTGGTGAAGAGTTGTTTTACAGATGGGAGTAAATTTTATGGACGAGCTCCCAGAGATCAGTGTAGGGACCTTTTGTCTTCTTCATAAATTTTTATGGTATTTCAAAATTTCAAAATTTGCAGATGATAGCAAACTTGGAAGATTGTGAAGGATGAGGATGAGAAGTAGAACTTCAGAAATGTTCATAAAATGTGCTGACAAGTGGCAGATAACGTTCAGTGCAGAGAGGTGTGAAGTGATTCATTTTATTAGGAAAATGTAGAGAGACAAGATAACATAAAGGATGTAATTCAAAATGGGGTTTTAGAGCAGACAGGCTTGAGTGTATGTGTGTATAAATCACTGAAGGTGGTAGGACGGGATGAAAGATCAGTTAATAAAACATATGGCATCTTGTGCTTTATTGATGAAACCATAGAATACAACTGCAAAGAACTTGAAGCTGTATAAAACAGTGTTTTGCTCTCAAATAGAGTATTACGTTTAGTTCTGGGTACCATGTTTTGGGAAATAAATTAAGGCATTAGAGAGGGTGTAGAAAATAATCATGAGAATGGTTCAAAGGATGAGGAACCATGAGTTATGCAGATAGGTTGAAGAGATTGGATGAGTTATCCTTGATGAAGAGAAGATTGAGAGATTTCACAGGATGTTCAGGATCATGAGGGTCTGCTTGGTAGGTAGAGAGAAATTGTTCCTATTAATGAAAGCTCAAAAACTATACAGCACCAATTTAAGGTAATTGGCTAACGAAGAATGGCGATATGATGATAAACTTTCTCATACAGCAAAAAGTGTTAGCCTCTCTAAAGGACTGTCTGAGAGTATACTAGAGGTTCAACTGAGGCATTCAAGATGGAACTGGGTCATTATTTGAAAAGGAAAAATGGACAGGGAAAAGAATGAAGAGTGTGACATTAGGTGAATTGCTCTTTCAGACTGCCAGTATGAACTTGATGGGTGAATGGCCTCCTTATGTGCCGTATTCAGTTCCTGATTCAAACGTTTTTATCCTTGTAGTTAAATGTGCAAATGATGCCAATTTCTTATTAATATTTCCATCCAGTCTGCTATAAAAACTCTAAACAATACGACCAGTCACTCACTGAGTATTTAACTGAAATAATTTTGTATTGATGTTTCTAGTGCTATTATTCTGACATCCTCAACTAGCCCATTAGCTTTTCTTTCAATGTCTCATTTCTATGAATTTGACTCAATGCTGCTTTGCTTAACCTTGTGTTATTGCTATTGGAGTCATCCTTATCATAGGTAATTAAACCCAGAGCACCCCCTAGCACAGAGTGGGATGGTGCCCTTGCTTCCAGCTGAGACTCCAACTCCCAATGAATTCCTTTCTACCTCGTTTATAGAATGAACACAGAATTAATAGAGCAGAATCAGGTTCTAATTGGCCATTGCCAGTGTTTATTCCTATCTGACACTTTCTATCTAACCGCTCAGGAGAGGAAATCTACTGTCCTTACCTGGTGTGGCCTAAATGCTATCTGGACCCACAGCAACTTAGTTGACTCTTCATTGTCCTAAGAAGTGGCTGAATAAGTGCAGTTGGAGATGGGCAGCAAACATCGACCTTACCAGTCTACAGCTTGCTGGGGGGCACCCATTTCCCATGAAATAATTGAAAAACTATCAGCATATTGCTCCGTCCCTGTCTCTCGGATGTGCTACACGAGGAAAGGTCACTAGACCCGAAATATTAACTCTGATTTTTTTTCACAGATGCTGCCAGACCTGCTGAGCCTTTCCAGCAACTTCTGTTTGTGTTCTTGATTTACCACATTGGCATTCTTTCGGTTTTTATCTTGGACATGCTTATCCAGCTTCCCCTGAGTTACAGCTCTGCCATTTGCTTCAATGAAGCCAATGTGGTAGTGACTCCCACATCCTAACCACATCTGGGTAAAATGTTTCTCCTGAACCCCACCAAATGGATTTGTTAGTAATTATTCTATATTTATGATTACTAGTTTTCATCTTCCCAATGTGAAAATATCTTCTACGCCACCAAACTATTTAATAATTTTGAAGAACTCCCCCTCCTCTTTCTCCTAAAATCTGCTCCTTTTTAGAAAGAAGGGAAGACCTCAGCCTGATAAGTGTTCCCTGATAGTTACACCCTCTCAGAGTAGGCACCATCCCCCACCACCCCAACCACCCGCACCCCCATATGTCTTTCCATTCCTTAAGATATTGACACTTATGTAGTCAACCTCTATAACACTTCCCAGTTAAACTAGTGCCTCTCAATTGCACACCCCCCACACCCATGATCTCATGCCTAAAGTGCCTGAGGATGAGGCAAGGACCATGCTCCAGATCCATGTAATAATTGTCCAGTTGGCTAGTTGATGGTGTGGTAATGAATGTCTTGCTGCCTGTTCAGTTTTTTTTAAGAGAACAGAATAGTGTGAATCGTTTAAACTGGACAGTATTGAAAGAGACGTACTCAATAAGCATCGATGTGGGTTCACACCTAGAGTGGATGCAGTCACTCCACTTATCCCAAAATCTGATTGGATGCAATTTAACCCCAGCAGCACCCACTGACCCTGTTGTACATGATTACATGGGACACCACGTCTACCCAAAGTGCTCCACTTCACCTGAAAAACAGTGTCAGAGAGCAATGTCAGAAGTCTGGCCTGTCATGATTGAGCCAATTGTCTGAAAGTCCTTTCACCTCACCCCTCCCCAATCTTCTCTGCTGATCCCTAATCCCCTCCTCACCCTTTAAAGTAGACACACTATTCATTTTTGGAAGCTACAGATGATTCTGTTTCCGCCATCTTTTCAGGCAGCACATGCCATGGTCTAGAATGGTGAGGCAGGCTGAATGGCCTACTCCTGTTCCTGGCCGAACAACCTTGGTGAGTTTTGAAAAGATATACCTTTACTCTCCTCTTCTCTTCAGTCGTTTTAAATCTGGCTCCTTTGGATTTTTACCCCCTCGATCACTCCACTGAAAACAATTTTCCATCCCTAATCTCTCAAAAGCCCTTTCTTTTATATATTGAATCTCTTGTTAATCTTTGGAGCTCTAAAGAGAACAATCTCAGTTTGTGTTGTCTCGCTGCATAAATGTAAACTCTCATTCCTAGCACCATTCTTGCAAACCTCTAGCCTTTTCATCCCCGCCAGGTAAACTTAGCTGCGACAACAGTGTGCACAGAACACACTGTTTAAATGTGACTTCCACCGTGATGTGTATTTCTGACCTCACACTGATGCTTTTACTAGTTGATGCTGTAGTGTATTATCACTGGGACTAACGCCTGGTCACAGCAAAACATAACATACTTGATGTCCTACGAGAGGGCACGTTACTTTTTTCAAAAAAAATTGACAGTTAGACAAGGAAGGAGAACTTGCAGTGCATTATTTTTAATGCGTGTCTGCTTATTTCTGTGGTTAACTTGCTAACACAAGGAGAAACTACAGCCGCGGCAACAAAGGTTGAAAATGATAACCCGCTGTTGCAAGGAGCTGCACAGTCCCACTGATGCTTTGGACATCTGGTAAGAACAGTCACTGCCTTGTCAGGTTTCACCTCACGCTGTGTGAGGCAGGGACGGGAACACTTTATACACACACACACACACATACATTAATACATAACACGCTTTAACTCATTGAATACCTCAAGTATGTTAGACACCCCACAATATAGGCATAACTTTAATTAACTGATAAAGTGAAGGTAACCAACAAATATGCATAGGGCATCTTGCACCAGAAATGGTTCGCGGCACAGTGCAAAAAAAAGGCAAAGAATTGGGAAGAATTAGTTATAAGATGCCCCTTTTTATCATTTTTTTTGACTGGAAACGGCGTGTAGTTGGGGATCAGCCTTTTCTGACACCCCTTCAAATGAAAATATATAAACCAAGTCTGTCCAGGTAGCGAAAAAAAGGCAAGAGATCTAAAAAGAAAATCTTGGCAACTTTTTTCTAAAAGGCAGAGACTACTGATTGACTGCAGTGATATATAGTCCTAGTTCTCTTTCACCGCACGGGTTTAGATCATTGAGCCCCACGTTTAATACAACAGACAACCCTTTTGAAAGAAATGTGTCTGGGTTTTGATCAAATGATAGCATCTATTAAGAATTTGCATTGATTCAGCTGAGCAGCAGTAGCTGAGATGCATACACTTGTCTAATTTTATTTAAAAGCATTTTCCCTTTTTCTCCCCCTGTTAACATTGTTGCTTTTGCACAGACAGTAATGGGCTTCCCTTATGCCTTGGATTGTTATGATCATGTAAATTTATTGGTGCTTAGAAGAACGGAGCTATTAAAACATTACAACAGCCATTACAGCGTGTGTCTGATGTCGCTCTCCTAACGAACATATGCTTCCAACTGAATGCCTAAACTCTTATTTATGGATTTAATTTAATGTGCGGAAAGAATTCAAAATTAAATTCTGTACTCGCCTCCGGAGAGTGTCAGTGTATAATAACATGGTAATTTTTACACATCTTTATGAGAAATGGGAAAATTAATTCTTTTTGACAAGTTGTAATTATTCGACTTGGAACAGTTGCAGCTGAGCAGTTTGTGAGGCTGTTGTCTGGTGTTGGTTTCTGTGAAAGGGGTTTGTTGGGGGGGGGCGAATGGAGATGTTTGTGTATTGGAGGGTTTATAATATGTGACACGTTCCCCACTGCAAATTAGCAGTGAGCATTTGAAAAAGGCTGCGAACTCCTGTCACTACAGAGAAAGTAACACTTCACCTTGTATATTTTATATATATATATCCCCTCCTCCTTTAAATGTGAGTTTCAAAAAAAACCCAAATCAAGGCTAAACAAAAAGTCCTGTTTGAGAAGCCAAACAATGTTTGCATCGTCCCCCAACCCCCGCCCCAACCAATTAGGTGATCTAAGCGATAGATTTATTTGTAGCGGATTTGGAGGTCAGACGTAAACATTTTGTCTTATCTCATTCTGTTGTCCTCGGCCTTTATGTTGTATTGTTCCATGTTTATTCCTGTGCTTTGAAGTCCCACACACCAGGTGTTCATGTTCTGAATTACACATGAAAGGGGCCCGTATTCCATGCTAATTAAACCGGCAAAAAGCTGCCTGTATACTGTTTCTGTAGTACTCTAGGACTCTGGCTAAAATCTGAAAGAAGTAGCCTTCAACCTATAGCATCATGCAATGTAATATGTCAGATTCAAGGGGTTCTTTTTTTAAACAAGTTTCTCAATTGAGTTGGGGATAAACTTCAATGGCAAGGTAGGGGAGCAACATTTTCTATCTTAATGCTTCCACCCTTAATCCTTTCGCTCTTGACCCCTTTCCGAATTAACCTGAATTCTCGTCATTTCAGGAAGTCTTTTTATTGTAATTTTGGCTGTCTAGTCCTCTTTTAATTAAAGCTGTTGTCTCTGATAGAGAGACTGATCTAAAAATCTTCATTCTCTGTTTTCTGCACTGGGAGCTGCAAGGTTTCAGCTATTTTTCTCTCTTACACCCAGTTCAACTAGATAAGAGAATAGTTTGTCATTGCGCAAATACAAGGCAAGTAAACCTGCTTTAAGTCTCCAACTATTGTTTGACGACCTCGACTATGAGAAAGAAAGACGTTTGATAACAGTTATGTAGACAGCTTGAATGAACAAGGATGTTGCCCATTGTCTGTATTGATCCCGTTTTGGTGCTGTACAGAACTTTCAAATTACACTGTCTGGAATTACAATAAAACAACTTGAAAAGCCTCTACAATTCATGTTGGATCTTTCCGAGGGATTATGCGTTTAGCTAGATTTCAAATAGGTGTTTCACTCAGAAAGATGAGATTACTTTTTATCATAGATTTAAAGCTGCTGTGCAAAAGTACAATTTTCATTTATTTCACACTTTTAATAGGAAAACTATTTCTGATGTGCTTTGATGAGGCACAGCAGGAGGGAGGAGAAGGAGTTGGGTGTAGAGAATGTACTGAAAAAGCTGACTAAAAGATTTGTCAAAGAGCTGGCTTCACAGATGAATTTTATATTTCTATCTTATTGAGTGAGGGACAGGGTAGTGTGGTTGCTGCCTTTTCAGAGTTATATCCAGAAATCCTTTACTGGTCAAACGTGAAAAATCCCAGCACCCATGGCTTGAGATTTTTAATTTTAATACAAGTTTGTTCGAAAACAATTAAAGCTGGAAATAAATACCTAGTGTCAGTAAAAGTCACCTTGAAATTGTTGGGATCGTCATTTTGAAAAACCAACTGGTTCACTTTAGGGAATGGACCCTGATGTCTGGCCGATATGTGACTCCAAACACCATTTAATTGGCTAGTGAAGCCATTAATTTCCACCACTATCTTTTCAGAGTGGTTGGTGATGAGCAATGAATGGGGGCCATGTCAATAATACCCATGTCCTGAGAATGAATAGTCAATGATTTTTTTGCCTGAATTGTTCATAGCAGAGCCCAGGCAATTGCCCATCAATTCCTGGAGTCACCAGGATAGTCTTGGAGTGTTGGCAACTCCATATTTGGCACCAGTATTGTTTACCTTAGAAATACTGAAAGAAAAACTGCTGAGAAAATTAATTTTAAAATCTCAATTGCTCCAAAATCAGCAAAAGTTTGTATTGTATCTTTCCAAACTATTCCCAAAATAAAACAATGGCAAATGAGCAATTTTCCGTCCGAAAAGGAATTGAAAAGCAGTCACAGTATATCTGAAAGAGAATTTATGTTTGAGATGTTTATTGGCCGTGTGTTTTGTCTTGATGATGTTACCCCGGCAGGTTCACAGATTCGTCCGTGAAAACAGAAATGAAATGAAGTAATTCCCTTAAAGTACCTCTTCTGATTATTTAGTTAACTCCATTGCACAATGTCTTCAGTTCATTTAACAAAGCTTGACCTTGATGAGCTTATTGAACTTCATTAACAGATCAGGGAGTCCAAATTGCAAGAGCCATGTAAGCAAGTTAAGGGATTCTGTGTTGGATGTCACCGAGTGCTGCAAATAATGCTACATGACATAGGAGTGAGAATTGATGCGGGATTGAATCTTACTCTGTTCAGTTGCTGACTTGAGGGCTAGATCTGAATT
Source organism: Ginglymostoma cirratum (assembly GCA_024137785.1). Classification (NCBI taxonomy): domain Eukaryota; kingdom Metazoa; phylum Chordata; class Chondrichthyes; order Orectolobiformes; family Ginglymostomatidae; genus Ginglymostoma; species Ginglymostoma cirratum. Next base: position 9,600,258 of record JAHRHZ010000091.1, on the reverse strand, counting down.
GAACATTGGAATAAACAGGGAGGGCTTAACAGTCACTAGCAAGGGAGAAGAAATAAAGATCTTGCTTATGTATTGCCTTCCACTACGCCCCACAGTACGTTTACGTGAGCTAACAAGTATCATTGTTGTAATGTAAGAAAAATAGCTGCAAATTTGCACTTAACAAGCTCCTATAAACAGCAATGTGATAATGACCTGATAATTTATTTCTTTTTGATATTAGTTGAGGGCTAAATGTGCACCAGTACTCCAAGAAAAACTCCCCTGCTCTTCTGCAAAGTAGTACCCTGGCATCTTACACGTCCAACTGAGAGAACTGGGGTAGCTGTGGTTTAATGGTTGATACAAAAGACAACAGTGCTACATGCCCTCAGCAATGAGGACTGTCAGCCTATGCTATGTGCCCACATCAGTGGAGTGGGGTTTGATCTCATAACTTTTGTGCTGCACTGAGACAAGGTTGGCCACTAAGGATGACAAGGGTCAAGCCTTGGGGGATGGGTTTAAACTTCCCACGCTATGAGTTTGGATGTAAAAAAGCACCAGCTGATCATGCGCAATATTTCATATGCAGAAGGTAGAATGTGAATCTTTTGCCTTGGTTTACAACTTATCCTCTGTGAATGTGTGGAAAATCTCTCCGTGTGTATAATTCAGAATCGAAATATGGCTGATCTTGCTGAGGCAGCCAGCAGCTATACAGCAACTGGTCTCCTGAAATTCAACAACCCTGCATTTGTATATTGTTTTGAATATAGTAAACTTGTTAGCCATGTTATGAATGTCGCAAAAGCTTACTGGGAAGGTTGAAGGGAAGAATGAAGGATGTAGAAGAAACAATGGAAGTGGTGCAATTATCTCCATTTAACTGGAACCAAATAACCAATAAGTGATTATTCTCTATGCTCTGGAAATTGTTAAATATAGTGCACAGAAAGAGACAAGTTACACTCCCCTCTCACAAAAGTCAAAGAACTGCAGATGGTAGAAATCAGAATCCAAAACAGAGATTCTGGAGAAACTCAGCAGGTCTGGCAGTGTTTGTGGAGAGAAAACAGAATCAATGACCATTCTTCAGAACTGGTTGTAGCTAGGAAAAGTTGGTAAATGAGATAAAGGTTGGAGGGTAGGGATGGTGGTGGTGAATCAGTAAGCAATAGTTGAAAGTGGGGCCCAGAGAGAGAAAACAGCAGTTGAACAGATAAAGGGATGGATAATGGTGATCAAGAAAGTGTGTTAAAAGGGACCATGAGTAGGGGAAAATGGGTTGATTGTGATGAAAGCAGCCCATGTGATGACAGGACCAGTGGTATGGGGCTTAGTAAACGACAAAGAAGAAGGTGTCCAGACCCGAAAATTACTGAACAGGCTGCAGGGTCCCCAAGTGGAAAATGAGATGGTGTTCTTCCAGCTTTCGGTGAGCTTCACTGGAGCACTGCAGCAAGCCCAAGCCACCCTCCTGTTCTTGAAGCAAAAGTTTGAACCCCAAGTGCCTGACTCGTTCATGGCTAAAGAGGCCATTCAGGGACATTCCCTGGATCAGTCACAGTGGGCACTAGATGGCATCTTAAATCTGGTAGGCGAGCAACGGGAAGTAACATCACAGTGGTATCCAGTAGTGAACGAGTTAATAAGCTACAAATGGCAGGTATTAAACCTTCAAATGATATTCAGCCTGGTTGTAGAATTGTGCCTGGTTTGAAGACAAAGCATCAGATTTCCCCAGCTAGACCAGTGGGTGAAATTATATGCATGCTTTGTAGCGCAGTTTGCAAGATTTGTCTTGTGTAATTATAGCAGCAGGTGTTGGGGTTTAGACGCTGAATTCCACATTTAAAATACAGGCAAATGTTTTTCTGAATTTGACATTTTGTTTATGATGATTCTGTTTTTTTTTTCGCTGCTCAAAGTGCAACAATAAGATAAGGCTAGGCAGACCGTTCCAAAATGTTCTGAGAGAACTGTATGACGAAACCTCATGTGACCATAACCATTGGCCCAGATTTGCAAAGGCTGCAGCTCTGGTTCTGCAGGAGCCTCACATGGGTCTTGTCTAATTGATTTGAAGCCACTAAATCAATTTAAAAATTCTGATCCTTGTGTTCAAACTCCTGCATTGTCTTGCCTCACCCATTTTGGGGTAGCACGGTGGCTCAGTGGTTAGCACTGCTGCCTCACAGTGCCAGGAACCTGGGTTTGTCTCCAGCCCTTGGGCACCTGTCTGTGTGGAGTTTGCACATTCTCCCTGTGTCTGTGTGGGTTTCCTCCCACAGTCCAAAGGTGTGCAGGTTAGGTGGATTGGCAGTGCTAAATTGCCCATTGTGCAGGCTGGGTGGATTAGCCATGGGAAATGCAGGGATAGGGTAGGGGAGTGGGTCTGGTTGGGATGTTCTTCAGAGAGGCAGTGTGGACTTGTTGGGCGAGATGGCCTGATTCCACACTGTAGGGATTCTGTAATTTTTTTGTAGCATCTGTCAGTTGTCTGAAAACTCTGTTTTCCTCCAATTCTGCCATTTTACACCTCCCTTATTTTTACAACCCAGGTCTTGACCTGTGGAATTATTTTCTTAATGTCTCTGCCTTTCCCCTCTATATACACTCCTTATGACAAAATTCTTCAATCAATCCTATGGTCACTTATCCTAACAACTCCTCCTTTCCCCTGGTGTCAATTTCCATCTAGTTCCAGTGATACATTTCGGAGTCTTTTTACGTTAAAGGTACAATATAAGTGCAAGTTGTTGTTGTTAGCATGTGGTTTCCTCGAAGCGTAGAACAGCTGCAAAACCAGAGACAGTTATTTGGCCTCTTGTGTCCATTCTGTCCCTCTGCAAGAACAACTCAGCTGGTCCCACTCTCTTCACCTTGCCCCATAAAGATGCAAAGTTATTCTCTTTCAGATGCAATTTGACTTTGTTACATTTTCTTGCAGTTCATGTAAGAATACAAGGTGTGAACGTGTATATTGAGTTCGAGGGTGAAGGAGCTATTTATGTATCAGAAACTTTCTCCCATTGTTGGTTATGCTGGGACCTTGTGTTGTAATCCGGCCTCAGGTGGATTGAACAGAGTTACTCCAGTTGCGCTAAACACCATTGGCAAGGCTGAAGAGTTATTCTGTTTATTTGTCCCTTATTTCACATTAGTTCGACTTAGAGACATTGTCCCAATGTTAGCATCTGAGTATCAGTGGAAGATGGGTATACATGAAGACTGGGGAACACACAGAGATAGGTTATGGTGAGTTTGAGAATGAAAGATTGAAAGTTAGCTGGACAGCTCTGCAATTTTACAGTTAATTTCATGATCTCAGCATGTCCCAAAGGACAATTCATCCTTTCGAAGCATATTCATGTTGCAATTTAGGAAGCGCAGAGGCCAATTTGTACATAGCAAGGTCCCACAAACTGGAATGCGGTCATGAGTGGATAATTTTTGATTGTGATGTTGGTTGCGAGATGAATATTGGCCGAGGTATTGTTTTGTTTTTAAAAATAGTGCAACGGGGTCTTTTGGTTCCACTAGAAAGGCCAGCCAGGGGCCTCAGTTTAGGATCTCATCCAAAAGACATCACCTCCAATTGTACATCCCATTTCTGGAGGCTTAGCCTGGATTATGTTTTCAAATCTCTGGAGAGGGTCTTAAGCCCACAACTCTGGAAAATCAAAGACAGGCATGTTTTTCACAGAGCCACAACAGACAGACAGAGCAGGGAGAAGATTATAATTTGAAATCTGGCATTGCACTTGCCTGTGGCTGCATTAAAGAATTTCTGTTTGTGCCATGCCACAATTGCGAAGTGCTTTGGGACATTTTCCTGCACTTAAGCTTGTGTGCAAATGCAAGTTGTTGTTAATGCAAGGCTCTTGTTAGACTGTGATCTCTCACTCACTTGGCTTTGTCTGGATCAGGACCTCACCTGTTCCTAACATTTCCCTGCTTTTCCTTGTGTGAATGTGGGAGAAGTTGCACCCATGGCCTCTTTCATGGCACGTGCTTTAAATTTCTTCAGTTTTAGCTGCACATGAAAATGTTGAAGGATTGAATACTTTGCAGGCTGCAAAGAGAAAACACATAGATAACACTTAGAAACAAAAGGAGAACACGGGAGAGAGAATGAAGCTTCAGGGCACACATCACTGAATCAAAAAAACTGTTGCTGCATAGAGGTGATATACATAAATGATCTGGAGGAAGTATAGATGGTCTGATTAGCAAGTTTGCAGATGACACTAAGATTAGTGGAGTAGCAGATAGTGAAGGGTGCTGTCGGAGAATGCAGCAGAATATAGATAGATTGGAGAGTTGGGGGGAGAAATGGCAGATGGAGTTCAATCCAGGCAAATGCGAGGTGATGCATTTTGGAAGATCCAATTCAAGAGTCAACTATATGGTAAATGGAAAAGCCTTGGGGAAAATTGATGCACAGAGAGATCTGGGTGTTCAGGTCCATTGTACCCTGAGGGTGGCAACGCATATCGATAGAGTGGTCAAGAAGGCATACGGCATGCTTTCATTCATTGGACGAGGTATTGAGTACAAGAGTTGGCAGATCATGTTACAGTTGTATAGGACTTTGGTTCGACCACATTTGGAATACTGCGTACAGTTCTGGTTGCCACATTACTAAAAGGATGTGGATGCTTTGGAGAGGGTGCAGAGGAGGTTCACCAGGATGTTGCCTGGTATGGAGGGCGCTAGCTATGAAGAGAGGTTGAGTAGATTAGGATTATTTACATTAGAAAGATGGAGGTTGAGGGGGGACCTGATTGAGGTCTACAAAATCCTGAGAGGTATAGACAGGGAGGATAGCAAGAAGCTTTTTCCTAGAGTGGGGGAGTCAATTACTAGGGGTCACAATTTCAAGGTGAGAGGGGAAAAGTTTAAGGGAGAGATGCGTGGAAAGTTCTTTACGCAGAGAGTGGTGGGTGCCTGGAACGCATTGCCAGCGGAGGTGGTAGAGGCGGGTACGATAGCGTCATTTAAGATGTATCTAGGCCGATACATGAATGGGCAGGGAGCAGAGGGATACAGATCCTTGGAAAATAGGTGGCAGGTTTAGATAGAGGATCTGGATCGGTGCAGGCTTGGAGGGCCGAAGGGCCTGTTCCTGTGCTGTAATTTCCTTTGTTCTTTTTGTTCTACCACTTGGTGCCATTCTCTGCTTTCTCCCTGGAACACTATTTGTTTTTTCCTGTTTGCCTGTTGTCTGCCCCATGTAAACACACTTCTATTTGTAACCATTAGAGCAGTTGTCTCCAATTTTTTAAGCATAAGATCACATTTTGAATTTAAGGGCAACTCAGGATCTAAGAAAATATGGAATAAATAGTTTAGTTTTAGTGCTATATAAATCCAAAACCCCTAATTCTGTATAATTATTAATCTTGCCCCCTTCTTATCCTCTACTCTATAGTCACTTGTGACTGTACATTAACTGTCAGTGCCCAGAAGTCTGGGTTGTAGTTTGAGACTGCTCGACATGTACAGTCTATCAAATAAGTGAGGCAATGCGATACATAAACTTGATTACCTCTTTCTGGGAGAACACTGCCTCACAGAAATACATGGAGTCAAAGTAAACTTTCACTTTAAAAGTACACGATGTTAAAGCAGAATTTTTTCTCTGTGTACAAATCACCATAAATCACTGTTCCTTGAGCTTTCAACTCAATATCATTTTGCATAGTAATTAGTTCCATATCAACTCCACTCCTTTGTAACTCAAACATCTGATGGAATTTGGTAGCCAGCCCACTAATATCCACTTGAAGGAATAGATTCAAGACAAACATGATGATTTGTTCCATTACATCTAATTCCTGAAATCACCTGTTGAATTCCTCTGCTAACTTCCTCAGAAGTTTTTGGGGTTGAAACTATTTCTCTTTGTCTTTGATTTGTTTTTCTCTAGTGTTTTCTCCAGACTTGGGAAGTGTTGCAGCATTTTATTTAATTGGCAGGACCACAGACCCAGTTTCAATTTGAATGCATTCAAAGCGTTGATCAAATGTTACTAAATCACTGTCATTTCCCTGCAGTTTATAGTTCGGCTTGTTCCGTTTTGACATTATGTCTGTAAGGAATCTGAAGTCAAGCAACCACATGTTGTCTGACAGCTCACTGCATGCTTGATTTAAGTAATGTGTCGATTTCAGGCATCAGATCAAAAAAGTCTTTGCAGGACCTTCCATTGACTTAACCATCTCACATCAGCATGGAGGATTAGTTCACTGTATGCAGCATTGAGTCAGTTGATTAAGGATTTACAGAAAGCAGAGCTGAAGGGCTCTTGCTCGAATCAAGTTTACAATCTTAGCAATAATTTTAATTACATGAGAAAAGTCCTCAACTTTACCCGTCAGTGCTAGCATGTGGCTGATACAGTAGTAATTGACGGGATCGGGGAAATCAGGATCAGTTCTGCAAAATGCAGCAAGTCTGTATTGGTGCCATGCATGCATCAATGGTGATGGAAGCCTGTTTCATGATTGAACTGTTTCTCTCAAGTAACGTTTGAATTTCCTGTAGATATCCTCGCCCCTTGTTCTGTCTTTAAAGGGAAAAAGGTGAGAAGATCCTCTTTAGTTATTTCCTGAAAACCAGGTGCATTAAAACAATCAGCTGGGCTGCAGCAGTCATGTCAATGGATTCATCGAACTGCAGTGAGGAGCATTCACAATCCTTCAGGTCCTGCTGTAATTGCTGAAAGACACCTTTGGACAAAGTTTCTATTCACCTTGGTGGAAGCACCAAGTGACATAGGATTGCCCACGTTATTTCCACTTTATTCTTAAGCCTTTGACCAAAAAGTCAGCAGCCTCAGTCATTGCTTCATTCATGATGTTGTTGTGCATGAGTGACTTCTTCCAGAAGATGGCAAATATGAAATAGTGCTTCAGTGAAGGTTTGCTGCTTGTTTAGAAATGGACTTTTTGTCTGAAGCATATTGTTCATGGGAAAAGTACCCTTTAATTTATTGTTGCATGGTGCCATTCCATATTCCCTCTTATACTTATCCATATACTTTGGTGGCATTTAAAGCAAACACGCTTATCTTTCACAGTTGTGAACAGACATTCATTTTTCCACTACCGGTGGAAGTTGTACAGTTTTTTGGTTTGTTCATCAACCTCATTGTTGCTTCGCCCTGTGGTACATGACACCATTCTGCAGGCCTGGCTCTGGGTCCATGCCTCTGGAATACTTGGAACGTTGCTGCTGCTTTCAAGTCTGGAGGCACAGGGTCACTTCTGTGGGCGCAGTTTGGTTCTGGGGCCCCTAGTCAGCTTGAGTTGCTCAAAGTTGGATGTGTGGCATGACAGTGCACCCCATAATGTTTCTTCATCCTGCACAGACCTGTTAGATAGAAGCTGAGGAAAAACAAACCTGGAGATCCAAGGAGAATGGACAGAGGAGGAGGATTGGCTGAACTATTCTTGCAGAGAGTCTATATAGACATGATGGGCTGAATGGCCTCACGTGGCTCTAGTAGATTTAGATTTATTTAATATTGTCACTTGTACCTAGGTACAGAGAAAAGTGGATAATGTCTCCATGTTCCGGAGCCACCTTGGATTACAGAATAAATTACTGAATAAATTGTATAAATGGTAAAATACTGAATAAGTTAATATTAAATTGAAATTACACAAACTGAAACCGCTTCAAAAGTTCATCTTTCCCTTTCCGTTGCCTTCCTCCCTCTCTGCTCTTCCGATTGCTGCCGTCTGACACCATCGCGGTCCTGGCAGTGTGCTCCTTTCCTGCCACCACCGGCTCCGTCACTTCCGCTTCCGCCACCTCTGAACCGGAGACGTTCGCGCTGCACAGGTCCTGCACCTCCTCCAATGCTGGACACCAGCGAACGGGGTCCTGGCTCTGAGGCGACCGATGGGGTCCTGGCTAGCATTCCGATGCTGCCACCCGAGATGGAGCTGGGACAGAGATACACAGGGCCCCGGCCTCCACCAGGAGGGCATCGGGAGGGCAACAAAAACAAGAAGCTATTGAGCTGGAAAGACAACAGTGAAGTCCTGTGGATGCAGCAGAACCTATTGCATGAGCCATGAGTAGCTGAGCCCCGTGCTGAGCCCGCCACAACTATCTTGCAAGATGTAATAGCTTGACTTCACACATCAGTTCCTGCAATATTTCTTATTCATTTGCTTGCATTGCCTCCATGGAACTTAGTTTAGCCTGCAATGATACTCCATCTAGACCAAACTGGCATACAATGCCGGAAGTTGGCAAAAGCCCGTTAAAAACATGGTGCACTTTTCTCTAACTGTGTGGATACCAGAAGTAGAAGTCATGCAGCACCAAGGGCAGTCAGATTGACCCGTCGATCATGATCTACCTGATGGAGACAATGGTTTTAGGATAATTCTATTCCACTCCGATCCTGCATGCTTGGCTTAATTCCTGCTGTCAGGAACTAGGGCATTGTTTTAACTGCTGCCTGTACTTAGGTGGCTGCTTGAAGCTGTTGAGAATATTGTTAATTTAATAAATCTTTGTCTAATTGCATTTCAAGGACAAGACTCCAAGAATATCACAAACACAAAATTGCTTTTTAAGCACACTGACAGTTGTTGCAAGGAAAATTATTCTGCTTACAGCTGTGAGCAGGTAATCCGTGATTGGCCGTGTTGACACCAAGAATAATCCCTATACCTCCAGCACAGCAGCTAGATAGGACCTTGGTTTATGCCTTTTCATACAAATGGAACTTTGAAGTCATATATATCACAGATAATGGTGCTAACTGCTTTGGTGGTGGGTCTACTTTGTAACTGTTCCTACTGGGAGTCTATAAATGATGTTAAATTTAAATTTCTCATCAATGTGTTCAAATCCCATTATGGACACATTCCTCCCTGTCGCACTAAATTCCTCCAGTTCTACAACTCATCGAGTACTCTGTGTTCCTTGGCTATGATCTCCTGTTGCATGCTGACTTTTTTTTGTCTGACCATTGGTAGCTACCTGGGCTCAAAGCTGCAAAATTCCCTCACTGAACTTTTCAACTCTTCTCTCCTACTTTCAGAATCCCCTGAAATCTTTAACCACTTCCTCCACCACCTTCTTTGATTCTGTGTCAATTTCTGATTGATTATACCCCCAAGAAAGCACCTCTTTGAAAGGCACTTTTGAAGCAAAATTTAAATATGTCTTTGACAACAGCAGTATCTTTCACTTAGAGTCATAGAGTTGTACAGCAGGGAAACAGACCCTTCGGTGCAACTCATCCATGCCGATCAGATATCGTAAATTAATCTTGTCCCATTCGCCAGCATTTGGCCCATATCCCTCTAAACTCTCCCTATTCATATGCCCATCCAGATGTCTTTTAAATGTTGTAATTGTACCCACTTCTACCACTTCCTCTGGCAGCTCATTCCATACAAGCACCACCCTCTGCATGATTTCTATAACACTTTTAATGTTGTGCAGTGTCCCAGATTTGAACTTTGAATAATTAGAGCTCGGAGTCAATGGAAAAGCTATGCTTCTTTCAGTCTTTAAGATGTGGAAGTCATGCCAATGGCTGAAAAACAGGGTTGACCCACTTCAGTAATCTGTGACCCAGAGTTGCATTCTGTAAACCAGCTAATTGACTGTTGCTGAAGGCGGTATCCCGAGTAAGGGATTTGTGTGGGAAGGTGGTTTGGGTGGACAGTTGCATCCCCACAAGGAGTCAGTGCCTTCAAGAAAGGAAATAGGGAAGGAAAGAAAACTTGGAAAGAAAGATCTTTAAAGCAAAACCCTCCTAACTCGAGTGCAGCAGTGGAAAATACAGGTGGTTCACAGTTCTGTCAGGTCATTTGGCCCACATCGACCCTCCAAAGAGCATCCCACCCAGACCCACACCCACCCTCTCCCTGTAACCATGGCTAACCCACCCAGCCTGCACATCCCTGGACACAATGGGCAATTTAGCATGACGAATCCAACCTACCCTGCACATCTTTGGACTGTGGGAAGAAACTGAAGCACCTAGAGGAAACCCACGCAGACGTGGGGAGAATGTGCACACTCCACACAGACAGTAGCCTGAGGCTGGAATTGAACCTGGGTCCCTGGTGCCGTGAGGCAGCAGTGCCAACCATTGAGCCACTGTGCCACCCCAATGGTGATTGTACACAAGACATTTGAGCACAAATTCCAACTAACAATGTGCTGGGTGCTCTGAGCTGGAATGGGCAGTGAATGGGTGAAGTAGCCAAAGACACAATCCAAAGGATTTTGAGGAAGTGTTTAAAGGAGAGGACGGACTCTGTTTATGTAGAGATTGGGAAAGCACATTCAACAACAAGGAAACATCACAGTTGGAAGACCTGGATGGTTGATCAGAGTGCTCATTGGGCCAGAAGCAAAAGGGTGGGGCCCACACTGGAACTAAAGTTGAAAAATATTGCATAAGTAGAGAGGGTAAAGGTGTCCCCATTGTGCAATGGAGGCATGATGAACCAGTTGTCATTTACCTATCCATCAATTTCATTTCTTCAGAAGCTAATGGAGAGACTTGAAAGTAAGCCCAAAGATATGGAGCCCAGTTATCCGAATCTGAAAAGGACTGTTTCTGTAAAAATAAATTGCTTTTGGATTTTCACAGAAATCCAACTGGTTCAACTAATGCTCTTTTAGGAAGGAAACTGTCCTCATCTCATCAGGCATGTATCGGAGTCACGTGCCATTCTGATATAGTTGATTCTTAATTGACTCTCAACTGTCGTTGAAAGTGGCTTAGTGAGCCACTCTATTGTACCAAAGTGCTGCATAGAATAAGGCAGACCATCAACCTCTCAAGGCAACTAAGGATCATCAATAAATGTTGCCCTACCTTCCATCCAGTGATTGAATTATTTCTGAAAATCCATGGCTTTTTTAAAGGCCAATGGGAAAGCAAAAAATTGCCAATTGATTTACAACAGTGAGTCCATTCAAAATTTTTAAATTTGGCTGTAAAGTACTTTGAGTATCCTGACAATGTGAAGACGTTACATAAATGCCAGTCCTTTCCAAACACAATTCTGTCTCTTTAAGAGCTCTGGAAATAAAGTCTCAGGGTGCATGGATGTCATATATTTTGTACAGAGACCTTTTGGAGTGGCAGAAATCCTCCTACCTATTTTGATAATGAAAAGGTTGGCAAGTGTGCATTTATGTCACAATGTGCTTGTTCAGTGCTTCTTATTCTGTATGCAAATGGCCATTCTATGGCTCCCACTTAATCATTACAATGGCATCAGAGTTTATTTTACCTCGTATTTTTTGAGAGGAGAAAATTGCAAACACTTGCTTGTAACAGATGTCACCCAGAAAGTTTCAAATCAAGGTTAAATTGGGTAGTGGAGAATAGTTGGGTGACAGAACTGTCAATCACATCTCTTCCTGTGCTGTTTCATTTTGACTGCTTTAACTCCAAGACAGACGAGAGGAGTAGACGCACTTAGTTAAAAACAGTAATTATTATAGATACTGATTAGAAATGAGTCAGTGGTAAAAAAAAAATTGGTATATTCCGAAGTATATCGTAAAGGAAACAATGCAGTCGTGAATGACAGGTCTGTCTGATAATTAACACATGCACTTTTGTGGGGCTGTTCCCACTTTGACACTGTCTGTAAACACTTGAGCTGCTTTTTCTAAAGGTGCCGGTGGGACATCTGAGCCACCAGTTACTGAGCTATAGGCCTCACCCTGCATGCTTGCAATCTCAATAAGACAGACAAACAGAGAGAAAGAAAGAAATGCATTGAATGTATGTACCCCTTTTCACAAAGAGCCAAAATACTTTTACTTTTCAAGCACAGTCACTGTTTCAATGTAAGGAACGTAAAAACCGATTTGGTATAGATCCGACAAGCAACAATGAGAAAAATGACCAGATGATCCGTTTTAGTATTGTTAGTTAATATTGGATATGTGATAAAGGTCGGTCTGGACACCAGGGAAATCTCCCAGCTATTCTTCAAACATGCCATGACAGGTGCTCAGTTGGCTGGATGGCTGGTTTGTGATGCCAACAGCGTGGGTTCAGTTCTCAGCCGGGGTCACCATAAAGGTCCTGCCTTCTTAACCTCACCCCTAGCCTGACCCTCAGGTTAAACTCAACACCAATCATCTCTCTTTCTCTCATGAGAGCGCAGCCCTTTGGGACTTTACTTTTACCTTCTAATGCCGTGGGATCTTTTACATCTACCTGAGAGGACCTTAGGGCTTCAGTTTAGAATCTGGAAGACACCACCTCCAACAATGCAGCACTCCATCGATACCGCATGGCAGTGTCAGACAATAGATGGTGCTCGGGTATCTGGAATGAAGAGAAGTATGACCCAGGGAAGACAGCTATCCTACTCACCCACGGGTTGTTGAGAACAACTTGCTATAAACAGGTCTTTCCAGAAGCTAATATGATTGCATTTCTGCAATTCTAAGCAGATTTAGCCATGTGGTGTCCTCACTTCAGAAGATGGTATTGCTAGATCCTTGTTAAGAGCAACTATAAAGAGAGAAGCTATTCGGCTTGTATTAACTTAAATGATAAAAACCAAAGTTGATTTAGTTTACATCGCATCATCCTCTTAGTTGCATGATACATTGATAATGAAGTTGTTGGCCAATCAATCTGTGTCAGTGTGTCTAAAACAGACCTAGCTCCTGGGATAAGGAAAGTCCTCATAGTGGAGAACTTTGGGAGCCATAGATCCCAAGTGAACCACTCGATACAAGCATGCTACACTTACCACCCATCATGTCTCAAGTTACTCATAGGGGTGTAATCCAAATGTTATTTCCTCAAAAAATCAAATTTACTTTTCGATGAATCAGTATTAACAGCTTTCACCAACTTCCTAGGGAACCTGATCCATATTTGAAGCTCTTGCAAGTTGAAAGATTATTGTCACAGGTTTGTTTTCAAGTTATGCACACCACAAGGGGGAAGGTATTGACATAATGGTAATGTTGTTAGAACAGTGGTCCAGGCTATTATGCTGAGGACACTAGTTCAAAATGCATTGGAGCTGCCGGAATTTAAACACAATCAACGCATTTGTAAGTGAAAACTAGTCTCAGTAACGGTGACTATGAAATTATCATTGATTATTGTGAAAACCTATCTACTTCACTGATGTCCTTTTTAGGTAAGGAAATCTGTTGTCTTACCTGGTTTGGCTTATGTGTGAGTCCAGATCCACTCAAGTGAGCTTGTCTCTTAAGCTGCCTTCGAAAATGGGCTAGCAAACTATTCAGTTCAAGAGATGGGCAACTAATGTGGGTCTTAACAGTGATATCTGATCAATGAAGTCAAAAAAAACCGATTCTCCAACTCCAGTGCAGACTGTGGCCTCAGGTACCAGGATGGAGAGAATAGCTTGTCTTAATTGTCTATTTGATAACAATCTTGCCTCCCTTTGAGTGCCTGTGGATTTAAGCTAAAAACCAAGGCCCGACACTCCCAGCATAATTAAAAACTCAACATGGCCCTAACCATCAGCTGAGATGTTTGTCTCAGACCTAGTCTGTTCAGATGAATGCCAGGAATTTTCTGGTGTGTTCTTGAAAGAATGGAGTTCTCCCATTGTTCTTATTAACATTACCCTTTCAATTAATGACATTAACAAATGTAGGTCATCAACAGATTTGGTTGAAAGATGAATCAGACTCAATGGGCTGAAGTGCCTTCTCCAGTTCTACATTTCTAAGGGTTTTCAACTTAACAAATGTTCATTCAAAGGATTGCACTTTTTTGCTTAACACTAATCCTTTCAATTCAAAAGTAATTTGTTTGAAGAGTTTTGAGTTGTTTTGATGTGACGAGGTGCTGCATAAAGGCAAATATTATTTTCATTTAAGAAAAGTCGGAAGACATGGAAAAGGCCATTTTGCATGTCAAAGCTTATTCCTCTTGCATCCCTACTGTTCCATCTAGCAAACAGCGTCATTTTCAACATTACTAATGTTTTTGCTTCAACCACCCGCATGGCAAATTTGCTCCAAACATTTAGATGTAATGGATGGAAATTACTCTGCATGTCTTTTCTGTACAAGATGAGGATAGAATGGTTGGGTAAAGTTCCTGTGTTCTGCTGTGACAAAATCTTTATTAACCTGGTGACAGTGCATATTAACAGACAGTGCAACATTGAGGGCCACTACATTGCTGTGTACAATCTACCCTCAGCCAATGTCTATTCATACATCCTATAAGCAAAACTTGCTGCATTCTGATCCATAGGTGGAACATTTCCTAAATTTTCCTCCTACAACCCGGCTTGGTTGAGGGATTCTTTTGGAGGTGAATGTGTGTCAGGTGCAGTAACCGTACTAACACTTGTCCATTTGAGACTGAATAACTCAATGCATCTTTCTGTTTCTTTGTGACTCAGATATAGTGTTTTTGCACAGCTTTAGGTTGGTGGAAATATTTTTTCATATGATGATGGTGGGTTTGAGTCCTGTATCAGGACATTGTGCACCAAATTTTGTTGGACTCATCAGTGGGGGAGTGGCTGTACTGGTGAAGGTACAAGTTTTCACATGCAAAGTTAATATAGGTTCCATCATTCTTCTCAGATGGATATAAAAATGGTATCAGTCAAAGATGAGTGCGTGGTAGAAGTAGATTTTGAGTAAAGCTACGTGTGGTGATGTTCCCAATCCCTGCACAGAAATTTCTGTATCAACTACTGTCACACAAAAGTTTATTTTCTCATTTATTCCACCGCTGTGTGTGGGAGCTTGCCGTGTGCTTATAGGCTGTTATATTTCCCATATGGGCAACGTGATGGCTCGGTGATTAGCCCTACTGCCTCACACCGCCAGGGACCTGGCTTCAATTCTACCCTAGGGAGACAGTCTGTGTGGAGTTTGCACATTCTCCCTGTGTCTGCATGGGCTTTCTCTGGGTGCCCTGGTTTCCTCCCACGATCCAATGCAGGTGGATTGGTCATGCTAAATTGTCCAGAGATGTGCAGGCTAAGTGGATTAGCCATGGGAAATGCAGGGTTACAGGGATGGGGTGGGATGGGTTGAGGGGAATGCTCTTCAGAGGGTCTCAATTGGCTGAATAGCTTGCTTCCATAATGTAGGGATTCTATATAGCAACAAAAGCTCAACCTCAAAATTGGCAGTGGTGGTTGTGTTTTGAAATACACATTCCTTCTTTTCTGAGAAGTACCTTTTCTATTTGTTGGCCGTAGTGCTGGTTAGTGAAGACATCTTTATCACCATTGGATTTTCCCCACGTTTTCCAGATGGTAAAGGGTGGTCAGTTAATGCCAATTTCTATCAACATCAGTTCAGTCCTATTGAATATATAGTAGTGAGGTTCCTTCAGGAAACTGTGATAAATGAGAAACCATGTGCTAGGTATCAATGTTCCCTCTAAACTGTGCCGCCACACAGTACACAGGGAACAAACAAATCATGCACAGCAAAGGAAAATAAGAGGGAACATTGCTCACCGTAATATCCCATATTGGCTTCTTTGTCAGTGTCTTCTGTAACTGTGCAGCACTACACCATCATCAGTGTTGAAGTTTTGCTTGTTTTCCCAGCTGCATATCCAGCTTAAGAACTTCTGTCATACTTCTCAGAATCTTCTCTCCCAACTGTGCCATATACTTTGTTGCCATCAATAAATACAACAAGCTTGCCTCTAGCTCTGATAGTTATGCCTTTAATGCTGACTAGACACAAAAGCACTCACATAGATGTATATGCTCACATCACCAATGGCTAAGTTCGGACAATGGCTGAGTTCTTGCATCGTTCATTACACACATTGGGTCCTGGAACAGATGCCCTTTGATGACTGACATCAACAGAACATTATTAAGTATTTGTCAAGGGATATGGAATAAAGCTGGAAAAATGAAACTGGGTCAAAACCAGCCATGTTTATTGCACATGGTTAAACCTATGATCAACAGTTACTTTTGGAACAAAGAGATGTGTGGAATAATTGATTAGCAAAGTTATGTTACAGATCTTTGTATTTCTATCAGCCAGTTGAGCTGACTAGATAAGAATAACTCTCTGTATCTTCATAATATACATCCAGTGCATAAGACTTAAACTTGGAAGTGTGGACAAAACACTGAGATTAGAAGTTCTGTTGCAGGCTGACAAGGTAATAGTGGAGAGCTTTCCAATACCCACTGAAGGCAAAGTTGGATTGACCTCATAATGAACTGAATGAGAGCTATTGCTGTAGGAAGAGTCAGACAGCCATTGGATACAAAATAGCCACGGTTCTAAAAACAATTAGCAGGGAGTAGTATCTTGCATCTCTGCAAGATGGCGGCAAAGTAGTCTTGTCCACACCATCTACTCTTCTTCGTCACTTTTTTCTTCTTTTCTCTCTTATTTTTAGTTTTAGTTTTTGTTTAGTTTTCTCCTATTAACTCACCTTCTGGAGAGAGACGGCGGCAGTATCGGGCTCAATGAATTTGGCGGTCAGCTAGATGACTAATGCGAAGCAGCGGCTGGGTTTCTCGGTGAGTTCCTGATGCCCACAGTGCAGACTGAAGATGAGATTGAGGCCTGGCGTAGATGGCGCCATGATTGGGGCTTTGGTGATCTGAGAAGTTGTCCTCACATCTGCAGTGATGACGAGAGCGGGGGAGATCGAGCTGGCATGGGGAAAACGTGCCAAAGGGGCAGGAGATCGAGCCCTTTTAGGAAGTGTGCTCCCAGCATGGCTAAGCTCTTTAAAAAGACTGTAATATTTAAACTTAAGTTTTTGTACCTTAGTACTTGTACCTAAGATGCCGCTATGCGTGGTGACATTGTAAACTTTTCACTGTACTCCTGTGCTTTTGTACTTGAGTACACGTGACAATAATGTCTAAATCTAAAGGCATCATTTGTTTTCATCTGTGGAGGGCTAGAGGAAGTTGAGTGCAGTGCATGGTTTTAGTCCACAATAAATAATGGTCAGTTTAATATTCAGAGAATATTAATATTCAGTTCCTTCGAATCAAGTTGCACTCATCCAGGCAAGTGGGAGCTGCTATAAATATTTCTGAAGAAGGATCCGACCCAAAACGTTAGCTTTCCTGCTCCTCTGATGCTGCCTGCTGTGCTCCTTCAGCTCCACACCTTGTTATCTCTGACTCCAGTGTCTGCAGTTCTTAGTATCTGTAAGTGGGGACTGCTCCTTTCTTTTGCCTGGTCAATGATAGATAGGCTTTGGGGATATCAGGAGGTGTGTTCCTTGTTGCAGGATTCTTAACCTCTGACCTGTTCTTGTAGTCACAGTATTCATATGGATCATCCACTTCAGTTTCTTGTGAATGGTAATTGATTGATTTACTGTTGTCACATGTACCGAGATACAGTGAAAGTTGTTGTTTTGTCTACAGGCAGACCGTACCATACAAAGTGCATCAGGGTAGCATAACAGAGTTCAGAATACAGTGTTACAGCCACAGAGGTTGTAGAGATCAGAATTAACATTTGAGAGGTCCGTTCAAAAGTCTAATAACAACAGGGAGGAAGCTGTTCTTGAATCTGTACGTGTAATCAAACTTTCATATCTTCTGCCCAACAGAAGAAGGTAGAAGAGAGTATAACCGGGGTGGGAAGGGTTTTTGATGATGTTGGTTACTTTCCCAAGGCAGCAGGAAGTTTAGATGGAGTCAGTGGATGGAAGGTGGGTTTGCGTGATGGACTGGGCTGTGTTCATAACTCTCTGTAGTTTCTTGTGGTCTTGGGAAGAGCTGTTGCCATACCACACTGTGATGCATCTGAAGATGTTGATAGCAAGAAGAGTATGATAAAATACACCCCACTTGCCTGGATGACTGCAGCTCCAACAACACTCAAGAATTTTGACATCTTCCAGGACAAAGCAAATCCTCTTGAATTGGCACTAGGTCCACAAATATTCACTGCCTCCACCACCAATATATAGTAGCAGCAGTGTCTGCCACCTATCAGGTGCACTGCAGAAATTCACCAAGGCTCCTTTGATAGATCCTTCAAAACCTACAACTTACATTGTCACAATCGCATTGTGACAGGCATGGACTCAAAAACAGAATAGACCAGCTAAGGAAAGTAGATTTCCTTCCTTAAAATACTGTGAACGCTGGAAAGCTGAAATAAGAACAAAAAGTGCTGTAAAAATGCAGCAGCTCTGGCAGCATAGGTGGAGAGAGAAACAGAGTTAATGTTTCGAGTCTAGTATGACTGTTTCTCAGAAGAAGCATTCTGAGGTTTCATGTTCTACTTATCGTTGAAATTCTACCAGCTGCTTTTAGTGGGATTTGAACCAATGCTTTAAAAACATTAGGCTGTGCCTCCTAATTACTAGACAGTGACACAGCCATTACCTTAATTGATTTATTGAATGGTTGATTGTCCTTAACACAGTGGTGTAAAGTCTACCAAAACGTTTTGTTGCATGGTAAGGAAGATCACATTAGGAGCAGCAAGGACAAGATTAATGGTTGAATGGACACCTTAATGGTTGATTCAACATATCATGGCATTGGACTGTATGGGCATGACAGTCCCTAGTTTAGTCATTCTGAGGTTGCAGAATCAACCTCAACCAGGTTGACACTGGGGACATTGCAATTTGGGCCAGGGAATCAAAACCACACAAGGTTCCAGAGTTCCTTGCAATCCAGCTTTCTGTGCTGGATATGTAGGGTTGAGTGTCAAATAAGAACATAATTTGATTTGGCTGACAAATAGGCATGGTCGAGTAGCTGAATAAATAAGAGGTAGGCCTTAATTAATAAATTTAGGTTGAACAATAATTGGCCATTTGGTGGAAAAATCAAAATTAAGTTATATTTCCCCAATTGATTTAATATGCAGTGCTACCCAATTGTTTTCCTGGCAAAGAGAGACTAGATGTGATGACTGAAATGTGGCTGAGAAGACATCTAGTTATGTACAACTTTGGTTGTTATAAAAACTGGGCATACATGTACTATGAGGGACCCCCTTCCAATTATGAGCACCAAACCATGATAGGAAATTCTCCAAGTCACTAGTAAGTTAACACAATCTGCTCCAAATGTATCTTTATCCAGGTCTGAGCAAGGGATACAAATCTGTGCAAGTCTTCCCATGGGTTCTGTGTTCATCAGTGAACAACAGTGATCATCACTGTTATTGAGTCCAATGCCACTGGTAATGCTGAATCCAATTACAGTCAAGCACAATCCAATATGTGGACCTAAGTAACAGTTAAGTTAAATAGGTTATGGCCTTTTCTCATAATTGTATCACCTGGTCTATGACTGTACATGTTCAAATAATGCCATTTGCACTCAATGACGTTAGTGCTCTTTGCCACCCACTCATATTGACATTCAAATGCCAGGCTATGGAGTGGATATTTCCTCCCGTGGCATAAATGAGTTTTTTTTTTCTGAATTCTGCATTGTATGTTTCCCTTTTTAATTGCTGCTTGATCTCCTTCATTTAGTCTATTTGTACAATTTATCTTTCTTTCTATAGTTTCCATTTTGTTTATTGGTTCTCTTGTCCTTCCTCACTGAACCTCTGTACCTCTTGACTGGAACCCCGCATGTGTCCTCCAGCCATTAGTCAGCTGTCCAACAGCTATTGATATTCTGTATGCTGTTGTTTGACATAAAACTTAATTGTAATTGTTAGAAATTAACTGAGTACTCTCCAAATCAATAGCAGCATTGTGCCTTGAGTCAGCTTTCATAAGGTAAGCTTTCAAGCAAATTGTTTACTTAAAGCATTTGAAACCAGTAACAGATGGAGTGCCAGACATAATGGACATCTTAGTAATAACTCCTTTCATGAATGCTCAGTTAAAACAAAGGAAATAAAACTAAAATGAATGATTATATTCAAAATCATCCGTACATGTGTAAACACAATGCATTGTACAGTTCAGACAAGTGACATCAAGTTTATCCCTTTGTTCTCATTATGCAGTATCCTTTACTTAGGGATGGAGCTAGACTCCTTTTCTTGCCTTTACTTAAAATCTCCACCAATGTTTGTAATTTGACCAAAACACACAAGATTAGCATAATCTGAGATTTGTAGAATTGGCTGATTAAACAACTGCTCGATGTAATCCCTGTCACAGAATAACATTAGAATTTACAGATCACAGCTTGAACAGGTAGATCTGAGACTAAGTTTAGTTTGTATAATTATTTTATGACAGCTTGTCTTGTATGGCTACATGGCTGAGTTCTTTTAGATGCCACAGGATAGTTTGTATGTCAGGATTAGAAGGGATTAGGTAATTGAAACAAAAGAACAACAGATTTGGGGTTTCCGGGTATTTGTTTGCTGTTCCACTATATCCTCGTAGTGTCTGACTAGTCTTTGGACTTTTTACCTCTATTAATAAATAAAATTATTACTTACTCTTTACAGATGCAGAACAATCACAACTTGTCTTGTTAACACATGAATTTACAAAACTAGTGCCGTTGTACATTTCAATTCTAAAAGTTCCAGCCTGTGCAATCTTACTTCTTTCCTAAAACAAATGTGGTCTGGGTTAACTGAAACAAACTTTTCATTAAGATCCATTCAAAACATTTCCACCGAAGTTGCTGTTTAGGTAAAAGATTCCGACTGTTTGACGCAGTCTCTCCAAAGCCCCATTCACACTGCAGCTGTGAATTCCGGTTTGTTCTGATTTTTCAGCTGTTGCAAATTAAAAATGCAACCTTAAAGTAATGCGACTTTCCCAGTTCTGTTGCAATTCTGCTGTTAAAAACTTGTCCCGACCAAGCACACATTTAAAATTGGCACCAAACTGACATTTGTATCGCATTTCATAATCTCTCACTCATCTTGGAGTCCCATTGCTCCTGGGTGACTGTTTTGAATTGCAGCTATAAGAAGCACTAAAATTACACACCATTAGATGAATTACCTTGCAATAATAACAATGAAAGCTGAAAATGTTACTGGCAACATCATCTCTTCAGAATAATTTAGCCCCCACCTTCTTCTATGTTATTCCTGAACATCTTGATGTGGTAGCCTGTGGTCCTAAACTATTGCTCAAAAGATGTATTTAAATCTGCTTGGTCAGTAACAGACTAATCCAAGATCCTTGTTTACATTGTCTCTTCCCTGACAGATATAAAATCTGTCTATCCCATCCTTAGATATATTCAGCAATGGACATTCCACAAACCTCTGGGACACAGCATCCCAAAGTCTCATTGCCCAATGAGAAGAACAATGTTTCCTCATTTTAGTTCCTAAATAGTTGGCCCCTTATCCTGGAACACTGGGCTGGCTCTTGAATTTTGAGGCAGGTATCTGGAATTGGGGTAAAGTCCCTTCAAGAATGTGAATTTCGTAGGGGTGGGGCTGGGGATGATAGGGGTTGGGAGGTTTCACTGGGTGTGAGCCACATTCAGATCAATGTGGTGTAGGTCACTGCATTTTACAGTTGGAAATCTGATTTCAGTCCAGTCCGAAGATGTAGCAAAGAAAGGAAGATTTGCATTTATGTAACAACTGTCACATCACTGGCTCTCACAAAACTCCTATACAACCAGCAAAGTGCCCTCAATGCTGTAATTTAGGAAATATATCAACTGATTTGCACATAGCAATTTTCACAAAACTTCAGTGAGATGAATGAAAAGATAGTCTGTATTAATCTTGTTAGTTGATGGATAACTATTGGAATGCACAATAGGGAGAACTCAAAGGCTCTTCTTCAAAAGAGTGTCCTGGACACTTTTATATCTAGCTGAGAATGCGAACAAGGTCTCAGTTTTAGGTTTCATCTGTAAAGCAGGAGCTCTCTTCATATTGCACTGATGTGTTAGCCTACATTTTATGCTCCAGCCACTTTGTATGGGGACTTAAACTCATAGCTTTGTGATTCAGAAGCAAGAATGTTACCACTCAAGATGCTAACTGCAGAATGAGGTTGGAAGGCCATGCACAGTAGCACTCTAGCTCAATTGTAAGGCAATTTGCAATTCAAACTGTGGTTTGTGCGTTACTACTCTCTGAGGAGGAAAGTTAGCAGTAGCCATAAACCAATGAGGTGATGATTGGTGTGCCAAGTTGGTATAATTATTCTTAAGTGACTCTAACTTCTTGTAAAGTGCAAAGCCCATACAATTGACTTTGTGTGGAAAGTCAGTCTTTTTTGTAATTGATTTGAAAGACTATTCACATACTGCCTTTTAATTCAGATGCATTCTAAATTACAAAGCAATTTAGGTTTGAATAGCACATGGCTCCTTTAATGATTTGAAAATCCTGAGGTTCAAACCCATGTCGTTTCAGAAAATGTGGTTGAAAGAACAATAAGTTGACTGGCAGGTGATGAAACTTTATAACACATTCATACCTTCACAGAGGCTCTAAGCACACTGGTGTATCTCACTACAAAGTTAGGTACACCTATGTTTTTAACGTGCAGCTGTTATCATGACTGCTTCCCTAGTATATCTGAAACAGAATACATTTAATTTGCAATGGTAAGATGTAGAATTCTGAATTCTTCCCGAGTCAATTTAGATCACATCAAATTTGAATTAACTTGACCTCTTTGTTTAGTTGGGAGCGCTATTATTCATTCTGTAGTGACTTAATTTGATCATGCTTAACATTAGATGGTATCTCATAATACTTGGTACATATATACCAATCAGCAAACGGATAGACACCTATTCAAGCCTCTGCTGAGTTTATTCACTGTGGAAGTGCATGCACACTAAACTCATGGGTTGTCAAGCCTTCCGGTTTATTTACTTGTTTCTGGAACCAGATTTTGCCATTCTAAGTGACGATAATGCAAGCTGCCTTTCTTGTCTTTGCTAGACATTGCTCCCATCTCTTTCTGTCTTTTTTTATTACTTGAAGACCCTCCCGTCCTCAACACACTCCCCTCCCCCCCCCCCCGCAACAAGTTCAGTAAATAAACATGTTGGGGCTGCATTTCAGGAGTTGGTGGGAATGCTGGAATTGTATCACAAAAATAAAAGGAAGCTTTTGTTTTCTAAGGCTATATGTGAGAGTCTGAACATCACTCGGAACCCAGTTCAGTCAGGAAACTCTTCATTAGCGCTTCCCACACGTGGTCGCCAGATGTGTCTATAAAGGAGGAATTGAGTAGATTTTAGGTAATAATCTGTCTTTGTTTTCCTGATATTGTTTTAAAGATTGACTTTGAAGCATGTATGTCTGCGTTTCCAACCTGAATCTGCAACTCACCGGCGACATTATCCCGCAATGACTACTCCCACAGCATCTTCCTAGTCAGTGCTAGGGCGCCTATCAGAAAGAAAAGTCAGCGCGGATACATTAAACACAGAGAAGATTGATATTGTTAATTAATCTACATTTTAAATAGTAATTATGTCATCCCCTGAGACCAGGAAACAGATCAAATTAAAAATTAAAATGTGATTCAATGCTCGGCTATATAAAATAGTGATGCACCACCTTTTGACCTGTCCCTGCCTAGTGCAATCTGCTAGAGAGTTATTGGGAAGGTTAGGGACCGGTTTGCTGGTGCTTTTAGTGATTGGCAATGCCATTCTGTACCCAGACGTTAGCACAAGGTAATAAGTTACCCATTGATATGAGAGGTGAGCGAGCGGGAGAATAGTCGAGCTCCTGTGAACTGCTACAATCAATGATGATAACTGTTTATAAGTTTGGCGCTGCCTGGTGTCTAACCTACCCTCCACCTCTTCCCAATCCCAATGCGTTTTTGGTGGAACAAGCAAAACTTTGCTGCTTGAGTTTTAACACGCCCGTTTCCCTGTCAGTTTAATCTGAGAGGAAAGCAGTAATTCTGTATAGAGAAATCATGTTCACATCGTTATTTAAAAACATTTTTTAGCTGAAAATCTGCGGGGAATATCTCCCATTATCCGTTAGTCATCTCCGCTAATTAAGTTTCTACTTGAAGTAAGGTAGAATCTGTTAGAAATTAACACTGCTCAGTTTTTCAGGTTTGATCAGCCGGCTACAATGGGGAGCTTTCAAAACATACATATGGTCCTGCTAAGGAATTGATTAAGTGAAGTCCGGATGAAATTCAAATCCTTTGATTTGACCTTTGCCTGGCCTGAGAGGTTGCAATTTCGCTTAACAATTTCCTTTTGTTCTTTGTTACAGTTATTAATCCAACATGAGGCTCGAATTAATCAGGGTAATGCGTTGTTACATCTTTAATTCACAGCCCCACTGTTTGTGTCTTTCTTAATTAAAGCAGAATGGTAGCATGCTGATATTGGCCTCCCTTGCTCATCACAGAGGGAAAGGCTAAATGGGCAGGATGAGATTAGTCCAAGGTTCCACTTAATTGTTTTCTCTCTCTCTCTCTCCTTTTATTCTTTTTAAATGAAGGCTGTGAGCGAACATGCTAATTCCAAACAGTGGCAGGTCTGAGCGGGGGTGCAGTTCCGCGCTGTATCTCTTATGCCTTTAGAGGTCACTACATTTTGAGGCCTCAGTCGTTTATTAAAGATCGCGGGATCTCCCCCCACACACACTCCCTCCAGCTCTTATTTTTCCCTCTCTCCTACCATCCCCCAGTGGTGCTGTTTGATGTGATAAAGGAGAAAAAGTGTTGTCTAACGCTCTGAAGGCTGGTTAATTTGCGCTAAGCAGATGAAAACAAATGCGGTACATCATATTTCATTAGCAGTCCTTGTTTAGCTGCCCTTCGTTTCTAAGTGCTCCAAGCTTTGCTCAGTGGAAAGCGACAAGCGTCCGGAAAACAAAGCCGGTTCCCCACCTTCCTTGCGTTGTAAATTACCTTTCGGGCCTAACTTCAAGGGGCAGAGTCCGGGATTCGGTGCTGATACAGTTTTGACTACTCTGTCTCCATCAGGAGAATGGAGATCATTGTGCCGTCCTGCATTTGAGTCATTTTATTTAAGATGCCAAACAATAGGCTGTTGATTGGAGGGACAAGGAGGGAACAATAAACTTCTGTGTCACATAATAGACCACCATTTGCAAGCTCTGCTTTAGCAGGGCCCTTTCTATTGTACTTTTTTGTGTACAAAAATGGATTTTAGGAGGAGGAATATTTTGCTGAGGTATGTCATTATTTTGCAAATTTCTATTATCTCATCATGTTGTCTTCATTGTAAATTGCAGCTAATTAGCAACCTAGTTAGGGCATGGGCTTTGAGCCTCGCTTTTTTTTCTGAAAGGAACACACAGATTACCACACTACAAGAGAAGAAGGAATAGAAAAAGGAGATTAATCTGGTTACCTTGGCAACCCTCGCTTCCATCTGTGAAGAACAATACATTTTTGTTTCCTTAGCTCAGTTCAAATCTGTTTTGTTTAGGGAAAAAAACGTGGCCTCTGTAACAATGCGGAATTCTGTCTGCCCAGCTTTAGCGGGTACAATTTCACTGCAGGTTAGGGTCTGGAGGGAATAGAAAGGATAAAAGGAGAGCGCTTGAGCACTGTCAAAGGTCGTGACCTTGCTACACAAAGCCAGGAGTTTTGCTTCCAAATCCCTTCTCCTGAAAAGCTCTTAATGAAATAATATACTATGGATTTGAACACCTTGCAGTCTTTATTAAATAACGACCCTCCGTTTTGAATGAAGTTGTTTCCCCCCCCCCCCCCCCCCCCAACCACCATCCCCGTTATACTTTCGTTCGGTCAGTTTGTGATCCTGATAGTTGGGATTACTGTGATCAACTTTCGCTCATAGAGTTCATAGAGTTGTTTGATTCATTTTTTTTGTTTTGTTTTGGCCTTGGCTGATTGTTTTGAGTTGAGGGGTTGCCTGTCACAATTTTGATTTCAATCAACCGCTGGAGTATCTTAACGGTTCTTCTGCGACCTGTCTGAAACCCAGACTGCTGTATCCTTTTGACAAGGCAGTCTGGGGAGCCTTACCCGTTTCCCTGACGGACGGGAGGAACCCGCCTCCCAATTTGTGCAGGGGCTTTGCCAACTTTGAATGGGATCTTTCAAGCAGATTGCCAGAGCACTGAGAACAGGTTCACATCTACAGCGCTGTTGAAATGGGGATCCGTCCCTGACACTGTGCGCGAAGTGCATCATTTTAATTTGGATAGTCCTCCAAAATAGTGGGACTTAACTTGTCATTTCTACCTCTACTCTGACAGTCCCAACGCAACGCCACACAGGAAATACTGGGTATGCTCAATGAAACCATTGTGCCCATTTCCTCCTACCTGCACTGGGTGAGGTATACCGCCTCTACCGTTAGTGCAGAGAGAACCAGGCAGGATTTATCCGGGACACTTCAGTTCCTGTTCCTTTTTCGATGGAATTTAAATACAATACATGAGTCAGCCCGTTCGAACCCAAAGACAAACCGAATTTCAGCCGTAGCATTCACTGCAGTCAGATTTCAGCGGCTTGTCTGCGTTAAATGTTTCAGCTCAGTGCTGTCATCACTTTCACCGGTTCCAGTGGGGGCAGATTAACTTTGCAAACACTTTCTGTCCAGGAGCCCATTGAAATTATTCTGCCTGCATAAGAGAAGATTTGCAGAGCTTTTGTATTGTTGATTATCGATACATACTTTTTGTGAGGGACTGTTTAAATGGTCATATGCATATGTACAGAAAAAGGTTAAATGCAAGAATGCTGGGGTGATGCATGTGTGAGGTAACTTGTAAGTATATTGACGTGTGCGCAGTTACTTGAAAGTGTGTATGTATGCCTGCCTACTTTGAAATGTTTATGTGCCTGTGTGCAGGAAGACTCGTGTGTACATACAGGTGTGCATTTTGTGTGTTTGTATACTTGTTTGCATATGTATGTGTATGTGTATGTGGACGTGTGCGTGGTTTATGTGCATATACATGGGTTCTTGTGTGTGAATATGTACATGGTTTATATGTATGTATATGGGTTCATGTATGTTCATATGTGTACATGGTTTATGTGTGCATTCGGATTCGTGTGTGTATGCATATACATGGTCTATGTGCGTGAATATAGGTTCATATGTGTGTACATGGTTCATGTGCGTGTGTATATACATGGTTTACGTGCAAAAGTATGAATTTGTATGTTTTTGTGTACACGGTTTATGAGTTCATGTGTGTATATGTGTACACGACTTATGTGCATATATAAGTTTGTGTGTATGAATACAAGGTTTATGTGCCTGTATATGAGTTCATGTATGTGTATATGTATACATGGGGGCATGTGTGTGTGTGCTGTGTGAAGCATTTACTTTCTCGCGTTGCAGTTGCCCCAGAGAGAATATTGTCGCTAGACAATGAAAGCTTTTATCTCCGCTGGCAGCAGCAACCGTAAACCCCATTGACCAAGGATGGTCAATATTTGTCGAATCCTTCAGCGTAATTGGAAAAGATTTTGCTCACGCACTTTGTATTAGCTGCTTCGGCTTAATGGAGCACAGGCGAAGGGAAGGAATGTTTTGATTTTGGCATAATAAATATTTTCCTGATAAACATGAGGGCAGAGGGTATACAAGTGAGGACTGCTGCGGATCCAAGATGCAAACTGGGATTGCTGTCTGGCGGTCGCCACAACTGAGCCGGGGCAATTGACTGCGGTGTTGGCCCTGTGGTCACTAAGAACCTTAATGTTGTCCAGCTGCAAGGCAAAAAGTCTGGGTTTTATTTTTAGTGTGCACCGTGCCAGCATGGACATGGGCTACAGAGACTATTGAGGCATTGTCTGCTCGGCTTCCCAGAATAGCCCAGTTAATCACTTTGGCTTTAAAGGGAATTTCCTCATGGAATTCTCTCCAGAAAAATCTAATCAACTGACCTGCAGATTCCAACAATAAAAGGCCCTTTTATTTTGGGCGGGCTCTATACTGTAGGCTTTTGTGCTAAGTGAACCCTCCCAGTAGGAGTGGATAGTTGATTCTGTGTGTTGTGCGTTATGTGTACAGCCTTGTGTGCGCTTCTCACCAGATGCTAAAGTATATTGGCCACTTCTGTCTCAGTGCGTATATCATCTCACGTCAGGCTGCATTACCTGATTACCTCAGTCCCCAGTCAGATTGTACCTAGATAAGTCCCTGATATTATGACTTCCCCACGTTGAAACTGGGAGATCTGCTGTTATTCTCTCTAGTTGCAGCCCTATTTAGGAGAGATTAAAGAGAGTTGAGTGGGGCTCTCTTGCTGTTGCCTTCTCTCTCTCTCTCTCGTGCTAAAGTTAACTGTTAAAATTGGCACGGGGACTCCGCACGTTTCCATGGAGGTCGGGTTTAAACTTGATTTGATGACTTTAAAAAATTGTTGCCAGTAAATTTGCACCACTCTGGTGAGTGTGGTCCTACCGAGCAATAACAGACAGAGACCGAGCGGGTGAGTGACACGTTGTTTACAGGTTTCCTCGGAGGGGCCTCTGCTGTATTTCATCTGTCAAAGTTGCCTTTTCTTCCCTTTGACAATGCCCGATTGTTTTTGCGGAGAATGCAGGTTCCAAACGCAAGAGAATGCGGTGCTAGATTCGTCCTGCCAAATTCCGAGCTCTCTCGTTTTCTTTGCCCAGCGCTCACAAAGGATCCATAACTTACCATCAACTGTGAGCTTTTTTTTGTATGTATGTGTGTGTGTGTGTGGTGCCACAAAGCTCCTCTGTTACTTGGCACATAAGCATTTTTGGACAATGAGCAAGCAGCCATCCAGTGAGAGAGTCAGTCACGGTGACAGTGGCGAACGGGAGAGTGAGTGGCTGCAGTCTGATTATGTGTGGGGACTGAGTTGCAGTTACAACTCCGCGATAGAAGTTCCTGTGCAAGACCAGTTTTTGTTTCTGTTTTGTTTGTTTTTTTTAACATATGTTTAAATTCCCCCGCTTAGTTATTGTTTTTTTTAAAATTATCATTATTTTGTTTTGGGTCGTTCTTATTTACCAACAGAAGTTTCAGGGAGCAGCTGCCTCCGCGGTATGCAGAAATCGCCAGATTTAGTTTGAAACAATTGGTGATTGTTTTGACAGGGTCCTACTTCCAGCATGCTCAGTGCTCCTGAATTACCTCAGGAATACCAAAGGTGAGTTAAAACTCGGGGAAGCGAAAGTTTTCACAAGGGCTGCTTTCACCTCCTTCTCCCTTCCTTCCCCCTTGTCGCTCGCTCTGACTGTTTTAAAT
Source organism: Ginglymostoma cirratum (assembly GCA_024137785.1). Taxonomy (NCBI): domain Eukaryota; kingdom Metazoa; phylum Chordata; class Chondrichthyes; order Orectolobiformes; family Ginglymostomatidae; genus Ginglymostoma; species Ginglymostoma cirratum. The sequence continues at coordinate 9,571,165 of JAHRHZ010000091.1, read as the reverse complement.
ACTGTTCAAAACATTCGAAAAGAAACTCAATGATAACCTTGATGCGTTCTTACTGACTCGTCTGAGAGGATATTTGAACTCAACGCGCCGTGTTTTAGTCTTCCTGGAAAAAAAAGTCAATAGTTTGTGGAATGCTCCAGCACGGGAAGAGGCCATTCTGCCCACCTCATGCTAGCTCTTTGTTGAAAGAGATTTCTAATTCATACCTCCCACCCCTTCTCATATTGCTGCAAGCATTTTCAACGGGTTAAGGGGAAGCTTCGGTTTCTTTTCGGTATTACTGATCGTGGCATTTCACAGATGTAAGAGCCATGAGTTCGGCTGCTTCAGAGCCATTTGCTAAGCGTGTCTCACTCCGGTCTGGAGACTGACTGAGGACCATGGCCCCGCTGTTCTGAGCCATAGTGAGGGACCACATCCTCGGGTGGCCTGACTGCCCCTGCTATCACATGACCGGACCATTGGCCAATGTTCAACACACCACGTTGTGAGAGATGAACATTGGTTAGACCGCCTCAAAGCGAGGAGTAAATTCCTCATCTTCCTGTGTGAGCCTTATTGATAGTTGATGGCAGTGTGACATTAAGGACTTTGTTCTTGCCTGCCTATGGACAGGAAGCTGTGCTGGCAGCTTCGGCACTGGAGCAGCGAGAAGACAAAGATTGCTTTGGTTTGTCCTAGGGAGCACAGGGTTGGATGGCTGGTGGGTTATATTATCATAAACAGAGGGTTCTTCCAGCTCCCCACTTTAAGCGCTTGTTTACCCTCGGAATCACTAGCTACACATCTGTAGTTCAGGCCCCCAGCCCCTTTCAAAACCCCAAGCTGCCTGCGGGATAGCGGGTTATTTTCCCCTAAAACAATTTGTTTCATCAAATGCCGAACAGCCGCGAGAGCAACATTGCTTGAGATGTGTAGCGGTAGATCTAACACCTCTCTCTATCCCCACACATTCACCCGAAAACCTGATAACTTTGTATCTCAAATCGCTCGGAGTCTTGTTTGTCGTCTTTCTTTTTCTGCGAAAGCGACCCCCCCATCCCACCGCAAAAAGTGAAGAAAGTTATAAAGTTTAGAAATATGTCCATTATAATATGCACTGCCCACTACCTTAAGTTTGAGAATGCACAGTAGCAAAGTTTTCTTTGCACCTACAAAGACCTCTTCTTTTTATATATTGGCAACGGCCGAGACAAAAGTTCCTATTATGCTACGGTAAAATAAACAGAGTCTAATGGGCGATTGCATATCTCCATGTGGGCTTTTTCCCCCAGTAACTCAATTATTGGTGTGTTCTCGGCGCGCTTTGGGAACAACAGTTTATTCAGCTGGACTCTCGCTGAATTTTAATACGTTTAATCCTGATTGTCAAAAAAAATCGGCCTATTCTCTGTACGAAGAAATGCGTTCAAAAAATGTCACTGTTTTCAAGTACCTCCAACTGAAAACAGAATGTATCACTTCCAGTGTTGTACTTCTGTCAGGGGTATAGATGACGTGATAACTGTGAGAAATAAATGATTAGGCAATAATTTAATATAATTCCAGTCAGTCCACCTTGAAGAAGGAGTTTCAAACCAAATATTTGCAAAAGCTCTGTGAAATTATTAAATCCAAGTAATTGACTGCTATTTAGCTGTTTGGGTATGGCGAGTCCTTTGGGATTTTAAGCATGTGAATAGTTTTCTTTCTGCTCATCAGAAATTATATACTTTTTAGTGAGGAGGCTTAGTATAAGTGAGGAAGTCAAGACTAAAAACATTTTAGCCGTGCATGCCTCTGTTCACTTTTCAATTCCTTAAGTCTGTCCATTAAGGCCGGTACAGGGATGATTTTGTGAATCTTTTCACAGAGAAATAGATAGCCTTCTCCGCCAGAGAGATGGAATTACTGAAGCACACTAAAGGGAACTTTTAATCTTGACTGTTGTGGGGTGCTGAAATACTTCAGTCCAGGCTGAGTTGTCATTTTTTTCTTGCAAGGTCCAGGTGAACAGGTTGTTAATAGATGCTTGATCTGCATAAAGAGGATGTGTGTATGAATATTCACACCTGTCCTGGGTGGGAGAAACATTTCCACACGAGCCTCACTGGAGCCCAAGGTGAGAAGCTACATGATTCCAGAGTCAGAATTCAGCAACTGAATGCCTTTTGGTACAAATCATCAGGAGCAAGGTCACAATTGAATGTCACAACTCACCCTCCGAGACTATGTGAGGAAGGATATGCAGACGGAACAGCAAGTTTGGGGAACGGCAGTTTAAAAATCTGCTTACAGTGAGGAAACAGAAAGGTGAAATAGGAAATGGTGGGGGGAGGATAAGACCCAAGTCTGTGTAATTTTTGCTGTTGAATTGCTAGATTTGGTTGTATTACTGAAATGCCTTGATAAATGAATAATGCTAACATGTCAGGCACAGCTTCTATTTTTGCAAGTTTCGCTTGTTGTGGTTTTGCATTGCTCAACCTTCCATTTTTGAAATCACGCTTTTTTTAAGTTGAGCTTTTTGTTACCATTATTATCCAAGTCACTTTGGGTGGCTGACTCAATCATGTTTCCCAGTTCCTCTAAGCACCCCTTTGTTGCTTGACTCCTTGAAGATGCTCACTCGAATGATGGTGGAAAGGACTTGCATATAACATATTTTCCTTTGTCCCCACCCTCCAGCTTTGCTAGAGAAGGACCCCTCAAAGTTACAGTCAGTGTGGAAACTTAGTTTCTATGTTCAGACTAGGCAATTTGTAAGGTTTTCTAAAGTTTAAAAACTAAAAATGCTGCAAACACAGCAAGCCTGCTTGCACCTGAATTAAGACAAACAGAGTTAATGTTTTGAGTCCGATTTGATTTCTTCAGAATACCTCTCCGTTCGGATGCTACCGGACCTGCTGAGCTTTTCCAGTACTTTCTGTTTTTACTTAAGATTTCCAAAATCCGCTGTATTTTGCTTTCGTTTGACAGTTTACACAAGAATTTTTCCTCCTCCACTTTTCCCTTGGCTAACTCCCTGTCCTCTTAACTCTCTCCTCCTCATCTTCTCTTGTCTCTTTTTCTTTGTCCTTCCCTTTCATTATTATTCTTTGATTTCTATTCTCCCCATCCTTATCTCTACTTTCTCTTTCTCCCCCTTTCCCCTTCCTTATCCACCTCATTATCTCTCCTTTTCCCTCTCCTGTTTGTCCTGCCACTCTCGCTCTCTCTACCTCTTCCGGAGATGTTGACTCCAAGCATTTGGCACAGTTCTACGGGCTATTTATATCCAGTCAGTATCTCACATAACTTACTATTGTTATTAATGTGAAGCTCTCGATTAATGAGTGCAGGCAGCCTATTTGGCTGTGGAAGGTGCCACAGTTCTGGTCTCTATTTGCCGAGTTGCCACTCACAGGGCTCCTAACTAATGGAAATGTGGGTATAGTCTCCACATGTAGGATCCCTACTGTTATCGCAGCTGAGAGCAGATGACTTCGCAGTCAGGAAATCTTCACAGTTCAGTGAACCAACAGGGTTTTCTTAAAGAAACCTTTGACAGTTCATAAGTGAACATCAGATAATTATCTGAGGGATAAGGGAATGGGTGAATAGGCTGAGAGGTGAGATGAAACAGTGAGGAATAAGATGTATGTAGCAGAAATACCAGCACAGACCATCAGACGGAAAGTCCTTTTCCTGTGTTGTAAGATTCTACGTAGTAATTCTATGATCAGCAAAGTGATTGGGTTTTCTTTTTATGAGCAGCTGCACCTTGGGAATGTACAGGACAGAATGAGGCTATTCAGCCCATCCTGCCTATTGAATCTCATTACCCTATTCTTTTCCTACAGCCCTGCAATTTTTTTCTTCTAAGAGTCCCCATTGAATTTACTGTCACCATCCTTTCAGGTTGTAGATGCTAGTTTAGAATCACTCACGGCATAAAATAAATTCTTCATATCCCCTTTCTGGCTCTGTAACCCACAATTTTAAAACTGTCTGTCTGAATTACATACCTTTCTACATGTGGAAACACTTTCAAAGGAAAACCTAATGAATCAAAATTCTTAAGTTTGAGCACCACTATATAATGTTGCATTAACCTTCTCTGCTCTAACAATCTTAGCGTCACTACTCTCGCCACATAACTAAAGTCCCTCATCCATGCTGGCATCCTGGTAAATCTCCTTTACATCCTGTCCGATGCACTGACATCTTTCATAGGGAGCACAGAACTGGATTCGAGTCCTTTCATGGCGACCTCAGAAATGTTTTTAAAAGGTTTAGCAATATTTCATTGATTTTAGTATAAGATACCTATCATTTACAATATGGTAGGAAACACAGCACTCCATTATATAGTAGAATAGTTTTTTAGTACCTGTTAAATTAACCTGACAAATGACAGACAATGGGGAAAAAATGCTTTCAGTAGCTATCTGTAACTGCATCATAAATACATTCCTTTTGAATGTTAACATATTACTGCACATAGAGTACACAATTTTCTGACAGTGTCTTTCACCTTAGAAAGCACGGCGAGGGTAACTGTGACAATTGTCAGTGCTGCACACCATTGTCCTACTGGATTCAAGTGTTGATATGAATGGAAATAGTCAGTTTAGAGCACGCTTATCCACAGGACCAGTCAACATCGCAGGCTGGGTGTAGAGTTTGCATCTGTTTTAGATGCAGACAGGGTATGGAGCCATCATTACTATGAGGGCTAATTAAACAATAACTTGATTGAGTTATGTTCCTGGGCAAGAATATGTCAGCAGATCCGAAGCTCAGTGGTCAGCCAGCATGCCATGCATAGCAGCATTTTTAATTCTGTGCAGGAATACTGCTCCCCCCTACTGTTGGTCAGGCTTTGGTTCCAGTGAAATGTGCACTAATGCTAGTTTATACCCACAGGCTTGAATGTCAATGTAGTTTTCATTCTCTTGGTATAGACTACATTATTAACACATTAAACACACAGGGTCCTTTTTGTTGATGCTTATGGGCCACACTAGTTACACGGCACATTTTAGGGGCTATTTTAATCCAATCCATCCAGTCAATACCAACGCATTCAGGTTGGAAACCTATGTTTACATCTCCTTGTTTAATATTGCTCTCCATTGACTTCAAATGAAAGCAAAATTGAGCAAGGTGTAAATCTTCATTTGATTTAACAAACTTTACATCAATAGAAAGTATGTTGTTAACATTAGATTGAAGTCAGACAGATTGAAATGTAAGGCCATGTGGATGAAGTAAAGAAAAAAAGCTCCAATTTTTTTAAGCATCTTTAAAGACCTTAAGACCTTTAACCACCGACATTGACAAAGACAGAATTAACAAATCTGACTGGTAGTCACTAATGTAACGTAGAAAATATTGTCAATATGAACAGTGGGATCTTACAAGTAGGAGTAAGATTAATGGCCCAATTAGCTGTTTTGATGGGACTGGCTGAGAGATGCATATTGACCCATCCTCTACTCTCATTCAAAACAGCTGTCCATGAGGACAGATGGGATCTCAGTTTAACATCTCACTTGAAATTTGGAACCATCAGTAGTGCAACGCCCTGGGTACCACAGCTAAATGTCAGCCACAATCATGTGCTCAAATCCATGTGGAAAACGAACACACAACTCTGCAGCTCGGAGGCAGGAGCACTACCAGTGAGCCAAACCTGGCATTTTATTTATCCCGCATTCGATACGGCAAGCCCTCCAATTATGAAAGGTGTTTATATAAATATAAACATTTTATCTGTTATGCTATAATTAGTGGAAGGAACCTTGATTAAAAAGGAGAAATTATTCCATGGTCCAACCGCAATCTCTCTCACACTCCTCAAACCAACCTACAGATGGATGGAAGTTAGGTGAGGTCAGGTTTATGATTGGCTGTGATGTCATCACAGTCAAACAGTACTCGGTGTAAAGTCTTACATGTATATAATGGCTGCTTGGGTGAGCTATGAAGATTAAGTGATATCAACCTTTCTGTGCAAAATGTTAGAATCTTGAAGAGTGATGAGAAATTTGAGAGAAAAATGAAATACCTGACAGTGGGCTAACAGTAACTGAGTTTGATCCCTACTAAATATGATGCCAAACTTGCAGCTTTCAGTATAGCTCAGCAGTATCAGTTCTGCACTACTTCTAAACAGTGACTGGTTGCAGTTCTGTGCCTGTAGTCTAATAGTACCAGTATTATGACTTTAGACTATTTTGTCAGACTGCAATAATGCCATGGTTATGTTACTAAGCTAATAATCCAGAGCGAAAGAGTTCAGCAAACCCCTGCTCCATAGAGTTTGAGAATTTGGATTGAGATGAACCAAAATCTGGAAATAAAATGTGACTGCAGAGCTGTTAGAACATCATAACTGGTCCATTAATCGCCTTTGGGGAAGGGAACTTGTTGGCCTTATCTCCTCTGGTTTAAATATGACTCTATCCTCACAGTAACGTAGGTGACTATTAACCAGCCCCTGATTTGGCCCAGTGAGATGCAAAGTTGTGATTCAAGATAATGATCCATTAACACCTTGGAGGTAACTGGTGAAGGAAATGCCATCCTTGCCAGTGATGCCTACGTTCTGGAAGTAAATCAAATAAAAGGCACTTTAGTAGATCTTAAAACATGTCTGCATTTACAAAACTATTGGAGTCACTGGACTTTGGAACTCCTCAGTTTTTATTTACAGAAATTGTGCATTTGATCTTCAGTCGTTGACTTCTGTTTGTTTTAATCAATTAACCAAAGCCTCACAATGCCGCAACAATTTTATTTCACTGTGTCTGCGAATGGAATAGGTCGCGTCTGACGTGTACACTTGCTTCCTGAACAGGTTACATCTCTTCTTTCTGTTTGCTTCCCGTAGGATGTCTTCCAAGAGAGCGGCCTCTCCGTATGGGGAAACAGATGGAGAGGTAGCCATGGCGACAAACAGACAGAAAGTAGAAGAGGGAGAAAGTGATGGACACTCTGCTTTCCATCCGCCTCTTCCACCAAGTTTTTCCAACAACCTTCACACAGAGGAACTACACACACCGTCCACATTGAGCAGAGAGACTTTGTCTTGTGAGAGTCCAACATCTTTGCAAGACTCAACGGTATGTTGATCCTTATTGCAATGTGTGTACAATCAGGCAAGAAGTGTCATTTTAGCTAGACTTGATTACGGTAATGTTTTAACAAAAACAGAAACTTATAATTGTTATAACTTCTATCTAAAAGAACATCCATGGGTCCCAGTAGTGTTGTCATTTACCTCCCTATCACCAAGCGGTTGGTCAAATAAACCATATTTATTTCCAATCTTCTATTCCACTTTACAATTAATAAGCACATTTTTTGAATGAAATCAGAAAAGTCACACTTTTCTTTCCATGCCTCTGTGATTTTTTTACTTCTCTTTTAATGGTTGCTTACACAATACTAAGGAATTTAATCTGTAATTCTAGGGCAATCCTGGAGTGTTTCCAAGCCAGGTTCTAGATTTCAGCTGACGAGAGCAGTGTTTGGAGAGTCCAGTCTCTGCTTTGACATTCTGTGCCCTGCCAACGGTCGGAAGAATTTTTCCTGTCTAAAATAAATTGCTAGTCCTGTCCAAATTGATCAAAAAGGACTGACAAAGAAATGCGCTTTTAGTCTGCTTAAGTGCTGAGTACTGTGTTGGACGATTATGGTTTAATTTGCTTAAAATAATAAAGAAAACAGAAGCAGTCTATAATTGGCGAGGGTTAAATTGAAAAGAGTACCTCTTGAGTAAAAATAACTTGGTACTAAAACCGGTTTGTGCTTGTTTAATACACATGTACGAAAAATGGGCATAACATAGAGGGAAAAATAAAAGCTTCAGTAAAGGAGAAAAGTATTACATTTGAGAAATATCTAAGAGGAAGTGAATCTAGTAATACAAACAACAGGAGTTCTTTATTTCAGTTACAAAACACATTACATTAGAAAACATTTGGCAATCCCTTTGTGTCTTTTAAAATTCCTCACTGCATTTGAATTTACCCAGATAAAGAAAGTGATTTTTTTTTTTTCTAAACTGCTTTGTTGGCTTCATTGCCAGATAGAGCCTGGGTTTCTAACAGGGTACATTTCCTTATCTACACAATCACTGTATCCATCCCCACTGTGAAGGTGCCCACCCTCCCCGAGTGAGGCTGGAAAGTCCGCTGGCAATTTGTTCTGCATTGTGAAAACATCCTTACAGTCAGAACTGCATTGAGATTTTCCAAGCGTTATTAGGCTCAATCCGTACGTGAAAAGAGCCAGGAAAAGTACAGTGTCAGACAACTCTACCTGCAATCCGTCTCATTTCCAAGAGAAAAATACCAAGGGGGAGAAAAGCCTATCATACTTCCCACTGAAGGCTTCGTGGGGTTAAGAGTCTGTTAAAATATCAACAGTGGAATGGAATATAGGAACAGGAGGTCAGTCAGTACTGTTAAAGGCTGGCCCATATCACAACTGCAACAACTAGAATAAAATCTAACCAAGTAACAAAGCATCTGTTTACTTTTCAACTGGCGTGGGAAGCCACTGTGCTATAATTGTAGTGACCTTGCCTCAGGGCTAGAAGATCCAGCTTAAAGTCCCACCTACCCCAGAGGTGTGTCATGACACATTCAAACAGGTTTGATATTTTCCGAACCAACATGTTCAGAGATGTTATTACGTACTTCTGGGACAGGGTAGGACTTGAACCCACACCTCCTGACTCAGAGGTGGGGGCAACTGCAAGAACCATTCCTCTGAACAGCTGGATTAAAATAATTACAATGATTTACTTGTTGAGCAAGCAATGGGGTTGGGAGGTATGGTGGCTCAGTGGTTAGCACTGCTGCCTCTCAGTGCCAGAGACCTGGGATTGATTCCACCTTCGGTCGACTGTCTGTGTGGCGTTTGCATATACTCCCCATGTCTGCGTGGGTTTCGTCTGGGTGCTCTGGTTTCCTCCCACAGTCCAGGGATGTGCAGGTTAGGTAAGTTGGCTGTGCAAAATTGCCCATAGTGTCCAGGGATTTGTAGGTTAGGTGGATCAGCCATGGGAGATGCAGGGTCACAGGGATTGGGTAGGGGGGTGGATCTGGTTGGGATTTTAATCAGAGGGCCAGTGTGGACCAGATGGGCTGAATGGTTTGCTTCCACACTCTGTAGGGATTCAATGTACAGACCATTAAGAGGTGGAAGGTTAATTGATGAGCTTTCAGATAGGGTCTGACCAGACTTGTCAAACTTTTAATTACGAGTCTGATGCCCCATACCAGCTCTGGGTTCTGAGGGGAAAGGATGAAGTGGAGAAACAAGTCATGGTATAAAATGCTAAAAGAAAACTTGAAGTGAGGATGACCACGACCAGTTCAGTGCTAAGCTCATTCTCAGAATTAACAAATCATTTAAAAAATACAATAGCAAAATAACTGAGGATACAAGAAACCTAGAGTGAAAAGGGAATGTGGCAGAAATATTCAGTAACTCCTGTGCAAAGAAACAAGAGGTAACATGAAAGCTTTCATTCGAACAGCCATGATTCTTGACTTGTCTACCAGACAGCACTTATGACCCTGATGGTACTAGTGCATTAGCCATAAAGATGAAATGTTCAAAGGAAATGGAGGGAAAATCCTAAATTTTTGGCCACTTTTCTGTGCCACTTCGGCTCTTTTTCAGGTATATTTGTGACAGTATGCTAGAGATTAATCTTTAATCTTTAATTTGTGGAGGCTCTAGAGCAATCCTGGAGAATTGGCAATCCTAATTCTGTAAGACTGGCTTTCCCACTGTCAAATCCTGCCCCTGATCCTGTGGATATTCTGATGCAACCAGATTTTTATAGCTCCTTCGGTGTGTGTGTGTATGTGCGCGCGCGAGGTGCAGAGTAACTGCATTGTTGTTGGTGTGGGGTGTAGGTCTGTAGAAGTAGGTTCACTAATATCTTAAATGTCAGGGGCTGGATCACATAGTGTAGTCAATGAATTCAAATTCGTACAACGTCAATTTGACAGGAGCGTGTAGGGCAGATCGGTAGTCGATGTGCTTTTCTTTTTCCTGACTACAGTGAAATTCTTCCTTGTCTATTTGTTTCCATGTATGTCAAAATGACCACATCATGATCTCTGGATAATCTCCGAACAATAACCAATCAGGCAGTATACTGGGTTTTCATTACTTGAGAAGTAAATCTCAGAACATAAAATGTGGCTTAATCAAGCACATTGGATGAAATGACATCTATCCAGCAGCTTGTTTAATGTCAAGCTACAGGGAAAAGAAAGCTGATACACAGTCAGGATCAGTGGATTATTTCAGATCTAAAACATCCTCTATGAGGATTGTGCCATTCACATATGTAAGATATTAAGTTTGCATAGATTACCTACAACCAAATCCGTTCTGACTGGCAGAGAAGTTTAGAGAGATTTACATTAGAGAATTGAGAGAGCTCCAGGGTTTTGTTGCAGCAATTGTACAAAGTGATATACAGTGTAAATCTATTGGTGTGTCCCTAGATAGTGCAGAGCTTACAGCCTTTCAGAGCACAGATTACTGTTTTATCTTGTCATACTGAATTAACACACTGTTAAGCAGTGGTGACCTGCTCATTGTTGAGAATTGCAGCAGTGAGAAGATGATGTACTGATGATATTTAAATCTTTCTTTCTCGGTGGATTGTTTTTGAGTTCCACTGCGGCAGCCTGCACGAACAGGTGATAGAAAATTATTGGCAGAGCCTCCTTGCTTGGTTTTTGACTTTTTTGACGCATATTTCCCAAAGCAAGGGGGCCATATTACAGAATATCACCAACATTCTGGAGAAATATCTTTTTGCTCAGAGAGTGCTGAGAAGTTGGAACTCATTACAACAAGTGGCTGTGAAATATAGTGGAAGTTAGTTAAGTACATGAGGGACGAAGGTATAGAAGGTTATACTGAAAAGGATTTGATGTTGGGAACAGGGGGAACCCTCATACAGGGATGAAGTGAAAGCACAGACCTGTTGGACTGACTGGCTTGTTTCTCTGCTGTGTGTAATGTTTGTTTGAAGCATAAAATTAAATAACACCAACTCTATAATTCTGATGCAGTCCAAGTAAAAGAGGTGAAAGGCCAGATAAACTTTTCAGTACGAATGTGGAATACTAAGTAAGCTTGTTGCCAAACAGAATCGCTTCTTGTGAGGACTTTAAGTGAAGCAAGCATTCTCTGTGTGAAATAAATAGGTGCTGATTTGCAGTCTTAAAAGCTTACCCAGTAAGTTTTTTTTTTAGTTTTGAGCAAACCTATTGTTGGCTTAGCGAGTCCAGTTGGAAAACATAAATCTATGCTCAATAACTTGGGGTGGCACGGTGGCTCAGTGGGTTCGCACTGCTGTCTCACAGCGCAAGGGACGGGGTTTGATTCCAGCCTTGGGTGACTGTCTGTCTGGAGTTTGCACGTTCTCCCCATGTCTGCGTGGGTTCCCTCCCACAGTCCAAAATTTGCAGGTTATGTGCATTGGCCATGCTAAATTGCCCATTGTGTGTAGGGATATGCAGGCTAGGTGGACTAGCCATGGGAAATTCAGGCATAGGGTGGGGGTTTGGGTCTGGAATGGAAGCTCTTCAGAGGGTCAATGTTGACTCAATGGGCTGAATGGCCTGCTTCCACACTTTAGGAACTCTGTGAACTGCATTTCATTGTTCAAAAGAGACTGATGTATGGCATGCACTTGTTTGTTGAATTCTGCAAACTACATAAGAGCCAGCTTTGAACTGTTGGTCCTTATGTCAGTTAGAATTATGTTGCTTTTTTATGAATTGGCCCCGAGATGTTCTCCTTATTTCAGTTGTTTCACCTGCATTACAATATATCTAACCTTTGTAGAGTTTGTGGTTTGGGATATAAGGATTATTGTCCTTACTTGTGCCACTCATTGCTCGGATTTCTGTACGCTTGGGTCTACCACTTCTGTCAGCATCTGCTCATCCTTTATGTCCTCTACTTGGGTTCTGGTTGTGGGCTTCGTACTGGTTCCCATCAGATCATAGCTCCTTATATTTGCATTGTTTGTAAGAAAGAAGGTGGGGGAAAACAGTTTACTTTAGTATTGGGAGCTGGTTTTGGCATTGGATGTTGGCGTTGAAATGTGATTGTGGATCTGGGCAAGTCTGCACCAAAAGCAGGGTTTCGTAAATCAAGTTTAGAATTAAGTTTATTATTCTGGGGCTGTCACAAAGTTGGGATGAAGAAGAAACCGCACCCCCCCCCACCCCATGGAAAGTTAAATCTTATCCAGCTTTGACCTGTCGTTAGAGCATTCCAAAGGCAACTGCAATGTGACAAAGAGAGGGCGATCTCAAAAGAAGCTTCTGAGGTGAAGGTTTTGTCTTGAATCTTGCTGACACCTGTCTATAAAGGGAGGGGATCATCTTAAAAGGTGGAAATTGCTGGAGAAACTGCGATATTCTGGCAGCATGTGTGTTAACGTCTCGTCTGAGGTGACTCCTCTACAGAATTGGACTCAAAACTCAGCTTTCTCTCCACAGATGTTGCCAAACTTGCCAAGTTTCTCCAATGGTTTCTGTTTTCTTTAGCATGTGCAGCTCTTTGCTTTATCTTAAATTGTGGGTCAAACATGAGTGCCCCACGAAAACTTTTGAGTTTCTGCAGTGCCACCTCTCCTCCCCATCTGTGGAGGACAGATACTGTGAGCAAGATAGTCACCCTCTTTTAATACTTGGCTTCGGGAGCCATCTCATTTGTATTCCTCATCTTTCCAGCCAGCTTGCCAGTCTCCTGCCTCCCAATCCCTATCTGCTGCGTCGTTGGCAGCAAATTGTAGGCTTGCGTCCTTTCTAGGCACGATTCCCATCGAAAATAGGAGATGCGTTTGCTGAGAGACATTTCTCTCGAAGCACTTCTGAAAATTAGGCCCATCATTTTAACAATTTGACACTACTTACAGATCTTTTCTTCATTAATTAAATTAATGTTGAATGCCACCAGCTATATGAACAGCAGCCTCTTTCATCTTCATTATAACTACCTGATCAGGCTGCTCGCTGTGAGCTGGAGAGTTTAACCTGCCGTTCCATTCAGTGCAATGAACTCACCCTGACCATTGCAAACAGGGAAAATTTTAGAACCCCCTTTCTCCCCTCCGAAAGCAACAGCAATAAAAATATGCAGTTTGTCGCATTTGGATGTTATTAGCTTTACAAGTCTGACAAGACCCATAAAAATACGTCTCGTTGGATGTATACACATTCTTCCTTTCATACAAATGTAGCAGAGGAGAAAGGAGCAACAATTTCCATTACATATTAAACTCATACATTAAACACAAAAAGATAAAAGCAAATATATTCAGGGATGTCTGTTGCATTAGAGTAGTTGCAGGAGGCTATTCAGGGCAGAGTAAGTGGAAATTAATTGGAATGCAGAAGAAATAGGAACAGAATAGGAAATTTAGTATAATTATAAAGAAATGCAGACAAATAAGTTATTCTTGAAAGACCTGGAATAAGGCAATTCACATTTATAGCCATAATATGAAATTAGTAAGGGGCCTAATCCCCCTTTAGCCTCCAAGTCACTTTTTGGCACCTAATTACTAAATGGAACAGCTTTATTATGTAGGCTATTAAAAATAATGTGTTTTGATAGTTACGCTTTTTTTCTTTGTGTTCCTGAGGATTTGCGAAGAATTGCCTTTTTTTTATTGGATAGGCTATAAAACATTAATGCTGCACAAATATTCCCTTTTATAATTTATAGCGGGCTTTAGAATTGGAACGATCCTTCACTTTAAAGGGGCCACTTTTTTTTTTGCTGTTTTGATTCAGCAGTGGTAGGATAATAGGGTTTTGGATCACTCACCCCTTTCCCTTTGCCCCACACCGGTGCCCTCTAGGTCACCCATGGTGGACTGGGCACTGGCTGTTGTGGATTGTGGAACCGTCACCTTCAGCTTCCCACTGACTTCTCCCATAGCCTTCTGGACCAACAAGCAGAATTGGCTCAAAATACCGCACAGCCGTTTGGATTTGGACTCACCACAGGTAGAGTGGAAAACGGGCAGGACGTTCAAACTGAGCTGGCACGAGCCAGCATGGTTTGGTTAAAAAAGGGTGGTTGGTGGTGGTTGGAGGAAGAAGAAAGGAAGATTTGCATTTTCAGAGCACTTTTCATGGGCCACATTGACCCCTCAAATGCTTTTTGATCACGCATAGTGCTGGAAATGCAGCAACCAATTTGTACACAGCAAGCTGTCATGTACAGAAATGTGATAACGACCAGCTAATCAGTCTTGTGCTGTTAAATTGAGGGATGAATGTTGGCCAGGACTGCAAGGATAATGCCCCTGCTCTTCTTCAGAATATTGCCATGGTGTCCTTGATATCAATATGAGCAAGCAGATGGGGCCTGGCCAAACAGCTCACTGGAAGAAAGCACATCTAGCAGCATAATGCTCCCTCATTGTGGCACATTTGTGCTCAAACAGGATGCAAACTTGGAACCTTGTGATTTCGAGGCAATAATGCTCCTGTATGTGACAGGGGGAGTACTAAGTGTCCAGTTTTTCTTCAAAAAACAATCTCTCAAGTGGTTAAATCATATGTGTCCAAAATGTGTAGTTCCTTGATACCAAAATAGTTTGATTTGACGTGGCATTTTGCTTCAGCTCTGGGAACTTTCTGTAACTGTAGACTAGAATCATCCAGAAACTAATTCCTCCATTTACGCTGTTTACCTGAGACATGCTGAATTCCGCTTCAGTGTTTATTCAGTCAGGTTGAGAATTTAATTCCAATTAATGCAGAGTTAAGATACTTCTGTCATGGTCTCCTACGCAATTCCGACAAAAATAAATCCTCTTAGGATCCATACAGGTGCTGAGGATGGAGACACGTATCAGATTTACCCAGGCTGGAAATGTGTCCTCATCCCATATCCTAGAGGTGAGATGGCAAATATGTAGCATTGCTGCTATCCAACCTTTGGGCAGGTTGCAGAGAATGAATCCAAATAGGTGGTGCAGAAATAGGCTGTTCACCATCCTTCCCACCCCCTCGCCTGTTCAGTTGTCCAACCTCCATACTAGCCTGCAACCCCCCCCCCCCACTTCATTGAACCCTATCATCACATTCTTCTCATTAGCTACCCTTCTATTTGCCACAACTGCATGACTTAGCAAGTTCCACATCCTCCCCACTCTTTGGGTTATAGTTATATTTTGGGGGGTCATGATTGGTCTGATTGTGCCAAGGAGCTGGTGCGAGGAGAAAAAGTGACCTACTGTAAAGTCATTTTAATTAGAATCACTGAGTACTTGGAGATGTTTGCTCTGTCTGCATTATTCCAGCTTGTACGTTAAGAAATATTTAAGAGGGGTCATGCGGAGGGTTAATTTATAACTCTCTTAATGCTGCAACTCTTACATTATCTTACATGAATTCTTGGGATGTGGGTGTTGGTGCAAAGCCAGTATTGGAGTTTTAGGATTTTGACCAGGTAATGATGCAGTAACAGTGTTGTGTATCCAAGTTGGGATGCTGTGTGATCTGGGGAACTTGGAGGTGATGGCCATCTTATATATTGGCTCCCTGTGCCCCTCGTGGCTGTGTAGCTCAAGAGGGGTTCAGGAGGGGATGCCAAAGACATTTTGCTGCAGTGAGTCTTGGTGATGGCACACTCCACAGCTACAGTACACCAACATTGGAGGGAGTGGACATGTATAAAAGTCATGGTGGTTGTGTTGTTGAACAAGGAGACCGTGTTGTTCTGGAGAGCTGCATTGTTGTTGGAGCTGCATCCCTCCAGGAAAATAGGAAGCCTAGACAATAGTTTGCTGTGATTTTAATATGATTCACAAAATAACTTGTATTTTTCTCAACATTGCTTGCTGGGCATTGACCAGTCAACACAGTGATTTGACTTTTAATGACAAAGAAATGGTAATGACACTAGATTAGGTACGGATTAGCAATGATTAACAAAGGCAGATTAGTGGCTCTATCTCTAAGTATCCGTGCTGTTTTTATAATTAAGTCCAGGGAAATGAAGCCTGGCTGTGGCAACTTAATGAATGACTTGGACACGCTTTCCCAAAATAATGCTAATATTTCTGTTTTCTCCCCCTGATATTTTGACCAGGATCACGACGGCAATAAAGCAGCCTCACTATTCTCTACACACAACTCATCTACCTCACCTCTGAAGACTGAAGAAGGGGCTCGGCAGAGCAGTGAGTCAGGGTCTGGCACCGCGCTGGGCACCCCAGAGAGACGCAAAGGCAGCCTAGCAGATGTAGTGGACACACTGAAGCAGAAGAAAATGGAGGAGCTCATCAAGAGTGAACCTGAGGGTAAGAACAAAAGGGACGTGATGCTTTGTTTCCTAGATGGTGGATGGAGGCTGCCTGTGGTGGACGGGGTGGTGCACTGGGGAGGCCAAGCCAGAATGCACAGAGGGGAAACACACATAAATGAGTGACACTGCACTGTTGTCAATTCGAGAGAAAAGCTGTATTGCAACTGCGGGCGCAATGGTTAATCTTTGGCTCTGCCAACCAGTGTCTCGCTCAAATGTGAGTCTGGAACAGTTGAAATCACCTTTTGTGAAACTTGTGTTGAATTTGTACTTGAAAATTGCTCAAATGAACTCTGCAGAACAGATATGCGGAAGTGGAATTCAATGCCGATCGCTAGATTATGCTTTGAATGCAGATGTTGATACACAGATATAGGCAAAAAGTGCCAAACTATCTTCTCTTGTTGCCTGAAATGGAGATTGATGGCTTGAATATCAGTGATTGCACTTGAAGCTTGTTGCGGAGGTCAGAGAAGTTGGAAGTTATATGGTCTGGCTTTGGTGGACTGGGTGATTGGATTAGCATCTTTATTGCTGTGTGTGTACTGATGGAAACTGGACAATGAATGCTAATTATTGTCACAAACAAGTGATTGAGAGAATTAATGGTGTCCGCACCGACTTGGTATTTTTTATTACTGTGGCGACTTGTTCCAACCTGACCTACCCAGCAGGAAACAGGACAGAGCGAGATCCTACCTCATGAAAGCCAATAGGATTATAGAATTGTTACAGCATTGAGTGGGCTCATTAGGGAACAGGTGAAGCAGTAGTAGGGTCTCCAACTCTGGGCTAGGAGGGTTGGGTTCAAGTCTCAAATGATCTAGAGTTGTACAATGATATCCCTGAACTGGTTGGTTAGAAAATACCAAAAATGTGGCCATTCAGTTCATTATACCCATGCTAGCTCTCTCAGAACCAACATAGAAACAGTACCAGTACAGGGTAAAACCTACCTTCGATTGGATCCTGTCAATGGTCAAGTGAGGTTATAATCAGTCAATTTAAGTTCTTAATTTGGAGTGAGGGTGGCCATTTTTCAGTTATTGCGAAATGAACTTTGCACTGCCTTCTGAGGAGCAATCAAACAAATAGCAGTGAGTGTGATTTCTTTAGAATTACTTAAGCGATGTACTGTAAATACTGTAAAGGACTGATGAGGATCTTTCACTGAAATCAGTTCCATGACTACGGATCTCGTTCCCATGGTCATGATTCATATATGTTGATGAAGCTTGACGTAGTTTGACAAGGCCCACGTACCAGTGGCAAACCCTGGTCACCCAATCTGGGCAAATTCATAACATCTTTCAAGGAGCTGTGGAAACGCACAGCTGAAATGAGACCATGGAGGCCATTGTGTCTGTACCTGTCATAGCTTTGAGAGACAGCTTTCTTTTTAATACCACACTTAGCCTAAAATCCTTAATTGTTATTTTTTTCCCCTTTTAATGCTTATCCCATTAATTTCTGGAAGTTACTATTGAATTTGCTTCCAGTCAGTACATTCCACATGTTGAAAAGATCTTCCTTCCCATTGACTATTAAGTCTGTCTCATCTGGTTACTGGACCCTCCAACCACTGGAAACAGTTTCACCCTCTTTATTCTTTCAAGGTCCTCAAAAGTTTGAACATCTCTAACTCCGCTTTCTTTTAAACTTCCCTGCTCTGAAGAGAACATTTCCATCTTCTCTGCTGTTCCTCAATCTTGAATTGTTTAGGCTGAATTTACCACTTCCCAAGTCTACTGAGGCCAACTGTAGTATCCCAGATTAGATCAGCTGTTTTTGTTTTATTTCCTAATGGGACGTGGTCATTGTTGACTGAGCTAACAGTTTTGTCCATCCCTAGTTGCCCTTGAGAAGGTGGTGGTGAGCTGTCTTCTTGAATCTCTGTAGTCCGTGGGATGTGGGTACTCTCACCATGCCGTTAGGGAGGGACATCCAAGATTTGAAGGAACGGCGAAATATTTTCAAGTCAGGATGGTGAATAGCACGGATGGAACTCAAAGGTGATGGTATTCCTGTGTATTTGCTTCCCTTGTCCCTTTTAGGTGGTAGAGGTTATGAGTTCGGCAGAGCCTTGGTGAGTTGCTGTCCCTTCTCTGGCCTTTGAGGGAGAAGAAAGAATATTTAAAACTATTTTTTTGGTCCAAGGAGCTTCCTACATTACAACAATGAATACGCTTCAAAAAAATACAGTATCAACTAATGGTGAGGTAGTCATAATGCCACTGGACAAGTAATCCAGAACCCCAGGTTAATGTGATGTGGGTTTGAATCTCATTTGAATTTAGATTTTTTAAAAAAAATTCAATTGAAAGCTGGTATAATGGTGACTATTGTTGTAAAAATCCCATGTTATTCCCTAATGCCCTTTTAGGGAAGGAACTCCTTACCTGGTCTGGCCTACACGTGACTCCTGTCCCATAGTTAATGTGGTTAGCTCTTAAGTGCCCCCTCAAATGGTTTAGCAAGCAACTTATATGGGTAATTAGGCATGGCCAGTAAGTTGAGGCTCAGCTGACAATGGCCAAATCCCATAAGCAAATGAAGGCTAATGCACTTCTGTGACAGTCCTGAGGTTATGAAAAATGCTAAAAGTTCTAGTTTGAGTAACACCTTCAGCACTTCAGCAAAATCAAGACACGCACAAAATAAAACAGGGTGAGCAAATGGGAAGACACATCAGGGCAAATGACTAAATCCTCATTCAAAGAAGCAGGTTTTAAGGATAGTTTTGTAAGAAGAAGGGGGAGAGGAGCGAGGGGATTCTTAGGACCTGGATGGCGGAAGGCATTGTCACTAGCGGTTGGCGGAGGGAGGAAAAGGCAAGTGGATTACGCAGAGAGCAGGATTGAAGGGACGCAAGTGTTGAGAGTGACGGGGGTAGGGGGGACCAAAACAAGTTAAACAGAGCATCCGTGAAATTCTGTTTAACAGGAGCAGCCTGCAAAGGCATCACAGGTCCGGCTGGAATGTGAGAAAAGGGCTGTATGGTGTTTCAAAAGAAACTTGGTATATGTCGCTTACATTTTCAGCAGCTTTGAGCTAGGCAGTTGGTCCTAATCTCACTAATGGGTTGAGCAGCTCTGTGGTAAAATTACCACCTCATAATACTGATAAAATCACTGTTCAGTTCCTTTGTATCTCGTGTTTTCCAGGCCTTGTATTTTGCATATTTGTTACACATTCTGTTGTGTTATTACAGTGTTGGAGATTTTATTCTGCTCTTTTTTTTGTTTCTCTCTCACCCCTCAGTGAATTGATTGTTAAATGCCCTTCACAGTGTATTTGTGTTTTGTGCGAGTTTGCCACAAATGATTACACAAATAACTGTTAATGTTTTCAGCGTGTCACTCCACATTGAGAAGAACATGCAAACGCTGAATGATATTGCGTCTGTAGTGCGGAGCGAGCATGCTCTTGAGGCTGCATTAGTGAAGGCTGCAGTTATACATTAGAAAAGAATAGAATCTGCACATTATCTTTGCTGTTAAATGTACAAACAAAAGACAGCAAGCTTCTCAAGTGAGCGCGAGTAAAGCTTACACTGATGTATATAGCAGAAAATCCTTTATCCCTCCAGTCATTGTTCTTTTGTTTCTTCAAAGGCCATTAAATCGAATGGCAGGTTGTGATGAAAATTTAATTAAGGCATAGTTAAATCACACTGAAGTGGTACATTTTGGCTCTTTTCCTTCATTTGCGTTTCAGGAAGAATTAATAAGTTGAAAGCTAATGCACAGGCCCTGAGTCAAAGCAGCACGCCAGTGGCCAAGCACCCATGGGTGTCGTACACCCTGTTTAGTTCAGGGAGAGTTTTGAGTGCTGAGCTCATTTCCCATTGGTTAAAGTTTGTTTTCCTTGTGGTTCACTGCCAGTCCCATTCTTTCAGAGGGTGGTGGTGGAGGTGACATGGTGTGGAGCTGGATGAACACAGCAGGCCAAGCAGCATCAGAGGAGCAGGAAAGCTAACATTTGATCTCCGATTCTCCAGCATCGGCAGTTCCTACTATCTCTGTGGTGGTGGAGAGGTGTTTTTCGGCCTGGAGGCCTGTGACCAGCGATATTCCAGAGATCAGTACTGGGCCCACTTTTGTTTGCCATTTATATAAATGATTTGGATTAGGATATAGGAGGCATGGTTCATAAGTTTGCAGATGACACCAAAATTGGTGGTATGGTGAACAATGAAGAAGGTTATCTAAGATTACAAAGAGATTGTGATCAATTTGGTCAGTCCGCTGAGGAGTGGCAGATGGAGTTTAATTTGGATAAATGTGAGGTATTGTATTTTGGTAAAACAAGCAAAGACAGGACTTGTACAATCGATGGTAATGCCCTGGGTAGTGTTGTAGAGCAGAGACCTCGGGGTTCAGGCACATAATTCTTTGCAATTTGTGTCACATGTAGACAAGGTGGTTAAAGAAGGCGTTAGCATGCTAGCCTTCATTGCTCAGACCTTTGAGTATAGGAGTTGGGATGTCTTGTTGAGGTTGTATAGTACATTGGTGAGGCCTCTTCTGGAGAGTGTGCAGTTCTGGTTGCCCTGTTATAGGAAGGATACTATTAAACTGGAGCAGGTTCAGAAAAGATTTACCAGGATGTTGTTGGGAATAGAGAGCTTGAGATCTAAAAATAGCTTGGATAGACTGGGAATTTGTTTTACTGGAGCATAGGAGGTTGAGGAACGAGCTTATAGAGGTTTATAAAATGATGAGCACAGATAAGGTGAATGACAAGGGTCTTTTCCCTAGGGTGAGGGAGTTCTAAACTATTTTTAAGGTGGTGGATGCAGTACAGTTACAATGTTTAAAAGACCTTTTGGATAAGTACCTGAACAGGAATGGTTTGGAGGGATTTGGGCCAACACAGGCAGGTGGGACTAGTTTAGTTTGGGAACATGGTCGGTGTGGTCTGGTTCAACCAAAGGGTCTGTTACCATGATGTATGACTGTATGACTCTCTTAATTTGTACATGACTGAATGAGATTATTTTCACTTTTCAAACAATCAATAATAATGAAGGAAGTGTTCCTAACATTTAAAGGGGTGTCACGCTCCCATTGTTGCCAAAGTATGTGTCAATTTTTTTCAACTCTTATTCTTAATAGCTGTGGAATTTTCTGTTTACAGAAAAGAGGAACTTCACTTAAGACTCAACTCTTAAATAAAAGTTTGTATGAGGTGAATGATTTAACCGAATTTGCCAAGGTTCTTGCAGTCAGGGAAGAGTCAACTATTAAAGTAACACCACTGCGAGAATCTTCTAAGAAGTTCTGCTTTTAATATTTTACAGAAAGCACATTGTAGGGATATATACAGGTATTCTCCAACAGGCTATGGAGAGCTGGATTTTGCCTTGACAGTCCCACTGTAGTAAGAATGGGTCAACACCAAGAACATACGTGGAACACTGCGCTGGAAGAGGGCCACTCAATCATTGCTGATTTTTATAATGTATTACCTCTCCTGTCGTGGCATTTAGTTGACCTCCGAATAATGCCTAGATTTTTCGGCAGTTAGTAGACCATTCCTCTCTTTAAGTGGGGATTGCACTGTGCTTTGTGCAGCCTTGGGTAGAGGTTGAGGCGTGTTAAATTTAAAATTATAAAAGGGATTTGAGGGAGCAGGGCAGATTAGTCTTAAAACTGGAGCCATGATTTTAAGGATGGAAGTTGAGAAGTGTCCTTTTTACGTAAAAGGATACACCTCTACCCCTCCCCCATCACACCCTGCCAAAGATTTGTAGATGCTGCAGGAACAATTTTAAGACTGAGATCGATAGAATTTGGTTATTAAGCAGCGTATGGAACATCGAACAAGAGCTGGATTTTCCTTACAGGAGCTGGAAACGGGAGTCGGTGTTATGGAAGGAACCTGTTACTTATGAATGGACCTCTCATGTAGAGCCATAGAGATATACAGCGTGGAAACAGACCCTTTGGTCAAACTCGTCCACGCCGACCAGATATTCTGGATAAATCTAGTTCCGTTTGCCAGCATTTAGCCCAGGTCCCTCTAAATCCTTCCCATTCATGTACCCATCCAGATGCCTTTTAAATGTTGTACCAGCCTCCACCACTTCCTCTGGCAGCTCATTCCATACTCTTTGGGATTTTCAAAGGGGCAACCTGTTAAATGGTGTGGAATTGAAGTGGGGAGAGAGGGAAAGCATGGTGTCAATGAGGGAGGGTCAATCAGAGACCTGTTTTAACGAAGCTCTTAAAGAGTCTAGTCAGATCAGCCATTGCAAAAATGGTTGCCCAGGGAAAGGATTCATGAAACCTGCATGGTCACCAATGGGCCTTATTTGCCTTTGTTCCCACCCCCGACCGAGAGTCAAAATTCAAAGGTGATTAAATGGAGTTGAGGTGCAGATGACCTATGACCTAGTCGAATGACAGAACAAGCTTGAGGGGTTGAATTACCTCTTTCCATTCCTATAAACCTATGCTTCAAGCCCTCCCCTTTTTCAGTTGTCAGAGCACAGCGGGAGACTAGGGTTAGACAAATTCGGGGATCTCGAAGGGCTGTTGGGAGCTGCAATTCTTTGTGTATTCGAGGCCATGTGTTTGTATAACATCTTGCATTTTTTTGTCTTCGTAAAGGGGACTAAATCTGTAATGAAGTGGATAAAATGGGAGGCCATTGTAATTTAGATTTAAATAGAGCTGGTATTGGTTGTCCTCTGTGAAATATTTCAAATCTGTCTCCCACTCTCATTCACCTCTAAGAGTGAGATTTAAAACCTCCATCTGTTTGCTTGTACTGGAATGAAATTTGGGTCCATTAGTGTTATTCAGCAACATCACCATGCACCAGAACTGATATCGAGGGTCTCATTTACAAATGACATTTGTTCTTTGATATCTGAACCTAGTTGTGCGGTTGGACAAGACAATGTATTGAGGTTGAAGAGTCCCATTACTCTGCCTTATTCTGTCATTTTGTAGGAGGAATTGGATTGTTAGTTGAAACTGGAGGGATTGTTGCTCTCGATTTATTTACAGTGTGCCATTCAGCTAACCACAGTTGGGTTCCCCATGCTTTCAGAGCTTTGGATTGTGTTAAAGGGATCTTTGGTGATATCATTGCTGAATGGGCGATTATGTGGAACACAGGGCAGGAGACTTTATTCAGTGCAACCAACTATTGGCTGTACATTCGGCAGTTGTTAATGGTTTATGAAATGACTACATTCACTGTACGTCTGATCAATTATCGCATAATGTGACCAAATTATGTGAGGTGTCTATCAGTGGGAACAGGTATCTGATGCTCAGTAACTTCATAAACAAGAGGCTTGCCATGACTGTGCATATTTAATTTAATCAACAAACCCATATCTCCATCCCATAATATGGTTCCTCCATGCTCTTACAGTGGAGCTTTGCATCAAGAGTTTACTACAATTAAAGAGACCTTGACAGGGCTGGTAGGGGTGGGGGTTGATCTAGTATGTATTCATTTCTATTTTTAATAACAAGAACAAGCACAAAAGACACGCTTTCTACCAGAATGTTTTTTGGAGAGCTTACTCAAAGTCATCTTTACCACCTGAGGCCAGGGGACCAGAACCTCAAAATCTGCTGCTGTTGCTCCGAACTCTCTTTTATTTGAGTACTCGAGGGAGGGCTTGTGTGTTTATTAAGGAGAGCAGGTCTCCAGTGGTGATGGATAGTGAGTGGACTCACTCTGAGAGTGTTAATTAAGACGGCCAGTCGAACCTATCGATGAAGGCCTACTCAAGACTGAACGGCGTGCGGTATGAAAATGCATGAGGCACTTTATTAATAGACAGGCTCAAGGTGGCAAAGGAAATGCATGCTTGATTTTATTTCTCTTTCATTTTATATCAGTGTGCCTTTTATTTTATACTTTTGTCTGGCAACAATAGTGTGACTTTGGATCAGTACAATGCCACTGCACTTAGGAGAAATGTAGTAAAAAAAATGTCCCTCTTCACACTGTGCTCCATTCCCCTTTTCATTTCTGAATTCCTGCTCAGGCTATTCATCTCTTTAAATAACCTTCTGTTCTATCCCCGTTAACTTTTGTCTAGTGAGTGCATCACATTTGTCTAACTCAACTCGGTTTTTTTTGGCCCTGAAGTGCATTCCACAGGTATTTTTTTGCCCTCAACAGAAGATAACTTGTATAACCCTGCATACAGTAGTAACAGTAGAAAGGGAATTTCTGAGATGAACATGCTTTTATTGGAATGTGACTTAATACTGACTGCGTTCATATGAAACCACACTCTGGAGTATTAGTAATAAATAGGTCATGCTTTCATTTCCTCCCTTTGCTATTTCATTCTATGTGTTAGTTTGGCTTGAGTTGGTAGCATTCCTGCCTCTGAGTAATGAAAGTTTGTTACTCCAGAATATGTACTGCTAATCTAGGCTAACATTTCGGTGCAGTGCCGGTAGAATACTGCATTGTTGGAGGTACCCTTTCTCAGTTGAGATGCTAAATTAAGGCTCTCTTTGTCTGCTCAGGAAGGCAATAGAAAATCCCTTGGTACCATTTGAAGAGGCAGACTAAACTGTACAGTGTCTTGACCAACATTCATCTTCTATGAGCAACAATAAGAGCTAACAGACTGTTATGGAATATATGACAGCCAGTCTGTAGGGCCATGTTGAGTGCACAAGGGTTGCAATTAGGCAGATGGAACAACAGGAACTTGACTTCAATGGTAAATCATTGGTTGTAAAACTTTTTGTGATGTCCTGAAAACAACATATATTAACGACTTGGATGGGGAAAGTGAATGTATTATTGTCAAGTTTGCAGATGACAAAAACAAATGTGAAAGCAATAATACTCAATGGTTAGATTTGCAACCTCACAGCCCAGGAATCTGGGTTCAATGCATCTTTCTGTGTGGAGCTTGCACATTCTCCCTGTGTCTGTGTGGGTTTCCTCCCACAGTCCAGGGATTTGCAGGTTAAGGTGGGTTGACCATGCTAAATTGCCCATAGTGTCCAGGGATGCGCGGGCTAAGTGGGTTAGCCATGGGAAATGCAGGGTTACAGGGATAGGGTGGGGGGTGGGTCAAGTTGGAATGCTCTTCAGAGGGTTGGTATGGACTGTCTGGGCCTGCTTCCACGCAATAGCAATTCTGTGTCCTAAGGCAAGTGATGAGGATGACAACAAGAGTCTACAGAGGAATATAGACAGGTTAAATGAATGGGCAAGAACTTGGCAGATGGAATGTAATGTGAAAAAATGTGAGTTTATACACTTTGGCAGGAAGAATAGAGGAAGCCTGCAGCATTGTGCAATTTGGGTCTTCATGCATTAACTTGAAAAAGCTAGTGTACAGGTTCAGCAGGTGGTAAGAAAGACAAGTGGAATGTTGGGCTTTATTTCAAAGGGAATGGAGTCTAAACTGGAGAAGTCTTGCTAAAACTATAAAAGGCAGTAGTCAGACCACAGCTTTGGGTCCTTTATCTAAGGAAAGATATGTAGAATTAGAGGGAGTCCAGAGAAGGTTAACTATGTTGATCATGGGTATGGTCACCCTTTTGCAACAGAGATGAGGAGATAGTTTTTCTTCCAGAGTGGAGTAAATTTATGGAATTCTTTATTGCAGAAAACTGTCGTGGCTGCATCATTAAATATATTCAAGGCTGAGACAGACAGACTTTTTAAATTAGTAAGAGAATCAAAGGTTATGTGGAAAAGGCAGGAAAGTAGAATTGAGGATTATCAATTCAGTCGTGATATCATTGGATGACAGAGCAGAATCAATGGGCTGAATCGCCTACTTATGCTTACTTAAGAAAATACTATGGCTTGAAGAGTTGTATTTTGTCCTTGTTTTTAATGAAGAGAGGTTGAGACAGAGGTAAGAGTGGTCAGCTCAGAGCCAATAAAGTAAACAACTTGTGAGGCCTTGGGGTTTTGATTTTAAAAAAACATTGGAACAATAGAAGCAGCCTGAATGGGTGGGGTCAATCACCCACAGAGCCAGGACTTTTAGTTTTAGCTTTTCAGTAGCATTTGCTGGGGTCTTGAAGCTGGATGTGGAAGCAGTTTTTTTCTGTCTGTTATGGCTAAAAGCTGGCGTTCTCTTCCTGCTGCTAGAATTGCATGTGAGACAATCTGTTTTACTGAATTTGCCTGTGCCAAGGATGAGATCTTGCTATATTAGAAAAGTTAATGAATAGTTTATTATTTTCAAGTATTTCAATAGAGTTACAGTTAAGCTACTTCTTTATTTGTTTTTTAACAACAGCATACGAATAAAGTGTGTTTTACTTCAAGCCTGTGGTTCAACCAATTGAATTGCATCTGGAATGCAACACCTGGCACTTGTCTTCAAAATAAGAAAAAGTGATCGTCTAGGCTAGCGCCTTGATGTGTTTTGAAGGGGTTTGATCTAGTCCACATCACTTGTGGTCATATCGTAAGATTATAACAGTTCTTTAGGAACACAGGAGCAGGAGTAGGCACTTAGCCTGTAACTCTATTCAATTGGATCATGGCTGATTTGTACCCAACTCCAGGAACTTTCATTTATCTTGTATCATTATGTATTTTTATCGAATATGCACTATTGAAATCTTCAATTGATATCTAGTCTCGACCGCTTTTAAGAGAAGTAATTTCCAGATGTCAACACTACAGTTTAAAATAGAAAAACAATTTATTGCTTTATAATTAAGGGAAACTTTTTTTTTTCTCTCAGTTGTATCTAAATCAGACTTTTTGACATGCTGTTTTGGACGAGAGAAATTTTCTTCAAAATGTCGGGAAAGCTAAGACCGTTGGCTTAGATTTCCATGGCTTCATGGAGCAGCTGTAGATTTTTCCATATAGCAGCTCAGACTCTGATCCAGAATTCCCACCCAGATTCCTGGCAGATTCAGTTGGATTGAAAGAGGAAAGGGGCAGGATGTAACTCCAGTATGAAGGAAACCCAAACTCAATTGAACTCAACCCCTGTTGAACTCAGCGCCAAGTTACAGATTTATGGAGGAGACGGACATGTGTATAAAGGGTGGATAAAATCAGTCAAACTGTTACAATTCCAAGTTACTTAAATCCCAAGCCCTTTAAAAAGTTGAAAAAAGCAGCTGCTTGCTGCTCTCAGTGAAAATCTAAAACCATCTGTTTTAGCAGTAATAATAATTGTTGACATTTCCCTCAAGAACTGCCATTTTATTGGTAATAATGGTTGGTTACTTCCTACAATTTACACTTATCAGGAGCTGTGCAGGAATTGGGATGTTGTTATACTTTTTCAGTTTGATTGACAACACGAGGTTATTAAAGGATTACTTACCTCTTTTGTCAGGTTGTGAATATGAGTCAGTCTGTTTTGATATGGGATTAAGCATTTGAGAGGCTCTTAAAGTTTTGGGTTTTCACGAATGGGAGTTTTTAAAAAAATTATTTATAAGGATGTTTCCAGAGTTGGAGGGTTTGAGCTATAGGGAGGGGCTGAATAGGCTGGGACTATTTCTCCTGGAGCGTTGGAGGCTGAGGGGTGACCTTCATGGAGGTCTACAAAATCATGAGGGCCGTGGATAGGTTGAATAGCCAAGGTCTTTTTTTCCCAGGGTAAGGGAGTCCAAAACTAGAGGGCATAGGTTTAAGGTGAGAGGGGAAAGATCTAAAAGGGACCTTAGGGGCAACTTTTTCACACACAGGGTGGTGCATGTATGGAATGAGTTGTCAGAGGAAGTGGTGGAGGCTGGTATGATTACAATGTTTAAAAGGCATCGGGATGTGTACATGAATAGGAAGGGTTTAGAGGGATATGGGCCAAATGCTGGCAAATGGGACTAGATTAATTTAGGATATCTGGTCAGCATGGACAAGTTGCACTGAAAGGTCTGTTTCCGTG
This sequence comes from Ginglymostoma cirratum, assembly GCA_024137785.1. Lineage (NCBI taxonomy): Eukaryota > Metazoa > Chordata > Chondrichthyes > Orectolobiformes > Ginglymostomatidae > Ginglymostoma > Ginglymostoma cirratum. The sequence continues at coordinate 9,542,958 of JAHRHZ010000091.1, read as the reverse complement.
CTGTACATCTCTATGACTCTATGAAAACTTAGATATTTATATCACTGTTTCCTCTCAACAGGGTTGTGAGGTCTGTAAATATGAGGTGAGTTGGTGTGGATGGTTTAAGGGCAATGTACCATGGGTGTGGAGCATGTATTGGCATAAATTGGAAATGAGTTAATTTGGAGGCTATGATGGGCTGTGGGAGCGGTGGAGATGAACTGACTTGTGAGAGATGAGTGGAATGGTTGGAGCATGGGGAGCAACTAAGGAGTGATGCAGTGTGAAGACTGGGGGCTAGAAGTCGTAATATTTATCAGCACAACCGGGGAAACTTGCCAGAAAACCAAGTTGGGCCTTATAAACAGCCTGCCTTGGCACTGATTTTAGCCAACACCATGCTGCAGTCGGCCTCCATTCAGGGCATTATTTCCCGAGGCAGTGCTGGAAAGGTTCTGACTTGAATTGTTCACCTCAGGAGTGTCACCCCATGCTCTGTTTCCTAGCCGCTTATTCAATGTCTTTCTTGCCAGCAACTGTCTGAGGCTGCGTTTGATTGTTCACTAACTTGGTGGCATATCTGACATATTGAACTGTACTGGAAGAGATAGCAACACTGGCCTCTACCCAACTATGTGGAAACTTGTCCAAGAATGCCCTGTACACAAAGAGCAGGCTACATCTAATCCGGCCAATTCCTGCCCCATCGGTCTACTCTCAATCATCAGTAAAGTGATGGAAGGTGTCATCAACAGTGCTATCAAGCAGCACCTGCTCAGCAATAACCTGCTCAGTGACGCCCAGTTTGGGTTCCACCAGGGCCACTCATCTCTGGATCTCATTATAGACTTGGTCCAAACATGGATGACAGAGCTGAATTCCGGAGGTGAGGTGAGAGTGACCGCCCTTGACATCAAGGCGGCATTTGACTGAGTTTGGCCTCAAGGACCCCTAGCAAAACTGGAATCAATGGGTATCCGGGGACAAACTGGTGCTTAGAGTCATACCTGACACATAGGAAGATGGTCGTGGCTGTTGGAGGTCAGACATCTCAGCTCCAGCACATCTCTGCAGGATTTCCTCAGTATCGTGTCCTAGGCCCAACCATCTTCAGCTGCTTCATCAACGACCTTTCCTCCATCGTAAAGTCAGAAGTGGGGATGTTCAGTGATGATTGCACAATGTTCAGCACCATTCATGACTTCTCAGATACTGAAATGGTAATGGTCCAACTGTGGGCAACATCCAGGCTTGGGTTGACAAGTGGCAAGTGATGTTTGTGGCTCACAAATGCCAGGCTATGACCATCACCAATAAGAGACGATCTAACTACCACCTCTTGACATTCAATGGTGTTACCATCACTGAATCCCACACTGTCAGCACCCTAGGGGTTACCATTGACCAGAAACTCAACTGCACTCACCACACAAATACAATGGCTACAAAATCAGGTCAGGAGGCTAGGAATACTGCGGCGAGTAACTCACCTCTTAGCTCCTCAAAGTCTGTCCATCATCTACAAGGCACAAGTCAGGAGTGTGATGGAATACTCCCCACTTGCCTGGATGAGTACAGCCCCAACAACACTTCAGGAGCCTTACACCATCCAGGACAAAGCAGCCCGCTTAATTGAGATGACATCCACAAGCATCCACTCCCTCCACCACTATGCTCAGTAGCAGCAGTGTGTACCACTTACAAGATGCACTTCAAAAATTCACTAAAGGCTCCATAGACAGCACCTTCGAATCCGCAACCACTTCCGTTTAGAAGGGCCAGGACAGCAGATGCTTGGGAACACCATCACCTGCAATATCCCCTCCAAGCCATTCACCTTCCTGACGGGAAATATATCGCCGTTCGTTCACTGTCACTGGGTCAAAATCCTGGAAGTTCCTCCCAAATGGCATTGTGGGTCAACCCATAGCGGTTCAAGAAGGCAGCTCATCACCACCTTCTCGAGCAATACAAGTGCTGGCCAGCCAGGGATGCGCGCTTCCCACAAATGAACAATAACCTCTTTCAGCAGCATTACCCTTGGAGATACCTGCCCTGTTCATATTATGGTTTCTTGAGCATTCTAGATGTTAATCTTTCCACCACTGGTGATTTTGCTTTCAGCTGCCTAGGTCCTAAGCTCTAGAATTACCCTTTTAAGTCCTCTCCACCTCTGTACCTCTCTCTTCTCCTTTTAAAGCTTTAAGGAGTATCTGCCTCCTTGATTGAGTTTTGGCCATCTCTCATATTTCCTTATATGACCTTGCTTCATTTCTTTAAAATATATAATGCTCCTGTGAAGTGCCTTGTTACATTTTAGCATATTAAAGCTCTGTGCAAATGCACATTGTCATGACCTACTTAAAAACCCAGCAAACTTGGATGAACTGACTAAGTATCTGCAAAGACATTTTAACCTGGGTAAACAGACCTGTAAGTCAATTATATAGATTATTGGATAGTTTGGCAAAAGATTAAATATTGAACCACCTGGCAGGTGGACAAGACGGATAAATTACCTACATCGTAGGTAGCAGTCTAAAACCCAACAAAAAGGCTCCAAATGCATACTGAAAGCCACAGTCTTCACTGAAATCAGACCCAAGTGCAAAACGTTTGGTAATCATAGAATCAAGCAAAAATATTTTTCTTCAAGCCCATTTATTTAACCTAAGTCAAGTTCTGTGTGTGACATGTCCAGTTAAAAACCAAAAATTGAGTATATTTTCATTAAAATGAAGTTAGTCAAAAACAGGGAAGGATTATTGAGACACTGTCAGAAAGTTGCTTTCAATATAATCTCTCAGTAGAGCAGTCAGGTCACAAAATTATACCTGGGAGCTGAAAGCAATAGTTAATGAACAAGAATAGCAACATTCAGTTTGGACGGAGGGTGAGGACATTTGGCGACTGCCCCCCCCAGACTTGTCGCTGGCAGGACAGTATTCATTGTGTGTAAATTAATATACTGAACTGCACACTTCAGTCAACTTAAAGGGTTCTGCTACAGTCGAAACTGAAACTGACTGAAGCAGAAACACACAAAAGTAGATGAAAAATTGTACCACGCGTGTTTATAAAATGCAGTGTCTCTTCTCTGAGCTTATCCAGCTAGCCTCTCCACACAACAGATTCACTCCATTTCCATAAGAACCTTTATCTAGGTGGTCTGCAGAGGAACAAACTCACTTGTAGAGCGGCCAGCCTGATTGGTATGCGCATGGTGGCTGGGTCAAACTCAGATCTTCTGAATACAAACTGACTTCTGTAATTTATTTTCCTTTACCTGATGCTCCAAGGATCAGGAGGCTCAGTGAATGGAGTTATTGATGGGTACAATGGTTGTTTGAGCTGCTCCAGGCCGCAATTTACTTCAAGTAGAATGAGGACTAAACACTAACATATGTAAGTCTGACAATTAACAAAAGAAAAAAAAGGGAGAATGCACACTTAGATTTTGCAGAATTTAAACCAGGTTGTTCACACCCCAACATCCTTAATTCCATTTTCTCCTGCCCACCCACCCATGGGTCATGCTGCCAGCAGTGCCACATTCTAGTGAAAAGCCAGCACTTCAGACAGTACGGCACTTCTTCAGTGCCACACTAGAACATCAGCCTGGATCTGATGCTTAGTTCTCTGCAGTGGGACTTCAGCCCACAACCTTCCGACTCAACCACTTACGTTCTACATAAATAAAAAAACTGAAAGAACTGCGGATGCTGTAAATGAGGAACACAGACAGAAGTTGCTGGAAAAGCTCAGCAGGTCTGGCGGCATCTGTGAAGGAAAAATCAGAGTTAACGTTTTGGGTCTGGTGACCCTTCCTCAGAATTTATGTTCTACATTCGATTATTGACTTGTGGTCTTGGCCACAAAGAATGGGAGGGGCTCTACAGCTGTAGCTTGTTTTAAAACAGAAGGACATTTGGCCAGTGGTCCTATGTCTTATCACTGTCCAGTGACCACTCCTTGTCCCAGCAATTGTCAAACGTGGCCTCGTGTGGGGTGTTCGGTGGAGAAAGAGCTAGTACAGTGTGGCTTCGCACTTCCTGTTGACCCTGCTGATTTTTCTCTGCCCTCGCCTCCCCTCCCACCCACCTTTTCCTGAAACCGTTGACTCCATGTCAGGTTCTGACCTCCTGCCCCATCCCATCCTGTCCAGTGGCCCGTTATCCATGTGCCAATAATGATAGTGAGCTTTAGAAACCTGACAATCTCCTATCTCACTGCCTTGCCAGTGCGTTTGTCTTGACCTCATGACATTAGGTGTAAAAAAAAGTTGCCTCTTGTGTGATTGGTGCAAATATACCTCGACATGCTTTTAAGAGGAGTAGGGAAATGGTGGGAAAGGAAATATTCAAAGCTGAAATGTGTCACCCTGAGTAAAGGCACTTTCTACCAGATGTAGAAACAGTGTACACAAGCTTGACATGTGATTTCTGGCTCAGCTGATCATAGCTACCATTGCCAGAGGAAATTGACCCTCTTTCCTGTGGCATGGGGGAGAGTAGATGTGCGAGTCCATCATTCTTGACCACCATTGAATAGCCTCTGTCAGAAACTTCATATTGAGTGAGGACGGTAGTAGGCTGTGAGATTTTCTTTAGTCAAACAGTTTTCTGATACTTGCACTCTAGACCCAGGTGTGGTGAATCACTTATTTTATGGTAACCAATAGCTTTTCATCACTGTCCCGTGAAGCACTGGAACTCTCATGGTCTTAAAGGCACCACTTAAATGCAAGTTGTTGTTAGATGCTTGAGGACCAGGGTTAACATAGTGACACTTCTGCAGATCTGCCTGATAAGGACATTTTCACAGTTTGCATTCACCCTCATGCTGAATATCTTGTCAAATCAACAGGAGCCAGGCAGTTACTTCGGTGATATGGATAGACTAGAGAAGCTGGGATTGGTTTCCTTAGAGGAGGGATGCTTAAAGGGAGGAATGAACGGAGGTGTTCAAAGTTATGTCGTCTCAAAGTAGGTCAGGAGAAATTGTGGGAGGACACGGACTCAAAGAAGTTTGCAAAAAATGCTGATGGTCGTTGAGGAGAATTTGTTTTTCACATTGCAAGTTGTTCTGATCTACAACATTGAGTCAGAAAAAGGTGCTGGAAACAGATTCAGTGTTGACTTCAAAAAGGAACTCCGATATACCCAGAACAGAAATAGTTTCAATGTGATGGGGAAAGAGCAGGGAAGTGGGACTAATTAGAGGATTTTGTTTCAAAGATCCAACACAGATGCAATGGGCAGAATAGTCTTCTGTTCTAAGTTTCTCTGACTTTATAATACCATAATGGGAGAGATGCTTTTTACCCATATATGAAATTAGTTAAAGTAACAGGCCACTTTTAAATTTGGAAGTAAGTCTGGTAAACATTCATCTGGGAGACTTTGCAATTTTCATAACTTTGAGGGAGAAAATTGTCTGTGACGTTCTTCCCATACTCTGTGTTGTGGAGGGTTCGATGAAATGTTTAGCCTCATGTTAATTTGTATGGCAGCTCAAAGCCCAACAGACTAATGTGATGTCAATGTAAAATGCATCACACAGTGTAATTACTGACTGCTGCAGCAGTTGGAAATGGAAGGCAATTGAAGGCGCAGTTCCCCGTGAAATCTCTGCTTAGTTCTGGTCCTGTTAATAAGCCACATACCAAAGCTATTGATTTGTCTAAGATGCAAGCAGCACAGGTCGCTTGGCTATTGTCTTTAGATGCAGATCCTGTTTATACTGTGCATCCATGACACCAGAGCAGTTGTGGTTTGCACTCAGTGTAGATTCCAATCACTGTTTCCTCACCTCTTCCTTCTATCCATTTTGCCTCTTCCAATTTTGACTTTAATGTGTTTCAGAATGACTGTTTCAATTGCTAAGGCAAACCCAGAGCATTGTTTATCATTTCAGCTTGAGCGAGGACATAACCTGGTAATGGGGACACATTTCTCACGCTTTCCGGATGGAGAGTAATGGGGTCGTATTGTGGTTTGATAAAATCTGAACATTTCCTTACCAATTCCATCCTTTGTATGTGACTCCACTGCACCTATTCCCTTTTCCGTTTCAGGTTTCAACTCGTTTGGCAAAAGAGGCTTTCACTCTCTCCTTTTGAATATTCCGGATTGAAAGTAACCATTCACTTTGTTTCCACCACACATTCAGGCAGGGCGGCCCAGGCTATAACAACTCATTGTTTTAAAATATTTCTCCTCAACTCACCTTTGACTCTTTTGTCAGTTGTCTTAAAATTGTGCCGTTAGGTTCTGCCAGTAGAATCAGTTTCTCCTTACTGACTCATTCAAGACCCTTTATGATTTTGGCTGTCTCTATTAAACTCTTTGTCTGCTCTGGGGAGAATAATCCCAGCTCACACCATTCATGTAACCATTCTAGCAAGTCTCCTTTGCGCTCTCTCCAAAGCTTTGTCACCTTCACAATTTTTGTTCAGATGGGAAGCCAGGTTTTGTGGTTTATATTGTGACCGGGAAGGAAGAATTAGGAGCACAGCCAGACGTGGGGGAAAGGGGAGAAGGGAAGGGAGTAATTGGGGAAAAGAAGTAAGAATTTCATCCCCTCCCACTGCGCCGTGTTTTGACCCAGGAAGTAGCCAATATGAGACCGTAAGACAGAGGAGCAGAATTAGGCTATTTGGCCCATTGATTCTCACCCTGCCATTTGATCATGCCCTTGCTATTTCTCAACCCCATTCTCCTGCCCTTTTCTCATAACCCTTGATCCCCTTACCAATGAAGGACCTATCTATCTCTGTCTTAAATATACTCAATAACTTGGCCTCCACAGCCCTCAGAGACAATGAGTTCCACAGATTCGCCATCCTCTGGCTGAAGAAATTCCTCCTCCTTCTCATTTTAAAGAGTCGTCCATTTACTCTGAGGCTGTGCCCTTGTGTACTGGTCTCTTCTATGAGTAGAAACATCTTCTCCTCAATCACTCTATCCAGGCCTCTCAGTATTCTGTGAGTTTCAATCAGATTCTGACCCCTAACACCTCCCCCCCCCCGCCTTTCATTTTTCTAAATTCCATCGAATACTGACCCAGAGTCCTCAACCGCTCCCTAGATGAAAAGCCCTTCACCTCTGGGATCATTCTGATAACCCTCGTCTGGACCACCCCCAACACCAGCACATTCTTCCTTAGATACGGGGCCCAAATCTACTCACAGTATTCCAAATGTGGTCTCACCAGAGCCTGATACAGCCTCAGCAATACATCTCTGCTTTTAACCTGAAGAAAATCCTGAACTCGGACTCCCAAGTCTCTTTGTCCTTCAGATTTCTGAAGCCTTTCCACATTTAGAAAATAGTCCATGTCTGTTTTCTTCCTGAAAAAGTGCATTACTTCACACTTTCCCACATTAAATTCCATCTGTCACTTGCCTAGCCTGTCCAAATCCTTTTTGCAGCCTCTCTGCTTCCTCAACATTACCTGTGTCTCACCTATCCATGTGTCATCTGTAAACTTAGTGACAATGCCCTCACTTCCTTCGTCCAGATTGTTAATGTAGAAAGCGAATAGTTGTGGTCCCAACGTTGCCCCCTGTGGAACTCCACTAGTCACTAGCTGCCATCCTGAAAAAGACCCTTTTATTCTCTACTTTCTGTCTCCTGTTGGTCAGCCAATCCTCTATCCAAGCCAGTACCTTGCCCCTAATACCATGGGCTCTTATCCTTTTTAGCAGCTTCCTGTGCAGCACCTTTTCAAAGACCTTCTGGAAATCCAAATGGATCATGCCCATTGGCTCTCCTTTGGAAACTTAGAGGTTTGAGGAAATTAGTGCTGTTGGAGTAGAGTGAGGCTGTTCATGAGAAATCTCATGGTTTGTATTTGGGAAGGAGAATCTGAATATAGAATGGTTGACACGTAGAAAACAGTCTGTCATATTTCATGCACTGGCTGTTGACTGTTTGTTGGCAGGTAATGTGAATTATGCACGACTGCAGTGAGGCAACTCATTGATGTCTCAACTAACAGGCCTGGGCATTCAGTTGAATGGACAATTTGTATAGTTAACCTAACCAAGTAAGGGTAGGTAAGTAAGAGAGGCCACCATTAGTTCTGAGGAAGGGTCACCGGACCCGAAACGTTAACTGTTTTCTCCTTCACAGATGCTGCCAGACCTGCTGAGCTTATCCAGCGATTTTGTCTTCGTAAGTAAGAGGGGCAGTTAGCTGTCACAATTGAGCCTGGTCTCTTTGAATTTAGCAGAGTTAATTTTTTAAAAATCAGTCCTGTAATTTTCTGGTCCTTTGACGCCCGTTTTGGACTGCACAACTTGAGCTGAAACTGGGATTTGATTGATTTGTTTTTCTTGTCACGTGTAGGTAAATACAGTGAAAACCTTTGTTTACGAGCGGTACAGGCACATCACAGCAAGCAAAGGAGGTACAGATCAAAAAGACTTAGAGACATACAGGTTACATTGCAGGTTACATTATTTGAGGCTACAGTCCATTTAACAGTCTGATAATGGCCAGTAAGAAGCTGTTCCTGAACCTGCTGGTGCATGTGTTCAGACTTCTGTATCTTCTGATGGAAGAGGTTGTAGGAGATCATTACCGCGGTGTAATGGGTCTTTGATGATGGTGGCTTCCTTTCTGGGGCAGTGAGCTGTGTAAATAGAGTCCATGGCTGGAAGGTTGGCTTCCATAATGGTATGGGCTGTGCACACCACCTTCTGCAGTTTCTTGTGGCCTGGGCAGAGCAGTTGCCAGACCAGGCCATTATGCACCTGGACTGAATGCTTTCAATGGTATATCTGTAGAAGTGGTGAGGGATTTGGCTTGAATGTGATGCCTTTCTGAGGAAATAGTTTATAGATGCTGTTGGTATAGGGTGGTGAGGCTTGTGGAATGAGGGGGATGCAGTGGTGTGTTGGAGGAAGGTGGAAAGTTTAGTTAGTTTTGGTGTATGCGCCTTCTATCTACTTGCTCATTTTTTTTGGTTGATTATCTTTTCTGTTGGATTTAAAGACCTTCGGTTGGAAGGTGAAGTGAGTGAATGATGTGTTAACACGCATGATACATTACTGCCCTGAGATCGGTTTCATATTCCTGACTATTAGAAACTGTCTGAATGAAACTTCACTCTCAAAGTCAAGGCTGAGTAAACATGTCTTTGGTTCAGAGTATCTTTAACAATAATAAGGAAATATAATGCGTGTAATCATGGTTTTTTGCTTTGGTATGGAATACATTCTATAAATAATGTACAGAATAGTATTTTTAAGGATTAGGAAATGACCATGGAGTGTTTCCTGCTGTAAAATGTTACCACCAGACTCTGCATTTGGGGAGTTGGCCATGGCAGAAAGCAACAGGGAGGAGGGGACAACTCAATAAAATACTTCTTCGTCATAGAACCCCTACAGTGTGGGAACAGGCCCTTTGGCCTAACAAGTCTACACTGACCCTCAGAGCATCCTGCAATAACCCACTTAGTCTACACCTCCCTGAACAGTACAGGCAATTAAGCATGGCCAATCCACCTACCCTGCACATCTTTGGACTGTGGGAGGAAACCAGAGCACCCAGAGGAAACCCACGCAGACACGGAGAATGTGCAAACTCCACACGAGCAGTTGCCCAAGGATGGAATCAAACCTGGGTCCCCGGTGCTGTGAGGCTGCAGTGCTAACCACTGAGCCACCATATGAACACTTCTGCAGAGTATTCAGCTCACACCTGTGCTGAGAGATCCAACTCGTGTGCTGTGAGCTGCCTGGGAGCAACATTCAGTCATATTGCATAAATTATCAACTTGTGCTTAATCAGTTGAAGTAGACCTTCACATTATCAAGTGTAAACTCTGATCTTCCTTGGAATCAATGCTTTTTAATCCTCATTTCCCACGTGCATACATACATTTAAACCCACAAGTTAGACATTCATCTAAGTGGGTGGTATAGTGGCTCAGTGGTTAGCATTGCTGTCTTACAGCACCTGGGACCCAGGTTCAGTTCCACCCTTGGATGACTGTCTGTGTGGTGTTGTATGTTCTCCCACAGTCCAATGATGTGTAGGTAGGGTGGATTGGCCAGGTTAAATTGTCTGTAGTGCCCAGGGATGTGCAGACCAGGAGAATTCACCATGGGAAATGCAAGATTTCAGAGATGGGGTAAAGGGTGGATCTGGTTGGGATGCTCTTTGAAGGGTTAGTGTGGACTTAATGGGCTGAGTGGCCTGTTTCCATAACGTAGGGATTCTATGATTGAAATGGACTCATGGACTTTTACACCTCTTCTATGCATACAGACACACAGGCGTATCCAAAACACACTTATTAACAAACACATGCATTCATTCGTGAAATCTGTCACACAATATACAGAGCATGTACGAATACTGCACAGTTAAATCTGTAACAAACATGCATCTCAATAAGTGCACACTGATGCACAGCCTATACATTGTGCAGTATATGCAAACTGTTGAAAATGCATGAAAATAAAACAAAGAATTGTGGATGCTGCAGAGCAGAATTGGAATTGCTGAAGAAACTCAGCAGGTCTAGCACCATCTTTGGGAAGAAAGCAGAATTAATGTTTGGGTCCAGTGACTCTTAAGAATTTCTCCATCAATTTCTGTTTTTGATCCAATATGCATTCATACACTATATGCAACATGGGCACCAGAAACATGTGAGTGTACAGACAAACACGCACACTCTCACACATGTACAGACAGACACACACATGCGCGCACGTGCACACACACATTTTCACACGTGTATAGACACATGCAAACAGACACACACACTTGTGTACAGACACTCTCACGTACAGACACACACGCATACAGACACATACCCACACAGGTACAGACACACACACATACACGTACAGACACACACACACGTACAGATATGCACACGCATAGACATACAGACACACACGTGCACACACACTCACACGTACAATTATGCACACCCGCACATATACAGACACACAGGTACAGACACATACACACAGATGTACAGACACACACACACGTACAGATACACACACACATACAGACACAAGCACTCTCACACAGACATACATGCGTGCACTTTGTTCTCATGCAGTCTTGTCAGTTTGTATTGTGGGTTACTTCAGAGTGGGCATCACTATTTCTTTATTATGAGCTGGCAATACAGAATGAAAATATGGAGTAGAGTACACACTTCCACCTTCCCTGGCCAAGGTGGAGACTTCGTCATTCTGAAACATCCATCCAGCAGCTGTTCTATGAGTCAGTGTGATGTGCCCCCGAAACTGCACCACCCACCACTCATCAACCCTACCCTCCGACCCTCTGAAAGCCAGCAAGACACCTTGGAACCTGAGCTCCATTGGACACACAAAGGAAACAGGCACTCACTTCAGAAGGCTCTTGAAATACTACTGGAGACGGTAAATTTTAAATTGTAAGAATTTTGTAACGCACTGGAGAATTTTCCACATACAAAAAAAATGTTGAAACATTTTTATTGATCAGGTTTGATCTGCCACAGCAAGTTGGGAGCTTACTGAAGCATGAACAAAACTACATGTTTATTTGATGACAAGTTGCAGAGTTGAGTACCAGACTGAAGTGAGACTGGATAGATCACTTTTGGGGAAAAAAGAACTTTGAAATTAAGATTGTTAATACAACTATTGGAGATTTACAACTTGCAGAAACTGAAACAATTGTCACTTCAACAATCCTGATGTGGAAACAGATGGTTTGTTGATCCAATGTTAGCGTGGGAGACTTCCACATGTGATTTTCACCATTTGGTAGTAATTAGTTTATTGAATAAATTAACATCAAGTGGAGTATACTTAAGGCATTATTTGTAATTATCTTCCCCAAGTCCCAAATACTTCTGAAGGAAAGAAAGAATCAGACAATCTTTTTGAAGAAACAAAAAAAAAAGCACGTTTGATTTTTTTTTACCTTAAAGCACTTGAAAATTGGCAAATGCAGCAAAATAAAGCATGAACAAAAGACTGACTGTAGAAGTGAAAATGTACGGGCTTGAATTTACTGCAAAGGCTGACTGACTCTTAAGTGTAGCCAGTCTTTAAAAAATACATCTTTAAAGAAATTATTTTAACATCAAATTTTAAAGAAAGTAAAAAATTAAATAAGGTGGCCATCTGCATTTTGAGAAGGGAATGCGCATGTTGCCTTCATATATTTGCATCAGCTTTGGGAACCATCCCTGAACAACTCTAAATCATTCAGATTGTCTAAAACAAAATCAAAGCTGCTTTTGTTCTGTTACTTCTGATTAACTTTTCCTGTGCCTGGCCCCCACCCGATACCATGGCTAACGTTATATGAAGATGGAAATAATGCAGTTGCTTGGAGTCTTTTTAAAAAACAATTTTGGAGTTGGCTATTAATATAGACATGCTTTGAAGTTGTAGCATCCAGGCAAAAGCACTACTGGTTTCATTGTTCTGATAATGTTTAGTTTTCTAAGAATAGATTGATGGACTGAAAAGAAGAAGAGAGATTGTCATTTGTTTAGTTCCACAGAGAACCTCCTGTTCCAAGGACTGTTGCAGACATTGAGGTATTTTGAAATTGTAGTCATTGTTATAGTGCAGGAGATGAACAACCCTATCTGAGACTGCAGACCAGAGCCTCATGTAAAAGAAAAGCACATCTAACAGTTTAGCGCTCCATTGGTGCTGCTTGAAGTGACAACGTAGATGACACGCAAGGGTCTGGAGTGGGACTTTAACTCACTACCTACTCAGACATTCTGCTGAGTCCGAGCTGATGTCCCCAGTTGCTGAACCCATTAATCAACCTGGAAATAGACTCAGTTCAGCTATGGTGACCTGAAAACAATTGCTGCTTGTTGTGAAAACCTGTCTGGTACATACATATGTCTTTTAGGGAAGGAAATCTGCCACTTTTGCCTGGTCTGGTCTGACCTACTTGTGACTACAGCCATGTGGTTGACTCTTAACTACCTTCTGAAATGGCCATGCAATGAAAGGGCAATTAGGGATGGGCAACAAATGGTGTCTTGCTGGCCTAAACGAATAAAAACAAATCCTTTTCTCTCTGTGTCTACCCAACATCATGTCCTTTTGCAGCACCATCAAATTTCCGATTGGCGGGTTCCCAGTACACCAGGTGCCATTCAGTGTGAGCAAGTAGCTGTTTGTACAGTCATGAATAGTCCTTCAGCAACTTGATAATATTCCATCTACAAGTGAGTGCAATGTGACCAATGCTAGGCAATGGTACACCTGATTGCAGATTTGAACAGGTCGAGGTAGAATAAGGCTTTACAAGTCTCGAGGCTTCCTCGATGCATTTGTAGTGCATTTGGTTGGACAATGTAGCCAAAGTCAGTTACATCAAGGTAAGTGCAGAATAGGGGGTCGGTCAGGGGTATTTTGATCCCCCAACCCTTATTTGTTGTTTGTTAGCAGTAAATTCGAGCTCTGGCAATTTTAATCCAACACTGCAATAGCACCGATAGGAACAGGGATGTACTGATTTGCATTTGGTCTGCCTGGCTACATTTCCTACACACATAATGGCAGGAACTGCACACAGTCACTGAATTGAGGGACTCCAGAACATGTCAGTGTTGGACTCTCACTGGTTCACGAACAACTTCGACTCACGTGTAACAGAATTCAAGTTATTTCTGCTCTTGTGTCAGCTTCCCTTTCAAAGCAGGACGTTTCTGGCCTCTGTTGTACTTCAGGTCAGGAGGAACACTCAGTGTAGGGTTTCATCTCAAACAGGAGGTGATCCACCACTTTAGCCAAGGCTCTGTGCTTTGTCCCAAGAGCATCAGTATCCAATATGCTCCCGCTTGGCGAAAGTATGTGTGTTGATGGTAGGAGCTGAGTTAATGATGGCTCCTTTGGTTCTGTTGATGAGGGATCTCAGAATTTTAAGAGAGCAGATGGTACGTTATGAGTAAGTCAGAGCATTCATCCTAGTGGGTGCTGCACTGCCAGCACATGCAGTATCGTGCACTGTGTTTGTGTGTGTCTGTGTGTCTCTGTGTGTGTGTGTGTGTGTGTGTGTGGACACGTTCGTGGAGCATGCAGGGTGAATAGAATACGTGGAAGATGAGCTTCACACTGTGAGATCTGTAGACATTTGCAACCTCCAAAGGCCTCTCACCTTGCTAACCCTTCTGCCAAAAATGCTCCTGATGACCTTCACAAGGGGTGTTTTCTGCTGTTGCATCCAGCCTTCTGCTGCAGTTTGCATCCTGCAGTTAAAAGACAGACATTCTCCTTTGAACACAAGAGACATAGAACATAGAACAGTACAGGACAGGAACAGGCCCTTCAGCACATGATGTTGTACCGAACATGACGCCAAATTAAAATAATCCCCTCTGCCTGCTCAACAGCCCTCGATTCCTTGCTTAATCATGTCCTTATCCAAAAGCCCTTTAAATACCCCTATCATAATCTGCCTCCACCACCACCCCTGGCGGCATGCTCCAGACTCCTGCTGTTCTTTATGTAAAATAACTTGCCCCTCACATCTCCTTTGAACTTTCTCCCCTTCACCTTAAATGCATGCCCCCTAACATTAGATATTTCAACTCTGGGGAAAAAAATTCTGACCGTCAACACTATCTAGGCATCTCAGACTTCTGTCAAGTCTCGCCTCAGCCTTCGTGGTTCCAGAGAAAACAACCTGAGTTTTTCTAGTCTCTCCTGACAGCTCATGCCCTTTAATCCAGGCAGCATCCTGGTAAACCTCTTCTGCACCCTCTCCAAAGCCTCCACATCCTTCCTGTAATGTGGCGACCAGAGTTGAACGCATTACTCTAAGTGTGGCCTAACCAAAGTCTTATAATGCTGCCACATGACATCCTGACTCTTGTACTCAATTCCCTGACCAATAAAGGCAAGCATGCCATACACCTTCCTTACCACCCTAGCTACTTGTGTGGCCACTTTCAGACCTGCAGGTTCGGACAACACCCCAGATTCAATGCTGCAGAATAAAGCCAGCACCGTCATATCATATGTATTGTGATTTGTATAGGCTTGGATGCAATCTTTGAGATAGATATTCATGTTAAGACTTCAAAGTTTAAGCTGATTAAAGGATTTAATTGGGTGCACAGCATGGAATTATTTCCCTTGGTGGGGACAGCCTGAACAAGACGAAGATTGGAGTGAGGCCTGGCAGGATCGAGGTCAGGAAAGTCTTCAAAAATAGAAAGTTTGTGCATGTTTGCGCTCCATTACTTTCAAAAATGCCATTGAAAGACATTTTGGGATATTAAGAAAAGACAGGCAAGTGGACTCTGGGACAGATCAGTTACAATCTAATTGAATGGCAGAATAGGCTCGAGGGGCTGAATGGTCAGTTCCTGTTCCCATGATCCTCTGAGTCTAGAGTTTGATGCAGAAATGTTATACAACTCCAGCAAGTTGTTATGCCTGTATATGGCCTGCACTGATACTGTAGCACTTCCTCGTGAATTAAAACATTATCTCCTTTTGTGGTTGACAAAAGTGTCGCATTTTTGCCCTTCACCCGCAATCTGGAGCCATTTTCATCACAAAGTGGGGAGGGGAGACTCTATGTTTTGATTTTTTAGCAAAGGTTTTGAAATGATGCCGCACTGGAACGGAAAAGGACTTGGCTGACAGATGGAACTGGATGGGGATCGAGGCTTGAATAAAGGGCCTGCTGATGTGGGGATGAGGAGAGATTTAACATCCGTGGGCAGATGTGCAGCGAATTCCGTACGCCAGAAGGCGATGACAGGTGGTCAGCAGTAGCCATGGATCAGCCAGTAGATTCTGATGGTGGCGGGGGCGATGGGTCGGTGGAGGTGGGGGGGATCTTTGTGAGGCTGCAGTGACTGTGACTATCTGGATAAATCAAAGCTTTGTGCATGCGGGAGGTAGGGAGGCTGGTGAAAGAGAACCGCAACGATTGGACATCAAAATGACGAAGGCAGACACGAGGCTCAGTAGCTGAAGAAAGATTGTCTGCTCCTGAAGTGGATGGGAATAACAGACCACTAGTTCTGAAGCTCTGGACCTGAGACACTAAATCTGTTCTCTCTCCACGGATGCTGCCTGACCTGCTGAGTTTTTCCAGCAAGTTCTGTTTGTAGGACAGTACGGGTTGGCGGAGGAAGCAGAGCTTGGATGGACGAGCCCTGAGGTGCTCACCAGTGAAGAAGGGGGGCCTTGTAGCAGAGTTTACATCCTCACAAATGCGATACCTACCCCAACATTGCCACCTTGCTACAGGATGGACAAAATCTCCCTTTTCAAGATGGCTAGGTCTCTCCTTTTGGCATTGACATGCTTAGCCCAGGAAGATGGAACAGGATCCATGTAAAGGCCTTTACTCAAGCAGAGCACGGTGTTAACATAGACAACAGGATCCCTTCCAGAGACTCGAATTGCGGAAGTGAGCTCGATTTAATCCCATTACACAGATAGTGGAAACACTGGGAGGTGGTGGAGGGGCCAAGTGCAGGCACAGTTTGAGAGGCACCTTGCTAGATATTAGGCTGGAAAAGGGATTGAGAGACGTGAGAGATGGATCTTGGAAATGGCCCAAAGTGGCATGCAATGGCTGTAGACAATCCTGTCGCTTACAAATCAAGGGGCTTGGAAAAATTGCTGCTAATGTTAAGGTATATGGAGGACCAGAACTGGGAGACATAGTAGGAAGATGGCCATGAGTAAACCCAATAAAGAATTCAGGATAAACCTGCATAGTGAACAAGCCAATATGGAACTGGTTTGCTATGACAGGAAGTGATAGAGGTTTATAAAATCACAAGGTGCATAGATAAGGTGAATAGCCAACATATTTTCCCTAGAGAGCAGGGAGTCCAAAACTAGAGTGCATAGGTTTAAGGTGAAAGAAGAAAGGGGCAACTTTTTCCACAGAGCGTGGCGCTTATATGGAATGAGCTGCCAGAGGAAGCAGTAGAAATGAGTACAGTTACAACATTTAAAAGATATTTGGACAGGTACGTGGAGAGGAAAGGTTTGGAGGGAAATGGGCCAAACATAGGCAAATGGGCCTAATTCAGTTTGGGAAACCCGGTCGGCATGGATGGTTTGGCCGAAGGGTCTGTATGACTGTAAAAGCGTTTAAGGGTGAACTGGGTTAGTGCACGAGGGAGAAAGGAACAGAAAGAATTTATACAGTGGGGTGAGAGAGTGCTGGTTTTTGTGCAATATAAACATCGGCCTGGAGCAGCTGGAATGAATGGTCTGTTTCTCTGTTGTAAATTCTATGTCCACCAAGTCTGCCCCTTATTGCTGAAGCCTGCGTGTTCATGACAAGGCCCCATACCCTCTCTGGCACCCACCCACCCCCACCAGCACCCACAACCACATCGTCAGCAAAATATAGAGAGAAAAGCACCAAAAGGTCAAAAAGAGGCAGAAGATCTGGACAGTGCATCGGAGATACCTCTTCACTCACCGAAAAGCAGGTCCAGGAAAATTGCCAGCTTTGCCTTCCACTGTCATATATGATGATGTGTATATCAGGCCGTGGCTTGCTTCATGCAGTTGGCAGCTCGCCATTACTTACGCAGTTTGGGTACCGCACCTTTTGGCTCGGTGGGGCTGTACAAGAGGATAGAGGGTCATCGTTACTGCAGGTTGTCAGGGATATACTTGTCTGTTGCCAAGTCATTTTCTAAGAATTATGCAGAATGAAAAGGTATCTTTCTACAATTGTGTTAGTTGTACAGGAACGTTGCAAGGAAGCCAGAGTAAAAACCATTTCATTCCCCACCCCAGTTAGCCAACCAGCTGATGTCTTGCAAGTGACATTGGAATCACTGCCTTGTAGAATCAGACCCAATTGCTGCATCCATTACTTCTCATTGCTTTTTATTTTTACTGTGCTGCACTGGGCCATACCATCAGTGCTGACATTGAAATTCACCCCCTAACCTTTTTTAAGAAGCTCCTTAAAAGGCATCAATTTCACTTGGTCACCTGGCCCAAATGTGGCTGTGTATCCATTTAAGGTTCATGTGGCACCGTCGTAGCATCCCTACATCCGGACTAGGGGTTTGGGTTCAATTTCTACCTACTCCGTTGATCTGTAAACATCTAAATAAGGGTAAACACCATCGGTGTTCTTGTGGTATTGTGATAGTGTCCCTACCTCTGGGACTGGAGATCCAGGTTCATGTCCCATCTGCGCCAGAGGTGTGTAAGTACATCTCCTAACAGATTGATCAGACAATGCTTTTTGTGTTGAATTCTCTTTGTTAACGGTGTCATGAGCTGCCTCAACATTCTACTAAGTTAAGGGTGATGCGGCTGTTGTAATGTGTCACGTTTGACCTCTCAGAGTTTGCTCCCTGTGATATGCCTTTTTATAAAAAGCCCGTTGAGGTGGTTTGCAGAAATGTTGGCTGCATCCAGGTATTTTGATTTGTCAGATGTGAGTCTTGGCGAGCTGTCAAGAGGCCAGGAAAAAAAAATAGTGAAGTGGAATGTGTGTTGGTCTCCGAAATACAAAGAGAATGCATTATTCTGCCCAGGAGGATTGGATGCGTGTTGGATGGGAGTCTCAAATGCTTTGAAATGTACTGATCTGTGCACTGTGTTAGGCTTGACTCGGGGACCTCTTGCCTCATGAAAAGGAAAGTGGCTCGTATGCGGGCCAGATGTTCAGAGATAATAGGTGACCGAGCCCCTAAAATTCAACATCTGTTATTGAAGGCATCAGGTCCTTGGACCCAGGGGATTGTCTTGCTCAGTAATTCTGGCTCAGAAGTCATACAGGCTCCACATCACATCTACAGACTTGTACCTCGTTGGATAGCCCTCCAAGACTAAACAGGTGTTACCTACTTTTGATTTCAGTGCCTTTAAATTAATCCTGTCAGCTCGGCTGTTAAAACAACTGTCATCTCCAGCTGTTAGTAATTTCTACTGGAACCTGTACAGGTTGCTGAGTTCTAAACATACTTTGTGCTACGAAATGACGAGCACAGGATTTGGAATTGTGAGATTCTCGCAGATCTTATTGTTGTGAACGGATTTCATGTTCTTTTATTTTCTGTTCCGTTGAAAACATGCAGATGGAAATTGCTGCTTCCAGATCTGAAAGAACCCTTTAACAATTGGACTAACACATTATTGGAACTCAGTGTTACATCAGTGAGATTCACATGTCTCAGAGTCATAAAGCCACAGAGTTGTACAGCACAGAAACAGACCCTTCGGTCCAACTCGTCCATGCCGACCGGATATCCTAAATTAATCGAGTTCCGTTTGCCAGCATTTGGCCTATTTCCCTCTGAACCCTTCCTATTCATATACTCAGCGAGATGCCTTTTAAATGTTGTAATTGTACCAGGCTCCACCACTTCCTGTGGCAGCTCATTCCGTACATGCACCATCCTCTGCTTGAAAAAGTTGCCCCTTAGTTCCCTTTTAAAATCTTCATTCACTGTCCACGACCCATTGTAACTTTGCAAACATCCAGGATCCTGTTAGTATCATAGAATCCCTCCAGTGTGGAATCAGGCCACTCGGCCCATCGAGTCCACACTGACTCCCTGAAGAGCATCCCACGCAGACCCATCCCCCTACCCTATCCCTGTATCTCCCAAAGGCCAGTCCACCTAATCTTTACATTTTTGAACCCTGGGAGAAAACCGGAGCACCCAGAGGAAACCCACACAGACGCGGGGAGAATGAGCAAACTCCACACAGACAGTCGCCCGAGGGTAGAATTGAATCCGGGTCCCTGGTGCTGTGACGCTAACCACTGGGTTATCATGCCACCCACATGTAGTCCAATGCCACACTGTGCTCGTTGACCAACATTACACCCGTTACAGCAAAACATTTAAAGTTTTTAATGTCGTGTTCTAATCATTCTTTGACCTCTTCTCTCCTTGTATCTCTGTAATCTCCTCCATGGTGTGCCCTCTGCACTCCTCCAATCTGACCTCTCGAACATCACAGATTTCCTCCCAGCGCTCAGCGCTGCTCCAACCATGCTTTTGAGATGTGCAATCCCCTTCCTAAACTTCTCAGCCTGTCTACTGCTCATACCTCCTTAAAACCTACCTCTCTCACTAAGTGAACACA
>JAHRHZ010000091.1:9450831-9522478 GCA_024137785.1 Ginglymostoma cirratum | reverse complement strand
TGTGTTCATCCAGCCCCACGCCTTGTTATCTCGGATTCTCCAGCATCTGCAGTACCTTTTATCTCTCACTAAGTTCTTGGTCACCTGTCCCAAAACCGTTTTTTTTTTAGGAGTAGCATGTGCGACAACATGCATTCCTTTCCATCTGCTGTTATGTTAAAAGTGCTACATGTTCTCTTTAGAGATAAAGCTCTCCACTCCTGAAAAAGATTTTATTGTTGCAACCTCCCTCTCTGTCACCAGTCTGTCAAATGCAATAAAGAGGATCCATTTAACATGAATCCCTTTTATCTCCCACTGTATCAGTATGTTTAATTTGTTTTAAAATATTGTTTCACAAAAACTCAGTTTATTGTTCAGTAGCACTGAATCGTCCCTGTTTGTGTATGAATTTGGAAGCAGTTTGGTGTCTGATGTCATGGGAGTTATCACAGCATCACCATGATATTCAGCAAGACCCATATCTCCTACTCCTGACCACGAGCCAAATGTATTTTATTTAATGATCTCTGAGCTGGCATGATGCATGCTGTGTTCTATCGCTGATTGCCTGCTGTGCCAGCATTGTCAATCTCAGGATCGCGGGAGGTTGAATGGATTGCGGGGTAGCTCCAACACGCCTTCTCTTGCACAGTGCCAAGGCCGAATGCGACTGAAGTGCATGGCATCGGTCCAGCCCTCAGAACCAGGGTTACCAACACCAGTTGTGCATATTCCTAGAGGTTTAATCACACGACCTGCTCCACCCCACAGTCGTCCAATTAGAGAGGAACAGGCATTTCCTTCACCAAATAATTTAAATTGCTAATGGATCATCTACCGCCATGTCCAATATTTTTGCAACTGATGAACAAAAGCACTGAAAGTTTTTGAACAGTCAGTTCAATCCTCCCGCTATGACGTTGTTTGCTCCGGCTTGGTTTGGGAATCTTCACTTTCCGAGGTCCCTAGGGCATTCTTGGAAGTTTGGGAATGATTCTTAGATCAGCTGAAGTTGGTGAGCCGGGATATTTGCATGTCTTGTTCGCAAGCTCTTGATCTAAGTCCCGCCCTGGTCTCCAGAAGTGATTGTGCCACTGCCAGCCTCTGAGAGACCTGGGACAGCTGGATTCTTGTTAGCCTCTTGCTCTTCTGACCGTTGTCAGAACAATTACAAGAAGGATGTGGAGGCCTTGGAGAGGGTACAGAAGAGGTTTACCAGGATGCTGCCTAGATTAGAGGGCATGAGCTATAAGGAGAGGCTAGAAAAACTCGGGTTATTTTCTCTTGAGCGGTGGAGGCTGAGGGGAGACTCGATACAAGACTATAAAATTATGAGACACATAGATAGGTCAGAACCTCTTTCCCAGACTTGAAATGTCTGTTACTAGGGGGCATGCGTTTAAGGTGAAAGGAGGAAAGCTCAAAGGAGCTGTCGGGGCAGGTTTTTTGCACAGAGGGTTGTACAATGTCTGGAACGCGCTACCAGGAGTGGTGGTGGAGGCAGATACAATAGGGGTGTTTAAGAGGCTTTTAGATGAGCACATGAGTTCGCAAGGAATGGAAGGATATAGACCAAGGGCAGGTAGAAGGGATTAGTTTAATTTGGCGTCATGTTCAGTACAACATCATGGGCCGAAGGGCCTGTTCCTGTGCCGTATAGTTCTGTGTTCTATGTAACAGTGCTCAGATACTCTCATGCCTCACCTGAACATCTTTGGGAGCCTTACCTCCTCAGGTCTTTCTTACCGTACAACTTCAAACCTTCTGCTCTGATGATCAGGGATTCAGGCTGAACGTCTTTCAGGAACACCTCAAAATTCATACCGTTTCCATACACAGAATCGATCCAACCCTCTGGGAAGACATTGGATATCACAAAGCAACAGGAGGTTTAACATAATAGGTCTTCATCCCCTTTTCCCTTTAATCACAGGGAGGAATCTATGGGTTATAATCAATAACTATTGGTCAAGATGAAAGGCACATTAACTTCGAACTTTTAGCTTGGAATGTCCTTATGTTACTTGCTCGTGGAAGTGGTAAAGGCTGGTACAATATGACATTTAAAAGGCATCTGGATGGTTACATAAATAGGAAGGGTTTAGAAGGATGTAGGCCTAATGCTAGCGTATGGAACTAGATTAATCCAGGCTATCTGGTCAGCATGGATGAGTTGAACTGAAGGGTTTGTTTCTGTGTTGTACGTCTCTATGACTGTAAGAAAATTGCTGTGTACAGTTTATGAATAGTATCTCTACACAGGGTTGTAGGAGCACAACAAAAACTAAGTTGCTGGAAAAGCTCAGCAGGTCTGGCAGCATCTGTGGAGGAGAAAACCCAGTTAACGTTTCGGGTCCGATGAGTGTGCGTGTGTGAGATAGAGAGGGGGCTAGAGAGATCTCCCCATGTACAGGAATGTGTGTGAGAGAGATAAAAGCCTGTGTGTGTTTCTGTGAGAGACTGTGTGAGGAAGAGAGGGGATTAGAGAGGGTCACCGGACCCGAAACGTTAACTGGGTTTTCTCCTCCACAGATGCTGCCAGACCTGCTGAGCTTTTCCAGCAACTTTGTTTTCGTTCCTGATTTACAGCATCCACAGTTCTTTTGGTTTTTATTTTGTAGGAGCACAATCTCTCTCGGCAGTTGGACACCAAATGCAAGCTACAAACAAAACATTTGTATTTATTGTGTTTGCGTCCCTGATTAATGTGTGTCCGAATGATGTTGTAAAATCTAGCTGCTCATCTCTTGTGCTGTATGTTCCTTGTAAGATATTGTCCTGCAGCCCCGCGGAGAATTCAAAATGGAATGTGTTCTGTAGCCAATATGCATGAATGTGCATCTGAAGTTTGAGCAGAAATAAAAGATTTGCAGGACTATAAGGGGAAAGAAAATGAGTTTAGAAGGAGGGGCGTGATTGCTCATTCAAAGAGCCAATACAGTCATAATGGAGCGAATGTCCTCTGTCTGTGTCGTGAGAATCTATGATTCAGAGTCAGGAGTTATAGTAAAAATGAATCGCACCCATTTAAAGCAATATTTAAGGACACTGACGGAACCCTCAGACAAGCCAGTTTATTTTTTGACAGAAGTGAATTATGGCTGTAGTAAATGTGGAGAAAGGGGTGCTTGTCTTTTTATTCAGGCCTGCGTTTCTTTCTAATACACACGTGTGCGTATACCTCGTGCTAGTTATTCTAGTTAGGGAAATACATTCCTCTCCCCTGCTTGGATTGCTGTTGCCAAGCTCCTTGATGGGATGCTAATAAAGATTAATTTGTATGTTCCTTCCCTGCTACCACATGGTTTGCAATTAATTGTATAACCTGCACTCGGAGGGTTAATAAAAAAAAATCAATTTAAGGAAGATTTTCATACCAGAAATCCTGTCAGCAAATTTGGAGCAATTAAAAAGCAATAATTCTGTTTATAAATAAAGAAAAGTACAATCCTACCTCACCCTGTGACCCAGCTTCCTAAAGTTGTTTCTGCAGCAATTATACTTTGACTGCAACTTGATTACAGTCTATGGACTGGAACCAGCCTAAGGGCCTGTTATTTCATGTGATCCCCACATTAAACACACACATATCTCCTAATCAAGAGTGCTACATAGAACTTTATTATTCATGGGAAGGAAAACTTAATTGGGCTTGCAAGATTTAAGCTGCTGCAGCAAACTGTACAGATTTAATTTAAGGGTCGACCGTATAATTTATAAATGACAAAGAACACTGTACCATATCATTAGTAACAAAGGCTGTCACCTCGATAAAACAGAAGGGAAAATTTGCAAAGAGCCTCCCTGAAGGCACAGACAGACACAAACAGTGGTCAGGTACAAGAATCGAGGTAAGCAGAGGGATGTGAGGGAGGAGGAACAGCTAATTTTCTGAAATGGAATACTTACTCCAAGTTCCACGCAGTTATTGCTTTAAGGAAATGCTGGACTTGGGGAAAGTTTGTACTTCTTTTCTGTCACTGCCAGCCAGATTGCCATCACCCTCCCAACAGGTCAGATTTCTGCACCAATATGACCCTTAAAATGGGCGACTAATTATTTCATGAGTAAGGAACATTAAGTTTGAGTGGGGGCTGTAAGATAGAGCTGGAGAAATGTACTGAACCAAACATATAGGTCAAATTAAAAAAAAACTGTGAAAAGATCATTCCTAGAGTCATAGCCTTGTACAGCAGGGAAACAGACCCTTTGTTCCAATCCATGCCGACCAGATATCCTAAATTATTCTCGTCCCATTTGCCAGCATTTGGCCCATATCCCTCTAAACCCTTCCTGTTCATATACCCATCCAGATGCCTTTTAAATGTTGTAATTGTACCAGCCTCCACCACTTCCTCTGGCAGCTTGTTTCATACACGCACCACCCTCTGCGTGAAAAAGTTGCCCCTTAGGTCCCTTTTGTATCTTTGAAGGAGGCCATTTGGCCCATTTGGCTCCTGTGACAGCAGTTTGAAACCTATCCACTTCGTCCTACTCCCAGATCTATTCCATCACACTGGAAATGCTTCCTTTTCAAATATTTATCGAATTTGCTTTCACATTTTACATTTTTAGTGTTTGATATGCTTCTATCACCCAGTCAGACAGCACGCCCCCCAATCCGTAAAGCAACCCTGCCTGAAAAAGAATATCTTCCTCTAAGTCCTTAACCCCGTGGACCCTCATGCCAGTGTTTAATCTTGTTTACTCCATCATCTTTATCGTGTTGAACACTTGTCTTAAATCTCCTTGTGGACTCTGTGAAATTATCTGCCGCAGAAAGCAATTGAGGATTGAATGTTTTCAGGCAGGAGTTAGATATAGTTCTTACGGCTAAAGGGATCAAAGTGTATGGGGAGAAAGTGGGAAGAGGGGACTGAGTTTGACGATCAGCCATGATTACATTGAGTGGAGGAGCAGGCTCGAAGGGCCGAACGGCCTACTTCTCCTATTTTCTGTGTTTAAACTTCAGGCGAAAATTCCCAAATTCTTCTGTCTTTCCACAGGACTGAATCCCTCAATCCCTGTCATCAGAATTATTTCTCTTCAAAACTATTTTGTGGCGAAACTGTATTCTGACATTAGAAAGCAGCTGCTTTTTATGGAGCTTTTTTTATCATCATCAAACAGCTTTGTCTTTCTCTTCTGAAACCCACGCAGATGAAGTCACCCTTTTCGGATGGAACTTTTTCTAATATCAGGAGCTGGTTTTCTGCAGTGAATGGCTATTTTGTGCCTCTGGCCCATTTCCCAGAGGTTAGAATGTGTTAAAACAACTTCTGTTGACAAACCAATGGCAATCAGATCACGCTAAAAGGGCCCTTTCAGACTTCCACTGCTGTTTGTCGACATTCTCTCAAAGTTAACCTGTGTTTCCACTGACAAAGAACAAATCTGCAGGAAACTGTACTAGATTAAACATGATACTGTTACGTATAAACACAAATAAGCTAAACTCAATTTTATGAAATGCATTCACTGTGTAAATGCTAAAGTTAGGAAGGAGGGAACTAAATACCCCATTAAAAATAGCAGTGATTATGACCAGTCTGTTTTCTCTGGTGTATGTTTGTCCGTGAGTGTGCATGTGTATGAAGGTGTATACAACCCATAGGAGCTTATTGGGAAGACAGTGCAGTTCTTCATATGCAAGAAATCTGCCTGAGTAAGCCAATTAAGAGCAGCACTACATCTTTAATTGTAGAAAATATAAACACAGGGGAAACTGAAAATTAATCTGTCAACTAGAATTATTCGAGCATGCTTAAACTGCTGGTGTTCGATGTACTCTCCATTTCTGCTGGTAATCATAACGTAACAGCAGTTTGTTAGGTCTTTTGGGCAAATCATTCTGACATTTGTACAGTTTGGACAGACATACTTTAGATACGAGTGAGCTGTTGGTGATTTGCTAACTGTGGATCAGTTGGATTTTTATGCAGGAAGACATAAAAGAAGATATAATGCAACCTCTTCCTTTCCCTGCCTCTGGGAAGGGGAGCCATTTCAGCATTGGACGCGGAACAGACAGTTGAAGAAACTGAGCCTCTCGCCATTAGCATGGTAAAGATTTGGCAGAATCTGATTAGCTATTCAAATTAATAAATGACTTTCAAACAGTTACCGTCATCCAATGAGAAGAAAGCCTTGCCTTTGTTACGAACATTCGCAATCTCAGGACACCACAAAACTCTACCCAGAAGGAAATACCAGTAAACCCAGCAAATGAGACATAATGGTCCAACTTGTATATTTCAGAATGGAGGTCCAGTATAACCAGTACATGCCTTTCCCTGTAATACTGGAGATTTCTTCACTGGCTTTTCCGTCCCGGTTTAGATCTGAAGACTTGCTGTTAAAGTGCAATTATTGTTGAAATATAGAGAGGTACAGCAACCAGTTGGTGTGTAGAAAGCTCCCACATACAGCAGTCACTAGATAATGCGTTCCTGGTGATATTGCTTGAGAGGTACATGTTAATCAGGAAACGTTCCTCCACTCCTGTTCATAATAGTGCTTCTTAACATCCATCTGAGAGAGAGGCGGGGAACCAGTTTTAACAGCTCATCATTCCTGCAGTACTGCACTACAGTATCAGATAAGGTCACATTTATTTCCTGGAGTGGGGCTTGAATGCATAATGTTCGGACTAAGAGAAGAGTGTGAGTTCTGAATCAAGGTGACACATGAGGATTAATTCAAACTCCTCATCAAATGAACAAAAGGAAAAGTTACTTTAATTTTACAGAATGGAATTCCACACCATGAGATATGCTATGAGAAACTAATATCTGTAATAACATTTCATATATTTTATATAATTCATTTAACATCAATGGTGCCTTTCACAATTAGGAATTTCTGAGGCTGATCTCAACTTTGGAGATTACTTTACCATATTATGTTCTGGACCTCAGTGGAGGACACAGCTGACCAGCAGCAACGACAGCCCATTGACCAGCAGCAACGACAGCCCGTAGACCAGCAGGAGGACCAGCAGCAACGACAGCCCATAGACCAGCAGGAGGACCAGCAGCAATGACAGCCCATAGACCAGCAGCAATGACAGCCCATAGACCAGCAGCAACGACAGCCCGTAGACCAGCAGGAGGACCAGCAGCAATGACAGCCCACAGACCAGCAGGAGGACCAGCAGGAACGACAGCCCACAGACCAGCAGGAATGACAGCGCATAGACCAGCAGGAATGACAGCGCATAGACCAGCAGGAACGACAGCCCGTAGACCAGCAGGAATGACAGCCCGTAGACCAGCGGGAACGACAGCCCATCGACCAGCAGGAATGACAGCCCGTAGACCAGCGGGAACGACAGCCCCATCGACCAGCAGCAAGAGCAGAGCTGCTCCTCCACAGGAGAAGGGAGATGAGTGGAAAGATACAGCCTGTAGTCCATACCTACAGTGTTTTGTGTACAGACAGATTAGCAGCTGCCCGAACCTGTCGGGATACAGGTTGTGGGTCTCACGTTTAGGTGATGCGGACATTTGCAGCCTGCTTGAACATACCATGTGTACCTGATGGCCACTAACCAATCCTGTTACTCCTTTTCATTGGCAATGCGCTACTGATTTAAATCGTTTTCCCCTGCAGCTTAAAGGAACCCAGTTTGGACATGGCCTTTGTCTGAAACTTTGGCTGTGCAGCTGCGAGGAAATAATGGTGACCCCACTTTACTGGAGTCATTAAAAGTTACCATCATCCTCAAAACCAGACACTGTGCTGGAGCACATCTGGAATCTCCTAGTTCACCCCTCAGCTTTGTACAAGATGGGGGACTCAGTGATGGTTTGTTGTGCAGTGCTGACATTAATGTCAATTTTGCTACTGATGATATCTCGGGTCTGGGCTATCATTGACTGTACGTGTGTGGCAATTATGACATATGCAGGAGTGTTCGTCATCACTAGAGTTTTTACTCTGTACATGTGCAGGCTCTATACAACCACAGAAAGATTGATATTCAAGTGTATGCAAGATTTAGTGTAGCATCTTCAATTGGCTAAGGGATTGGTGAAGTGACATTGGACCCTGGAATAGTTAAATAAGGGACTGGGATAACACAGTGTGGAGCTGGAGGAACACAGCAGGCCAGGCAGCAAGAGAGGAGCAGGAAAGTTGACATTTCGGCTCAGGGCCCTTCTTCAGAAATGGGGGTTTTGTTTTCAGGGCAGGGTTGTGTTGTGGTTGACGAATCAGCGATAACTGAGATTTTATGTCAAACTGATAAAGGATCCCATATGAATCCTATCCAGATCTGCCCTGTACCAAACCAACCACAGGTTCCCAGGGCTAAAATGGGCACATTTAGCAAGAGAGTCCATGAGGATAACAGGAATTACTCAGAAGGTGTTTAATGTATTTCCTTGAGTTGGGACATGTTCCATTAACAAGTTGCTGATAGCTCACAGTGCAGTGAATGCCACTTTTCAATCCTAGAAATTAAATCGGTTTGTGTGTTTGGTAATGGAATCAAACTCAGGCTCCTTTCATTCCTTCTTTTATCAGATTGATTCTTTGCGTTCTCCAAAAATAATCATGTAGACGTGCAGCACAGTGACAGCACCCCACCTCTGAGAAAGCAAAACGTGGTTTAAGCCGCATTTCAGAGATACGAGTGCAGAATCTAAACAAAGCCCTTGGCCACTGGGTCTGAAGTATTTTGCAGTGGACATTAAACCAAGGTCCCGTTGGCCTGTTTGGGTGGACTGGATGCTGAAAGACATCAGCAAACAGATGAACTCGTCATTGTTTTAATTCCATGATTCTAAGGCGAATGAAGCAGCAGGGAAAGAGGCCATTCCACCCATTGCGTCCATTTTAGCTCTTTGGAAGAGTGACCCATTGGGCCCACTTCCCCATGTTATTGTATGAGATCTCATCATGCTTTCGGACAATGCATTCCAGGTCAGAACAGCTTGCTGCGTAAAGTAAACTCTCCCCATTGTGCCTGTTCTTTGCTAATTATCTCATTGCTGTTTGCGTGCTAATTGACTGCAATGTTTGTCTTTATTGCAATAGTGATTGTATCTTCAAAAGTACTTAATTGGGCTTCTTTGCAGATGTGAGAGGGCTACTATTGTGTCAGCTAAAGCGCAAGGACAGCCTACTTGGCTCTGAGTCTTTAGCCTGTCGATTTAGGTCCCATTCCTAAGCACAGTATAAATGGAGAGGAGCCTGCTCTGTCTAAGGCAGTAGCTTTCAGATAGGACAGTAAATGGAAGACTCATCTGCCATCTGACGAGGATGTGAAAGTACTCTTTGTTTAAGAAGTGTTAGGGAACTTTCCAGCCTTCAAAAGCAACATACTACAGAGGCTGGTAATGAACAAAATGAAACGAGGTGCCAGAAATACTCAGCAGGTCAGGTAGCATCTGTGAAGAGGAACATCAGAACCTTGTCCTGAAGAAAGGTTATTGGCCTGAAACATTGAGTAGCAGCTTGTGCTTTGCCCAAAAGTGTGTCAAGACGTCGCTGATAACAAGGTGTGGAGCTGGATGAACACGGCAGGCCAAGTAGCATCATAGGAGCAGGAAAGCTTGACATTTTGGGCCTAGACCCTTCATCAGAAAATCGCTGCTGACTCTTAAGAAGTAGGACTGTCATACTTCCTGCCTATTTGCCATTTAAGAGGATTGTCTAAGGTCTTTCTGCCAAAGTACAGCGGGGGCGGGGTTTTGAGGAAGGGCCACTGGACCCGGAAAGTTAATTCTGATTTCTCTCCACAGATGATGCCAGACCTGCTGAGCTGTTCCAGCAATTTCCGTTTCTGTTTCTGATTTCCAGCAGTTCTTTCAGTTTTTACAATGGGGATCTGTTTACAAAAAGTTGGTTTGCAGGTGCAGCAGGTAATTAAGATGGCAAATTGCTAGAGTGATGGACTTTAAAAACAGGGAGGTTATACTGCTGTTGTATAGGGTCTTGGTGAGGCCACAGCTGGAGCACTGCGTATAGTTTCGGTCTCCATACTCGAGAAGGGATGTACTGGCACTGGAGGGGGTGCAGAAGAGGTTCACTAGGTTGATTCTGGAGTGAGAGGGTTGGCTTATCAGGAGAGATTGAGTAGTCTTTGGAATTCATTGGTACTCATTGGAATTTAGAAGAATGGGGGGGGGATCTTATAGAAACATATAAAATTACGAAGGGAATAGATAAGATTGAAGCAGGGAGGTTGTTCCCACTCATGGGTGAAACTGGAACCGGGGGCATAGCCTCAAAAATATGGGAGAGCAGATTTAGGACTGAGTTGAGGAGGAACTTCTTCACCCAAAGGGTTGCGAATCTGGAATTCCCTGCCCAGTGAAGCAGTCGAGGCTACCTCATTTTTAAGGCTAAGCTAGATAGATTTTTGAACAGTAAAGGACTTAAGGGTTATGGTGAGTGGGCGGGAAAGTGGAGCTGAGTCCACAAGAAGATCTTATTGAATGGTGGAGCAAGCTCAATGGTCCAGATAGCCTACTCCTGCTCTTGTTTCTTACACTCAGTTATCAGACTCTCTCGTTGCTTGAAATGTATGTACATAGCGCCCTGCATAAGTAAGTAATGTCTTTGGGTTTTTGCAACTACAGGGAATGTCAGATTCAAGGGTTTGTTTTCCTTGATATGCTTTAATCCTGTGTATATACATAACGATGTTTTATGAACAAAGCATATTTTTGCAATAAAGGTTGAAGAGGATGGAGGCCAGCCTTGCCTCTGACTGAGGACCCTGGGATGCGATGCCCCATTTGCCTTGCATTGCCAATACTGCCATTGGAGGAAGCCAAGAAGCTCCTCCAACTCCTGGAGTCCTGAGATCAAGGAGTAATCCAGAGGCGGCACGGTGGCTCAGTGGTTAGCATTGCTGCCTCACTGTGCCAGGGACCCAGGTTCGATTCCACCCTCGGGCAACTGTCTGTGTGGAATTTGCACATTCTCCCCGTGTCTGCGTGAGTTTCCTCCCGCAGTCCAAAGATGTGCAAGGTTAGGTGGATTGGCCATGCATTATTGCCCCATAGTGTTCAGGGACGTGTAGATTAGGTGGGCAATAGGGGGATGGGTCTGGGTGGGATGCTCTGAGGGTCGGTGTGGACTTGTTGGGCCGAAGGGCCTGTTTCCACACTGTGGGGATTCTACGATTCTGTGATCTATGAGAAAAGGGACGTATGGCTGGGAGAAGGGTTATCGTGAGCTGCTTGTCACTGGGATTGGTCAATTAGGCACAATTCAGTGCACCGTTCAGGGGATGTGCAAACTGCACACACTTAAACAAGTAGTGGAGGCTTCATGTCACCAGGAACTGTGAGTATGTGGCCAAGGTAGAAAGGGACCCTAAAATGTTCATTATTTAAGGGTCTGTGTTGGGCGGAAGGTCAATCTGTGCCCAGAACTTATTACTGACAGTGATGGAATGGTTCTGGGTCTGGTCACCTCATTCCCAAGCTTTTCGGTTTATTACAAAACAAAAGCACCCAAAGGACTACAGATTCTGGAAATCGGACACCAAAGTTTCTGTTTCGTTCAGTTCTGAAGAAGGGTCACTCGACTCGAAATGCTAACTCCACTTTCTGCCCACAGGTCTGCTGAGTTTTTCCACCAATTTCTGTGTTTGGTTTTCCGTCCTGCCTCATTTCTCATTTCTGCCCGTTCGCCCAGCCACCACCACTCCCACCACACACACAGCAGCACCACACCCCCATCACCCCCAGCCTTCATGCTGCTTGACCTACTGAGTATTTCCTGTATTTTGTTTCTGTTTCAGTTTTCTGCCCAGCTCTTGTTCCTCAAGCAACACGATTCAGACCAGTTTCCTGATTGTTGTCGCGGCGCTGTGTGTAGGACTTTGTACAGGGTGTTGTGCTTCTTACAATACTGCATTGGCTGTGAAGCCTGTGGGCCATCCTAGGATTGTGAAGGGTGTTATACAAATGCAGTGCTTCCTTACTTCTTTCTCTGTGTACGTAAGCTATCTGCCTGCAAAGATAATTATAGAAGTCTTAGAATTCCAATGAGGATTTTAGTGACAGGGCTCATTAATTATGCCATTTTATTTAATTTCCACACAAGAAAGATTGGGCTATCCTGTAGATGTGATGTTTCTCTCTGGTGGTCACTGCATCCTAGAGTGTTCACATCTCTGTGTAAAACCACTAGGTGTAACAGCTACCGTTGCTAGGTAGCACACTTTTCCTATTTAGTCGTGTTCATTGGCGTAATTATCTGTTTCTTAATTTAGTGTAACCCATTGAAGTGTACACCTGGTTAGGTGGAGTTTTCTTTTCTGAAGCCAACATTGACTCATTGCAAGTGCGTTTCGTTCTTAGTGAAGTCACCCGCATCATTTTCTGTTCGAGGTATGGAGTTTGCAATCCCACTTCGCCATCCGCTCCATTGTAAGTGATGATCTGTTAAGTATCCGTCTATTTATGAATAAGCATGTGTAAGCTGCTGTGTGCTGTTGTCAATGCACAACCGCATTTTTTTTCCCAAATGTTCCACTTGCTAAATGACAGAGACCCACTCCCTAGAAAGTTTATAAAATTGTGGAATACCAGTGAATCAATTAGCAGAACTGACTCTCTGTTGCACAGTGGGGTTTTATGATCTGGAATGTACTATCTGAATGGGCGGTGGAAGCTGATTTAATATTGAACACTGTCAAGGGAACTGGATATATATTTGAACAGGAAACATTTGTGAGGTTACTGGGAAAGAGGGAGATTTAGGACTAATTGGATAACTTTCAAAGAGCTGGCATGACCATAACAGGTCAAATGGCCTCCTCTGTGCAGCAAGAATCTTATGATTCACTCAGATAACTTATAGCCAAGTAAACTGAGGAAAGGTGAAGCCTAAAGAACATGACTCCACATGCTGTGTGTGAGCTTTTGTGTTGTTTGATGGCAGATTGTTGACTGTTTTATACAGAAAATGAAAAGGATGTTACTCTGGTTGCTAACACTTTGCCTTCTGCTGCTCTTTCATCTCGGAGAGAGAAAAAAACAACTTGCCTCGTTTCTCTCCTGAGGAAAAAAAAAGGAGAAATAGAACTGGCATTTATACAGCGCCTTTCACGATCTCAGGATATCCCAAAGTGCTTGACAGCCAATTGGGTGCCTTCAAAGTGTTGTCTGTGCTATAATGTAGGCAGCAGCCAATTTGTACACAGGAAGCTCCCAAAAACAGCATTGAGAAAATGAACAGATGATCTGTTTTTAGTGATGTTGATCGAGGGATAAATTGTGGTCAGGATGCCAGGAACTGCTCTTCAGTGATGGTATTTTTACATAAACCCGAAAAAGCAGGTTTAACATCTCATCCACACCCCCTTGCCTCTGCACTGGAGGGTCACCCTCGATCGTGAACTCAGATCGCACGGGGCGCCACTTGTCATTGAAGTTTGGGTAAATCTCAGCCGAGTAGCCTTCCTTTGGTGACATGGCCATGTGAATACTCGGCAATAGGAGATGTTGCAAAGATAAGGAACATTTGGATCACACATTTCCCTTCCCTGGGCTGTGGAATTCTAATGGAGAATGCCAGCACTTTGAAGGAATGGTGTAGGCTCGTTGTAACCCGTGCATTTCTTTTTATTCATTCATGGGATGTGGCTAGGGCATCATCTATTGCCCATTCCTAATTATGCAGAGGGCAGTTTAGAGTCGACCGCATTGCTGTGGGTTTGGAGTCACAAGTAGGCCAGACCAGGTACGGATGGCAGTTTCCTTCCCCAAAGAGGTTTTTTACCCCTGACGATCAACAATGGTCTCATAGTCATCATTAGACTCTTAATTCCAGATTTTTTTGTTGAATTCAAATCCCACCATCTGCCATGGCAGGATTCGATCCTGGGACCTCAATGTTATCTGGGTCCCTGGATTAACAGCCCGGCAATAATACCACTAGACCATCACCTTCCCAGCAATTATGTTTCAAAAGATTGTGACAGTGAATTATTTACTCGCACCAAGAAAGTGTACACTGATGTCTTTAGGGCTTCTCTCTAACCTATCTCTGTTTATGTTTATATATAAATAGAATAATATACTTTCTCCTGCAGATATACCTTGTTCTGCAGTCGTCACGTGTGTCCCGTTGTCTTTCACTTCTCGTAGAGAGAAACAGTACTTTTCTGTATCCTCGGGGTATTCCACATATTTCACAGCCAATGAGATACTCTTGAAGTATAGTTGTAGCTACAAATAAAGGATAGTAGCCCAATTGGTGTACAGCAATATACTACAAAGGTTAGGGCCCAGATGACTGTACATCAGAGCTCTGATCAATGTTGGCTTACTCTATCTCCACGGATGCTGTCTGACCCGCTGTGATTTCCAGCATTTTTTTGTTTTCGGTACAGATTCCATCACCTGCAGTAATTTGCTTCTCCTATAAATGGAATGAAGGATAATAATTGGCCAGAATACCTTGTTTCTGAAGAAGGGTCCTGATCCGAATCGTCAGCTTTCTTACTCTTCTGATGCTGCCTGGCCTGCAGTGTTCCTCCAGCTCCACACTGCACACTGTGTTATCTATACCTCGATGGGCCTTGGGTTCTCTTACCCCACCTAAACAGACAAGGCCTCATCCCTAGAGCAGCACCTTTAGAAAACACAACAGTCTTCATCGTGTTTCAGTTGAAATCATACGGATAAAACCCTGAAATGGGGCATTGACCCACAATCCTTGCGATTTGTAGAGGCATCTGTACTTAGTAGCTGAGCCACTTGCAACAGTGTGCGCAGTCATGCTGTTATTAAAGGAAGGCCTGTATGCAGTAGGTGGAACATTTCACTCCTAAGTGTGATACCGAATTACTTAAAATAGCCTTCACTGGTAACTGTTTAGATTCGAGCCCCTACAAGTTTGCTCTGAATATTAAGCACCTTCCTCAGAAAATGAGTTAGCCAACATCCCCCGTCAGCCCGTGCTGCTCTTTCACAAGTCTGCCTTTCTCATCAATCTGTGTTCATCTGCTGGAATCCATATCATTATGTGATTACATGGAGAAACGATGTTTTTGGTGTCACTGCAGAGAGTTAGAAATGGTAGGATTGGTAGAGAATGGAGATAACAGTTAATCCTATGAGGTATCACAATGGTTGTTTGGCTGAAAAGGCCCAGCCCTGTTGATGTTGACCAGTCATGTTGTGGAGAGGTGAGTGACAGCTACTGAAAGGCTTTAGAATCGATCGTCATCATCATTGGCGATCCCTTGCAGACGAGGATGACTCTGTCAGGGTGAGTCCGCAGTGGCTGTACAGACCAATGGGGCTACCACAGGCTCTGTTACACATGGGGCAGAAGGTTGTTGTGGGAGGGGGTGGGTGGGACATTGGTGTGACAGCACCCTCCTTTCGCTGTTTTTGCCTGGCTTCCACTTTTCCCTACAGCAAGCCTTGAGGTGCTGGATGCTCCACCTCCCTTTTGGATGGTTTTGGGCCAGCGATTCCCAGTGTCTGAGGGAATGCAGCGCTTTGCCAGTGAGGCCTTGAGGGTATCCCCAAAGCCTTTCCTCCATCTACCTGCTTGGTTGGTCATGTGGACGACATGCCCAGGCCATCATAGCCGCATGTTGGCCTGGTCGAGGACGTTGGAGTTGGTGCATGCATCTTCCCAGATCTGACACCAAACCCATGGTTCACAGAGCTGTGGTGGTCCCCACCCTCCTATGTGGTTCTGACACATGGACTGTCTACAGCAGACACCTTGGGGTGCTAGAGCTGTACTGCCAACCCTGCTTGTACAAGATCCTTTAGAATCTAACATAGAGTACATCACTGCTGGAGATGTGGATCCAATATGAGTGTAGCAGCTAGATGAAAGTAAGACGAGTCAATGGTGTTAAATTGTTTGACTGAGGTACATGATGATGGCAATTGAATTGAAATAACCCCCAAGACTGGGACTCGAAGTGAGTAGGAACGGGGGTCTGCTTGAACAAATGGACAATGATCTTTTAACTCTGTAAATGTGTAGTCATCCTTCCTAATGCTGGGAATATATTTGAAAATGTAGTTTATATAAAGTGCTTCAGGATGTCCTGAGATCACAGAAACAACGTGACAACTTCAAAATGTTTTTACTTGTGCTTTCTTTCGTACAATACAGCTGCCTCAAATGTCACAATTTGGACATTGCTACACACAATTGCTGCTACATCCGCTCTCCGTCAGGAGTGAAAGGTTGCTATTCGATAGCAAATAAATTGACACATATTGTTTCTGCCAGTTGGTAAAGGTTGGGATGAAAGGCGGTGGAATGGAAGCAGTGGTCATACAGTTCCCTTCCACACAAAAGGAAACCCTTTGCTTTGCAGACACTCCCAGCTTCATTGCTAATTACAGATTGCAAACATCAAAGCCCAACAGTGTCACAGCATTTGTGGGGGGTTTCTGTTCTGAAGTTAATGTGTCACAAATGTGCTACACACTGCTACATAAAACATCAGCGGCAGAAGCTAGCTAATAAGTTCAGCTTTATTTCTTGATTGCCAGTTTTAAAACTCCACTGGATAACTATTCATTTTAGTAAAAGCCAGTGGATACCTTTGGTGTGAATACTTTCAAGGGAACGGGGTAGTTGAGTACCATGGACACACACACACAAAGAATCTAATCCCCTCACACCCTGAAAATTCTTGACAGGAATCTTTCTTCAAAACTTCATTATTATTTAATAAAATGGCCAAACCGAACTTCAGTGGGTCAGTGCGAGCCATCTCCTCCCACCACCCCCTCGTTATGTTCAAATCACCATCTCATTTGGTGTCTTTGTACAGCAATGGTTCAGTCATAACATTTTCATCTATGTTGCAAGATTGTGGGTTCTGGAGATTTGCAACGCAAGTGTGGATCTGTCATCTGTCTCTGTACACTTTGCCTCTAGACCTCCTAAGACCTGTCTCCTCAACAAACGTTTTTGGTTGCTTCATCCTCACGTTTCCTTTCATGTTGAATTCTGTTTGGTCACTCTCCTGCGAAGCACCCTTGTGTTTCCTTTAGTGCTTTTTAAATGTGAGTTGAGATCTGATGAGTTTCTTTTTAAATGAAGAACTGGGGAATTTCCATGACTACTTATCCCTCAGCCATCATCATTTAAACAGATGTCTTTGTAAATTTATTTTAGATTGAACTTTGGCAGGTCTCCAACTTCTCAACCTATCCGCCACCCCCCCAAAACCTCATTCACAGAAATGCACGTTGAGGAGGAGGTTCACGGATAAGATTGTTCAGGTAAATCCTGCTCCAAACTGCAGAGCCAGATGGAGTGGAGGAGTTCTCCTCATGTAACTCCCATCCCGCAACAGATGTAACAGATGATATGGTCATTGATTTGTTGCTGTTTGTGAGATCTTGCTATGCATCAGTTGCCTGCCACATTTCCTACATTACAACAGTGACTGCACTTCATAAAATGCACCATTGGGTGCATAGTATTTTAGGACATCAGGGACTGGTATAATTTTTTTTCACTAGTCTGCACTTTGTAACTTTAATTCCACCATTTCCTTGGCATTCTTTTTCCCATTCACTTTCAATTTTTAACAATTTTTGTCCCCTGACCAGTTAGTGACTCTTAACAGGCTGACCTGACAATGTGATAAATCTGATTGCTCACATTCTCAAGTGTCCTCCAAAGAGAGGGTTCAGCTTTTGCTGACAGTTGGCAGGCCAACTTTCTTCAGTCTGCTGGCTGTAATAAGCTTTAGGAACCCAGGAGAAGTCAGGAGAGATGATTCCGAAATGGGGGTTTTTGCCTTGATCAAAGGGTCCGAATTTACCGCGCTTTGTGTTGCAAGAGCGTAAACTCAGCCAATTTTGCAGTTTCTTTTTGTGACATATTGACTATTTTCCTGAAAGCCAGAATGTGAAAAGTCGGAACACGTGCTCTGTCACCAGTCTTTTCACATGCTTCTGCGGGACCTGTCCCTGTGAGGAGCGAGGGAAACCGTATCAGCGAAGGGCGAAGGCTTGGACAAAGATCACTTGCATATTCATGCTGAGTTCACTGAAGTGATTATAATGGAGAAGTCAACAGTCTCCACTTTAATTTTCTAACTGATGCCATACATTTATCTGTACCTGAGGCTAACTGAGGTTTCGTCAAAAGCATTAAGCTGTACAAACAAAGCAATGCTCAACTTATTTTGATACCGCTGCTAAATATTAAGACACGTCAAGGGGATAAAGAAGTAAACAGGTTTTTGGAAGCAATTGAACACAATGGTAAACATTAAACAATAAAGTTAAGATCCAAAATTATGTCAACAACTGTTTCTTTGAAATTAAATGCAAAAATTTGTTCTGATAAAGGAAACACA
Organism: Ginglymostoma cirratum; assembly: GCA_024137785.1. Classification (NCBI taxonomy): domain Eukaryota; kingdom Metazoa; phylum Chordata; class Chondrichthyes; order Orectolobiformes; family Ginglymostomatidae; genus Ginglymostoma; species Ginglymostoma cirratum. Next base: position 9,504,177 of record JAHRHZ010000091.1, on the reverse strand, counting down.
CCCGAAGAGAGACCTGAGCATTTCAAAATGACAGCTAAAACATTTAATCGCTCTTTTAAGTTCACTACCACTGATCTTGGTATTTTTAACTGGTCAAAGTGATGGTTTCAGTGTTAAATAACACTGAAAGCTGCCTCTAAATGCAGTTTAAAGTCTGGTGTCGTGCACAGGGAATTTGCATTTCCTGACACAAATACAGCCTTGCGATGCTTAACATAAAGATTTCATCATCAGCAAAGGAGATCTGAAATATTTATCAATCTGTTCTACTTGCGTAGCAGTTCACTGTTGGTCAATGTGTAACCGCCCTGAACAATCAGCCTTGTTGGTCTCCCAGATTCAGGAGCAGTTTTGTTTTGGCAGCAGGAATAGTGCTATAAGGATGTCAAATAATCACACATAGAACTAAACCTGAGGCATGCCATTTTAAGTGCCATATGCCGATCCTTTTTTTGCCAACTTTGGTTTAATTAGTGCCGTGGTGTAAATCTCAAAGTACAATAACAGTGTCTGGCTCTACAATAGGAGAAAAGTCAATGAAGAACTGCTGTCGGTGTTGGCTCACTGCTAGCACTTTCATTGGTGAGTCAGGTCATGGGTCAAGCCCCGCTCTAGAGATGGGAGCATGTATTCTAGGCTGGCATCTCGGTGCAGTAGTGAGGGAGAATGGTCTGTTGTATCATTGAGTTGAGGACTGTAAGAAATTCCTTGGTGTTATTTAAAAGCTCTGTTAATATCCTGGCCAATATTTATTCCTCAACCGTCAACACACAAAAACAAAAGTTTAAATCTTTATAGCTGTTTGTGGGAACTTGCTGTGCACAAATTGATTCCAATGATATCTTACATTACAGCGGTAACTACATTTCAAAACGTGGATAAACCTTGATCCAACTGAATAGACACAAAAGATTGAATAGTTCTTTTGTTACTATTATCCTTTGTGTATCTCCTCAAGATTTCTTTCCATGATAAGCATCCATTCTAGCTTATTGGAATTCTTGCAAACCAGCACAAGGGCATATTAGATTGCTTTTTATTTTGGAGGCATGAAGCAGGGGGCAATTTTGTTTCTGAACACCAGCCTCTGATTTACGTCCTGTTTACCCCATTCTTTTTGGAATGGGTGGCCAACTGTAAAAGCTGGGATTCCTGGAAACATGGACTCTTGGAATTGGATTCCAAATAGCGGACCATCAAAACTCAAGTCAGAAAGAAGTTACTGAAAATTACCAAAATTATTAAACTTGATCAGGTGTCGAGTCTGATACTTTTGAGTTATATTTATTTGTTTGTTTAGGAAGGGATGACTTGCAGTGAAAGGGGAAGTAAATCTTACTGGAAGAGAGAAAAGTCTAAACTTGAAACAGTGATAATCTAATTTGCTGTTACAAAACATTACCTTGTTCTTTGCACCATTTCAGTTGAAAAAAATATTCTAGCCTCCAAGCATCCAGTTTTATCAAAAGGTTATCCCTATTCTGTGCGTTTCTACAAAGTTCCTGTGAGATTGTTTTCTCTTCTTCCAACTAGAAGAGCGTTCTTAAAAAAAAATTGGCCTTCCATTTGCACCGAGGCTGTGTTACTAGGCTGAAATATATGACATTGTACAAAAAGGCTAAAGTCTGGGTTGTTCAAGCTTTGTGGAAACAGCTAGATGATTAAAAAACGTTCAAAGTCTTTCTTGTTCATGTTCTACCATCCTCGGAGTCATATGATACAAGAATAATGAAGTTGTTGACAGATCATAGCAATGAATTATTCTATCAATTAGTCCACATCAGACCCAGAAATAAGATAACGTAAACCCCACTGGTGGAGCTTAGGAACCAGAGATCCAAAGTCACCTGTTCCTCTCAAACATGTGATATCGACCACATATCATGTTTCAATCACTTGCCTATTGTATCTCAGTACATTATTTCCTGAAAGCAACCTACCTAATTTATATTTGAATTAATTAATCCCAACTACTTCTACCAACTCTCAAAGGACCTTGTTCCATAGGTTGCCCAATTTGTCATTGAAATATTCTTTCCACAGGTTATTTTACCCCTCATCAGGGCAAAGTTGCTGTCTCTGTTTTGGAATCTTGTTAGAAATTTCACAAATATTCCACCTTGAATCACTCCATACCTGCACTCTCTCCATTTGTATCTATCGATCAGCCAGACATGTCGCCCTTCGCATAACAATTGTGTGACTTAAAGATAGTTATATATATGTTGACATATACATATATATATGATAAATGCAAGGAGAAACATAGTCACCAGCATTACTAAGCCGATATAAAGGAGGCATTTGCATATACCTTTGGCAATGGCTACTGACATTTTATTGATGATTTGGCATTTGCCCACCAATAATGTAATGGTATTATCAACAGCGATTTCTAAACCTCCAGATACCGCCCAGGACAAAGCAGCCCACTTGATTGGCACCACATCCACAAACTCTCCACTCCCTCCACCACCGCCACTCAGTAGCAGCAGTGTGTACCCCCTACAAGATGCACTGCAGAAATTCCCCAAAGATCCTTAGACAGCACCTTCCAAATCCATAACCACTTCCACCTAAGAGGACAATGGCAGCAGATGCATGGGAACACCACCACCTGCAAGGGAAATTTGTCGCTGGGCCAAATTCCTGCCATTCCCTCCCAAAGGGCATTGTGGGTCAACCTAGAGCAGGTGGACTACAGTGATTCAAAAAGGCAGCTCGCCACCACCTTTGCAAGGGCAACTAGGGACGGACAATAAATGTGACCAGCCAGTGACGCCCATGTCCTATGACTGAATTTTTAAAAAAGCCCAAAAGATTCAGACAGAACAAATCAGTGATTACAAATTAAATGCCAATGGAATGGAATTTCCTTGCTTTTGTAATCTAGACAACAAGTGCCAATGGGCTGCATGTGGCCAACTGACCAGAGTTAGGCGCCCCTATTCTCAACAGACCATCCATGGATCGCCTATGGTGGTCACTAAACATGCATTAACTGACAATGCGCCACACTCAAGATAATAAGTTGGTGACTTCATCTTAGCATTGGTGAGTTCCTCTAGCTCTGACCCCTTGTGCATTCTTCCCTTCCTTTACCCACAATTGTAGGCTGTCCCTTCAGCCACCTGGAACTTCATTTCTGGGATTCCTTTCCCAAACTCTTTCCCCCCACCCCCTCCTTAAAGAAGGAGGTTAAAAGCCTTGGTGTGCCAACTTAGCGCCGGGTGGTGGGGATCCCCAGTGGAGGGTTCTCTATGCGGGAGTCCTCCTTCTCTCCCTCGGGGTCCTGGCATGGAGGCAGTAGTGCACAGTTGTGGCAGTTCACAGACTCCAGGCTTTGTGGCACTGTGGGGTCTGAGGACCAGGTATATATTTGTTGTGGGCATTTGCACCCCCTTTTTAGTTATTTTTGAGAAATCTTTTGTTATGCTTTTGGTTGCACTTCAGCCCAACACTCGTGTGAGCTTTGGGCACCTGGTTTGGGAGTGCAACTGGAGGGCATCCTTGTGGGTCTGTACCTGGGCCTCACCAGGCTGGCTATAAACAGGTCCAGGCAGCAATCTACAGAAGGGGACCATCTCTGTCAACTGTCCGCTCCTCTTCTGTTGCTATGGTCATGCCTGGGTGTCCTTGGAGAGGGAGCAAGCACCCAGTGTCCATCAATGCTCTTGATGCCTTTAGAGAGACACTGCGGGGGATACACTGTTTTATTTTACCCCATCAACTCCATTTTGATTTAGCCCCTTCCCCCTCTCCCTATCTCCACTTCACCTTTCATGGTTTGCTGAATCCATAATGGGCTTTGCATGTAAATATTGGATTGGCTACACAGGTATTTTTACTGGTGGTGGTTATTAATTTAAAACAAAGCGAAAAAAAGTGTCACGGTGGGATTTTGGAGGTGGGATGACATTCAGTTGTGTGTGATAACACTTCTGGATAGAAAGAGAGAGAGAGAGAAAAATAAAGCTGACTTCTGTGACTAGGGTTTTGGTCACCCTGTCTTTGTTTGGCTTGGTATGTGATCTTTGTCTGATTATCTTCCTGCAAAGTGCCTTGTTAAGCTGCACTAAAGAGCAATATAAAGCCAAGTTGTTCATCCATCAGCGACCGTTCCAAAATATTGCTGATTTCCTCTGCTTTATAATGAGTGGAAGAGGAAAATGAAACATCATATTACCAGACAAATTCAGACAGCTTGTTTAATTGAATTGGGACCCATGGTGAAAAGAGGCCTTCGAAATGTCCCTTTAATTAAAAAAAACTTGTTTGGAGCAAAAAAGCCTGCAAGAGCTGCTAGTATTGTGGCAATCAGTCCAGGTAGGGTCAGGCACAATGTCTGATGCAATAATGAACCCACAGAGTTTTGATACTAACACTGTGACCTGAGAGAGAGCAGGATCACAGTTGAGGAGTAATAGTGTTTCACGATGGTAGACTTGTGAATATGAGGCAGGAATAACCTGCTCCCCGATCTCTTTCTGTTGTTTTATTTGCATATATTTAAAATAAATTTCGTAAAGGGGGATAAATTCGTATTAGACTGTTCTGTTGATACACACAGGGCTCACTTTGTGCATACTGATTAAATGAATCTGCAATTTTCTGTCAAAATTCCTTGACAAAAGCAACAGGAAAAGAGAAACACATAATCACCAGCAATACAAAGCCAATTTAAAACAGTATGATACATAAAGCAGCTGGCTACACAAGTTCAATTGTGATCTGAAGTGCCGAACTTGGCTTTTAATCGAAGTGATATTTTCCTCGCCGCTTCAGTTATCTGGATATTTTCTAAATGGAACTGTTAAGCTTGAATATTGCTTCAGGAGAGGTGCATGCCCTTCACGCCATGTGATGCAGTACTTACTAGTCACAGAAGCAAATAGCCCCTGGGATCCCTGAATTCTCCCTGATTCTAATTCGCCATGCCTCCACTTGTTCCAGTGTTCTAGTGTCAGAAGTCACAAGACACCAGGTTATAGTCCAACAGGTTTATTTGGAATCACACAAGCTTTCGGAGTGCAGCCCCTTTGTCAGGTGCCGCGAGAGAGCAGGGCACACACACAAAGAATTTATAGGTAGAGAGATCAGGCGCAGAGAGATCAAAAGATTGATACAACTGATGTGAGCAGAGTGTCAGGTGATAAGTCTCTGCAGGTGACCAGGAGTGTTAGACAGTGTGTAAGTTAATGTCAGTGCTGTGACATCATGACAATTGAGGAGAGCCATAGGAATATATGAAAGGCGTTGTCTCAGGGCAGATGCTAAATTGTAGGTGCGAGGCTTTGTGCAGAATCTGTCTCAGAGTTTTAACCTGGAGTCAAGCTAGTTTTATCCCGAAAGCTGGAATTTATAAGATGCCACACTGTACTACAAATTGTGTGTTTTTTGAGCAAAATAGAATGTGTCTACAAATAAACAAACATTTTGGAGTTGTCGATTGTATTTGGAATTCTGTCCTCTGAGTTTTATTTGATTGATCACTAACCTTTTCTTTTCAGTACCTGTGACGACACTGCTGTTATTTGTAGTCTTTCTGCTGTCATCCCCAACTCTGGCCTCTTGTGCAATCTCCTCCCTCTGGCCTTGTGTTCTGAAGTTCCTTTGCTTAATCCTTTCGACCTCTTCCATTTCTGTGCCTCTTCCTTCTGTACTTCAAGAGCTCCTCAAAACCCAAGCACGTAGTCAGCTTTTTTGAGGTCCTTCTTTTCTGTCAGTTTCTGATAGACATCTCAGAATTTTCTATTTTAACAAGGCTGTATAAAATGCTGGAGGTCTTGTGGCGTATTGGTTAGCATTTCTGTCTCTAACTTAGAAGATTCTGGTTCGAGTCCCACGCAAGGATTTGATGACCATGGAAGGTCCAATTCATAATGTGGCCAAACAGGCCAACACGCATACCAATACTAGAGAATAAGAGCAGGAGATTCCTGGTCAGCCATGTCATGGAAAGAAAGCTGGAGCATCAATCACCATTATCCACAGCTCTAGCTGCAATTTGCATGTAAAAGTGTATATTGCCGTACCAACTCAGATTTATCACATAAATATTGTGTAGATGCATGAACTCCTGAACTTTCCTCCTGGCTGTTACTACAACAGCAATGGTTAGTGTTAAATCTGCATGCCTATTGTTTTGCTCAGTTTGTATTTTGATCTTTATATCCACTATATAGATCAGAAACATCAGGCCTGAAGTTAATAGTGATAGAGATTCTGCTAGGCAACTGATGGGAGATTGGATTTCAAAGGGGAATGTTCTTCTGTCTTTAAAATGTTTAGTACATGCTATCGTCTATCACTTTAATACCTCTTTCAGCATAGGATTGATAAGTGAAGTTGCCATAGTCTCCCCAGACTATAGGGTTGCTGTTTCATTAGAGAGAGAGAGAGAGAGAGAGATGATGGATGGTGATTTAACCTGAGGGTCATCACGCAAAAGGTGAGGGGAAAGGTTGAGAGGGAGAGTCTGCACAATCAGCAAGAAGAATGTATTTGTAGATCAATAGGGACCAGAAGTGGATGGTAAGTTCTCACTTGGAGGAAGATCTAGATTTTCATTGTGCAATGGTTCTGTATCCTCTCTCATCCTTTGCTCAGTTAGTGCTTTTGTCTCTTAGTCAGAAGTCCTACATGGAGACATGAGCACACCATCTAGCTGGTCACCATAGTCTATTACAAGTGTTGTATCTGTCTTTTAGATGAGACATTGCACCAGTGTCCTGTCTGCCTTCTCTTGTAGATGCCAAAGGGCGTGAAAAGTGGATGATATTTATCCTCTGGCTAACGCTGTTGAAGAGCACATTATCAAATCATTCTCACTTTGCTGCACGTGGGGGAGCTTACCGTATGCAAATTGCCTGGTGTTTGCCCTACATTGTGACAGTGACCACTCTTTATAAAGAAAGTTCATTGGTTGCAAAGTGCTTTGGAGATCTTGTGGTCATGAAAGGTGTTCATGTAAATTCAAGTTCTCTCTTTTTCTTGCATGATATTCAGATTGCAAAATGCCATAACTTTCAAATGGAAAGGAGACGCTTGCATTTCATGAATGAGACCTTAAAATTTTCAACTATGTAATGGAGATAAGAGAACTGATGAACTTTAGGATGGCACAGTGGCTCAGTGTTTAACACTGCTGCCTCACAGCACTAAGGGCCCATGTTTGATTCCACACTTGGGCAACTGTCTGTGTGGAGTTTGCACATTCTCCCCGTGTCTGCGTGGGTTTCCTCCAGGTGCTCCGGTTTCCTCCCACAGTTCAAAGATGTCCGGGTTAGGAGGATTGGCCATGCTAAATTTCCAAAGTGTTCAGGGATGTGCAGGCTAGGTGGGTTAGCCATGGGGAATGCAGGGATAGGCTAGGGGGATGCGTCTGGATGGGATGCTGTTTGGAGGATCAGTGTGGACTTGATGGACTGAATGGCCTGCTTCCATACTGGGGGGATTCTATGATTCTAAATGGTGAGGCAGTATGATATTAATTGTGCTATTTTGATGGACTGTAGGAGCAAAGATATCTAGGAGGTCATATTCACAAATCTTTAACAGATAGCCTGACAAGTCAACAAGGAGGTTAAGAGAACATATAAAAGGGTTTTATTAACGCGTCATTAAATATAAAAATAAGAAATTCAGGCTGAACCTGAACAAATCACTGGTTAGACATCTGTGTGGTAATGTGTCTAAAACTGGGCACCCCACTTCAACAAGGAGGTCAAGGCCTTGTAGAGGGTATGGAGGAGATTTACCAGAAAAATAAAAGGGATGAGGGACTTTAATGATGTGGAGAGATTGGAGAAACTGGTATTGTTCTCTTTCCAGCAGGGAAGGGCTAATAGAGGTGTCATTAATGATGATGGATGTTGATTGACTGACTCAGGAAATGTTCTTTCCTCTGGGCTGGTAACTACAGACCACAGATTTAGAATAATTGGCAAGAAAACTAGAGGGGAAATGAAGAGAGCTATCTCCAAACAGCCAGTTGTTATGAATTGGGATTTTCAAACGGCCACTGGACAGATACTTGAAGAGAACTAATGTGCAGGATAATGGAGAGAAGCCTGGGACTAGATTGGACAACTCTTTTGAAGAGCCAGCACAAGTTTGATGGGTCGAATGGCCTGTTTTGTGGAGTAAGATTCCATTTTGCTTGGTTAGGCGATGACGCCTAGTGCACTGGCACACTGGCGGATGGTGAAGGTATCCCCTCTCAGGCAAAGTTGCTGTATTGCTGTGACCCGGGAAGTTTGCAATCTGCAATTGAAGCTTTGAGAATTGTTTGCAGTGAGAGAAATAATTTCACCCTTGAAGAGGCATGGGTGAGGGCAGCACTTCGGCAATATTTAGTGCTTTTTTTTGACGACCGACATTTGTTAATCTCCAAGTTAAAGGAAAAAAAGATAAAATGTTGATTGTCACTAACAAGCATTTGGAGCACAATTTTTGCAATAATGCAAATCATTTGAGAATGACTGATTATGGAAAAAAAAGCAAGAATTAAAGCTGGTGATGCATTTCCCTCAGTTTACACAGGTTACAGTTTAAACCAACAAGGGAATGGACAGGAAATATAATATTGAATTAATGCGGTCTTAAATGGACCCAAGACTAAACCTCACTGTTTCTTAAACCTGTTCAACAAAAATAAGTGATTGTATTATTTTGCTGTGAGATATTCAGCGTATATTATGTTGTAAAATGTAAATTAAGCGTGATGGGATATGACACCATGTCTGGAAGGGGATGAAACGTTTTGGGAATACTGTACCATTATTACAATTTGCAAAACCTTGGATAAACTCAGGCCGTGGTTGTATAATTGGTTATTCAATCCCGAGCCCTGTTCACAGCTCCAGCCAGGAACAGTGAGCTGGCTTTGCCAAGTGGAGTGAATGTAGCGACTGTGCTCAGCAGAGAAAAAAAAACCTTTAAAAACTGGAGCCTGCCTTTTTCCTGTGGGCTCCTTTTCACCATGTCTGAGACTGGCTGTGTCACAGTAGCCCTTTTGTTACAAAACGGGGTTGACTTGTTCTGATTTGTGAAATGCCTACGACCAGCTCCACAAATATGAGATAATTGGGAGGGGGGTGGTGGTGGTGGGGTTGGTGGTGAGCGGCTAGTAGGGGAGGAGGGGGAAGAGCAAGGTGGTCCATGCCATGTCTTTTTATTTTGATTGGGTCAGGCAACGTACTGAGGTGAAGGTGGAAAGAGAAGGAAATTATTGTGAACCAGCTCCAACCCTGATAATGGAAAATGCTTAAATCTGAATGTGTTTGTGTGTGTGTGTGTGTGTGTAGCTATTTATATGTATGTTTGCCTATATGTGTGTGTTTATAAAATGTGTGTAAATAGAGTTTTGAATCTTTGGTTCATCTTTATTTACTGTATTATTCAGCTCCATTCTGATAGTGTAGGCTCTAGCTGGAATTTTTTTTTCTTAATCATTCTTTCGTTCCCTTAAACTCCTGCAAGCACTTTGAATTTCTGTTTAAACACAGAGTCTGTCTTATGTTGAATGCTACCTCTTAAGATACAAATTAAGACCATGTGGTCAAGGACTGACCTGGTTGATCTTTTAAAATGAGACAACATGTTTCTTATATCAATCTTGCTTTGATTGCCTATAGATGGACCTTCTAACTAATTAAGTTTTTGAAGTGTACTTTAATTATTGTATGAAGTGTTTTTGATGTAGTATTTAAGAGCACACAAGAAGACATTGATTGACTTGCAGGCAAATCTTTAATTTCCACCCTGATACCTCTAGATTAGGCTGTGGAGCTTGCTTTGGAAACTCTTGATTTGGGTGTATAAAATTGATGAATAATGGCCTTGCTTTGCAAATCGGTTCTGTGATCTGTTAACTTCTTGCTAACACAATTCCTCAGCGAGCGGGGGGAATTGTTTGGCTATCCTTTCAATGTTCCTATCAGTCATGCACAAAAGAGTTAGTGCCACCGATTTTTTTTTAGGAGATGCCACTGTATAGAACTCACAAAAAAATTGGAAAACATTAGTTAATGTTGAATCTAATGTTGAATGCACTGGAGATTTTAAAAAATTGTTTTTAAGAAACAAAACCGGCTGTCACTGGGACATTGCAGCATGTTGATAAATAAACGTAAATCCTATTGCTATGCAGTGAGTGACCGGAGGAGAAATGCCATTTGTTGTTCTATTTCAATGTCAGAGCAGCGTTTTAAAAGCTTTGGTCATTGTTGGGTGTCTAATAGCACCTGTTGAGATGATAGCAGGGGTGGCGACCAGACAGCTGTAAAACAGCGCTAGTAATATCTGGTAGAGGAACAGCTAACCAGTGGTCCGAGTTATAGAAGCTCCTCAAAGATCTTGCCTTCGTTGTACTGCCGCCTGGGGCAGGGACCATTTAAGGATTTAATGTTGGAAGAAACAAAGGAAAGGGGCTGGAGAATTGAACGAGGAAAAGTTGGCTCAGTGAATCAAGCAGTTAACCCATAGGAGTTAGGGGCCCTAGCAATTGGCACGGTGTTAAATCCTCTGCTGATAAGCAGTGAAACAGATCTCCTCTGTGCATGATAAATGAGGAATGTTGCTTTGTGCTACCTGGATTTCTTGCCTCTGTGTTGATCAGAATGTTGCAGATAAAATGACTGTGATTTCACTGGACTTGTCCCTACGTGCAGTCTAGTCCCTACCCGCTTTACGTGTCGCCCTTCAACTCTTTGATCTGCGGTAATAAACTGAATAGGGTTGGTTCTTATCTGCGGTTGGTTTTGTGTTTATGTTGGGCCTCCGATTGTCCTGAACGTGTCCTATAAAATTGTTGAAATGCTCTGACTTGTGTGTGTGTGTGTATGTGTGTGTTTTCTGTGTCTCTACATTTCGCTGCCCGGTAACTTCTGTGTCATGTATTGTCCTGTTTGACAACAATTACTTTTTGTGGTAAGGATATTGATTTTGCAAAACAAAACAGGTGATTACATACTTTCTTATCTGTGTGGTTGTTAAATGTTTCAACCCAAGAAGCGAGACGGAATAGGAAAGATGCACAAAGACTTTGCATGCATTTTTTTTTTGGGACAAACGAAACAGCTCTAATTTGTCTTCTGTTTGCTGTACATTTTTCTCCCTATTTCAGAAACGCCCAGTATCGAGAAACTTTTATCAAAAGACTGGAAGGACAAGCTTTTAGCCATGGGTTCGGGAAATATCGGGGAGATTAAAGGTTGGGTAAATTATCAATTCAGTTTCTTGTTGCGCGCTCTCCCCGCTGTTTGTGAATGGTTAGAAATGATTGTCCAGACTATTTTTTTATTTGTCTCGCTTGTGTGTTTTGAAGAAAGTTAAACTGTCGGTGAAGTCGGCTGGAAATATCTTTTAATAGCAAGATATTTCTGTCAAGTCTCCTAATTTTGTATCTTCTATTTTACACACCAAATAAAGGCAGTGACATGTCATATGTGGGAAGTTTTAGTCCTGTACAGCAATTTTGATGACAAAGTTAGTTTATATATATATATATTATATGTATCAAAGTCTGAGACCTGTGGTTTCTGCTTGTCACCATTCATTAGAGGACAGTAAGTGGCAATTCCAGTAATGTTCTCTCTAAAAGAAAAACACAGTTACTGTTTATAAATATGTTTTAATAATGTGCTGTTTGCAGATTGCATGTCCTGTTTGTTCTGCCTCTGACCTCAACAAAACCAAAACGTCAAATTGTGCAAAGAAATTGAGAACATCACAGTCTAGACAACACCAATGTTATAAATTTAAAGCTAAAACGCCCACCGATTTACCCGTCATCAGCTTAATGCTTTAGAGATCGTTTTCCATATCTAATACTTTGACTCACACGTTAAGTCTCAAACCTTTCTTATTTACAGAGGGAGCTGCTATCTTGAGTGAGTTGTCAACTGGACTCGTAGCCTTAAAAGCATTTAACATTTTAGTACAGCGCTTGCTTTATTCGAGTTCATCGGGGACTGCTGTCTCCTTTCAAATCTCGGCTGGGAGATTTCTGTTGCACCTTTTGACCCAATGGGAAACCTGTGTGTAAGAGCAATATATCTCTCGCATCTTTGTAATGTTCTGCTGGAGATCATTACTACCACTCTCACATGAGCCGAGCTCAAACCGCTGTAGTCTAACTTCTATGCACTAGTTAAAGAAAACCAGCAGTAAAGCCATGAAAGGGCTTCTTTTTCAGCTGTGACATTTGCAGTCCCTTCAAACACACATCTAAAGGGTTGAGCTCTTCAGTGAGCCATTAAAACAGCCACTGGTTGATTTCCAATGCGTGACAGTTACAATCATCGTCTATTGTTGAAGAAGTTGCCCTCCAGGGGGCTAGATCGTTCTCACTTGCACCGTCTTGTGAGGTCAGGCTGGGCCAGCTTGCCTTCTGCCCAAGATTCCTGTGCCGTCATCACAAAGGGATACAGCCAAGAGTGGCATTGACAAAATAGCACCCAGATAGGCAAGCAGGAATGAGTGAAATGTGCAAGAAATATAAAGGATGTCACAAGAAGGCTATTGTCAGAAATTCCTGGCTTGCAAGATGGACTTTTTTTGTGTGTGAAAGCAGGAGTTGCAAGTAAAAGAAATAGCTGCACTCACTCGAATTTATTATTGTTTGGAAAGGTTTGAAGAAATGCAAACCTAACGTCCATGCATTATATTCCAGCTGCCCTTCTCTTGAAGTGCTTGGCTGCTCAGCCATCAAGAAGTAGCCAGTGTTGGCCAGCTGTTCAACTGCAGCATGCATCACAGCCAGACTTGGCTGCCTTCTAATTGGCCATCGACAGGGTTCAGTGGAGAGCAATTGACTGAGGAACGCCCTGCCGGATTTTAAACATGCTGACCCTATGGCTCTGAGGGAGTGCTGTACCCGCTACCCCCTAACTTACTAACAGCCAGTGATCAGCCTGGGGTTTTACCAGTCTTGTAAGACTCACACCTATATAATGGATAAATGCATTAAGTGTCTTTTGTGTATTCCTTCTCATTGAATGAATGTGTTCTACAAACCTTTCAGCCATCCTCTCTCTTTCTCTCTCTCTTCCATCCACCCTAATGACCTCCCAGCCTCATCAAGACATTTCTTAAAGGCTATGTTTTGATGAATATTGTCATTTTCCCCAAAAATCTTCACTCTTTGGCTAAGTTTCAAGGTTTTCCCCCTACTAAATATACCCCGTGAAGCACATATGGGTGTTACACTGCATTGAAAACATTAGATAATAAGCATGAATTGTTGTTGAAGGTAACTTTGAAACAATTCCAAGAACGTATTATTCACAGATCACAATGCTGAATGTGTGGGTTCTCGTGGATTCTTTGATAGGGGTCATGATCCAGATACCTAGCCCCTACGTTAGAAGGTTGTGAGGTATGGCTCCATTCCTGTGATTTTGCAGGATGGTGCTACTTTGTTCTTTCAGCTTTCAGCTGCCCTGTGCCCCAAGGCTGTGTCGGCCTCGCAGAGGGGTCTAAAAGATCCCTCCAGCCCATTTGAAGGAAAATATTGAAGGTCTCCTCATGCCCCATTCACTGAACCACACAGAAAAAAACAAAAAGAGATGAGAGGTAGGGGGTGGGAGTGAACCTCCACAGAGATTCCTCTGTAACTTTGGAAGAAGGGACAAATGAGTAGGAGAAGCCCCATTATTAGACCAGATTTCTCTTGGTTGCTTGTAAGATCTTGCTGCGTGTGATCTGACTGCCACAGTTCCCTGCAACCCACTTCAAAAATGCTCCATTCTCTGTGAATGCTTAGCAACACGTGTCAGGTGCTATATAATGCAAGTTCTCTCTCCCACATGTGACAGACCTCTGCTTTGCATTTTCAATACTCTATACTAAAGTGCTAATTTCAGTATGGTTTAACTTTTCATTTAAGAAACTAGAAGTTTTTTTATGACAGCGCCCCTTTAAGCTGATCATAATTAAACAGATAGCTAAACAGCTACATGTGCTCCAGTGGTGATGAGGGATAATAACATGACTGAAGGTGAATGCTGTCACTTGGGCTGAATGGAAAATGAAGATTCTTGTAATGTTTTTAATTATTCTCCATTAACCTTTTGAGGACTGCGAGCCTACTTCAGATTCCAATGCGTACATCTCCTTTCACGACATCTCTTCAGAAATAGCTTGCTGTGACTCCCCAATACAGAATGTTAATTGGTATCATTTTCAAAAATTGTGTGTAATGGAACAAGATAATTCCAAATGTTCTGGAACACATAAGAAAATTGTAAGTGCCAAAAAGGGCTCAAACAGCAAAAGATTTGCATCCAAAAATAAATTGTCGACCAGGTTTAATTATAAAGGGGCACAGCACTTCCATGAACATCTATTGGTTTGAAAAGAGCTTCAAAAATGTCCAGTCTTTTAAAAACTTCTCTGGTCATGGTTACGTTAACCAGAGGAACAACTGCACTGGATAAACCTCCAGCCATTCTAATGTTTTGGGTGGTCTAAGGGTGTTGAGTTGAATGGTTAATAGAAGTTCAGGTATGTCAAGCGAAGGCTGTTGAGATAAGTAATCAAAGGTGTTGTTTTGAATGCTCTAATGCTGTGTGCTTCCCAATCGCGCCTTCCTTCTCCTTACTTACCCATAGAGCGACAACAATCACAAACATTTTTCTTCTCCTTTTCCCCTTCTGTCCCCTCCGCCCTATGCTGCTGATTTCTGTTTTAAACAGGGACTCCAGAAAGTCTAGCAGAGAAGGAACGGCAGCTAATGGCGATGATCAATCAGTTGACAAGCTTGCGTGAACAGTTGCTGGCTGCCCACGATGAACAGAAGAAACTAGCAGCTTCACAGATCGAGAAACAGAGGCAGCAAATGGAATTAGCCAAGCAGCAACAGGAACAAGTGAGTACGGGTAAATGGAGGAATTCAGTTTACAGGGAGTTGGAAGGCTCAGCAGCAAAATGCTGTACGAACGGTCTTTAATTTTAAGAATTCATGAAAAATCCCAGGGTTTTACAGAGGAAACACATGGTGCCTCTTACACCAACATGATGTGAATATCAGCCGATGTTTGCACTATGACCTATTCCTAATAGCCTTGATCTTTATGACAGAACCAATATAATAAATGTAATAAAAGGTTGCCTTGGGAGTTGTTTAATGTACGTACTCTCAAACCATACTGTGGCTTAGAATTTGATAGCATTTAATTTAAGGTATAAGATACCACTGATTCATGGCAGATGGAGTAAATCCTAGAATAATACAACAAGGAAGGCAATTCAGGTCATTGCTCCTGTACTGTGTTATGAACCAGACCAAACCCCCTCCAAATATATTCAGAAGATAGTCTTAGACCCTAACTTTTTCTTATATTAAAGGTAAATGTAAGGTGCTATTCCAGATGCAACTCAATTGGTCAAACTACTCGACGGTAAACAAAATTACACTATAGTTAACATACAACAAAAGAAAGAAGAATTTGGAATCGCTTAACTCTATTGCAAATCCTAACAGAATAATAGATTACTTTACTACTAAACAGTAAATGTTCTAATACAGTGACATCCCATAAGCACAGCTTTGGCAAAAGGCAAGTTCAGAAAAACAGATTGAGAAAAATAGATTGTCTCACAGGCAATTCTCCAGTCCAGGAGGAAAAACATCAAGCGAAAACTCTGAGAGAGGGAGTTGCTGGGAGAGATGTACTGCAGCTTTTACGTCCAACTTCAAGACCCCAGCAACTGTTTCTGAAAACCTTAAACTGAAAATCCCGGTTCTGTGGGAGCTTGACCCCACTCATTCAGGCTGCTTCTATTGTTCCAACTTTAAAAAAAGATGCCAAGGCCTCACAAGCCGTTTACTTTAATAGATTTGAAGAGATAGTTCTGCACCTCTGACTTAAAACCTCTCTCAAAAACAAAACCCAGCACAAAATACACCTCTTGAAGCCATAAGTTTCATAACAACTGACTCTTTGGGATTTGTTGAGTAACTCTGCGACTCGTGACCCATAACCCGACAAATCAATCCTTTTCAATTATGCATCAACTTCCCTTTTTGAAATTATTGAACTCTGTTGATCTTGCTTACACACATCTTCAATACAGTGTGGAGTTCGATGAACACTGCAGGTCAGACAGCATCAGAGGAGCAAGAGAGTGGATGTTTTGGGCCTAAACTCCTGAAATGTCGACTTTCCTGCTCCTCTGATGCTGCCTTGACCTATTGCGTTCCTCTAGTACCACACATTTATTGACTCTGACTCCAGCATCTGCAGTTCTTGCTATCTCCTGACACACACCTTTTTGTTTAGTGTGTTCCAGATCATCACAATTCTGTGCATAATTAAAAGAAAAATCTCCTCAATCCTCTCTTGTCTGCAAATTTGCTTAACTTTTTGTCTTCTCATCGTTGGTCCTCCTACCAGTGTAAACACCTCCTTTTCACTTTACTCTGTCAAAACGTCTCTCATCAATCTCCCCATCACATTCTCTGCTCAGTGTGTTGCTGTGACCATGCAAGAAAGGGCAATGAGCTCCCCTGTCTTCTTTCTCAAACCCGTCTTGGTCAGTCACAACAAGTATTTTTTGATCATATTTACACGGGTCAAACCCACTTCAATTAAACGTAGTTGATTAGTAAGTTTGAGGCCAATTAACAAAGTTTTCTTGAGTGAAAGAGAAGAGCTTTTTTTTTTCAGATTGTTAGATAATGATTACACACACAAAGGAAATAAAGTTCCTTTTTGTAAAAGAATGTGATACAGACAGGGGATAAATAAGACTGCTCTGTTTAAAAATCCTTTCATAAATTTGAAACCAGAGGCTACAGTTGATTTAATTGTTGACTTGTATCTGCAGCAATGACAAAGCCATTAGATATTTTACATTCTCAATGAATGATTGTTTTCCCAAGTTGGGTTTTCACTGGTGTTATTTTGGGAGTTGAGAGAAGCAGGCATGGAGAGAAAAATGTTCCTGATTTTTGTCACAAACTCATTTTACCTTCTCTCCTTTGCTGCTGAAAAGTTGAAATGTAGGTCAGTGTATATTACAGAGTCTGGCTGCATTGTCTTTCCAAGCTGGCAGGCAAGATTTTCTTCTCCACATATGTTCAGTGGCAATGTATTGATGGTGGGGAGGCAGTGGCAGAGTGGTAATGTCACTGAATTGGTTGTGGAGAGCTCCAAACTAATGTTCTGGGATTGTGGGTTCAAATCCTACCATAGCAAATAGATTTTTTTTTAAAATAGCTGGAATAAAAGGCAGCCATGTAACTACTGGCATTTATCATAAAAAGGAAAGATATTTAGTTCACTAATGTCCTTTTTAAAAGAAGGACACCTACCGTCCTTACCTGACCCATATGAGAACATTGATATAGAGCAATGTGGTTAACTGTTAATTGAGATGAGCAATAAGCACTAGCCTTTCATTGATGTACACGTCCAATGAAAGAATAACAATGCTTAACCAGAAAGGTGAATTTCTTAATGCCGAATCAGTTGCCTGGTTTCGCTGTCCATAAAAATGATGATTTAGTTTATTCTAAAAGGGACTCTCATAGTTTGCAACTGTCTTGTCAAATGACCACTGCAGCCACTTTGGGTCCATTTTGTTCCTTTTAAAAGCCATTTATTTTCATGAATGGTCTCAGGTGTAACAATCAAATGATGGCAATTAAAACTCCACAGTCTGCATTTGCCACTCACATAACAATGTGAACAGCCCAATCCCTCTCCTTTTACCTGAAGCCCCTCATCCTCTTTTTTTTCCATTGTTTTCCAATGTTCTCTTCCTACCTTGCTCCCCTTATCCTCTCTCTGCTGACTGTATGATGAGGGAGCTTTCCAAAGACAGTGGATGTTCATCATTTGAGAATCTGTGCAGTGACTGTCACTTAGGTCGTACGTTCACATATATCTGTACATGCACAGTCCCAGAAAAGGACCACTTGTGAGGGTTCAAGAGCAGGAAAACACAAAATTGTTAGTTCTCCATGTGTCTGAGTTAGGTCAACTCAGCACTGGGGATTGAGTCTGAGATAAAGTTAATACAAGGGATTTCAGAAATTCCCATCTCTTGCAGTTCTCCAATTTTTTTTTCGGAAAGGTAGCCATGTGGCCTACCGAGAAATCTGGTGAGAATTATCCATTTAACTTTGTAACTTGATGTGGCTGTACAGAGTATGAACCAAAAGCTGTCTTGACTGAATCAAATGAATAGCTACACTGTTGACCTGTGTTGCTTCAAATAAAAAATGAGCAAGTTAGAGTTACTACTCAGTGTTGACGTAGCAGCTCTATAAAAAATACATAAAATAAATCCATCAGTTTATCTTAACATCTCTCAGACTACAGAATAAGCCAGACTTTTGCTGGGTTTTGTTTCAGTTCTCCATTCCTTAAAGCAATATCCCATCATCCACTTCCTGTAGACGTCAGCTCAACAATAACGCCTATCTAATCCTGCACTAAGATCTGTCCAGCCTTGTTCCTATGCTCATTGACTCGCCTTGTCTCTTGGGTTCCACAATACCCTAGATATAAAACGCTCATCCTTGTGTTTGAGTTGCTGTACAATCTCTGTAACCTCCTGCACCCCCTGTGAGAACTCTGGGTGCCCAAGCAGCACTGGCTACTTAGAGATAGTAAGAACTGTCGATGCTGGAGTCAGAGATATCAAGGTGTAGAGCCGGAGGAACACAGCAGGCCAGGCAGCATCGGAGGAGCAGGAAAGTTGATGCTCTGGGTTGGGACCCTTCTTTAGTTAACTGTGCTAACACTGGCTACACTGTCCTTTGCCCTTCACCATGTCATTATCAAAAGGGCAGGATGGATCTCTGTTTAATACCTCATCCCAAAGACAGACAGCTCCGACCATGTACAACTCCTTCAGTACTACACTGGTGTGTCTGCCTCAATAATGGGTTCAAGTTTTCTGGAGTGGGAATTGAACCCATAACCTTCCCACTCAGGTGAGAGTACCACCTAAGAACTGTGGCTAAAAAAGCAACAAACCTTTGATATTTGCATTTGATTGATGAATGGGAGATACTTGGAAGGAAACTAGCTCTTTATTATCAAGTCGAAAGCTTTCTTTTGCAGATCGTGACAATATACTACACACAGACATTTAAGCTATGTTTAACTCAATTCTGTGAAAGGATAAACAACTCCTCTTTAAAATGATGAAGTATGCGGCGGGTAATTTGCTTAAAGTGGTCAAAGTCCAAAGTGTGAATAGTCTATTGTTTTAATTAGCAAGATAAAGTCTTTGACCTAATAAAAGAAACCTTAGTTTTCTGTTGCGTATCTTCAGTTCATTGTACATTTGCAAATGTCAAAGGTTTGTTATTAATGGAAGGTGAGTAGATTCCACATTTCACCAGTTGGCTCGCTTGCCTGTTTTTATTTTAATTGTACTGTAATTAAAAGCCAGCCTTACCTTGAAACAATCTGTTGCAATCTGCAACAAAGCAAAAAAAATTTGCAATGAATGTAACAACTGTTCCCGGTAAACAATCAAATCACTTCCATTTAATTAGTATTGTGTCACATCATTGTGTATCCTTTGATTGGGTTGGCAGCTTTTGTTTTTGATGAACTAGCAATCAACTTCTGAATTGCAATCTGTCAGCAAGTCAAGATTGTTCATTGCGACTAATCTTCCAGCACAGCCTGCAAAGCTTTTGTTAATCTAATTAAATTGTATTTCCGGTTTAATTTGTATGATGCCTTTCAATGTACCCCTGTTCCCCGCTACCGCCCGCCCCACACACAAACACCTAACCAAATCCATTTGTCTTAGATGCCCGACAAAAGAAATTTTTAGAAGAGATCTTTGCAGGTGCATTAAGAGAGAAGTCAGGCCCATAATGTCGATCTGAGCCCATGTTCTTTTAAGTCAGAAGGTCGTGGGTTCAAGCCCCATTCTAGAGACATAAGAACATCATCCAAGATGACACTCCCAAAACAGGGGAGTGCTGCACTCTGCGAAGTGCAAGCTTCTGGATGGGACGCTAGATCAATTCCAGGCTCCCAATTGGATGCAAAAGATCCATCAGCACTATTTTGAAGGAAAAACAGGGGAGTTCTGCCCTGGAAAATATTTATTGATGATTCATTGCCACTTTACTGCTTGTGGGAGCTTGCTTTGCTGCACATTAGCTGACCCCTGTCCAACAATGCGTACAATTCGGAAAACTCCATTAGCTGTAAAGTGTTGGCCTGGAGTGGGGAAAAGGTGCTACATAAATGCAAGTTATTCCCATAAACCCAATTTGGGTTGCCATGCTGGAATGGGTGAAGGTGTCAGATCGAGGTAAGACTGGTCTAGATCATGATGGTAACTCTGCCTCGTCCACTGCCCTCACATGGTTGGCTGGTTCCTTTTGACCTTCTGTATTGAAGCATTGTACATAAAAGAACCAGCACTTCAGTCCAATCGCTATACAACTGGGGCCCAGGGACAGGCCAGTGAAGAAAGGAAAATTTTGATGCATTTCAGGCATAAAAAAGCCAGAATTTGGAATGAGTTCTCACTTCCCATTGCCGAAATCCACTGTAAGCAAATGGAGACTGTGAGACCCTATTCCTTTACTCAGCTGATTTACAGCTCAACCTTTTTGACCCTGCAGCAAGTAGGTGCTGAGATTGGGGCACAGTGGTAAGGTTGCTGAATTGGCAATCTTGAGGGCCCAGGCTAATGCTGTCCAGCATGGGTTCAAATCCCACCCTCCCCTGCCCTAACATGGCTGGTTTAATTTAACTACCATTCTTTAAATCTAGAATAGACAGTTCATTTCCGTACCTCGAAACTAACCAATTTATAAAACTTCATTTGGTTCATCTTTTCAGGAGGGAAATCTGCTGTGACTTCAGGCCAGAAACAATGGTTCACACTGATTCTAAAACAGTGTGGCACGCTACTCAGTTTACAGATGGGCAACAAATGCCCGCATTCCATGAAAGAATAATTAAAGAAAAAGCCAAAATGGGGTTTTGAAACCAGTCAAGAGTTCATCTTGTAAACTTATGGAAACCAAATATGGAGGAGTTGGTACGAATGGGTTGACCATTCGGCCCCATTGTTTCTGTGCTGTCATTTATCAAAGAGCAATGAAATGAAGCCCACTGTCTGTGGTGACAGCCACACGGTGAATGGGCTGGATATTACCTGCTTCTGGAGAGGCCATGACTGATGAAAGTGCTGATAAAATGGCGCACAGCACTGGGAGCAGCAGGCTGTGGGTTGGCTGTGTGCCAGTTGGTTACCTCAGCTGTTTAAAATGCCCAATTACAGGCCTTCCTCTTCCTTCAGCATCTCCCCTGCCCAGTCTCATATCTGTGCTGAGCGGTACCAGGAAACCTGCCAGATTGATCCTCCTGTGGGCACCCTCCTGAGCCTACAGCTCTGCAATAGATGGCCCACCCCTTCTAATCGCTGGACAGACTGGCCCAACTCCTTATTTCTCAAAGCGCCTCGTGGCATGGTGGCCCTAGCCCTTTCTGTCCTTGGCCTCAGCAGCTCCCGCTGCTGGTGGCACCCCTGGGCTGGCACCTCAGAGAGACGGTCTTCCTTTCTCTTGGGTGCCAATCCTTTTGGCTCCTCTGTGTTGATCGATGCCAGTACAATGGCGCCCAAGGTCCTGATGCCCTTCCCGTGCAGGTACCAATCTGGTGTCTCAGGTTGACGACCTTTTTATTTGTAAAAATTGGAACGGAAAAAGTGTTGAAAGATCAACCCCAGAGCGAGGGCCGGGTCAGGGAGTGGGAAAAGGAAGAGACCTTGTGTGACAGGCTGGAGGGCACGAGAAATGAAACGAAGGAAGATGATGATGGCACGTGGCTAAAGGAAGCAATCATGGTGCAAATATCTTTCAAATTGACACCGTAGCAATCTCAATTCCTTGTCCTTCCTCGCAGATCGCTAGGCAACAGCAGCAGCTACTGCAACAGCAACACAAGATCAACCTCCTCCAACAGCAAATCCAGGTCAGAGTTCAGTCTCTCTCTCTCTCCCTCCTTCTCTCGCTCTCTCCCTCCCTCCCTCTCTCTCTCCCTCCTTCTCTCAGTCTCCCTCTCTCCCTCCCTCCTTCTCCCTCCGTCTCTCTCCCTCTCTCCCTCTCTCCCTCTCCCTCTCTCCCTCTGTCTCTCGGCGTTGTAATTGTTGTTAATGTTTTGCCTCCTGTCAGGGCTGTGGAGGAAGACGTTTTCTGAAGGATCCTCACGGTGTGAGGAAGAGGGGGGAGGTGGTGTGGGGAGGGAAGTGGTTACAGTAACCTCTTCCCAACCAATTCAACAGGAAGCCAGTGCACACGTGGGTGTACTCCATGCAGGAGCTGTTTACTCCTGCTGCAGGTGGACCGAACAGACTGTGGGCTGAATGGCCTCCTTTGGTGCTCTCATGATTTGTTGATCCCATAGGGTTTACTACTTTGGCAGAGATTTGTGACTATGAGTATCTCAATGAGATTGTCTTGACTGGTTCCCACTCAAATCATCCCTTTCTCAATAATGCACTTATGGCAGTGTCCAACTGATCTCAGAAGTTGCACTTTTTCTGCTAATCTCCTTTCTCTCCCCCCACATTCTCCTCACTATGCCTGGTTTTTTCCAGCACTGTACCCCCTCCCCTCCAATCCCGCAGTCACCCCACAGCGCTGAACCATCTCCTGACTAAATGGCTCCATCGTGCATTCTCCCATTGAGAGTCTGGCTGAGAGTTCAGAAAGTGAGAGCTGATAGGACAGACAATTTAGGACAGACATTTATTAATAAGCCCCCATCAAGTTATTGACTCAGAACTTGGTGTGCAGTGCGCTGACAACTCAGGTCATTATTAGGCTGGGTCACTGAACCATATCTGGAGGTGAAGCCTCTTTTTGTATAACGTTATCTGTGACTTCCTGCATTACACTTGCTTGGGGTGAGAAGGTTTCTTCTCCTCAAGCCCCTCGTCCTATGTTGATTGCCGACCAACATCCTCACACACACTCACCCCTAACAGCAGAGAGGTTAATTAATTCCTCCCACAAACTAGGTGCAATTTCACAGCCTCTGCTCCCCCACCCCTCACTAAATGACCTCAGCACGGCTCCAGAATCGATCCCATGATCCGGTCGTTTCTGGAGAGGGTAGTGCACTTCACCATGGTAGCAGTTTGGGGGGTGGGATTGGGGATCATCGTCTTCCTTAAATTTACAATGAACAGATACTTTTGTCAGTTTTGTCTCTACTTTTTGAAATGCTGTTCGCCCTTTTGCGGTGAGGAAGACCCCATGTTCACCATCTGGGAGGTTTCTGGTGCTTACGTAGGTGTCTGCTCAGGGGATCCAAACCTGGAGAGTTCTGTGGCAAACAAGACAGGGCACTGCAGAAATTGAGGTTCCAACAAGTTGCTGGCTTGGGATTCCCTCTTGTTTGCATTTTCTTTCTGCCTCTGATACATGTTTGCTTTCGAAGGAGGCAGGTATTTGCACTGAGTGTGGTGATCGAGGGCAGGCTCCTTGCAGGACTCAAAAGTCAAAATTGTAGATGGAGCTTTTGGATGAAATGTCCTTGAAGCTGTACCTTTTTGAGTGCCATGTGAGTGCAGCCAGTTCCCACAGAAGAACTGTTTTAGGAAGTGGTTGTAGGGCATTCAGGCAACAGCACTTGCCGAACTAGGCATGTTCGCTCGAGTGATTCTACAATGCTGTGCCCCTGATCCACTATTTTTATCATCAAGCCTTGCTGCTCACAGGAAGAGCCCCAAATTTCTGGAGGTAGAAGTTCTTTTAGCACGCCCTCAATCAGCCTCTCACTCTTCACTGAAGAAGCAAACCCACAGCCTGTTGCAGTTTGCATGCACTGCTTGCTTGACCATGCCCCACATGCCTGAATTGACCGACGTATTAAAACTCCAATCCATGACATCATAAGAAATAGGCCGTTTGGCCCCTCAGGCCCACTCCGTTATTCAATAAGATCGTGGCTGATCTGACATTCTTCCTGTCCATTTCTGGCCCTTTTCCTGGAACCCTCCATTCTCCAACTGATCAAGATTCTATCTATCTCAGATATATCTATATCTTAAATATACAATGCCCTTACAGATCTCTGCGGTAAGTAGTTCCAAAGACAAACAACCCTTCTGAGTGAAGAAATTCCTTCTCATTTTAGTCTTAAATCGGTGCCCCTTTATTCTGAGAGTGTGCCCTCTGGTCCTAGACTCTCCCATGAGGGGGAAAGATCCTCTCAGCATTTACCCTGTCAAGCCCCTATATGTTTAAATGCGGTCACCTCTCATTCTTCTAAACTTTAGTGAGTAGAATGCAAATCTGTTTAACCTTAGCTCATAAAACAATCCCTCCATACCAAGGATCATCCTAGTGAACCTTCTCAGTACTGCCTCTGATGAAATGATTTTATTTTAAGTAAGGGAACCAAAACTGCTCACAGTACTCCAGATGTGGTCTCATCAGCACCTTGTACAGTTATAGTAAGAGTTAATCTTACACTCCAACCCCCTTGAAATAAGGGCCAACATTCCATTAGCCTTCCTGTCTAACGGTAAAACACCAGGAGCTGAAGCTCACACAGTTGAGGTATACTAGGCTGTAGGTCAGTTCTTTGTTAAGAAGCTCATTGTATTCTTAAGTTATATGGGAACAATGAATCATCCTGCAGGGATATAAGGATGCTTCCATTGTCAAGTTGGTAAACCACGAAAAGGAACTTGCCATTCATCCAATAATCATACAGCCGTCTTTACGACCTACCTCTGACTAATCTCTTGGCCGTCTGACTCATGTGTTGCTCAGGGTCAGAATTGTGAAGTGCTGTGGGTTGCTCCATTACATTAACCATGCTTCAGAAGGTGTTTTGGCCAATATTTTATCCTAATAATAATTGAACGCCCCCCGCCCACCGCCTCCTTATCTCCTATTTGTGGAACCTTGCTCCCTGTGGCTGCTGTGTTTCCAATATTTACAGCGGTATCTGTAGTCCAGGAAGTACTTCATTGTCTGTAAAACACTTTGGGACGTTCTTAGTAGAAGCGGTGAAAGGCGCTGTGTAAATGTAAGTCTGTCTTTCCTTCCATGCCCATCAAGATCACTCTGATAAACATTTATTAATAAGCCCCCATCAAGTTATTGACTCAGAACTTGGTGTGCAGTGCGCTGACAACTCAGGTCATTATTAGGCTGGGTCACTGAACCATATCTGGAGGTGAAGCCTCTTTTTGTATAACGTTATCTGCGACTTTCTGCATTACACTTGCTTGGGGTGAGAAGGTTTCGTCTCCTCAAGCCCCTCGTCCTATGTTGTTGCACAGATGCCACCCTGCACTTCCTTTGGGATGGTTGGCAGTCCGGATATCCCTCTGGGTTGACCCCACTCCTTCTGTCTGAACATTCAATCTCTGAAGGTTGGCACTAAGGCTGGCTTTGCTGCCCTTGGTGTCCAATGCCCTCAAAGTGTGCTTCCTACCCCAATGATTGAACCTTTTAGTTTGCTCTGTAAATAAACTGTTGTCCCGGAAAAGACTTTCTGCTGATCAGTTTACGGAGTTTCTTTTGGTGTTTATGAGATAACAAGACCTGGTTACAGAGGTTATGTTACTGACTTGTGATCGAGGTCTGGAAAGCTGTCAACAAATGTTGAAAGATTTGGCAATTTTAAAGTAATCAACCTGATTCTGGGGATGGTTTTTTTTCTGGTTTCCAGTAACACACAAGGCTGTTTGGGATCTGAAAATCTACTATTACTTGTTTCCTTTATTATTTAATTAATTTATTCCTCCAGTGCCAATATTTGAGAATATGATGTGCATTCAGGGCAGAACAACAATTTAAAGTGAACTCAGAGTATGTTGTATTCCATGTTCCAGGGAGAGTCGAGTTCAAATCTGCAGCATTGAAGTTTCCTTATCAAAGATCACCTTATCAAATTTGGAAATCCAAATATGCCACATCTACCATTTGCCCTTTATTCACCCTGTTTGTTACATCCTAAAGGAACAGTTTTTTTAACAATTAATTTGCCAAATACTATTGCCTCTTAACAAAACCATACCTGATGGTATTATACAAACAAACAACAAAGTGTAGGAGGTCAGAGACAAATGCAGACATTGATGGAAAAACCCAACAGATCTGGCAGCATCTGTGGAGATGGATCCTTCTTCAGAACATTCAGAAGGCTGCAAAGAAAGGTCACTAGACTTGAATTGTTAACTCTGATTTCTCAACACAGATGCTGCAAGACCTGCTGAGCTTTTCTGGCAACTTTCGTGTTTTGCAAGACCTCCTGCTGCAGCCTCTTTAATAATGGATTCTAGCAGATCACAGTGACAGATGTTCAGCTAATTGGTCTCTTCCTGCTTTTTAATTTCTCTCCTTTGTGGAATAGAAGGTTTCATTAGAATCCCTACAGTGTGGAAACAGGCCCTTTGGCCCAACAAGTCCACACTGATCCCTGGAACATCCCACCCATACCCATCCCCCTATAACCCACACACCCCTGAACTCTGTGGGCAATTTAGCATGGCCAATCCGCCTAGCCTGTACATCTTTGGACTGTGGGAGGAAACTGGAGCACACCAACACAGACACGGGGAGAATGTGCAAACTCCACACAGACAGTCACCTGGGGCTGGAATCAAACCCGGGACTCTGGCGCTGTGAGGCTGCAGTGCTAACCACTGAGCCACCGTGCCGCCCTTTATGTTTGCACGTTTCCAATCCACTGGAACCTTTCACCAGAATCCAGGGACCTTTTGGAATATTACAACCAATGCATCCATTATCTCTGCAGCCACTAGATTTTTTTTAAGACCTTCTGATACAGGCCATCAGGTCTAGGGGACGTGTTACCCTTCGGTTCCAAATAGGGAATCTTACAGGGAAATGAATGCATGTGTTCTGGTAAGATTAGTGGCAGAATCATGCAGCAAGACCTTTCTCAATGTTGGGAGCAACTCATTGCATCTTTAATATATCTGCGAGACATTGATGTAAGCTTCTCTCTAGGCATAGTTGCCAACTAAGGGGGCTTATAGCTTCTTGAATGCATTTATTCGTGGTGCAACTCACCTCATTAATATTTGGCCTCCTTTCTTACGACATACGCTGGACATTGAGAAAACTCAATATGAAATGCCTCCTTCGCTCAGCGGGAAACAGCATCTCTGGGCATGATCCGCAGGCACCATTGTCCATGGACATTGGCATTTGCCAACTCCTCGCGAGTCCCTCTCCTACCCCCTTGCAGGATGGTTAGGAAGCACAGAGCTGAATTTTGGGGCATACCAGCAACTAGCATGGAAACACTGCCACAGGAGCACTGTGCTCAAAGAATGGATCAGGCTGTAGCTCAGAGCTGCTCGCTTGCTCTCTCAGCACTGCATCCTTTGCAAGCTGCTTGCTGTATCCCCTACCTGGCCTTACCTTGCCCCACTATGCCAAGCCTGTTCATGTATCACTGCTTCAACCAGAGACTATAAGCTGTAGTGCTGTGCAGAGGCACTGTTGTGTACAGACACAGGCTGCATGTCATTCTTGTCAGGGCGGATCTGTGTGGATTCTCAGTGTAGCTCCTACAGTGTGTGCCAGCTGTCTGTGCAGCAAACACGCTGCATGTCTGTTCAACCAAAGGGCCATGTCAGACACTGGGTGGGGGAGCTACTCCTCACAGTCCAGTCAGTGGGTGCCACTGACAGGGCCTCACTTCACGCACAGTCAGTGGGTAGGTCTGACTACAGTCTGGCGGCTGGGGAGGGTAGTTAAGTCGTCAATCCTGTGGGACCATCACAAGCAGTCAAGGGAATTGCATATTGTCGGGTGGGGAGCTGTAAATACAGTGGTTAAGGCTTTTCTGGGTCATGTCTTGAACTGCCCCTGTCATTGTTGGGTGTCATTGTTGAACTGGGGAGGAGATCCAAGGCTTTCTCCAGGAAAGCAGAGGTATCTGTAGACATGGATAACGATGGGGAGAAACCTGAGTTGGAACAGCATCAGAGGGCTACGCAAGGCCATTATGGGTTACTGGAAGTGACCACATCCATGGCCTCCATATGGGGAGCAGAGCAGCCATCATTACTGAGTCATGTCTGGGATCAGGGAACAAGGCGGACAGTTGGAAGTGAAGTTGAACATGGTGGATTGCCACATAGGGGAAGGGATAGGTGGAAATGGGCTGCTGGGGATAGTGCAAGGGAAACAGGGATGTGGAGTCTCTGGATGGGTTACTGGCAACCAGGCTGAGCCAGTGTCCACTCCGAGTTACGTCCCCTGTTGTCACTTGTCCTTCTCTGGATGTAAAATGCGACTGGGAAAGGACTGGCACAATGCCCAGAGTGGATGGAGTCTGCCGGTTCAATAGGTGAAAGTGTGGGATCCACATCTGCTGGACAGTAGGATGTTGAAAGGGCAAAACCATGAAGTTGCAAACTTTAGCTACATAGAATTTGTGATCATTTCGTCCATTTTCAATGTGTACAGGGTGAATGTGCATTTCAATGATGGATTTGCACCATGCCATTGGAAATTCAACTTGCAAATCTTACATTGTCATCCCCATGATGTGGAGGCCAATGATTTAAAAAGTGATGACCGCTGACCAAAGGCATCCCGTGACTTGTGAAACTCCTGAGGGGCTGTGGGAGCAGGGTGTCGCATGTCATATAGATATGACAATAGACCCTACTGAATACAGTGAAATATTGAATGGTCGATGTGGGTCTGGTACAGGAAGGGGCTTGGAATGCAGCAAGTGTTGAGACCGCACCTGGAGTATTGTGTGCAGTTTTGGTCTCCAAATTTGAGGAAGGACATTCTTGCTATTGAGGGAGTGCAGCGTAGGTTCACGAGGTTAATTCCCGGAATGGTGGGACTATCATATGTTGAAAGATTGGAGCGACTGGGTTTGTATACCCTTGAGTTTCGAAGGATGAGAGGGGATCTGATTGAGACATATAAGATTATTAAGGGATTGGACACTCTGGAGGCACGGAGCATGTTTCCGCTGATGGGTGAGTCCAGAACCAGAGGACACCGTTTAAAAATAAGGGGTAGGCCATTTAGAACAGAGTTGAAGAAAAACTTCTTCACCCAGAGAGTGGTGGATATATGGAATGCTCTGCCCCAGAAGGCAGTGGAGGCCAAGTCTCTGGATACTTTCAAGAAAGAGATGGATAGAGCTCTTATAGATAATGGAATCAAGGGTTATGGGGATAAGGCAGGAACAGGATACTGATTGTGGATGATCAGCCCTGATCATAATGAATGATGGTGCTGGCTCGAAGGGCCGAATGGCCTACTCCTGCATCTATTGTCTATTGTCTATTATTGACTTAATGTGTGGGTCACTCTGCCGGTGCAGCTCCTTCCCCACCCCGGTGCGCAAGCTGTGAGCAGGGCTGTGTGGAGCAGATGATGACACTGCTAAAGTCTATAGACTAGACACTGTGTGCTGCGTCATCCTGGCCTGTTGTGTTCTGTATAATTGGAGCAGGCAGCAAGGTGTTGGGAGAGATTCTGAGGACCTGGGAAATCAGGAGCCTTGATAGACAATATAAAATATGCATAACAATTCTAAAAGGGCTGTAGGAGCAGAGGGATCTAGGTGTATATACGCTCAGATCATTGTAGGTAGCAGAACAGGGGATGGGGCAGTTAATAAAGTCTCTTGGCTTTAATAATATGGGTATAGAACACAAGAGCAGGAAGGTGACGTTGAACTTGTAAAAGACTCTATTAGGTCTGAACTGAAATATTGTGTGCAGTTGTGGGTGACACATTGTGTGACTGCTTTGGACAGAGAGCGCAGGAGCAATTTACAAAAGTAGTTATAGGAACTTCAGTTATAAGGATAGATTGAAGAAATGGAACTGTACCCTTTAGAGAGAAGGTGGCCAAGGTGAGATCTACTGAAGGTTTTTAAAATCATGAGTAGGCTGAATAGAGTAAATGGGGAAAAACTGCTCCCCACCATCGTAAATCGAAAAGAACAAGTAAGCATAGATTGAAAGTGTTATGCAAATGAAGCAAACATGCTGTGAAAGAGAACGTTTCCACACCAAAAGCGGTTAGAGTAAGTAGGGGGCAGAGGGGAGAGATGGTCAGCTCGCTCAGTTGATGGTCTGTGATGCAGAGCAACGGCAACAGAGTGGGTTTAAATTCTACACTTACCAAGAAGGTCCTGCTTCTCACCCTGTCCCTTCATTAAGATGTGATGACAGTCAGATTAATTCACCACCACTCTCTCTCTGAACAGAGCAATCCCATGGTTCACTGGGACTGTGGCAACTTTACCTCGGGAGGATATGGAATGCACTGCCTGGAAATATAGTGGAGGAGGCAGATTTTAGAGGGATGATTCTTGGGTAGGAAATGAGGCAAAGGCATATGATTGACATCGGTAATAGGTGCAGGTAGAATGGGCCAAATAGCTTCCTCATGCATTGTAGCAATTTGCAATTCATTTTTTTACATTTATTCTCAGTTTTCTCTTAGTATCATAGAATTCATTCAGTGAGGAAGCAGGCCATTTGGCCCATCAAGTTCACACTGCCCCTTCAAAGAGTATCCCACTCAGACCCACACCCCTACCCTATGCCTGTAGGCCTACGTATCCTATTGGCTAATGTACCTAAGCTTGCACATCTTTGGACACTACGGGGCAATTTAACATCATCTATCCACCTAACCTGCATGTCTTGGACTGTGGGAGGAAACCGGAGCACCCGGAGGAAACCCACACAGACACCGGGAGAATGTGCAGAGTCCACACAGAGAGTCACCCGAGGCTGGAATCGAACCCGGGTTCCTGGCGCTGTGACTCAGCACCGTGAGGCACCGTGCTGGTCCTCTTTACTAATTTTTATTTTAGTCATCCTTTGCTGGTATCTAAACTACTCCCAACATTCTGGGCTCCTTTTAATCTTTGCAGCATTGTATGTCTTCTCTTTGTATTTGATGGAGCACTCCTTCAGAACTGCCACCATTTGCCATTTGCTTTATTCATATTGCAGTAGATAAGCTGAAACTGTTTCTGTCACAACTTAGGGGAAACCTTGCCGTCTGTCAGTGCTTGCTTCGAGACATGCTACCATAAAGAGTGCTGAAATGAAGAGGAGAGCACTGTACCCTTTTTTGGCTTGAATCTTCCTGTGGTAAATCATTTGTGTGTCAGCAGCAGCTGTTTCCATAAAATTTTAAATGTTGACTCACATAATTTGCTGAAGCAGCCCCAGCTCCGTTTTCTTTCTGAAAAAAAAAAAGGAGAAATCAAGTGTTTCCCATGACTTTGCAACCTTTTCCCAAACAACTGAGATTTCGGGCCTGCAACTCAACAATTGCTTCTCACAGAAGCTATTGCAGCTGATGTCTGACTGCTTACCCCACCCAGTGTCTGCAGATAAACCCCTGGGAAGTCATGTACGTGTGCACACACACACATACGCACAGAGACACACACTCTCTCTCTTGACATCCAGTCAAGTTGGCGGCAGAGTAGAACTCCTGAGCTGGAGCTTGTCCGCTCCAACTGCTTTTCTTTCTTATTTTCTGGGTTTTTTTCCTCCTTCTGTTCAGTCCTTTAAAGTTTTTCTTTCTCTCTACTTCGGACAGAGCTCAGGGATGGAGGCAGGGTGCGGACTTGGTTGGTCACCCATGAGCAGGTTGGTATGCCCGGGTAGAAGTCTGGCAGTCGGCAGCATCGTGGAAGCAGTTGGGGGCCCAGAGCAGCACTCTGGTGGCCTGGCAGTTGGCGCTGAGACAACAGCGCAGGGATCGAGAGATCGAGCCCTCATGGGGAAAGCCCAGTGTGGAGCGACTGCAGGCCTATAGCGAAGGAGGTCTATAATTTGGGACGTTTAACTTTATATCTTACTTACTACTTTATACACCAAGAACTGTAATTTTGAACTTTTAACTATTTCCTTATTTTTCTACTCTTTACCTAAGATTTTATACCTTGGTACCTTGTACCTAAGATGGCGCCACATGTGGTGACATTGTCCACTTTTCACTGTACTCCTGTATTCGAGTAAGTGACAATAAAAAGCAATTCAATTCAATTCGATACACACACACGAATAATGATAGACGCGTCAATTCTGCCGCGAACTTCGAACATCACCAGTTCCCTACTCATGTACAAAGTGACAAGTTTGGCTGTTTTAGGAGGAGGCTGGAGGAGGGGACCCATGACTACGACCTGACCATCCCAATCACTGCCTTTCCCCTGCCGCTATCTTCAGCGAGCTGTTAAGTATTCCTTTCAAACGCCTCATAAACACAAGTTAATTACTGAGCTTTCGTCGACACATTTAATCAAGCTGCTCAGACGTGTTCTGGTGGGACTTGAAGCCCAGAGGTAGGGACACTACCACACTACAAAAGTCCTGACTGAGCTTATGTCTATGTTTGTTTCTTACGCTGTGTTTCTGTGAATTTTAATTTTTTTTATTCCTTCATGGGATGACGGCACCGCTGACCAGGCAGCATTTATTGCCCATCCCTAATTGCCCAGAGGGCAGTTAAGAGTCAACCACATTGCTGTGCGTCTGGAGTCACATGTAGGCCAGACCAGGTAAGAATGGGAGTTTCCTTTCCTGAAGTGCAGTCATGAACCAGGTGGGTTTTCCCCAGCAATCGACAATGGATTCATGGTCATCATTAGATTCTTAATACCAGATAGTTTTATTGAATTCAAACTCCGCCATCTACCGTGGCAGGATTCAAACCTGGTTCTGCAGAACATTATCTGGATCTCTGGATTAACAGTCCAGTGATAATACCACTAGACCATCATCTTCCCTTTAATAAAAGTGTTTTGAATGCATGCATGCATGCAAGCACTGTGTTTGCAAGCCCCTGTTTTGTGTCTGTATTTGACCCCCAACAACATGAAAAGGAAAGGAAACCCTGCATTTATTTAGCATATTTCACATTCCCCGGATGTCTCAAATTGTTTGACAGCTAATGAAGTACTTCTTTTGTGGGCCTGGCCAGGCTAGCTATAAACAGCTGGCTGTGGAGGGGGGGGAGGTGGCATCTCTGCCAACTGTCTGCCCCTCTTCCTTGTTTATGTTTGTGCCCAAGTGTCCTTGGAGAAGGAGCACGCAGACTCCGCCAATGTTCTCGATGCCTGTAGAGAGGGGTGGACACTGCAAGAGATACTGTGCTTTATTTTCCCCTCCAACTCCATTTTCTTTCAGCCTCTACCCCCCTCCACATTCTCCCTACCTCCCCCTCGCCTTTAATGGTTTCCATTGTCCATAATGGGCTTTGCATGTAAATATTGGATTGTCTACGCAGATGTTTTTTACTGGTGGTGGCTATTAGTTTACAGTAAAGTGATGGTGATTTTGATGGTGGGGAGGTCACCCAGTGACCCACAACAACGCTTCTGGGTACAAAGAAAAGTTGAAGTACTTCTTGAAGGCTAGTTGGTGTTGAAACATAGTCCAACAGCTCATTTGCATTCGGCAATGTGAGAGTGACCAGATCAGCCATTGTTATCTTTGTGAATATAAATATTGGCCAGGACACCAGTGATAACTCTTCAAGCTGGCACCAGGAGATCCTTTATAACCACCTGAACACATCGGGGCCCTGGCTTTTAACATCATATCTGAAAGATGGCATCTCTGACAGTGCGCCAACCCCATAGTGTCATGCTGGAATGCAGCATTGATTTTAGATTGAGTCTGGAACCCAGAACTTTGTGATTCAGAGGCGCATGTGTTACCAACTGAGCCAGCGCTGGTACATGTGTTCTTCGTATCGCTGTGAGAAATTAAAGGCTATCCATTCAGCTGCCTTTGACCCTTCATTGCACTATTGGGCCAAGATTCCTTGAAGCTCTACCCCAACACAACCCTACCTTAGCCCCGAACTTGCAACTTTCTCTCATTTCTCCCCAATCTCCCTCCTACTGTCTCCAAGACACCCTACTGTGTGTGACCCACTTGCTGCTCATCGCCTCTGATTTCAGTAAACTGATGATCAGCCACCACCTCACCCTAGCCCTCAAGCTAACTGATATTCATGGCTTTCTGTTCTCAGGTTTTCCCCTTGTTCCCTTCAAATCTGCCACATTCACCCTCCTCAAAGACACACCCTCTATGTGCTTGTAAAACTGCTCCATTCCCAACTTCCCTTTCCATCGAGTCTTTTAACGTGTCATCAACTCCCAAATAGGCATTGACCTTTCCCATTAAACTATGTTTAACTAGAGCCATTTTGCTACAATAGTAGGGAGCTAAAGTTACACTTGTTCCCTACATGACTATGGCATCCGCCCTTTGAGCTTCTGAAATATTTGACGCTGTTGGCTATACACTGGCCCTGTCTAACTCCTCTTCACTGTCGTTGCAGTTTGGAAAAGCAAATCAGGGCAGGACTTGTACGGTTGATGATAAGGTCCTGGGGAGTACTGCTGAACAAAGAGACCTTGGGGTGCAGGTTCCTAGTTCCTTGGAAGAGGAGTCGCAGGTAAACTGAATCAGAAGTCACATAACACCAGGTCATGGTCCAACAGGTTTATTGAACTCACAAGCTTGTGAAAGGAGTAACACTCAAAAGCTTGTGATTTCAAATCAACCTGTTGGATTACAACCTGGTGCTGTGTGACTTTTGACTTTGTCCAACCCAGTCCAACACCGGCACCTCCACATCATCACAAGCGGACAGGGTAGTGCAGAAGCCATTAGGTACAAATGCCTTTATTGGTCAGTGCATAGGAGTGGGTCATGTTGCAGCTGTAGAGGACATTGGTTAGGCCACTTTTGGAACACTGTCCAATTCTGGTCTCCCTGCTGGAGGAAGGATATTGTTAAACTTGAAAGAGTGCAGAAAAGGTTTACAAGGATGTTGTTGAAATTGAGACTTTAAGCTTTAGGGAGGGGCCAAATAGACTGGGGCTATTTTCCCTGGAGCATCGGATGTTGAGCAGTGACCTTATAGAGGTTTATAAAATCATGAGCAACATAAATAGGGTGAATAGCCAAGGTCTTTTTTCCCAGGGTAGTGGAGTTTAGTGGCCATAGGTTTAAGGCGAGAGGGGAAAGATTTAAAAAGGACCTAAAGGGCAACTTTTTCACACAGAGGGTGGTGCATTTATGGGATGAGCTACCAAAGGAAGGGGTGGAGACTGGTACAATTACAACATTTAAAAGGCACCGGGTTGGGCATATGAATAGGAAGGGTTTAGAGGGATATGGGCCGATGCTGGCGAATGGGACTAGATTAATTTAGAATATCTGATCGAGTTGGACTGAAGGGTCGGTTTTGTGCGTTGTATGAAGATGACTCTGAGTTCACGTGGGTGAGACTCACCTGATTCGATTCTATTCTGCCTACTTTGTAGCCAGAGTTTGGCTCCTCTTCCTATCCTTAACCGTTCTCTCTGCAAACTCCTGAGGATGCTTGCCTTCCCCATATTCCTCACCTGCTTCTTGCTACGTCATCCTAAAAATAGTAGCTTATACTGACACCACCACCACTTATTCCAGCCCTGTCCACTGTTTCAAAGTAGTCAGATGGCATATCTGACATCCAGTACCAAATGAGCAGACTTCCTGCTTAAATAGTGAGGAGACTGAATCAGTGGGAGATGATGGCCTAGTGGAGAGAGATAATAGGAACTGCAGATGCTGGAGAATCCGAGATAACAAGGTGTAGAGCTGGATGAACACAGCAGGACAAGCAGCATCAGAGGAGCAGGAAAGCTTGATGTTTCGGGCCTAGACCCTTCATCAGAAGGCCTAGTGCTATTATCACTGGACTGTTAATCCAGAGACCCAGTTAATGTTCTGGGACCCAGGTTCAAATCCCGCCACGGCAGATGGTGGAATTTGAATTTAATAAATCTAATGATGACTGTGAATCCATTGTTGATTGTTTGGAAAAACCCATCTGGTTCACTAATGTCCTTTAGGGAAGGAAACTGCCATCGTCACCTGGTCTGGCCTACATGTGACTCCAGACCCACAGCAATGTGATTGACTCTGAGCTGCCCTCTGGGCAATTAGGGATGGGCAATAAATGCTGCCTAGCCAGCATTGCCCACATCCCATTAATGAATAAAGGGAATGGGGTGGAGATAACACAGTCGGTGGCTAAATGATGTCGTTTAATTAAACGGCAAACTTACAAACTGAGGGCTACAGCTTTCAGTTCGGAAGAGGCAGTGTTCCTACCCAGTGTCTTCCTTAGGGAAACAAACAGGTAGCTGCGCAGGAGTTTCTGGTCCTGCATTCCCTTTGGTTCTTCCTGATCCTGCACGAACCTCCTGAGGTCCAGGAGCAACAGTGACGCCGGGAATGGGAAGTCCACATATCCACGTGCTGATCAGTGTGAATGGACCCTCTGGATGACTGCACAGCTCTGACAAAACATTGTTCTGCTCCCTCCACCAGCAAAGCTGTATAGGCCAGACAGCGATAATAAAAAAAAGCACTGGAACAAAGGATACACCAGCTTTATTTGACTTAAATTGTTTTACAAGATTAAGAAATTATAACACGTTCTTTAAAAAGTGCAATAATTTTGATTGGAATTACTTATATGCACATTTTGAGGCAGTCAGATAAATCATTTCTAAAAAAAATGACGTAGATTGAAACATTTAAAATTCCGTTAAATCATGCTTAAAAAAAAAGTCAAATTTTATTTTCAGCAAGATTCATAAGATCTATTAAAAGTTTTTACCTTAGCCTTCTATCAAAATTTATCTGATTTACTTAAAAAGTCATTTACGTTAATGAAAAATGTCTGATAAATCTTGTTTTAAGAGTCAGTTACATTAAAACAATCAAAAAAAATCTAATAAATCTCCTCAAAAATAATTCACTTGAATCTATTGTAATATTTAAGAGCCTATTTCTGATATGGGCCTCCTCATTAAGTATTCACAAATGAAAGGAGGTTCCCAATGCTCAAAAATACCAGGTCTGAGCTCTAGTTGGGGTGAATAATTGTATTTTGTAGTCACTTAGCCAGTTTAATATAGGTATTGAAATACCGTCACAGCAGCGTTCTGTCATAAATATAACCTGGAAATTGTTAGGTCTTTCCAATGTCCAGAAAGAAACCAAATTTAGCCAATTACTGCCCCTTTAGTCTACTGTCATAAGTGATGGTAAGTGTCATTGAGAGTACGGTAAACTGGCACCTACACGAGAGTAGCTTGTTGACGGTCTCAGTTAGCTCCTTTTCTGATTACAGCCCTTGTCCAAATGTGGACAAAAGAGCTGAACTCGAAAGACAAAATGGAAGTGACCATCCTTGACATCATATGGAGGTTCTGTGTTGAACTGAGTTGGACAAGGTCAGAAGTCACATGACACCAGGTTATAGTCCCAACAGTTTATTTGAAATCACAAGCTTTTGGAGCGCTGCTCCTCGATTGAGTGTAGTACGGAGGAGAACTAACGAAATTTCAATCAATGGAAATCGGGGAAAATCTCTCCATTGGTTGGAGTCATACCTGGCACATAGGAAGATGTTGTGGTTGTGGGAGGTCAATCATCTCAGCTCCAGGACTTCCCTGCAGGAGTTCCTCAGGGTAGTGTCCTAGGCCCAACCATCTTCAGCTGCTTCGTCAATGACCTTCCCTCCATCACAAGGTCAGAAGTGGGGATGTTCGCTGATGATTGCACAATGTTCAGCACCATTCGTGACTCCTCAGATACTGAAGCAGTCCATGTCCAAATGCAACAAGAGCTGGACAGTATCCAGGCTCAGGCTAATATGTGGTGAGTGACATTCATGTCACACATCTGCCAAGCAACGATCGTCCCTCGCAAGAGAAAATCTAACTATTGCCCCTTGACAGTCAATGGCTTTACCATCAGAGCCCACTGACTTCGTTTGTCAATCATTCCCTCCATCACCAGCACACAGTGGCAGAAGTGTATACCATCTGCAAGAGACACGAGAGCAACTCACAAAACCTCCTTTGACAGCACTTTCCAAACCTGAGACCTCTGTCATCTAGAAGGATAAGGAGAGTAGAGATAGGGAAATAGCAATAGCTACAAGTTACCTTCCAAGCCACTCACTGTGCTGATTTGGAAATACATTGCCTATATATTCCTAATTATTGCTAGGTCAAAATCCTGGAATTCCCTTACAAACAGGCTCTGATGTCCCATTGACTGCAGCTCTTCTGGAAGGTGACTTATCACCAGCTTCTCTAGGACAACTAGGGATGGGATGGGAAATAAATGCTGGCCTTGATGGTGACACCACATCCCATGAATGAACAAAAAAAACGAGTGGCAAATTCCAAATATGTCACCATTATTGATACGGTAACAGACCGACCATTTGCTGGTCCCTGTAACAAACTCTGCTAACAGGTCACCAATCTGAGTCCTCTCCCTGTCAGCTCTCTGAAGCTGAGTCAAACTTGGTGCATTGTTGGTCACTCGAATGAGCTTCCCACCACATATTTGTGCCATCACTAAGACAGGCTTTCTTCCAACATCTGCAACATCGCTCGACTCCACTCCTGCCCCAGCTCGTCTGATGAAATCCCTGTTCTTTGTTACTCTAGACCTTACACTTCCAATACAATCATGGCTGCCCTCCAATCTTTTATCCTCCCTGAATTTAGGTTCTTCTGAAGAATTGCTGAACTTGCCCTGACCTGCAGCTAATCTTGTTCATTCATTACCCCTGTGCTCGCTGATCTGCAACAGCTTCCACTGGGTTTATTTTAAAATGCTCCTTCCTGTTTTTAAATATATCCATAATCTTCCTCATTCCCGTGTATCCAATCTCCTCCAGCCCTGTAACCTTCTAAGATGTCCACAGTCCTCCAACTCTGGCCTCTTGCACATCACTGTATCGTTGGAGGTTATGCCTTCAACTGTTCTAAGATCTGAAGCTCCCCTGCTAAAACTTTCAGCCATTAAGGTACTCCTTAAAATGTATCTTTTTGGCCAAGCTTTTGATCACCTGCTTAAATGCCTACTTTTGTGGCTTGATGTCACATTTTGTTTGATAATGCACCTTGGGTCATCTTCTTATGTTAAGGTGCTATATTGATGCAACGTGTTCCAATATAAATGCACGTGCACACGGATGTATGTGAGCAGTTTCCTACATGTCTATCTGTGAAAGAAAGATCTTGCATTTGCGTAGCCTCTTTCGCAACTTCAGGGCATCTAAGGCACTGAATAATAAGAACGTTTCGAAGAGTAGTCGCTGTGTAAAATAGAAACATGGCAGCCAATTTGTGCACAGTAAGATCCCACAATTGGCAAAGAGTGAAGCAGCCCCATCGTCTGATTTTAGCTTATTGAATGGCGTTTTAGAAATGCCGCATCATCTCTTATGAGTTCCTTTTTCCTACACAAAGTCAGATCGATGTTTTTGCTGTAGCTTCCGTTGTATTTGGGGAGTTAGTTGTGCAGGAGCTGGATTTTTCGATAGGCATCCAGGTGACCACCTCAAGCAGCGGAATTGTATTTTGTACAATATCTTTAAGTTGTAGAAAAATCTCAAGACGCATCACATCACAA
Source organism: Ginglymostoma cirratum (assembly GCA_024137785.1). NCBI lineage: Eukaryota > Metazoa > Chordata > Chondrichthyes > Orectolobiformes > Ginglymostomatidae > Ginglymostoma > Ginglymostoma cirratum. Next base: position 9,464,682 of record JAHRHZ010000091.1, on the reverse strand, counting down.
CAACAAGACTTGCATGTACATAGTGCATTTAATTCAAGAAAATGTTGCAGGGTGTTTAAACCAGAGAATGCCTCTTCTTGCTTTGTTGAGTAACTAAATTTTAAAGCAAGATACGAGTGCGACAGCAAATGAACATAATCAAATAATAGCTTACAAGACAGACATAATTTTGGGGATGTTAAGATCGTGTCGCCACTGGTTTCAAATGAGGCCCCTGTCATTCCTTATTTAATTTGTTCTTAAAACTATTTTTAATCAGGAAACCAATGACATCCGTGAGATATTGTGAGTTTGTTGCTGCAGAAATGTGATTTCAGTTCTGCATTTCGTGTGCCACATGGAGGTTAATCAATAGTTAAACTGTGTTGCTCACAGGAGAAAAATGGCTGTCACTGTGTTGACAATGAGTGTGAAGACACAGTCAGTTACAAATCCAATTTTTCGCTGATTTGCAAATATTATGAGGAGCAGAGATTATTACGCAACTGTTAAAAACAATAACTCAAAGCCTGTAGCAGCATGAACAAAAATGTCTGAATATTGAAAAAGAAATCTCCTTGTAAAGCCTTTCTTACTCTACACCCTGTCCCTCTCTAGGTAACCTCTTCCAGCCCAATACTTCAAGATTTCTGCACTCCTTCAATTTTCACCTTTGTGCCTGAGTTTCATCACTGCATTTGTGGGATGTGGGCATTGCTGGCAGGGCCAGCATTTATTGCCTGTCCCTAGTTGCCCTTGAGAAGGTGGTGGTGAGCTGTCCTCTTGAACCGCTGCAGTCCATCAGCTGTGGGTTGACCCACAATGCCAGTAGGGAGGGAATTCCAGGATTTTGACCCAGTGACAGTAAAGGAACGGTGATATATTTCCAAGTCAGGGTGGTGAGTGTCTTGGAGGGGAACGTGAAGTTGGTGGTGTTCCTGTATATCTGCTGCCCTTGTCCTTCCAGATGGAAGATGTCATGGGTTTGGAAGGTGCTGTCTGAGTATCTTTGGTGAAGTGCGTCCTGTAGACAGTACACACTGCTGCTACTAAGCGTCGGTGGTGGAGGGAGTGGAAGCTTGTGGCCAGTCAAGTGGGCAGCTTTGTCCTGGATGGTGTCAAGCTTTTTGAGTGTTGTTGGGACTGCACTCATCCAGGCAAGTGGGAAGTATTCCATCATAATCCTGACTTGTGCCTTGTAGATGGTGGACAGGCTTTGGGGAGTCAGGAGGTGAGTTCCTCTGTGCAGGATTCCCAGCATTAATTTCAATTTTTCCTTCAATTTCTCATTTCTGAACCTCTCTTCCTAAAACTGTCCATCTTGCTTGCCTTCTTTAAGAAGCTCTTGAAGCCTACCTATTTATCCAAGAGTTTGTTCAAATATCCTGCATTCACAGGGTCAAATCTTCCATGTTGCTTTCTTCTCTGAAGTGCCTTTGGGTGCCTTACTGTACTAAAGGTATTGCAATGAGAACAATTTAATTATTTAGCATTTTTGCCACAATAAAGTGACCTAAGGTGCTTCACAGGAGTATTCTAAACAAAATGTGATGCTGAGCAACAGGAGGAAGTTAAATGTTAACTCAGATGATCGAAGGTTTGGTCCAGGAAAGTAGGTTTTAGAGAGTCTTAAAGAGGGAAAACAGGTTGAGGTGAGGTGCAAAGGGAATTCTATGGCTTATAGCCATGGCAGCTGAAGGTGGCACCTCTGTTGGGGTCCAGTTAAAACCGGGGAGGCTCAGGCGCCAGAGTTAGATGAATGCTGATATCTCAGTGGGATGGAGAAGGTAACAGTGAGTGGGAGAGGTGATTCCTCAGAGAGATTTCAGAACAAAGGTAAGAATTTTAAAGTAAAACCTTTGAAGTAAGCTTGATCAATGTAAATTGCAGATGGGTGATTGTTGAGTTGAATGAGTGAGTTAAGACATTGGCAACAGGGTTTGTACAATCTCATGTTTATGGGGACGTTAGAATATGGGAGACTGTCCTGGGATGCACTGGAATAGTTGAGTGCAGAGGTAACTAAAGTATATAAATGAATAGATCCATTAATCTAAATTGTTATTGATCAACAGTTTTTGAATTTTTATGAACTGTAAACTGCTAGAATCCATACAGTGTGGGAGCGGGCCCTTTGGCCCATTGAGTCCCCAATGACTCTCTGAAGAGCAGCCCATCTAGACCCACCCTGTAACCCTCCATTTCCCACCTAACCTACATATCGCTGGACACCATGGGCCAGCAATTTAGCACGGCCAATCGAACTAACCTGCACATCTTTGGACTGTGGGAGGAAACCGAAGCACCTGGAGGAAACCCATGCAGACACGGGGAGAATGTGCAAACTCCACACAGACAGTTGCCTGAGGGTGGCATTGAACCCGTGTCCCTGGTGCTGTGAGGCAGCAGTGCTAACCACTGAGCCACCTTGCCACCCTCTGTTGTTGGGTTTTAACAATCAGGAAATGCAAATATATGCCATTTAACAAAGCAATCTTGTTGATTCTACAAATCCCATGTTTTATCATAAACCTTTCGATCATCTGAGGTAAGGATTGGTCAGATGCTCCTTCGGCCGTGCCAATGAACCATGAAAGATAATACCCATGCACTGGAAATGGTGGTGGAAGCAAATATAATGATAGTGTCCAGCAACAATAACAGCTCATGTTTATCTAGCACCTTTGACAATGATGAAATGCTCCAAGGCACTTCACAGCAGCTTTATGGAGCAAAGAATAAGCCACGTAAGGAGGTATTAGCTCAAGTGATGAAAAGCTTTGGCCCAAAGGTAGGTTGTGCAGTATCCTGAGGAGGCGGAAAGTCAGAGAAGCTTAAAACGGGGAATGGGATTAAAGTTCAAAGAGGCAATACTATAGGGTTATGGGGAAGGAGGGTGTTGGTGGGGCAATTTGGTCAGCTTTTTCAAGAAGCCAACACAGGAGCAAGGGTTTGAGGAGGCCTCCTTTTGTGCTGTAAGGTTCTGTCTAGGCCTCTATTTCTAGGCCTGTAGTATTACTGCCTGCCTTCTCAATTTCTTCCCTGTGGAATGACACCTTTCACACTGTGGGAACTACCTCACTTTGTACATCAGTCTTTTCTATTGACATTCTTCCAATTCCATTCCTAACCAGGCATTCAACCAAATCTTTGTTACTTTTAAAAACCCATTCATGGGATGCGTGCACTCCAGTATGGCCAACACTTTTTGCCCCTCGTAACTGCCCTTGGGAAAGCGATAGTGAGCCACCTTCTTAGTGAGCCGTAGTCTTGTTTGTGTAGATAAACCCATAGAGCTGAGAGGGGAGTGGTTTCAGGATTTTGACCCAGCAATGACGAAGGAAGAGCGCTTTTCCTTTATGGATTTGAAGTGAAATTTGTACTTGGCTGTGTTCCCTCCTTCCCCGTTCTTCGATAAATTACACATTGTGGGTTTGGAAGGGCATGTGGAAGTAATGTTAACACAGGTCTATTGTACTACTCTCTAGAGTAAAATTTCAACTAATTTGTCAGTCTTATATGATTCTGCACTCACAGCCAGAGAGAAATTATCTGTTTCAATCTATATGATCTGCCCCTCTCTGTGCCTTTTAAACCAAGAGCATGTTTCTTAGCAATCTTTTTATCTCTTCGGGATGGATTTTTCAGAATCCGTCCCTGCTGTGAGTACTTTAATTGAAAATTACCAGTGAAGTGCGTGCTATTGTTTGATATCACAATGGATAAGGTACTTTTGTCTGTCCTGGAACCCAAAGCGTCTACCCTTATGGCTTTTAACAATAACTTTAAAACCGAGGTGCTGCAGTTGTCCTCATTGCTGGTTTCTGAACACTCTCTCCAACACGTTAATGTATATGTGAAGGAGGTCTGCTAAAAAACATTAAACTGCATGGATGAGCTAGTTCCCAGCTGCTGGTGGAACATTCCACTCAGGGAGATTGTGATTCTACAGACAGAAATTTCCCATCTACACAGGACAAACAACATGGCTGTGGCTCCCTCCAAAGCACTTCCTGTTGGGGGGATAGATCATACAATCACTCCCGAAAGTCAGCGAACGTTTGCAGAAGCAGGATGTCTGGGTAATATGTCTCTTTGAGCCTGCCTCTGCCATTTAATTAGATCTGTGCTCCCCACTTGGCTCCTGTATCCCTTCACTCCTCCTAATCTATCAACCTCCAGCTTCAATCCACTCAACGACTGAGCATTCTCAGCTCTCTGATAGAGAATTTCAAAGATGTGCAACCCTTTCAGGAGAGGACATTTTTCCTCACCTCCGTCCTAAGGTTACACCCCTGGTTCTAGATTCCTTAGCCCAGGGGAGATTACATCTTGTCTGTCCTTCTCAGATTCCTACGTTTCAGCGAGATCATCTCATGTTTGTCTAAACCTTAGAACAGGACTTCCCAAGGCGGGGATTCAGACCAGGGAGGTCTGACTGAGTTGTAACAACTGTATCCCGCAGCAGCAAACAGACCACTCCCCCAACAGCTCACAGAGACCTCCCTCCAACTCCTGACAAACCTCATTCCCAAAGGCCTTCCCCTCCACCTCCTCAGCCCTTACATTTCTCACTCAGGTGCTGTGAGAATTTTCCAGCCTCAAACTGAAGTCACAGGAGGAAAATGTTTAGGAAAGATTCCTTTACAGGGTATAAGCTGTACTCAATCTCTCCCCAGTTCTCTCACTCTCAGGAATCAATCAAGTGAACCTTTATTGTACCCAGTCTGAGACACGTTTAACCTGTCTTTGGTTTGGAGGTGAAAACTGCACAATGTATTGTAGGTGTGGTCTCAGCAAAGCTTTGTGCTATTCCAGCTCAAAATCCTTAACTACAGTATCAGAAGACTCTTAAAGCAAAAGCTACCGTACTAATCACTGTTAATTAATTACCGGACATGCCTGTTATCTCTCAAGAATCCCCCTGTATGTCAACACTGAATAATTTCTCGCCATTTAAAAGACATTCTCTTTTCCATTATTTTTACAAAAGTGAATAGCGTTTATATTTCCTTATGTTACAGTCTATCCAGCCCATTCACCTACACCTTTCCCCGTCCCTTTGCAGACTCCTCAGACAGTATGTTTGGAACCTTTAGAGGGAAGATGGGGGATCTTAACTGGACAGGGGACAAAAGAATTGCGATCGAAACAGCAGGTTAGAGTTCAGGTTTTAAATTCTCAGAAGCATAGTTTTCAGATTCCCAGATGCGCGCCCCCCCACCCCCCCCCAACAACCGTCTCCCTGTAACCCTGCATTTCCCATGGCTAACCCACCTAGTCTTCACATCCATGGGCACTAGGGGCAATATAGCACAGCCAATCCACCCTAACCTGGACATCTTTTCACGGTGGGGGTCTTAGATTTGCATTCATGTGTATGGATGAATACGCATTAATACTCCAGTCTGCTGGAAACCCCTTCATGAGCACCTGAATGTCTTTAGCCCAAAAATAGAAAAAAGGTGTGTTACGAAACCCTACTATACATCTGTACACCCTCCGAGACCAGGTGAGAATTTTACCTGTCAGCTTCTCAATCAGTAACATTCCTCTGAGTGAAGATCAGCACCTCAGTCAGTTTTTTACAAACTGCTTCACTGTTTGAACCCATTGTAGTTCAAGGGGTGAAGGCTGAGTGGCCTTACTACCTGCACATCAGTAACAGTAACTCATAGAAGCAACACTGTCCAGGGCATGTGCTCCTGATATAAAAACGAAGCAGATCAACTGAAAGGGGGCCATTAAATGAATGGAGGGTTGGGGTGCAACTTCAAATGAAGTTAGGCATCAAAGACAAACATGAAAGGTGTGCAGGATGCAGTTGGAAAAACAGGTGGAGGAGCAGGGTTGTATGGGGCCTCCAGGGAAAATGAAGGGAGCACATTGGGTAGCACCGGATAGAGTCAAATTGAGAGGGATGATAGAGATAACACAAGGTGGAAACTGAATGTAAAGGGTTGGGGAATGGAATGGGACCATTTGGAGAGCCGAGGAGAAAGAAAAAGCAGCTAAAGTGAATTTTAGTGGGGGTATGACGGTCAGCTTCGGTATTGGGCTCTCAATGGAGGCAGCTTCATGGGAAAGGAAAAGAATGACTTGGGGAATAGTGAAAGGGGTCAGATTAAGAGGAGAGGCAACTGGAGGAGGGGAAGGGAGAGGAAAGAACAAGGATATTTAAAGTAAAATGGGGTGGGGAGGGGGCCATGAATGTATACTTGAAAGCCCCTCCCCAGAAGTGTGGTGGTAGTGGCAGGTTTAATTGAGACATGCAAGTGGGCAATATTTGAAATATGAAGCCGGCTGATTGTCCTCAGAGGTGCACACCGTGTGGGAACTGGGAGAGAAGTCTCTGGGTAATAAGGCTGTTCAATGGACCTACCTGGGTCCTCAGGCATCAGGGAGAGACAAAACAGTAGTATCATCATGAGGCACCACCCTTACCCTGCACACTTAAGGCAGCTTTAAAATCTTTGTGCTTGATGTGTGGATGTGAGAAGCATCCAGTCCTGTCCTGGGCACAGACCCACTCCCCATATTGTCCTACCTGCGCAGCAGCCTGCTCCTCGAGGCGAGTGAGGTCCTGAAGCTCAGCTATGGTGCTTCCTGTCTTGGCAGACTCTCGCCAGCTGTCCAGGAACTTGTGCTAGTGAAGGGTGGAGGCATCATGGGACATTAGCGTGGGTATGTGAACAATTCGCTGGCACTGGTACCGCTGTGGACATGTAGGGCTGTGATTGTCCACGTGTGTGAGTAAAGTGAAAGTAGAAATTGAAATTGAGAGGGACCTGAATGAAAGCTGGCTGTGTGCTGGCGGTGAGACATCTGGATTTTAACGAAACTTCATTTGATTGGCGTGCGTGATACTTGTCTGAGGTATCGGTGATCACGTTAGCTTTCGTGATGGTTTCTTTGGCCCATTTTGGTCAGAAGGTCTATGATGTGTAGGCTCACTTGAATGTGATGGTAGGGAAGGAGCTAGTGCCTTGCGGAGTGCTGGGTGCCCCTTTCTGTTTGAAGAATGAACTTTGGCAGAGCGACAATACCATATTGTGTTGATCTGATTTCACACGTAAGGGCACTATGAAGTGACAGACTTTGATCAGACGTGAGGCATGTGATCCAAGAGTGTTCTGACAGTCAGGTCCTAGCTCAGACAGAGTCACAAGAGTGTGAAAGATTTACTCTGGTAGACTGCAAGAGATCATCCTACAGCCTTGCGTCCGGGCACACCATGGGGGTTAATTCTGCACTGACCACCTACACCCACACTGCCCTCATCAGGCAGGATGGCTTCTTCTTAGCCAGGAAACAAGCTCACTGTGCTGGGGTAAGTCTGACTTCTGCCCTTTCTCTACCATCTCCAGGGTTAGGTTGGGCAGCGGTGGGAGCAGGATGCAAAGTCCACTGATGTTCTTGCTGTTCTGAGAGAGTAGAGCTGTGCCTGGAAAATATGGCACCTGTGGTGGGAAGAAAACTTGCTGCCTGCCCACCAATAGAATTTGCTGTATTACCTACATGCGGATGTAATGAGCCTTAAAGAACATAATCGTGTTGGAAAACCTGAATTGCAACAAAGTGGATGTCTCTCACACTTTTCGGTACCTCCATGATAGAGAAAAGTCCACCCCTTGCATCTTCTATTTTTTTAAAACATTCATTCAGGGGATTAGTCATTTGTTTACCTTTCATAATTGGGAAGAGGGCACTTAACAGGTAGTTACATTGCTGTGGGTTTCGAGCCATACCTAGGGCAGACCAGGTAAGGGTGGCTCAGTGGTTAGCACTGCAGCCTCACAGTGCCAGGAACCATGGTTCGATTCCACCCTCAGGCGACTGTCTGTGTGGAGTTTGCACATTCTCCCCGTGTCTGTATGGGTTTCCTCCCACAGTCCAAAGATGTGCAGGCTAGGTGGATTGGCCACGCTAAATTGCCTACAGTGTTTGGGGATGTATAGATTAGGTGGGTTATAGGGGGATGGGTCTGGGTGGAATGCTCCAAGGGTCAGTGTGGACTTGTTGGGCTGAAGGACCTGTTTCCACATGTAGGGATTCTATGATTTCCTTTCCTAAAGGAAAATTGTGGACCAGACAGGTTTCTTTTTAAACAACAATTGATGATGGTTACCTGGTCATCATTAGAGCCTGAATTCCAGATATTTTATTTTATTGATTTCAAATTCTACCATCTGCTGTGACGGGATTCAAACCTGGCTACCCAGAACATTACTTGGGTCTGTGGATTAAATAATACCACGAGGCTTTTCCGCAGAATATTTTCCTACCTCATTGTGCACTCTTGACAAATGTGTGTATGTATTCAGGATTTTCTAATCAACCTGTTTAGATATGTTACAATGTACCTCTGGAGCAAGTGGGATTTCAACCCTGTTCTCCGGGTTCAGGGATAGGGACACTACACCTGCACCACAAGCGCCCTAATGTGCGTATATCTTACACAGCTCCTTCATCTAAATCTTTAATATCATCAATACATAAAGGTTAGAACAACTTGATTTGAAATTGAGTCAAATGCCCTTGAGAGCCATCTCAGTACTTACTGATTGAATTAATGGTCGGTTATAGTGACAGTATTCTTTGCTGATGGACTACCTTTCTCATGGACAATTATTCCAACGTGAGTACTTCATCCACATTATGATTTATCAGCCATCTTTTGCTCCATCTGTCTATTCTTCCCCGACACCTTGCAATGTTTCAGTCTCCTATTAGCTTGAGCCTGGTGTCACCCAGCAGATCTTATATCACTCAATGCATCATTCCTGTCATTGACAGTGTCAACGGGAGAGGATTCAGAACTGAGCTGTCAGGAGTTTCCTAGAACTATTGGCCCAGTTGAGAGTTTGTTTTATATATCAGCTTGTGTTTTCAATTGCCAACTCAGTTTTCAATGCGATTAATTAATTTGCCAATGAATCCCACGAGCATTAATCTCTATAAACCTCATGTGGAACTCTACCAAGTGCATTCTGAAAAGTCAGGCAGATTAAACATCCATTGGATTAACTTGTCTGTTACCTCCTCAAAGAATACCCCTGGATTTGAGAGACACTGTTTGTTGCTTCTAAACTTATGTCGACTTCAAGTGGTCACCTCAATTGAGTTGGGAGTTAACAATATTCTGAAACACTGGATTCTTTCCATCAAACTGAACCTAAACAGACTGGTCCAATTTCCCTATTGCACAACACTCTCCTCTTCTGTTTTGAGTACTGGTATAATTGTTGCTCCTATATTTGGGAAATTTAGTTGTAAAGCTATCCATTGTTTAACAGACCTAATATGTTATTAAACAATGAGATAATTAATAAAACTGTGCTGAACAAAAATCACTTGCTCATTAGAAACTAAAGGTGCCTTACATTTCTGACCTGTACTTTTTACATTAAAAACCTATTAGATGCTTTGAATCTAACTAGCCAAAAGGTGTTGTGACTTAATAAATATTTATTACCTACTAACTCATAATAACATACAAATTCGACTTACCTCCAGCTCCCACCTCTCACTTATGCTGCCATTTCAAAACTCTCTGACCCTCTCACTCACTGGCCCTCTCATTCTCTGACCCTCTCATTGACTATCTGTCTCACTCACTACCTCTCTCACTCACTGACCCTCTCTCTCACTCTCCCTCTCACTCTCTGTCCCTCCCCCTTACTTATTTGATTTTTGGTTTTATTGTCACATGTACCGAAATACAGTGAAAAGCTTTGTTTATGAGCTGTACAGGCAGATCACAGCAAGCAAAGGATGTACAGATCAAAAAGACTTAGAAGCACAGAGGTTACATTGCAGGCTACATTATTTGAGGCTAGAGTCTATTTATCAGTCTGACGATGGCTGGGAAGAAGCTGTTCCTGAACCTGTGTGTGTTTAGGCTTCTATATCTTCTGCCTGATGGAAGAGACTGTAGGAGATCATTACCGGGGTGTAATGGGTCTTTGATGATGTTGGCTGCCTTTCTGCAGCAGTGAGCCGTGTAAATAGAGTCCATGGATGGAAGGTTGTCTTCCGTGATGGTCTGGGCTGTGCACACCACCTTCTGTAGTCTCTTACAGTCCTGGACAGAGCAGTTGTCATACCAGATCATTATGCACCCAGACAGTACGCTTTCAACAGTGCATCTATAGAAGTTGGTAAGGGATCTTATGGACATGTCAAATTTCCTGAGCCGCCTGAGGAAGAGGAGACGTTGCTGTGCCTTCGTGACTGTCACATTTACATGGAAAGTCCAGGACAGGTCATCGGTCATCATCACTCCGAGGAACTTGATGCTCTTCACCCTCTCAACCTCAGTTCCACTGATGGGGGCGTGTTTTCCTCCTTTCTTTCTGAAGTCGATGATCAGTTCTTTAGTTTTGCTGACGTTGAGAGACAGATTGGTTTCATTTCACCATGTAACCAAGCCCTCTATCTCCCTTCTGTATTTTGACTCATTGTTAGATATCTGTCCTATGACAGTGGTTCCATCAGCGGACCTGTAGATGACGTTTGTTCGGAATTTGGCAACACAGCCATGGGTGTACAGGGGGTACAGTAGGGGGCTGGGGATGCGTCCTTGGGGGGCTCCAGTGTTGAGTGTTATTGTGGACAAGGTGCAGTTACCTATCCTCACTGATTGCGGCCTGTGGGTCAGAAAGCTGAGGATCCAGTTACAAAGGGCGGAGCCGAGACCAATGTGACAGAGTTTTGAGATTATCCCGGAGGGGATAATGGTGTTGAAGGTGGAGCTGCAGTCAATGAGCAGGAGTCTGAAGAGGTTGTCTTTGTTGTCCAGATGTTCCAGGCCTAGGGATATGGCATCCTCTGTGGACCTGTTATGGCAGTAGGCAAATTGTAGGGGATCGAGGCGGATTGGGAGACTGGAGTCGATGTGGGCTATGACCGGCCTCTTGAAGCACTTCATGATTATTGAAGTCAGAGCCGTTTGGGTGGTAGTATTAAAGCACACTGCACGTGTTTTCTTGGGTACGAGGATGATGGTGGCCGCCTTGATGTAGGTGGGGACTTCGGCCTGTAGGCGGGAGAGGATGAAGATGTCGGTGAATACCTCCGCCAATTGGTGCACACAGGATCTGAGTGCTCGGCCGCAAGCCCCCATGCAGGCCCGCCGCTTTCCTTAGATTGATTCCTAGGAAAACTGATCTGATTTCTGAAATGGTGACAGAGGGAACAGGTGTGTCTGGGGCTGTTGGGGCAGGCGTTGCCAAGCCGATAGTATTCTGCTCAAACTGAGCACAGAAAGCATTGAGTGTGTCAGGGAGGGATGTGTCATTGTCCGCTATCTTACACGGTTTCATTTCACTCACTGACCCTCTCACTCACTATCTCTCCTGCTCACTGACCCCCTGTCTCCCTCTGTTTGTTCCTCCCTATCACTGTCCCTACCTGTCAGTGTCCTTCCCCCTCACTGACCCTCTCACTTGCTATCCTTCTTACTCACTATCTCTTTCTCTCAATATCCCTCCAAGTCTGTCACTCTCCCCCATGCCAGGCCTCTGGCCCACCCCTCCTCTCTTGTCTGCCACTGTCCTCTTAAAGCCTCCCTCTAAGTGCCGGCTCAGGAGAGTTGTAGTTGCTGGGAGAGAGAGTAGGTAAAGGAATGAGAGCATCACTAAGTTGCAAGGAGGGATGAAGCAGGAGGCTGAGGGAAGGAGGCTAGGGGCCAGCTGGAGGGCTGGGGAATGGGGAAGTTCGTCAAAAAGAAGGGAGAAGGAATGTTAGAGTGTCAAGTGTAAGGATGTGTGAATGAGAGGGACAGTGAGAGGGAGGGTTGGAGGGCAGCAACAATGACAGGAGGGGGGATCAGCGAGGGGGAGAGTCAGGGAGGCGATACATCGTCAAGTGGGAGAGACAAGAAACTGGAGGATGAGGGTCAGAGAGTGAGATGGGTAGAGAATGGGAATGGTTGGAGCAGGATGATTAGTGAGATAGGGAGGAATGGGAAGGGAAGGGATCAGGATGATCAGTGAGCAAATGGCTTCCAGGGGGAGTGTGTGTTTGAGTGTGTGGGCTCAGGACGGCTGGCGGACGGTGAAGCAGGATGATCAACGAGCATTGGTTGGGCAGTGGGACATTGGCACCCAGGAGAAATGACAATTGCAACAGTCAACGGTATTAACGAGATCCATGTCAACACAGTGCCTTCGAAAGTGCAACAAAATGCATCCTGCTGTTTCTACACTCTATGTGTGAGAGCTGTCACATTTCCACCCTTAGCTAGGTCCTAGACCCTTGACTGTGGATAGAGGAGATTCTATAGAGTCATAAATAATTTCACAGATCAGAATGAGATGATCCATCCTAATGTACATGGTCCAAATCTCAGATCACTCAGTGATTTCCTGCTTCATGCTTCCTTATGTTTGTCCCTTTCACTCTGCCAAGTGTACAGAACATTGATCTTCACTAGCTAGCCCCAGGAACGAGTGACGGGCTGTTTGATAGAAACGCCACATCTGTTATATGTTGGAGCTGCACACTGGACAGTTTGTTAGATGAAATGTGCGAAGGTTAATAATACTCTGAACTAGGAGGCTTTGTTGACAGACTTTCTGTTGTGGACTTTTAGAGCCATGGAATCATAGTGCTCGGAAACAGACCCTTCAGTCCAGCTCATTCGCACTGACCAGACATCCCAATCTGACCCAGTCCCATTTGCCAGCATTTGGCCCATATCCCTCTAAACTCTTCCTATTCATATACACATCCAGCTGCCTCTTCAATGTTGTAATTGTAACTATCTCCACCACCTGGTCTGGCAGCTCATTCCATACGCGCACCACCCTCTGCGTGAAAAACATACCCCTCTTAAATCTCTCTCATCTCATCTTAAACCTATGGCCTCTAGTTTTTGGACTCCCCCACCCAATGATAAAGGCATTGGCTATTCACCCTATCCATGCACCTCATGATATTCACCCCTTATCCTCCAATTCCGTCTACAACCTCAACATCCTTTCTATAGCAGGGAGACCAGAATTGCGCACAGTATTCTAAAAGTGGCCTAACCAATGTCTTATACAGCTGCAACAAGAAGCCCCAACTCCTTATACTCAGCGTTCTCACCAGTGAAGGCAAGCGTGCTAAACACCTTCTTCACTGCCCTGTCTAACTGAGGCTCCATTTTCAAGGAACTATGAACCTGCACTCCAAGGTCTCTTCGTTCAACAACACTCCCCAGGACCTTACCATTAAACATATAAGTGCTGCCCTGATTTGCCTTTCCAAAATGCAGCACCTCACATTTATCTAGATCAAACTCCATCTCCTACTTCTCGGCCCTATGGTCTATCTGATGAAGATCCCCTTGATGGAGTGTCCTAAGATTATAGATGTGTTTGTGTGTTGCAGCTCTGACCCTGTGGTTACCACTTTTGCCTCTGAGCAACAAGATTCCAGGTTGGAGTTCTACTCCAGGGTCTGACAATTCAGCGCAATACTAAGGGAATGCTGTATTGTCGAAGGAGCTGCCATTCCAATGGTTGTTAAATCAAGGCCCTATTGCATGGCTTGAGTGGATGTAAACAGTCCCATAGCACTGTTTCAAAGGAGACAATTGGAATTGTCCCCAGGCAATAGTTAGCCCTGAGTCACCATCACAATAAACAGATTATCTGGTCATTGTCACATTACAGTTTACGAGTGTTTGACTGCTGTTTTTCCTGCCTTACGACAGTGACTACAGTTCAAAAAGTACTTTGTTGGCTGTAAATTGCTTTCAGATGTCTGGAGCTTGTAAAAATTGCTACATAAATGCAAAGCTGCTTTTCTGTATTGCATATAACAAGGTGTAGAGCTGGATGAACACAGCAGGCCAAGCAGCATCAGAGGAGCAGGAAGGCTGAC
>JAHRHZ010000091.1:9420747-9450431 GCA_024137785.1 Ginglymostoma cirratum | reverse complement strand
TGTTTGTGTGTGCGTGCGTGTGTGTGTGTGTGCATACGTGTGTATGTGTATACGTGTGTATGTGTATATGTGTGTGTGTGTGTGTGTGAGTGTGTACATGTATGTGTGTGTGTGAGACAGTGTGTGTGTATGTGTGAGAGTGTGTGTGTGTATGTGTATGTGTGTGTGAGTGTGTGCGTGCGAGTGTATGTGTATGTGAGTGTGTGTGTGCAAGTGTGTGTATGTGTACGTGAGAGTGTGTGAGTGTATGTGTATGTGAGAGTGTGTGAGTGTGTGTGTGTGTGTGTATGTGTATGTGTGTGTATGTGTATTTGTACATGAGAGTGTGTGTGTGTGTGTGTGTGGGTGTGAGAGTGTGTGTGTATGCGTGTGTGAGAGTGTATGTGTATGTGTATGTATATGTGAATGTGTGTGAGAGTGTGTGTGTGCGAGTGTGTGTGTATGCAAGCACGTGTGTCTGTGTGTGTGCATGTGCATGCACGCACGTTTATGTATGTGTGTGTATGCACCCACGTGTGTGTGTGTATGCACGCACGTGTGTGTGTATGTGTGTATGCAAGCACATTTGTCTGTGTGTGTGCATGTGTGTGCACGCGCACGTGTGCGTGTGTCTGTGTGTGTGCGTGAGATTGCAATGTTAAAAGACAAGGAGATGAAAGATTCAGGGCAGTTGGATTAGTGTTTGCTGACTCACTGCCTGTGAATCAGAAATCACGTTTGAGGCGTAAAGCAGGCAAAAGCTGAAAGAGATTGAGAGGAGATCATCGGGGAGTGAAGTCTCACTCTCCTTTTTTTCAGAAATGAGGAAGTTGATATATCTGAGGAGATGGTGCACTCAACTGTTCAATTCCTCCCTTTCTCATAATATCTATCTTATTTAAGTTGAGTTCTGCCTGAGATATGCTAAATGTCAACCGGAAGCACTCCTATATAAGAGCCAATAGTTTGTGCGACCCAGTTCCAGCTGCTAATTCATCGTCTTGCCCTAAACGTGTAAGGAACCTGCTCTCTATGAGCTAGAACCTGGTTACATAATACACTCATACTTAACAACACATGGGAGCAATGGCTCAGGAACAACTTATGCTTCCCATTTAATATCAGCTATTTCAGGAAATTCACACACCAGCATATGGCCACAAAGATATGCCCACCCACAGGTAGTCTTGACGTAAGACAGTCTTGATCTGCCACTTAATAGACTAATTAAAAAAGGATGCAGCCTGTTTCTAACCTTTCATTAGCTGCTAATGAAATACAGACAAAGGCATCTTTGTGCTGTGAAATGCTTTACGTGAGAAAGAGGATTATTGTCGGTGGGTTTTCCCATTCTTCATTGAGCGAGGAATTCACGGGACTTATCCGCGCTGGATTCGGATGGAGTTATCGGTGAAACGAGACACTCGGAAGTGACCGAGAAGGTCCAGGCTGAATCGGAACAATGTCGTCAAGTGGTTTGCAGCTTTCAAACTCGAAGTCACTCTTTGTTCACACAAATTCCATGCAACATGAGGTCAGTGCTGAGAGAGAAGCCAGTTTCAGACTGTAATCTCAGTGACAGAAGATCAGGCCTGTTTACCATGGGCACTGTTTTCTTGACAGCTTGAAAAAGTGGGCTGATGTTGTAAAGCCACTTATATCTCATTCCTGATGTTATTCCATTTGAAAATTGTGCCAAACCCAATTAATCTGAACACTTATCTTTTCGCCGCTGCACTTTTCTAACAGGTGCCTGCCTGTGTCATTTTACACTGTTCCGCAGCCCGTTTCTGTATCGCTGTGCTTGGAGTAGTGAGCACCTAATCTTATTCATTATTTGACTGGGGGGGAAGCTGCACCTATCAGGGCTGAGAGGTAAGTATCCAGCCTCATTCCTTCTCCAATCCACTCTTTTCCGAAAAGTTTAACCCTCGCACAGAACCGGAAATGGCACAGCCCAACTTAACAGACCTGGATCATGTCAATACCAGGCGGAGTAGAACAACATCGCTTCGTTGGAGTCCACACTGATGGTGTTACCTAGCATGGTGACGAAACGTCTGTACGATAACCAGGCAGCTCGGCGAGCAACTCGACAGCCTCAGTTTAAACCCTCAGTCAGCATCGCTAAAACAAATGATTATGGGAGCATGCTGTGTGCAAATCAGATGATGCTTTCATCCATGCTGAAATGGGGACTACACTTCCAACACGTTTCATTGCCCCAAATGTGCTTCAGAACGTGCCGAGGGTGAAAGAAGATCTATAAATACACTAATACTAAAATATAGCTTCTTTTGCTAAACTTGGCCCGATTAAGCCTGCAACATGAATGGCAGTTAGCACACCTGCGTCAGTTCTGGCTAAGAGCAAAAGCGTTCCGCGAGCGAGTTTGCACAGGAGTGCTACCTGCAGCACCATGTCAGTGGTTCCAGTGTTGCATTGAAGATGTTTTCTGCTGAGAAAATTCCAGTCGCACAAAGGTTGTTTCCATTGGACAAAGTAGGATAGAACATGTGTGGAACGAAGCCTGAGCAAATTTCTTTAGCCTTTTGCCTTTTGTTTCTCCTAATAATAGATATATGATTAGGTATTTTTTAAACAAGAAATCGCTAAAGAAATGTCTTTTGGTCAGGCTGTTAGATGAGGCAGCGGGATCTGAATCTAAAGGACAGTAAGATATCTCTGCATTTTCACCTCTAGGACCTCCTCAAGCCTGTTGCAATCAATCAACTACCTTTGAAATGCAGTCACTGGTGTAATATGGGAAATGCAGAAGCTAGTTTGTACACAAGAAGCTCCTACAAAGAGCAGTGTGATGCTAAGCAGCTAATCTGTTTTCCTCCCATTAGATATTGGGAAAACTGTAACCATTGCCTGGAGCTCCTGCATCAGTCTCCACTTTCTCACCACCAACACATCCGAGATCAATTCTGAATCTGCGTTGAACTTTCAACCACGTGTCTTGGCCATTACTAAACCTGCTTTTTCTCCGCCTCAATACCATTGCCAGTCCCTGTCCTTAGCTGAGCAATTCTGTGTCCGAAACCCTCATCCATGCCTTTATTCCTTGCATAATTAACTACTCAAATGCACTCCTGTCTGATCTCCCACTTTCTACCTTATGTAATCATAACATCATCTGAGTCTCTGCTGCCCGGTACCTAATTCTTAACAAATGGTATTCATGTGCCATGGTTACGAACTATACTGGCTCCCAGCTACGTAATGCCTTGTCTTTAAACTTCGCATCCTTATATGCAAGTCCCCCAAAGTCTGATCCCCCTCCCTTTCTGTCCAGCCCTGCAAACCCCTCAGAGATATCTGCATTCCTCCAATTCTACCTTCTTGAACAGCCGCAAAGCTAATGGCTTTAATATCGATGGCCATCCCTTCTAAGCCCTAAACCCTTGCCAAAACTCGCTGCCTGTCTGTCTCCTTTATGACATTCTTTACAGCACACCTCTTCAACAAACATGTCAGTCATCTGGGGTAATGTCTTGGTATCGTATTGTCTTTTATAATGTCTCTGTGAAGGATCTTGGGATGTTTTTATCATGTTAGAGGCGCTAGGTAAATGCTAGCATTTGTTGTTAGTTAATGGATTAAAAAAAACCAGGACCACTCTCCTGTTGTTCACTAAGTAATATCATGGTGGCCCACAGTGACTCAGTGGTTAGCACCGCTGCCTCACAGTGCCAGGGACCTGGGTTCGATCCCAGCCTTGGGTGACCGGCTGTGTGGAGTTTCTGCATGGGTCTGTGCCTTCATTGGTTTCCTCCCAGTGCTCCGGTTTCCTCCCGCATCCAAAAGAGATGTGCAGGTTAGGGTGGATTGGCCATGGGAAATTGCCTGTAGTGTCCAGGGATGTGCAGGTTAGGGTGGATTGGCTGTGCTAAACTGCCCTGTAGTGTCCAGGGATGCACGGGGTAAGTGGATTAGCCATGGGGAATGCAGGGTTACAGGAATATGGTAGGGGTTTGGGTCTGGGTGGGATGCTGTTCAGAGGGGCGGTGTGGACTGGGCTGAATGGCTGCTTTCATGCTGTAGGAATTCTGTGATTCTATGGGATTTTTCACATTCGCCTGAGGTGGCCCTTGTTAAACCAGTTCTCTGAAAGGTGGCACTTCAGACAGTATGGCACTCCTTCAGGACTACACTGGAGCACTAGCCTAGGTAATGTGCTCAAGCCTTGGAGACTTGCTGGCACAAACTTTTTAACTTAAGAGTCCCCAACTCACAGTTCTCTAATTTTTTGCTCGATACAATTTCTTCATGTTCTTGAAACGAGTTGGCAAAGACACATTTCTTACCTGTTGCTAGTTGGCATGGGAGGGCTTCACTTTGAGCCTCCTGCAGTCTTGTTTGATAATGGCTTTCCTTTGGCCATCACTGTGAGCCTTTGCAAATGAAGGAGGAAGGATATAGATTGAGAACCTTGATGTGATGGCGTTCCCAGTGAGTTGCTGTTTTTCTTCTCAACAACAGAAGTCCAAGGGTTACGCAGAATTGCACATTGTTTGCCCACACAGAAACTGGCCATTTGGTTCGCACAATTCATCCTGTATTTCAACTTTGCACAAGCCTCCTGCCACCATACTTCACCGCAACTATCATTTATATCTTTCTATTTGTTTCTCTTTCTTTGACATTTCTAACATCTGCTCACATGTCCTTTGTCACAATCTGACCCTGAATAAAATTGCGCTGCCCTGCTGTGGTGACCCTCCCTTACCCTCCCATCGGTGGGCATCATTTCCCCAAAGCGTGGAGCATTATGGAAGGTGATCATTGAAATTGCTGCAGCCTGACTCTCCCACAAAAGCGAAGCATGGCCCAGGGCAATATCTGACAGAAGAGAAGGATATAAGCAGAGAAACAGGCAGCAAATAGCACAATCAATGGTCTTCACGCGAGAGAAACCCGATTCCTTCAATATACTTTGATAGCTTTAAGTCATGAAACAAGCCCAGAGGAAACTCCACCTCCAATGCAGCTGAACTTCCCAAAAATACATATTCAGGTTATGGACATTGTTGACGAGGCTGGCTTTCATTCCCATGATTACCCTGAGATGGTGAAGCCAAGCCGTATTCTTGAACTGGTGCTTGTAGCTTTGATACAACCACGTGATTTATTACCAACTTCCGATGCCCATAACAGGTCAGCCATCTTGATGTAAGACTGAAGCTGCATGTATGCCTGACTGTGTAAGAGTGGCAGATTTCCTTCCCTGAAGATAGTTGCATTTTACAAATCCCACAGTTTCACGGTCATGTTTGTAATGGAATAAACAGGATAATCCTGATTGAAAATCAGGGCTGCCTAAGTGATGTTTTGTCTGAGGTAATGTAAGTTAACTTGTAATCATTAAGCCTGGGGTCTGTACTCTGAAGTTGCTGCGGAGAAACCTATTGAAAATCCCTTGACACCTATTTGCAGCCCATCTAAGGAATTTTATCAGGTTGTCTCCTTTGAAGGTGTGCTGCATGTTCTGCGAAGTTGTGGTTTTTTATGTGTCTGAGAAGATTAATTACTATCAGGTCGGGAGGTTATTAGCGCATTGCAGTTTTTTAAAGTTGCAGTAATGAAGAGCTCTTAACATGCAGAAGACTCCAATGATCACATCAGACAGGGTGCTGTTTCTGTGGAGTTGATAAGTAAGCGGCAAGTGACCAGAGACAACAGCTGAGACAGTAAAGGAACTCCGGAAGCAGAAACAAAAAGCCCATTCTCATTCAGAATTAACGGCCAGAACACATTCAGCTAACAAGAGATTAGTGCGTTGTGCACTCTGGAGAAAAGTGCATCTGAGAGCGAAAAAGAACAAAGCAGGACTGTTGAAAGAAAGAGAGAAAAAGAGAGAAAATGTTTTTTTTCCCCATGACACTGAGCTTTTTTTTGTCAAAAAAGAGTTTTTTGAAGTCTCTTTTGGCTTACCTGACTGAAGAATTTGGTGACGAGCAGATGTGTTCACATTACATGTTAATTACTGGCAGTTGTGTGTTATTCACAGAATGAGGTTTCAAAGGTATGCAAGCTGGTCTTCTTAATGAAACATACCTGTAATTGGCGCAATTACCAGAACTGTAGATGATTTGTTCTCACAATCATTTATCTTGCTAAACGTATACATCAGGCAGCCAATTTACAACCTATTTAATAACAAAAAAACCCTACTTCAACTTTACAAAGAAATTTCGGTTTATTTCCTTTCGAGGAGTGTTTTAATGTTTGGCAGATGTGCACGATTTGTCAGTTTATCTGAATATTGAAAAACATATGTCTTGGCTATGACTGAGATCTCATAGTCCCTGATAAGAACACCTCACACTCACACTTTCACGTACACTATACACACGCACACACATAGAGACACACACACACACACACACACACACAGAGACATACATTCAGACAGACACACACACACATATACACACACAAAACAGATCATCATCATCATCGATGGTCCCTCATAGACGAGGATGAGTCTGTAGGTGGCTGTACAGACCAATGGGGCTACTGCAGGCTCTGTTACACATGGGGCAGAGGTGGTCAAGGGAAGGGGGTGGGTGTGACATTGGTGTAGCAGCATGCTCCTTTCACTGCTTTCGCCTGGCATCCAGCGCCTTCCCGGATGCTCTGCCTCCACTTTGGATGGTCTTGGGCCAGTGATTCCCAGGTGTCTGTGGGAATGTCACACTCGAGGCCTTGAGGGTATAATTGAGATGTTTCCGCTGTCCACCTGGGGCCGCCTGGCATTTCAGAGCTGGGAGTAGAGCACCTGCCTGGGGAGTCTCATGTCTGTCGGGTAGAAAACATGTTCAGCCCATCGCAGCTGATCCTCTCCTATACAGCTATGAGATGTGGACTGTCAACAGCAGACACCTTGAGCAGAGCTGGAGCAGGAGCGTCAATGCTGTCTGCAGAAGATCCCTGTGAATCCGCTTGGAAGAAAGACACAGCAACTCCAACATCCTTGACCAACATCACACGCACACTGTCTCTCTCGCACACACATGTGCGTGCACATACACACACATATGTACACACACACACATATATATACATACGTACACACATATGCACACATATATATACATACACACACACGCACACAGATACACATACATATACACACACATACACACACATAGACATATACACACACACATACACACACACAGATATATATATATACACAGACACACACACATATATATACACACACAGATATATTCACACAGATACACACACAGACACACACACACACATACATAGACACACATACACAGATATACACACACACATATGCATACACAGATATACACACACACAGACACACACACAAAGATATACACACAGACACAGACACAGACACACACACACGCACGCACGCACACACACGCACAAAGATATACATACACAGACTTTTTTGTGTCCGGCTGGAGTTTACAGCTGTTGTTTCCGGGATTAGAAGGGTTTAATGTGAGTGCAGATGGATCCAGTACTATTGTCCAGAGCGTTTCAGGACAGAGAGTGAATTTAAAGGATAAACAGTGCGAGCTGATTGAAAAATCCTCTTGTTTAGCAAACTCTGTGGATTGACGTTGCCTGCTGTTGGATAAGTGAAAACGGGGTTGTAGCTTTACTTGACATGTAATAGTTATTGTGGGAGCACAACAGCCTGGGACAAGGCTTGCAGCTGTTCCGGTGTTTATGACCAAGCCATTAAAGGCTTAAACCAAGACATTAACATTATTTTCTCTGCAACTACAACTGGTTTTGCCTCAAAATGAACAAGCCCCAAGCCCACAGCAGCAGCACCCGCCACCCCCACCCTAAATCATCCAACAGCCTATTTCTAAGGTGGAACTTAGGTCGACAGAAACTGAAAGAACTGCGGATGCTGTAAATCAGAACAAAAAAGGATTGCTGGAAAAACTCAGCAGCTCTGGCAGCATCTGTGGAGAGAAATCAGAGATAACGTTTCGTGTCTAGTGACAGTTCTGAGGAAGGGTCACTTGATCCAAAACATTAACTCAGATTTCTGTCCACAGATTTTGCCAGACTTGCTGAGCTTTCCCAGCAGTCTTTTTTTTAACGTGGATTGACAACCTGTTCCACAGAATACTTCACTCCAGTAACATGGTCAAGTTAAAAAAAAAACACAGGTAATACCTTTACCAGTCAGTCAGTGCATTCCTGGATTACACTGTCGCACATGACTTTACTGTCTGAAAGGACTTATTATTTAACTGCAATTGTTTTCGACACAAAAAGCGAGGGGAAGTGGCTAATTACTTAATTATAAATTACATATCGAAATTGATATGCACTCAGGTGCTACAAAATTAGCATTGCACTGACAACAATGATGATGGAGAATTTCAGTTCAGGCATCAGGACACAATGTTAACCTTAGGCTCCAATACACAACATTCAAGTGGACTTTCAGATTTGCACTGGGCTAAAGGTTAAAACTATCAGTTTGCTCTAATGTGGATGAGGTGAGACATGCTCACTCAGTAAATGTTCTCAAATGTTTCCAGCATGGTTTATTAACATGTACTGCAGATACTGATCCATTAGGTTATTCATGTACAGGCTAGTCAGACGTGGTAAACTGTCAGCTCTTTTCCCTGGTTCTGCTTCAAAGCCCATACTGTGCTTGCTTTTTAACACCAGGGATGCAAGGCCAATAAAACAAATTTTGGATTATATTCTGCCCATGCCCTTCAGCTTTCACCGCATGCTCATCCCAAAGTTAATAGTGGAAGAAACGTGAAGATAGAATTGCATTACACCAGTATCCAAAATGAGGGACAATGTTGTCATCCTTTTGAGAATTTTGTGCATTTAGCACTTCGAAATAAAACCGAATTCTCTCTAACTTTGTTACTATACCCTTGTTAACTCCAAACTCGACTGTCCGCTTGTGGGCTGGCCTTCCATCTGGCATCTTTCATTGGCTTCAGTCATTCAAAACTCTGCTGTCTCTGCTGTACATTACACTTTCATTCCATCACCTTTCTGCTTACTAACCTGTTTTTAAAACTCATTCAAGAGATGTGGGCGTTGCTGACTGAGCCAACATTTATTACCCATCCAGAATGGCCTTTGAGAAGCCTGTGGTGAGCTGCATTCTTGAAACGCTGCAGTCCACCTTCTGGAGAGGCACCTACAGTGTCTTTAAGGAGGCACTTCCAGGACTTTGACCCAGCGACACTGAAGGAACAGGGATATAGTTCCAAGTGTCTTGGAGGGGGAGCTAGCAGGCGATGGTTCTCCCATGTACCTGCAACCCTTGCCCTTCAAGCTGGGGGAGCTCGAGGATTTGGAAGGTGTTGCTGAAGGAGATGTGCTGAGTTGCTGCAGTGTCCCGGCACATGTACAAACTGCTGACACTGTGTATTGATGTTGGAGGGAACCAATGTTTATTCTGTTGGAGGAGCCGTTGATCCAGCAGGCTGCTTTGTCCTCGATGTTTGTCCAGCTCCTGGAGGGTTGTTGGAGCTACACTCAACCAAGTAATTGGCCAGTGGTCCATCACATTCCTGACTGGTGCCTAGTAGATGGTGGGCAGGGGTCTCATGGGCTTAAACAGAGCTTCAGTTATTTAATGCTGCTCTTCCTTGTCTTCAAAACGTGCCACATCCTTGCCCCTGTCTAACCTTCTTTGGCATCGCAAACCTCTGATTTAGCTGTGCTCTTCCAATTCTAGCCTTTCGTGAATCGTCAATTTTACTTGTTCTACCATTCAATGTCTGTACATCAGCTGCTTTTCGCCTAAGCTCTGGAACTCTCTGCCTAAACCTCTCTACGTTGAGACCTCTCTCGCCTTTAGATCACTGTTTAAGACCTATCTCTTCTGTCACCAGTGCATCAGATAATGTCCTGACATCTCCTCAAATCACTCGGTGTCAAACCTAGTATAATAATATTCCTTTTGAAGTTCTTTGGGTTATTTTATTGCTTCTTAGCTCCGACATAATTGTAAGTTGTTTTGTTATATAAGCTTAGCACAACGTTGCAAGTTAAGAATTAAAAGGTAGTCAAGATAATGAGCTTGTGTTACCGCTGTTTCCTCAAAGACTTCAAATAATAAGCAGGTTGTTGGTTGTCTGCACATTAGTCAAAAGCCTTTCACTCAGTGTGTTGAAAGGTTTTTATTTCTAATTATGATCAGTTGAGATATAAAGCAGAATGTTGGATGCCGAAACGGCAGTCACGCTTTTGCAACAGCACTTGTAAGGCCTGTAAGAAAAGGCAAACTTAAAAAGAAATCCAGAATGTTTGTGAATAATAGAAATTTTGGATGTAGATGGGGCCTCTCACAGTCACAGGACATTACAGTGTTTGGCACAGCCAGTGGAGTGCTTTAGAAGGATGGTTACAGTTGTTGTGTATGAAAAGAGCAGCCAACTAGTGCAAAGCAAGCCTCCATTTATCATCTTATTGTGTGATCGTACCCAGATAATCACTTTTTGTGATACTGATTGAGGGCAAGATATGTGCGGGGCCTTTGGCAATATTCCCTTTCTCTTCAACCCTGTGATGTGCGATCCTTTGCATCCCTCTCATTTTAACATCTCATCTGAAGGTGTGTGTGCCTCCAACAAAGCAACATTCCCTCAGTACCGTACTGCAAACTCGAACCCGCAACCTTGTGACTTTAGTAATGAGCTGCAACTCTGTTCAAATCAGGTAAATTGCTCAGAAAAGGTAGCACGGGCGTTTTCTTAATATGTGTTGTTGCCTTCCTGCTCACTGGAAAGTAAAGAAAAAGGAATGCTCTAGCAGTTTCGCAAACACTAGACATCTAAAAGGGCTTTAAAGCCAGTGACACACTCTGGAAGTGCTGTGTTACAGAGACCGCCATCACACAAGTAGCATGGGGGGGGGGGGGTCGCACACAGCAAGTAGGATACCCACAGCACTTTGCGAAGTGGTACCAGGAAAGTCTCCACCAATGTTTGTATTTTTAGAGAATTTTGTTATGGCATATGGGACTCAGTGGCAGGGCCAGTATTTGTTGCCCATCGCTAATAGTTTCGCGAGGCCCTTGCAGAAGGCACTCTAGAGTCAACGTTACTGCTGGTATGGAGTCTCAAGTAGGCCAGGTGGAATAAGGATGGCAGATTTCTCTTCTGAGGAGAACCAGATGGATTTTTACAATAATCGACATTCACCATTACTGAGATTAATTTTAAATTCCAGATTTATTCATTGAATTTAATCTGGCATGCTGAGATTCGAACCCATGTCCCCAAAGATTAGCCTGCGCCATTGGATCACTTTGTTCAGTGACCAGCCACCGCGAGTCCAAATGCTGTGGTGAGTAGTGGTGAACGAGAATGCCTTATCAGAATGTAAACTAATATACAGGGACTTAGTTACTTCAATAAAATCACTCAGTAATTCAAGCAAAAGGGATTTTTTTCTCCTGGATTTATCGTTTTTATCCGTAAAAAAAATGGTTGGCTTCATTCAATATTTAATTGGCCATACCTCACCTGGTCCTCTGCATTCTTGCAAGCCACACCCTACTGAATCCATCAGTTGCAAAATCTTCAATACTTTCATGTTAATGATCTAATTCCTCAAAGAAAGACGGGAAGGAGCTCGTTCTCTACTATCTCACTGGTGTGGTGTATGGAAGAGCTGCCTTTTATAATGGAAATGTATTTTGATCAAAAGGGTTTAACCAGCATTAAAAACTCAAATTTCTATCCTATCTGTTCGAAAGCTGTTGGCCAAGCTGCCACGATTTTAAACAAAGTTCGCCATTCCTTAACTTATGCATTTTATT
Organism: Ginglymostoma cirratum; assembly: GCA_024137785.1. Classification (NCBI taxonomy): domain Eukaryota; kingdom Metazoa; phylum Chordata; class Chondrichthyes; order Orectolobiformes; family Ginglymostomatidae; genus Ginglymostoma; species Ginglymostoma cirratum. Next base: position 9,438,637 of record JAHRHZ010000091.1, on the reverse strand, counting down.
TGCTCAAATCAAATGACCTTGGGTGGTGTAATCTGACAAGTCGTCGAGTCAAAAAATGAATTTTCCTGGTGGGTCTGTTAGCAAAGGCTTCTCTGAGATACGCTACTCCCTGTTGAGCGTTCAGTCAGGTTCATGTGCTGTCTTGTGTTACATTGTAATCTCTGTATTGACAGGTTATGTTTTCTCTTCATTAGCCCTTAAGGCAGACTAGCACTTGCAAAGGGATGGGAATGTTGAATTCATCTGAGAACTTTCTAGTCATTTTCAATAACATCACTTTTTTTTCTGTAATTTTTTTTTCTTCTTGGCAGCGCAGTCCCTGGTAGGAACCATCTGTCACTCTGTTTTCAATGCGTTGTTCAGAATCTTCATGCTTGGCAAAGTCACTTTTATCTCCAGAACCTTTAGAAGTTCTGGGGCTTCCTGCCGATCTCGTCTGTGTAAAATATTCTGCACAGCTGTTTGTTTTATTTTGTTTGAGACTATCCGTAATCCAAATATAGTAAGTGTGCCTCTGCTTAAAAGACAACACAGTTGAGCTTTGTGAGAAGGTAATAGAGACTGAAGAATATTTTTCTTCGCGAGATCCAGCATCTGATCCTTATCTGATCTGTATGCAGTGGAGGAAACATAATGCGAACCGCACCCTTCCAATTGCACTTGGCAAAAACAAACCTAGGCCATTCAGCCCAGCTGGTCTGTACTGATATTTATTATCCACACATTATATCCTTCTACCTTACTTCATCTCACTGTCTCGGCACACCCTTCTGTTCCTTTCCACTGCCTCTCCGTCAGCCAGGATCATGTTGATTGATGGCCCAGTTCGAAGGGCCAAATGGCTTACTCCTGCTCCCATGGTTCTATTTCCTTTTCCCCTTGAATATATCCAGGTGACTCACCTCAACTAGTTTCTATGACGTTAAGTTCAACATGCAAACCAGCCTCTGGGCAAAGATGTTTTTACTGAACTCCTCCTTATTTATCAGGGACCATTTCATTTTTATGGTTTCTCTGAATAATAGAATTCCTATCTTGTGAAAAAAGGCCATTTGGCCCATCCCAACCCTCCAAAGAGCATCCCACCAAGACTCATTTCCTCTTACTCTATCCCTGTAGCCCTGCGTTTCCCATGGCTTGCCCACCTAACCTGCACGTCCTGGACACTATGGGCAATTTAGCATGGCCAGTCCACCTAACCTGCACATTTTTGGACTGTCGGAGGAAACTGAAGCACCTTGAGGAATACCACGCAGACATGCGTAACGTGCAAACCCCACACAGACAATTGCCTCAGGGTGGAACTGAACCTGAGTCCCTGGCATTGTGCGGCAACAGTGCTAACCGCTGTGCCTCTGTGCCACCCTGCAATGATTCCTTGACCTGAAAGACTTCCCTAGCGTAAGCAAAGTCTATGTTGAAACCTTTCATCATCTTAAAAAAGACAAATTTGCCACAGTCCTGCTCTCACTCCTGAGAGAGAAACAGACAACTGGAGGTGGCTTAACCTGAGAGATACCACACCTTGGCTGAGGAGAGATTCCGAGAAGGAGAGACTTTCAGCCACTGCAGGAACTGAATGCTTGCTGTTTGTGTTAGCACTGTATTGCAAACCCGCCATCCAACCAACTGAGCTGACCAACCCCTTTAAAAACATTAGCAAATCGTGATGGTGCCGGGCATGAGAAATCGTTCTGCTTTTGCAGTGAATGAGCTGGCATAGGTCAGATAGTATTGAACGAGGCGAACATAGCTCCACCCACATGAGCTCAGTAATCGAGCTTAACCCAACCTTCAGATAATTGCCTTCCACTCTCCCACACTAACATGTTATTTACATTCTAAGCGTTCCCATCACTATAAATAATAATTTTTTCAGTGAGAGGGGAGGTAGATGAGGACACGTTTATATAACAGGGATATTGTCTGTGGATGGGAGGCTTGATTTCAGTGGTAGTACTGAAGGCATATTTTCATGCATTCAAAATATGCATTTAACTACAATTTTATATTATTAGCGAGGAGTGGCAGTGACTGTAGGAAAAAACACTGGCTTTGGTCATGAGCAGGCAACACGAGCAAACAATCATTTGAATCATTGAGCTAAGATTTTCTGACAATGCTGAGGGAGGCAGGAGATTTAAGGACGTCTATGATCCTTCCAGGACATATCTGCCAGACCATAATCAAAGTCCCTGAGCCTTGGTGGGGAGGTAGTTTTATGCCAAACGGCAGCGATAACTTCAACACAAGATTTTCAAGAGAATGCATGAATGAAGGAAGATTCCCCAGTCCACAGCAGATGACAGTTACCAGCGAACAGGAAAGTGTGTCATACGATGGAGGCGCAATTAAAATAAGCAGGCAATTAGCAGTACTTTTGAGTTACAGGACCAAGATTTCACCTCTGGGCACTGGGTTCAAAGTGACTCATGTTTGTGGGAGGAGCGTCCCTGTTTGGCTTTTTTCAGCGGCCTGATGTGAGCTGGGTTTGTACAGTCACAGCCCTGTACCTAATTGGTATGGCCCTACACTGTGTTATTTGTCACCAATTTGGCAGCCACACTCTGAAAAGCATTTTAAATTGCCAATGAGCTAAGTGGAAACTTTTACGCCCGGTGCAGTGAGATTAAAGTAAATTGCCAGGTTAGTTCAGCAGAAATAAAGAAGAAGAGCAGAAAATGCTGAAAACATTCAGCAGGTCAGGTGACATATGTGGCAGGAGACACCCAGAGTTCAGGTTTTGGGCTCAAGATAGAACAGGACTGAGTGTCACCAACCTGAGACATTAACTCTGATTCTCTCGGCACAGATGCTGTTAGATTTCCTGCATTGTCTCAGCATTTTCTGCATCCATTTCAGACATGCACCATCTACAGTGTTTTAATTTAACTTAGAAATCACTTTGTTCTGTCTGTGAGTGTACTGTTTCAAAACTTCATGAATTTCATGTCGCATGGACAAAATGGAAAGTCTTTTATTTCTTACACCTAAAATACCTAAGCTAGATTAAAGTAAGATTAGCAAAACCTCCTTTTGTTAAAAATAAAGACTACTTAAATTCTACACTGCCCTGAACAAAGCACATACACGTGCTTAGGAATAAACACAAGTCTTAGACTTTTTTTTCAATCCATTTGGCTTGTTTCTTATTGGATCCTTTATTCCCCAGGGTAGGGGAGTCCAGAACCAGGGGGCATAGGTTTAAGGTGAGAGGGGAAATATTTAAAAGGGGCAACTTTTTCACGCAGTAGGTAGTGCGTGTATGGAATAAGCTGCCAGAGAAAGTGGTGGAGACTGGTACAATTTCAACATTTAAAAAGCATCTGGATGGGTATATGAATAGGAAGGGTTTAGAGGGATATGGATGAAATGGCAAATGGGACTTGGTCAGTTTAGGATATCTGGTCAGCGTGGATGAGTTGGACTGAAGGATCTGTTTCCATGCGTATGATTCTGTGACTCTACAATCACACTTTTCACTATTGTTCTGTGACTGTTGAACTCCAAAATACCATTTACCAAATAACCTTACATATCATGTTAGCTGTGCATCTCACTACCCATTCCCCACGTTAGCGGTGTGTTTCAATATTTATTCCCCATGTTAGTTGTCTGTCTCAATATCCATTCCCCGGGTTGGCTATACATCACGTTATTCATTCCCCCATGAGAGATATTCTGGAGCTGGGATTGTTTTAGCTCTACAGTAACATTTGTCTGAGTCAGAAGATTGTGGATACTTTTCTAACTTACTCTATCAAGCATACTGCCTTTTGAATGAAATTCAAACTGAAATCCCATCCACTTTGGTTGCTATCATGGTGGGACTTGGAAGAGTTTGGGGTCTTGGTAGTGTGTGCGAGAGGCTGCTTCAGTCTAAACATTGGCAGGATTACCTTTTATTCAATATTCTATGCATTACGTACACTGTTAGACTTAGCACAAGACCTTTGCAGCAGCATGTTTCCCCAGAGTCTCTCTGTCATGTGATCTCTTATGTCGCTGCTGATGTAGTGGAATATTGACATATTTGAGTATTAACCCTTTGCTCTACACTGCCCTGTCAGGTAGAGGTAAAAGATGGTATTCATCGAAGAGGTGGAGTAGAATTCTCCCTGACATTCTGGCCTCATCCAACATTGATAATACAGATGATCGGATAATTATTTCATGGCAGTTTGCCACGTGCATATTTGCTTGCAGAGCTTTTTTTGCAATGACTATATTTTGAAAAGCAATTAATTAGCTGCAAAGTGCTTTTAATGTGCTGAGGTTGTGAAAGGAGCTACTTAAATCTCTTCCCCAACTGTATTTATTTCCTGCCTGCCTCACAACAAGAAGAGCCGACACCACTGCAAGAGCCTGGAGTCACGTGAGGACCAGGCCAGGTCGGGATGACAGGCTTGTGTCCCTGAAGGATGTGTGTGATCCTGTTGGATTTCTAGTATTCAGCCCAACAACTTGTTCTTAGAGGCGTCAAATTGGATTTACACTCAAGATTGCTTAGATCTCTTCTGGTCCATGAACCACGAAGCTAACACTTCAGCCACTGGGGAATAATTCACCACTTGTATGGAACATGTGGTGATGAGTTATGTGTTGTGAATAGTCCCTGCGTTTAACTGCAATGCTGCTTCTTTGATTCAAAAAAAAGTCTTCTTCTCTTCTGATTGTTTCCATTTTTTTTGTTGATGTTCTTGTTTCATGTTCAGCAGGTTCAAGGTCAGTTGCCTCCGTTGATGATTCCCGTGTTCCCTCCAGACCAGCGAACGTTGGCAGCTGCAGCGGCCCAGCAAGGATTCCTTCTGCCTCCTGGATTCTCCTACAAACCTGGAGGATGCAGTAAGTGTTTGGAACACTCGGTAGCAGGCAGTGCAGCAGGGGCAAGTTCCTGGAGACACTCGGGGCAAATGCCACATTGTGGCATGCGGTTAGTCTGTCAGCAAGACATGCTGGATGATCTTCAGAGAAATAAGTCAGGGACGATGAAGTAATCTAACATAACAGCAATGTTCTACTGAGGTGTGAAGTGAAGGCAACTTATCCTTTAGGCAAGTGGGCAGGAAAGCCTATTTGTTATTTATTGACCGCACACTTGAAAGAAAGAATGTGTGCTTTGCAAAGAGACCCAAGTTATACATATTCTTCTGAATTTTACTTAACTGATAATGTGACTGACAATTATGTGTTTTTTTCATTGTGGTATAATAAGGGAATAATTAATAATTACTTCAGAACCTGTCTCTTAGCAAATTCTGACCGACTCTGAGACTTAACTTTGATTAATAAATTAAGTTTAGGAGGCATTTGTTTACTTGTAGTATCAATTCTGTTGACTTTAAATTTAAGCCCTGTAGTTAGGAACTCACCAGCCAGTGGAAATGGCTGTAAGTTTTCCTGATTTACCTTATGCAAAGTTCTTATGATTTTGAACACTTTTTTAAAAATCATATCCTTGCCACCATATTGGCAATTACCCCTACTTTACAGTAGAGAGATCAGATGTCATCCTTTCATTCAACAGTTGTAGGAAGCAATAGCAGGGCTCCATCCAATTTTGTATGCTCCAGCCAGATCTGGTGGTGAATGGTTAAGCAACTTGTCTGCTACATCACTTCAACTCAGAGTCCCCTAGATTAAAGGGAGTGGGGACGAAGGATGGCCAGAGTGTGTGTGTGAGAGAGAGAGAGAGAGAGACATGGTTCTATTGGGAAATTGTACTTTAGAGTTGGAGGTGAGGCTGTGATTGATCAGATTGGTCACTGCAGAAACGTTGTGGGCCATAGGCCAGAGGGTTGAGATTTTGTGAGTGCCATCGTAAATCAATTGAACACGTGTTTATTTTCTGGAACAGTTACAGAAGGAAGTAGAGTTTAGACGCAGAAGTGGGATGTTTTTGGGGAATAATGCAAGGAAGTGGTGGCCTCATTTCAGATATAGGCTATTGAAATTATGAGACCGTATGAGACAGTAAGGTCTAGGGAGTGAACATAGCTTGGAGAATTTATATGGCGAGATAGAGTTGGAAGCCATTGAACTCAAAGGAGAGAGCAAATGGTGAATTGAGATGGAGATTGAAACTAGTTAGGTTGGAAACAGCATTCAGTGTAGATGCTGAGGAAGGAAAGCAATAAAGTAACTCAGTGGGAAAATGAGCTAGGCAGTTGGACAGTGATAACGGTTAAAGACAAATGAGAAATGAGAAATGTGGAACAAAGGAAGATGCTCAAAGCCCAGAAACAAATGCCAGAGGAAGAGGTGGGAAGACGAAGTGTGAGCTGGTGAATCAGCAGGAGGTTTCCTTGTCCATATTTGACCTGATACGCCATTTGACCTCATGGGATGTAGAGTTCATGTTGCAGGACTCACACTCCCAAATCCAGGGATAATGACGGAGGAGTCTCAGCTGTTGGATGTTGGCTGAAAGCTGTGAATCAATGAGTCTGACTGTGTCAGCATCTTACTTGATTGGTCAGTAGAACGGCACTCCTAATTTGGGTATAATTCCCCTTTAGTTACAGAAGGGTGCATTGTAGGATTGAGTGGGTTAGGTTTGGTTTTCTTGGTTCTTTTGTTGTGTGGTTTTCTACCTTCATCCAAGAGTCTGGATTCCAAAAAGCTCGAAGAGATGGCAGGTATTTCTGGATATAATGCAGAAGGTGCAGGATCAGTTCATTCCAAAGAGGAAGAAAGATCCTAAGGGGAGGCAGGGGCGGCCGTGGCTGACAAGGGAAGTTAAGGATTGTATAAAGATAAAAGAGAAGTATAACATAGCAAAGATGAGCGGGAAGCCGGAGGACTGGGAAACTTTTAAAGAGCAACAGAAGATAACTAAAAAGGCAATACACGGAGAAAAAATGAGGTACGAAGGCAAACTAGCCAAAAATATAAAGGAGGATAGTAAGAGCTTTTTTAGGTATGTGAAAAGAAATAAAATGGTTAAGACTAAATCTGGGCCCTTGAAGACAGAAACGGGTGAATTTATTATGGGGAACAAGGAAATGGCAGAAGAGTTGAATAGGTACTTTGGATCTGTCTTCACTAAGGAAGACACAAACAATCTCCCAGATGTAATAGTGGCTGAAGGACCTAGGGTAATAGATGAACTGAAGGGAATTTATATTAGGCAGGAAATGGTGTTGAACAGACTGCTAGGTCTGAAGGCTGATAAGTCCCCGGGACCTGATGGTCTGCATCCCAGGATACTTAAGGAGGTGGCTCTAGAAATCGTGGACGCATTGGTAATCATTTTCCAATGTTCTATAGATTCAGGATCAGTTCCTACGGATTGGAGGGTGGCTTATGTTGTCCCACTTTTCAAGAAAGGAGGGAGAGAGAAAACAGTGAACTATAGACCGGTTAGCCTGACGTCAGTGATGGGAAAAATGCTGGAGTCAATTATAAAAGATGAAATTACGACTCATTGGGATAGCAGTAATAGGATAGGTCAGAGTCAGCATGGATTTACGAAGGGGAAATCGTGCTTGACTAATCTTCTGGAATTTTTTGAGGATGTAACTAGGAAGATGGACGAGGGAGAGCCAGTGGATGTAGTGTACCTGGACTTTCAGAAAGCCTTTGATAAAGTCCCACATAGGAGATTAGTGAGCAAAATTAGGGCACATGGTACTGGGGGCAAAATACTGACTTGGATTGAAAATTGGCTGGCTGACAGGAAGCAAAGAGTAGTGATAAACGGGTCCCTTTCGGAATGGCAGGCGGTGACCAGTGGGGTACTGCAAGGTTCGGTGCTGGCACCGCAGCTGTTTACAATATACATTAATGATATAGATGAAGGCATTAAAAGTAATATTAGCAAATTTGCTGATGACACAAAGCTGGGTGGAAGTGTGAAATGTGAGGAGGATGTTATGAGAATACAGGGTGACTTGGACTGGCTAGGTGAGTGGACGGATGCATGGCAGATGCAGTTTAATGTGGACAAGTGTGAGGTTATCCACGTTGGTGGCAAGAACAGGAAGGCAGATTACTATCTAAATGGAGTCAAGTTAGGTGAAGGGGAAGTACAATGAGATCTAGGTGTTCTTGTACATCAGTCAATGAAAGCAAGCATGCAGGTACAGCAGGCAGTGAAGAAAGCTAATGGCATGCTGGCCTTCATAACAAGAGGAATTGAGTATAGGAGCAAAGAGGTCCTTCTGCAGCTGTACAGGGCCCTGGTGAGACCGCACCTGGAGTATTGTGTGTAGTTTTGGTCTCCAAATTTGAGGAAGGACATTCTTGCTATTGAGGGAGTGCAGCGTAGGTTCACGAGGTTAATTCCCGGAATGGCGGGACTATCATATGTTGAAAGATTGGAGCGACTGGGCTTGTATACTCTTGAGTTTCGAAGGATGAGAGGGGATCTGATTGAGACGTATAAGATTATTAAGGGATTGGACACTCTGGAGGCAGGGAGCATGTTTCCGCTGATGTGTGAGTCCAGAACCAGAGGACACAGTTTAAAAATAAGGAGTAGGCCATTTAGAACAGAGTTGAGGAAAAACTTCTTCACCCAGAGAGTGGTGGATATATGGAATGCTCTGCCCCAGAAGGCAGTGGAGGCCAAGTCTCTGGATACTTTCAAGAAAGAGATGAATAGAGCTCTTATAGATAATGGAATCAAGGGTTATGGGGATAAGGCAGGAACAGGATACTGATTGTGGATGATCAGCCATGATCATAATGAATGGTGGTGCTGGCTCGAAGGGCCGAATGGCCTACTCATGCACCTATTGTCTATTGTCTATTGTCTATTGAAGAGACGTTCAGGTCATGTACTGTCTCCAATCTAAGGTTTCTTTATAACACTGCTTATTATATATTAACAGTAAATGCTACAATGGTCACTACTCAGAGATATACTCATCCTACTCTTACATTATTAAAAGACTATTCGATGAACTGTTTTGCCTAGTTGGTCTACTCTATATGCTTCTCTGCATAGGTTTCTCGCTTCTAATCTCTCCCTAACTCCACCCACATTGTACTATGTATATCCAATGAGGACCAGCTCCATGACGTTGTTGCAAGGTGTCCAGGGTCCCAAAGTCCTCACAATAGCCCTCCCCAACATTTTTCCCTTGCCATAAGGGTTGATTATCATTTATAAACATTCTCAAATGAGAAGCCTTGATTACTTCTTTATTCAACATTTACTATATGTTTTATCCTTATTTCTCCCATCCCTCCCGAAGTTTTTGACTTGAGACATCCCTGTCATTAGAGGAACCAGGAAATTCTATAATAAGTTGTGGAAACACTTGAGGAAAAGTTGGTGAGCTTTCTTTCTCTCTGTCGGTTTTTGTTCAATCAGTAGTGCTTGCTGAAGGGTTCTGCATTGATGTAACCACAGGAATATATGGGTTATTCTTTCTTATCCATCAATAGGATCTAGGTCAGGTGATGGTATCACTTCTGTAAGAAAAGAGAGATATTGTTCAAAATCTTAGTAATTGCATTTTCTCCATTTGCCAGCGTGCTGGGGTATCAAATGAGTGTGATAGCTTAATTTTCTTTTGGTGCAAAGTTCATTACTGGTGAATTTTGTGGCATTGGCTGATTGTTGATGGGCACTATTGAAGTCCATTATTTTCCCACTTTGAATGACGATTGTTGACCTCCTTGTGCGACAGTAAATTTGTTGTCTTGTTTTGTTGGCTTAGTTGTTAAAAGCTATTAAAATTTTCTCATTGTAGAACCATGACTGAAAGCTGTTAGTCTCTGCCATTCTAAGCACTGTTTTTAATATAAAGTTTGACTTTCCTTCACCAATATGGCATCTTCATAGAGATGAATGAAGATATTTTCAAGGATAGCTGAAGGATTTCTAAAAGATCTCAGGGTGGAAACCTCTTCAAAATGGTCTCAGTGAATAAGATTCAGTTGTTTCTGACTGTCAAAGATGGCTACTGTGATGCTTGCTCTTCCCATTTGAAGCACTGTTCCACTGAATTCAACATCCAATTTGTGTTCTTTTTCTTTATCTCTAATTTTTTAAAATGAAAGAACATTCATAGTTACCGAATAAAACCAGCATTTCACACCCAATCCGTCATCGTAGTAAAAATATGTCAAGCTTCACCACCAGAGTACCAAAACCTCAGATTCCAAGAACCAGTTTATATCCACAGTATTTTCAATCAACTTATTTTATGCTGGTTTCTGGAGAATTTTTTTAACTTGCTCATTGTAAACTTAGTTATTGGATAAATAGTCTAGAACTGCTAGATCACTGTTATAAATCATGGCTTAATTAGTTTCCTTTTCTAGATTCTCAGTCCAGATTTATCCCTTTGGCACCTGTTGGGCTGTTAATGCCTCACTTTTATTTCCTTCAAGGCTTGTTTCCCTTATTATTGGCTGTAAAACGTACAACTTTGGCTTTTTTTTTTGTAGGAATTTTCTGTTCAAAAACTTTTTTCCTTCAGAGCAGCTATGGCTCTTCTGGCTGCTTGCTGGTCTTAAAGCTGTTTTGGAGTTTTTGTCAAAAAGTGATTTCTTTTTTAAACAAAATCCAGTAAAACAATTTCAGGTGCGTTTATCGATCTTCACTGCTGCGATAATTTTCTAGGATGGGAATCTTGTCGCTGCCACCATCTTTTGTTTTGTGGCTTTATGGGAAAAGGTTGGGTTTAAGGTAGTCCACCCAAGGAGGAGACAAGGCTTGGGTTTCTTTATTATCCAGTACATTATACATTAAGACTAAATCCTACAATGCATGGTGTTCAGAAATATGCTGGACTCCAATCTTACTGTCACATTAGCTAAAGGACTATTCCATAAAATCTCTTGCCTGATGCTAATTGTTTTACTCCATGTGCTTATCTGTATGTGTTTCAGTCTTCTGGTTTCACTCGAGGTAGCTCCACCGTATGCTCAGTAAGCAGAAGCTCCGTGACATCATTGCAAGGTTATTCTAGTGTTCTAAAACCATCACATAACTCTTCTGTCTGGTACCTAGTTTGATGCTGAGTGGCCCGTCCAGTTTTATTCATATTAGACCTTGTTATAATGAAGCATCTGAGATGTCCTCTAGGCCATTTGAGGAAATATTGCAGTTAGTCTTGAGTCACATATGGGCCGGACCAATTAAGGACATTAAACTTTCTTCCCTTAAGAACAAGAGCAGGGTGTCCCAAGCAGCAGATATGTTCCAACTTCAGTCCAACTGGGTTAGTATTACCTTTTTCACTACAATACTGTAAATTTTTATTGATTAAATTTAGTGTCCAAAAGTATGCAAATATGACATCTCACTGTTAAAGATTTGCTCATCTTGAACCCCTTAAGTCCATTTGTTCAACATTAGTAAATGCATATGTATTGTAATTGTGAAGCATGGCAATTTTGAGATGCAGAGTCTTGAGCTGACAGTATTAAAATGGTTGTTTTTACACATCATCTGCTGTGGATGTACTTACATTCCATTGAACACATGTAGCAACAAACTCTTTATAGGATCAACACTGCTGAGTGCTTAAAAATGAAAATCTTTTCTACTCATCCTTTCATTCTCTGACAAAAAAAACTTTGCTTAATTTCAATTTATTTCGACTTTACATTTTCTCCCTCCTTCTCCTACTGCTTTTCATGGTTCTTCAGCTCTGACAGTACGTTGAGAGTGATCTCCTGCTGTCCTACCTTGCGGTTCACTGTTAGCAGGAGCGTGAGAGTGACTGGGAATGTCTCCCTGGTTGCATGTTCCTTGAACCTGTTTGAAGCAGGAGGTCATTTTCATTTGACACATCCGGCCAGTCACGCAGTGGCAGAGGGGCCATGTTTGCTTCTGCACTTGTTCGTGGCCTAGGCTAATACGAATACGAATAACGACCCAGAAATATAACAAAACAGCCACAGAATTTAAGTTCAATTAAACAAATGAACTCCTGCACGCACATAAGAAAATTGTGTTTGAAATAGACCAGTCAAATTCCCTCAGTGATCGAGTTGAGAAATTGTCCACGGGTCCTTTTATATTCACAGAAGGTGGATGTCACGAGCCAGGCCGCATTTATTGCCCGCACCTAATTGCCCAGAGGGCAGTTAAGAATCAACCACATTGCTGTGGGACACATTTTGGCTGTACCAGGTGAAGACAGCAGGTTCCTTCCCTAAAGGACATTAGTGAACCAGAGAGGTTTTCCCCCAACAATGGTTTCATGGTCACCATTAGACTCTTAATTCCAGATTATATTGAATTCAAACTTCATCTGCCATATTGCACGGTGAGATTTGAACCTGGGTCTCTGGATTGATCGTCTAGTGACAATACCGCTAGGCCATCGCCTCTCCATCTTCTACTATTGTCTACGACAAAGCTACCTTCACTGGTCTTTATATACTTGGGGACTTTTATAGTTCCATGAGCTACAAGGTCTGACTTATCAGCAACCTCATAAATAGGCCCTAACTCTCCTGAGCCAGTTTTAAACATTGTTTTAAATTCAGTCACTGGATATGGGTGTCTCTGGCTAGGCCACTATTTATTACCCATCCCTAATTACCCAGAGGGCAGTTAAGAGTCAACCACATTGCTGTGGGTGTGGAGTCACATGTAGACCAGGCCAGGTAAGGATGGCACTTTCCTTCCCTAAAGGGCATTCATGACCAGATGTTTTTTTCCCAACAATTGACAATGGATACATGGTCATCGTTAAACTGTTAATTCCGGATATTTGTTGAATTCAAGTTCCACCACCTGGGAGGATTCGAACCCAGGCCCCCAGAACATTAATAGGTGTCTGGATTAACAGTGCAGCGGTGATACCACAAAGCTGTGATCTCCCCAGTTTGTATACCTTGCCAGCTTAATGAAGCTGAAATAGGCTCACCACAGCCATTCTGCAGGATGTTGGCTACCCTGATCAGATTATTTCTCACTGTCTGTTGAGCAGACTCACAAGAGGCCACAAGAGCGGTCGCTCAGGGTTCTGAAAAGTGCCCAGTGTACCACAGAGTATCAGGGAAGAGTAACGTTCCTTCAAAGTTTGAGCACCTGGTGAAGCTAACTGTTTCATGCAGTGGGTGGAGTTTGTCGTTAAGAGCCCTGCCAGAAAGGTGCCCATCACCCAAGGGAGTAATGCGGTATCTGAGTTTCAGTGCCGTTGTGATGCTCGGTATGTAAGCTGTTTGTCCCAGAGACTTCCAGATCATATCGATCAGCATACCTGTCCACTGATCACAAGAAATAAGGGCCTGACATTAGCCAACCAGCCCGTGCTAGGAGATGCAAAACTCAGTGTCCAACATTAAATGTGATTCTGCAACTGGACAACATGTGATAAATAATACTGTGTGTGAAGAATTATCAATCAATTTATGATTGTGAGTTGGTCTTTCTGTGTGGTACACTTGTGTGCACTGAAAGCCATATATATTAATGCATAAGGTGCTGTTAATTGCAGAGAGAAAGACCTGTACATACAATGAACCTGTTTCAGCTCAACAAAATAAATGACATCCATTCACAGAATCATGACCAATTAAGGGTTAACCCACTTGTTTAAACTGCCAATCATCATCAATTGGTGCATTCTCCGTGGTAACACCTCTACTGAGGAGCCCAGCTGGCAACCAATCAGCACTGTCCTCTCATGCAGTAGGAATGTTGGTTTTCCCCATTCCTGTGAATTGTCCTGATGAGTGTGAATAAATAGTTTGGACAAAATGTGTTCTTTTCCAGCAAAGCTCAAGTTCTGTACTAGCAAACAGCTGCCTAAATAGATGTGGAATAAAAAGTTAGAGCTCGACTTTGACTACTGAGGCAGATGGCTTGAGTTGGACAAGTTTCAGATCTGCCACAATTCAAATACGTGCAGCCCTTGGAGCTGATGCCCTTTGACCTGGAAGTGTAAATTTGGTGGCCATAAAGGTGGGCTGGGTAAGTTGACTGCCCCAGTTTTCTTGGACATAAAGTAGTTATTGGGCCCTTTCCCTTTGTACCATTTCTCCATGATCCTTAGTCAGTCACCCAGGATCCACTCTGAGCGGGTGTGTTGTACGCCCCATGTGGAGATGGAAAAAGATTAACTTACGATCTAGTGCATTTTCTACCTCTACATACTTGATGGTAAAAATAACATTCCCCTTCGTAAAACCCAGTCAGAGATTTAAGATCTCATTCAGAGATTAATCTCACAGAATAACAGACATCTATTTCACTAACCATTGTAAAGATAGCGAATCCTATGATAACCTCTTCATGCTGCCTGTCACTCTGTGAATGTGAGTCCCCACTGAGAGAATTGTAAGTGCTTTTGGTTAGGAAATGGCAGCAGATCTTCCAAATCTAGGAAAAAGCCTGTTATTGTGAAAGGTTCCTAGAGACTTATCAACTCCATGAAAATCCAGCCTCAGTACTCATGCCCATCTATCTAATTATTGGTTAACGCCTATCTGGTTCACATCAGACTTCAGACAAACAGTGGTCATGGCTCTATTCACTTGGCTGGTGCATTGGTCACAGTGGTGTACACATCTTGTGGCAACACCACCGCAATCACTCCTGGGTGCCTGGATGAGATTAAAAGCCGATCAGGCACTTTCCTGGTCAGCCTCAGGGCTCGCGGGTCCTGCAGGATGAATTTCACACCTCTGGCCAATCAGAGGCTGGCAGCTGTTTAGTGCCACTGAGGAGCGGTGACCACTGCCAATACTGCAGGAGGAGGACCAGCCACCGAGCCTCAGACCCAGAAACGTGTGTGTGTGTGTGTGTGTGTGTGTGCACGCGTGTGTGTGTGCGCGTGTCTGATGGTGTGTGTATGTATATGTGTGTGTCTGTGTGTGTGTGTGTGTGAGAGAGGGACAGGGTGTGTCTGTGTCTGTGTCTGTGTCTGTGTCTGTGTCTGTGTCTGTGTCTGTGTGTGTCTGTGTGGGGTTGGGGGTGGATATCTGTCAGACCGGTCGCAGTGAGGAGTGGGAGGAAGGTCCCCTCAATGGGCAAGGCCTGGGCCTTCCTACAGGAATGGCGCTTGCTACTGGCTGTTGGCCACAAGAAACCCATGTGGGGGCTACCCCAACCCCATTCTCCTGGCAGCCAACCCACATAGTGTAGGCACACAATCAGCCTTGGGATGCCGCAAGACTGTCCTTGACCATTCATGACCTGGGTAGCTGTGAGGATGGTGAGCTGTCCCCTAAACTACCAGCCCCATCTGTGTGCCAGTCCGCTCCCCAGAGCCACTGTGCTCCACCAACCCATAACAAAATATCCATTGGAATGATACCAGAGGGACCACCTGGCATTGATCAAGTTATCAGGCATAGCAAAGGTGTACCCAGCCCAAAGCAACTCTGCATGAACCTCCTCACTGACATCTGGTGATGTGTGTTAGAATTGGGTGAGGTGTCCCATAGAACACTCATGCACCAAAAGCTGCTTTGGTACCCCATTCCAAGCCTGTGGCCTTCACTGGCTGAGAGGGCAAGGGCAATAGGAACATGGGTACCCTGCCACTCGCAAGACCCTCTAAGGCACAGAGCTTACTGACTGAACAATATGGCCATTCCTTTGCTGTGGCTCCCTCTGTAACAGCACAGTAAATGTACCCACATTACTCAGACTGCAGAGGCTCACATAGATAGCTCACCATCAACGTCTCCAGGGCAGTTAGGGGCAGGCAACAAATGCTGGCCTAATCGTCCTGTAAATGAATAAATAAGAATGGCACCATCCTGGATAACTCTTTCTCCAACCTGCAAATACACCTTGGTACTGAGGGCACAAGGTGTGCATCTTGCATGGATGTGAAGTACTCATTGGGAAAGCACTAATGTATGGTAAGCACAGGCTCAGAGACTAGTTTAACAACTGGTGATCTGCTTGCTTTCGTTTTACATTGAAAGGAATAGGTGGTTAATTTTGCTCAGTGCAAATCTGGCAAGGCAAGGTTTTCATCAGCCAATCTGAGTCATGTTCAAACAACAGAAAATGTTTGTTGGCTGAGCTTCTGTCAGTACTGCTGCCTCTAGTGGGGGATTGGGATCTAGAGGTGGAGAAGTGGAAGAGCTTTTGTTGACAGGAGACACAGCAACTTTGATTGGCAGGAGGAGAGGACTTGCTACTCTCAGCAATATGAGCAGTCTGAAGCTAAGCTTCTATATCCCCCATTGACGTTTGGCTCATCAGCTGTTGTTTCGGCCCTCCCCTGCAATTGTTGAATGCCTGTTAAGTACTGGGCTGGAGCTTTGCGAAGGTGAACACAGCATCTTTCTCACGTTAGCTGACTGTGCCACCTCATTTTTAAAAACGGAAGGGTGCCGTCTTCTTTATACTGTCACTAGCAGCAAAACACAATATCCTATACTGCGATAACAAGGTGTGGAGCTGGATGAACACAGCAGGCCAAGAAACATCAGAGGAGCAGGAAAGCTGATGTTTCAGGTTGAGACCCTCCTTCAGAAATCTTATACTGCGCCCAATGGTGTGTGTTTTGCATTGCCTGATGTGTCAAAGCAAAGCTGCACCTACAATCTCAAAGTTGTTCCCTCCAGTCATGGACAAGACAGAACGCAAAGATCAGTATTACTCACCAAAGGGGTAACGTAGAAGTGGAAAGTCCCACTGCATCTTGACTTAATCCTTGCATGTCCTATGCAGCATGTGATTGCGTTTGGAAGGGAAAGAGATTTGGAGGATGGGGTTAATCTTCATTCCTGGGACGTGAATGCCCATGAAGGTGTGAATCTGAGTATTCATTTGAGCCATTACACTCATTTGTTGGAAGTGGTTCCACAATGCTGTTAGATATTAAATTTCGAGATTCAGGCCCAGTAGTGATGAGTGAGATTGGCAGATGTCCAAGTTAGAATAAAACATGATACTAAGACTGGACAGTGTCAGTTTTAAAAACTACAAAATTGACAGTTGGATTGGATAGTGGGTGCATTTTCTTTCTCTTGTTTATAATGTCAAGAAAATCAAATTATATTTTGGTGTGTGAATATATTTCCATTAATTGCCACCAGTGACCATCTTTTCTGTGATTTTTCTTTTGATACATGGCACCTTGCCTAAAAAAATTCTGAATATGAAGCAGCAATCCCAATGTTCCCTGGATTTGAAGATATTATAGACCTAAACAAACAGAACTAAACCAATAGGGTAGATAACTCACCTGCTTTCCATGCTGGTTGTTCAGAGGATGAAGGTGGGGAGGGAAGTAGCGGTCACTTTAATTGTTGCTGGGTCTCATCTCCACCCCCAACAATCTCCCGCAGTAGAATTGGCTGTCTCAGATGTGCCTGTCTGAATATGTACAGTTGCATATGTCAAATGAGAGAAGCATGGTGGGAAATTTTTAAATCATGGTTGTACACAGGGTCCATCAACTCAGGGGAAATTTTGAGCTTGATTTTGTTCTTTGCTCTTTCTCTTCAGGCATTTGAGGAGCATCCTGCTGAGTTCTTGTTAGAACTCCTTTCCAAATTCCCCAAAACCTAAAAGTTTGTCACTGCCAAGAAAGGCGTTATCACTGCAATAACTGAAGATGTTGTCCATTCTGAGAAACTGAAAGCCTCCAAGAGAAATCCTGATTGAGTTACTTCACCTCTCATTCCATAAAGCTTCAAATGTAAAATTTTTAAGCTGGTTTTCTAATCCCTCAAAGCCCTCACACCATCCGATCTTTGAAACTCCCTCCAGTCCTCCATCTCTCAAAGAACTCTCTTTTCCTCTGTCTCAGGTCTTATTGGCCTCACACACTCATTTTGTTCTGCTATTGGCGACCATGCTTTCAATTGTGTAACCCATATCCTATGGTCTGATATTCCTACTTTATAGCACCTTATTGACATTTTACTGAGTTCGAGGAGCCAGACAACTTCAAGTTGCTTCTGTTGTGTTGGATGATGGTGTTGGATGATGGTGTTGGATGATGGTGTTGGA
>JAHRHZ010000091.1:9406300-9420737 GCA_024137785.1 Ginglymostoma cirratum | reverse complement strand
GTGTTGGATGATGGTGTTGGATGATGGTGTTGGATGATGGTGTTGGATGATGGTGTTGTGCTGTTAGGATAAAGATTGAGTCCTTCCATTTTGCAACTGTCTCCTCTATCTCATCAGTAAGATAAGTGCATTAGATATCTACAATATCAGTCTTGAATATATTCCAGTCTAGATAGATCCTATCAGAGGCTAATATCAGACTGAACATGGAATATTGTTTGATACAATCAGCAATGTGCTGATCATTAGGGTTTGTGTTATAAAATGAACTGTTTCCACACATAAGGCATGAGGCAGCTGATTGCTCCAGGGTATTGAAGGTTGGGTCTGGGGGGACCCTTCAGGATAATTTCTGCATGCTTTGGCGAAGAGTTTGTACTGGTTCAACCAAGCCTTCCATGCAATGCTGGGGACGCAGGAACTTGAAAATTCTTCAAATCAGACAATGCTTGTTAAGCTGCTGCAAGCCTCAGACTCTTGATAATTCTGGTCACTGGCAGTGGTTGGCGGTTGTTCTGAATGAGTTTGTGGCTGAGTATGCATCACTGATTCTGAATTTTTATTTGGATCAGTAACAACGTGACACCTCCAGGACAGATATGTGATTCCTCTTAAAGTACCTGATCATCGGTGTGCTTTCTACAGTGAACTTTATCCAGAAAACCATGGTGTTAACATGAAATCTTAGAAACAGATGTATTGCATCTGAGCTTGTTGTGGTTGCCACTTTAAGAAATCCATCTTGCCCAATTGTACAGAAATTGAAATAGAATTCCAAATGGTTAAGGGTCATCCAGGAGGCTCATTGTGTTGTATTTCCACAAATGGATATGATTGTCATAATGCTATGACATGATAGATTAACTTGTCTTTTCTTGCATATCAGTCTTGTGTACTCGCGTGTTCTGAAACAAGGAAGTTATGGTAAACCATTATAACTCACTATCTTGACCTCAGCTGAGGTATCACTTCCAATTCTGGGCTGTTTACTTTAGGAATGATGCCGAGACTTGCAAGAGGAGATTTACCAGAATTACGTCAAGAATGAGGGGCTTCAGTTTTGTACAAAGGCGAAAGAAGCTGGGAATGTTCACCCTTAGAACAAGGAAGGCTAAGCTGAAATTCAGAAAAGGTGTTTGAAATGATGAGGAGTTATGAAAGAATTTGTACAAAGAGAGACTGTTTGCTCTGATGTAGCAACGACAAAGCAACAGGAGAGCAAGGAGATAGGGAGAAATTTTTCACATGGCAAATTGTTATGATCTGGAAAGTACTGCCTAAAAAGACATTCAATAAGAGAATTGGGATAAATACTTCAAAAAATTATGGACTATGGGAAAAAAAGGCAGAGAACTAGGACTATCTGCATATCTCTTTCAAAGAGGTGCTGCAGAAGGGACCAAATGATTTTTCCTTTGCTCTGTGACTGTTCAAACATCCGTAAATGAGTGGTAGCTTACTCATTTGAAACATAATGCCTGATTTAACACTGTATTACCTGAACACTGCATAGATGGACAACAAATTGACATTGCTCAGTGGACTTAGCCAGAAGAGATGTTGCTCCACAGAAGGAATTGTCTGAGTTAAAGTCTTCAATTGAAGTGCTGGGAACTGCATATTATTAGCAGCCTGGTACAGTGATGGCAGAATTCTATTGCTTGCTTGAATAAACTTAATTCAAGTGCGCAACTCAACAAATGTGAAGAGAAAAGCCGCGTTTTTAATTTAATTTAAATTAAGATCATCTACCTTGTCAACCTAAACAGAGTCACAAGGTCTTTGATGTGAATTCAGTAGGTCTTCAGTGATAAGAGAATTTTTTAAAATCACTTGTGGGATGTGTGCGTCGCTGGCTGGGCAAGCAATTATTGCCCCATCCCTAGGTGCCCCTTGAGAAGGTGGTGGTGAGCTGCACTCTTGAACCACTGCAATCCCCTTGCTGTAGGGTGACCCACAATGCACTTAGGGAGGGGATTTCCAGGATTTTGACCCAGTGAGAGTGAAGCAACGGCGATATATTTCCAAGTCAGGATGGTGAGTGGCTCGAAGGGGAGCTTGAAGGTGATGGTGTTCCCATGTATCAGCTGCTGTTGTCCCTCTAGATGGAAGTGGTTGTGGGTTTGGAAGGTGCCGTCTGAGGAGCCTTGGTGAATTTCTGCAGTTCATCTTGTAGGTGGTACACACTGCTGCTACTGAGCATTGGTGGTGGAGGGAGTGAATGCTTGTGGGTGTAGTGCCAGTGAAATGGCTGCTTTGTCCTGGGTGCTGTCAAGCTTCTTGAGTGTTGTTGGGGCTGCAATCATCCAGGCAAATGGGGAGTATTCCATCACACTCCTGACTTGTGCCTTGTAGATGGTGGGCAGGCTCTGGGGAGTCAGGAGGTGAGTTACCCACTGTAAGAATCCTAGCCTTTGATCTGCTCTTGCAACCAATATATTTATAGGGCTAGTCCAAAGAGTTTCTGGCCAATGGTAGCCGTTGGGATGTGGATAGAGGGGGCTGGTAGTTGCGGGGGAAGGGTGAAGGGTGGGTGTGTGGGGTGAGGTGCAGTATTCAGCGATGATGATGCCATTGAATGTCAAGAGCCAGTGATTAGATTTTTGTTGGGGATGGTCGTCACCTGGTTGTCTGGTGAAAATGTGACATACCACTTAATGAATGGCCCACTCATTTTACATCTCTCCTCGTTCTTATTTCCAGTTTAATAAGCTTTGGACCATTGAAACAGCTAAATAGGCAGGCCGTAGTCATTGCTGAATCATAAGCTCCAAAATCATTGGAATTTGGATAGTTGTCAGGATTTGGAATTTCTTTTGACAATTGGGCCCGTAGATGTTGCTATTAAATCAACTGCTTTGTGATAAAATCAACGCAGACTTTGTATGATGAAGATTAGATCTAGAGGAAGTTTTGTCCGGACAGGTATTTCTGGAATACCACAGAGACAATGGAATACATTAATATATTCCTCCCAATTTGAATGGCCCCATTGAACCGAGTACAAGGGGAAGGAATAAGCTGGCAAAGGAGCCTAGGCGGATGGCAGCAAGTTTAGACTTGCATCGAGTATCTATCAGGTAATCCGAAATCAGGGCAAAGTTGCCTTGTCATTGTGTTGTACTGGTACAGTTTGGCAGCATTCACTTTGAGAGCTAGAAGCTAAAGAACAAAGATAGAACAATCTTCACAGGCAGCACACGGCTTTGGGAAGAGGGGTGGGGGTCGCTGTAGGAGACTGGTAGGCAGAGTATGCATGAGATAGCAAGAACTGGAGATGCTGGAGTCAGAGACAACACAGTGTGGAGCTGGAGGAACACAGCAGGCCAGGCAGCATCAGAGGAGCAAGAAAGTTGACATTTTGGGTTGGGACCCTTCTTCAGAACTGGGGGAGGGGGAAGGGAGCTGGGAAATAAATACAGAGAGGAGGGATGGGGCTGGGGAAGGTATGATATATGCGATATGTTCTCAGACAAACACTGCTGTCTTTCACAGATGAGCCCTACCCTCTTCAGCTTATCCCCACGACCATGGGAGCAGCGGCAACACCAGGACTTGGCCAGCTCCAGCTGCAGGTAAGGCAGATGTTCACGTTGTGGTCTACAGGCCTGAAGGACAGGCCAGGCCTTGGGAAGCATTGCTTGGAGAATAAAATTGTGGTGAATAAAAGATCTAGCATTTGACAAATAAGTTCTTGTCATGAATTTTCGAAAGGCTTTGTGAATTTAGCCAAATTTCCCCTGGTTGTGATCAGCTAACATAACTGGAGTTTGAATCAAAATGTGGTAAGGAACTGCAGCGTGGGAAAACAGAAAAACATGTCAAGCGATTCTCACTGATAGATTTATCAATATGTTCAGTATCATATTGAACAGTTTTACTGGTTTTTAATCTTTGTTCGTTCATGTACTTTGTTTTTCCAGCGCAACCAAATTTTAGTTTCTATCCTCATACAGTTGGAGTACAGCGAAAGGGGAAGGTAGATTGCTTCCTTTGGCCTCTATCAGTCACTCTTTTAATTTAAAAATGAAGCAAAATGCTGCAGATGCTGGAGATCTGAAATAAGGACAGGAAGTGCTGGAGTAACTCAGCAGATGCGGCCGCATCTGTGGAGAGAGAAACCGAGTTACTGTTTTGAGTCCAATATAACTCTTCTTCGGAACTGAAGAGTCATATCGGACTCGAAACGCTAGTGCTGCCAGACCCGCTGAGTAACTCCTGCACTTCCTGTTCTTTCTATCTCTTTTAATCTGGCCACCAGAAAATGCACATCAGACGTAGCCCAGCGTCAAAAGCCCCTCTAATTTTCATTCTACTTCCTCCTGCCACAAAGAGATGCGTATTTCTGCACAGCATAAGCAAGATCAGGAATACCAAGACGTGAGAAAAGTAAACTGTACTTTTCAAGTCTATAGGCATAGACATTACACATAGAGATAGTATGAACTGCCGATGCTAGAGTCAGAGATAACACAGTGTGGAGCTGGAGGAACACAGCAGGCCAGGCAGCATTAGAGGAGCAGGAAAGCTGACGTTTCAGGTCAGGACCCTTCTTCAGAAAATCTTCATTTTCTGAAGAAGGGTGCCAACCCGAAATGTCAGCTTTCTGTGAAGAGAAATCAGAGTTAATGTTTCAGGTCCGGTGACCCTTCCTCAGAGCTGTTTTTATTACTAAAAGGCAGATGATCTAGTCATTTATCTTATAATTGTCATGTGTGCGTTGCTGCATTTTCCAGCAAAACTGCATTTCAAGAGGTACTTCGCAGGCTGTTCTTTGGGGTTGTCCTGACCAAGTAAGAGATGATGTAGAAATGCAAGTTCCTTCCTTGCAGTTCATCAACAATGACTTTCAGCAATAGATGAGCGAGATGGATGGGTCAAAGCTTTTCGGAAACATGTAAGACAGATTTGCTAATGTTGATAATTTGGGCAGTGTCTATTGCTCTTACAGTTACAAGTCTGATTGAAAATTCAGGAACACAACTTTGCAGTTTGGTGGTACTAAGTGAGATTAATGTAGATTCATGCTTTATCTCTTTGGACCTGAATCAAGTTAAGCATTAGCTTCATTTCCATTAGCTTCTTCATCAATAAATTGTTCTGGGATTTCGTGAGTCATCGAAGAGTAATTTTATCACAGATTCACTTCCATTATATTGCCCATTTCCACTCTTGCTTCAGCCCATCTCTAACTCAAACTCACTTTACGAGGTCCACTGTAACTTTATTTCAATGATCTCCTGGACAACATCCCATTTTCCACTTGCCAGGGATCTTTGTGAATCCAGAACCTTCACAAGCATATCTTACCTTGCGCTGTTTCCCCACCCATGACCTCTTTCCTTGTCAGTCTATATTAGTGTCCCGCCCTCCAAAACTTCCAATTTAAAATTCTCATTTTGGTGTTTAAATTCCTTACTGGCCTCATCCTCCTCAATGTTCTTCAGTTCTACAAAGAGCCTTTGAGCAGTGTTAACATTGCCTCCTCCTGGAGAGACCATCTGATTTCTGCCTTCATTGACTCTTGAGCCAGAAAGTTGTTGGTTCAAGGTCTGCTTCAGAAACCTATGGATAAAGTCTAGGCTGACACTTCAGTGCCGTACAGAGGGAGTTCTGTTGCTGTTGTCAGTGCTGTCTTTAGAATGTGATGATATACCCAGATCTCATCTGCTCCCCCAGGTGGGGGTGAAAGAACCCTTAACCTTATCGTGAAAAAGAGCAGACATCTAAATGTAGATCATCTGATCATTGTTGCTGTTTTGTGGGGCCTGCCCAACTGAAAAAAAAGCTGCTGCATTTGCTTTGTTATTACACAGACTAGAAACTTAATTAGCTGTAAGTTGCTTTGGGACATCCAGAACGCATGAAAGCTGCTTTAAAAATATTGTTTTTTCCCACATTGGAAAGGGAGTCAGGTGTGGTGTATCAGGGGGTGGCTAATTCAATATTGTTCATTTTGCATCAATGTTCAAAGTTAAATTCATCCTATCTGAGTCACTCAAATCCAGGGGCTTTATTTTCAGAATCTGTGAATTCTACTCTCTACTCACTTTAGTTTCTGCACACTTTGCTTATGTGCACAGGGTAGATCCTGACTTCAAAGGTGAAATATCACTGCTCTTATATTATTCCCAATCTCTCCTAGAATCACGCCAAGGGCAAATACTGAAGAAATTTAGTTATGTTTAATTGTTGTTTAAAGGCAAAATTAATGCAGCCACAAGTCAAGAACATTAATGCTGGCTGTTTCTAATTTTACAAATTGGAATATTGTGCCCCGGTAACCTGACCTGCTTTCTAGATAGATTTTTGCCGTCCAGTTGTGTAGTTTGTAACAGGGAAAGTGATATCAATTCGAGTGTCCAGAAATTGCACATCAATCTCCAGGCTTCACCCTGGAAGCAACTCAAGCAAAATAAATTGTGTTTTTAGCAATAATTTAATGAAACACATTTTAGTTATCAGGCAGGATATTTGGCTCACAGTCAAGTATAATCCAATTGGGTAATGAAGTCTACTCATGTTTTGATGGTGTGGGAATGCAGAATACATTGAAGTGAATGATGGTGGGAGAGCAGGGTGGTACCTGGCAGTGAATAATGTACATTGACAGTCCCAGAAACAAGGGTTATGGTGCTGGAGTGCAGACAGGAAACGGAAAATAAGGCCTCAATCTAACCGGCCATGATTTCGCAAATGGCCTCCGCCTATTTCTTAGGATCTTACGACCTGCCCAATCCAATTTGCCAACCCTAATTTCAAGGTTTTGACTTTTACTTTCCAAACAGGGCCCCATTTTGGTTTGTTTCTGCCCAGTTCCCAAATCCACGAGCAGTTCTTCCCTACATCCCTGAGTTTATCCTAGCCAGACTGCGACATCCTGTGCACCCCTAAAGCCCACCTATTTGTCTATCTGTCTGCGTGTGGGTAGATGAGAAGGACACTAAACCTCAGGGGCAGGTCAATCAGAATTCCACACGTACAGCCGCCTGACCATCACTCACACTGAGAGGTGACCTGATAAGAGTTCATAAAATAATGGGAGGTTTAGACAGAGTTAATGGTGGTGGTCCTTTCCCTAGGATGGGGGATTTCATGACTAGGAGGCACATTTTTAAGGTGAGAGATTTAAAAAAGATATGAGGGGCAAATTTTTTACACAGTGGGTGGTTTGTGAGTGGAACGAACTTCCTGAGGAAGTGGTGGATGTGGATACAATTACAATGTTTAAAAGACATTTGGCTAGGTACATGAATAGGAAGGTTTTGGAGGGATGTGGGCCATGAGCAGGCAGGTGGGACTAGTTTAGTTTGAGATTACATTTGGCATGGACTGGTTGGACCAAAAGGGCCTGTTTCTGTGCTGTATTACTCTATGACTATGACTGTATGCGAAACAATTTGAATTCTGCACAGTCCGCACTTTGAAGAATCCATGGCACTAGTACACAAAGGAGAGCAGCTTTCTTTTTTAAAAAATAAAATCTCTGTTATAAAAGGCTGAAACAACTAAACACTCTGTTTTAAAGGCATGGCATTATGCATAAGCAGCTGGTGGTTAGCAGAGCGGCCATTCTGTTATACCAGCACCCATTGTCTTCCCTTGCAAAAAGTCCGGAAATGTTTATTGTCTGAAGCAGAGATGATTGATAATAAATTAGCTTAAGATTTACCTCAGTAGAAGCACTGAAAGCTGACTGAGTGTCACAGGAGCTGCCATTTAGGCGGTTGACCTGAGGATCTTGTCACAAACAGAGAGAAGGTCACTGTTTTCATGTAGCATACATCTCTTGCTGGCACAGTGAATGACAGGTCCTCTGCTGTGGAGCACATCAACAGAAAGAAATAAATGTGCAAGAGCAAAGGGGGAGGGGGAGGGGGGGTGACAGTGAGGGAAGCCAACCAATTTGTGTCTTGGCTATTGGAAAATAAATGATGAGAATATTATGCTTGGGAATGAAAGATATTCAGGCTGCGCGTGTACAAGTCCGGTTTTGAATGGAAATGTATTTACTGGTTGATGACCTGAAGATGAGATGAGCACCCTGTTCATCCTCCTTCTGTAATGAACAGGAGCGCTGGCGCTGTTTAAAGAGGGTCAATCGAATAGGTCATGCATCATATGGGGAGGCAGATGTTGGAACATATTGTAATGGATTACTCTTCTGCACGAGGATTGGCTTGTGGAGAGCAGATCAGCCAGTGCTTAATACTTTCACTCGAGTTGAGGAATGTAATGAATTTACCTCAATAGCAGCAGCTGGATGTGCTGTTGTTCCTGTGATTTGTAATGCATGTGTCGCTTCTTTGAAGGGTAAGAGCAAAAGCTGAGCTCTTTGCAAGGTGTAGCGGGTGAGAATTATATGTCTAACTCCTGTAATTGGTATCGTGCAATGCAGTTTTAACCCTTCGAGGACCAAACTCAAGTAGCTGATATACATGAAAGGAACACTTCATTTCCAAGTGAACAGAAGGCATTTTACAATTATGTTTGATTATCATACAATGTTCTTCTACCTTGTTAAAATAAATCCACCCTTAATTCTTCTTCCCTCTGGGCTAGGAGCAACAAAGCCAATTACAGTGCTCGATGAGCCTAGGACATATCTGAACCCTAGGTCCACACTGGTAAATGAAGAACTTGCATATATTTTGAATAATCTCGGGCACCCCAAAGTGCTTTACAGCCAATGATGCACATTTTTGTTTGGAAGTGTTGGCCACTGTTAACAGTGTAGAAGATTAGGGAGCCAATTAAACCACAGCGTAGTTATAATCAGATACTTTATCTTTCCTTTAGCTGTGATGCGCTGATTGTTAAATGCCCTGGAGGTGGGCAGGTCCCAACACTGAGCAACATTTTTTTCCCCCTTCTTAAATTATTCGAAATGGCACCATATCGTGGCACTTTTCACTGTATTTTACTATATTCTTACTGTAAAATACCCATGACAATAAAATCGCTGCCAGTTTGCTGGTGTACCCTATCTCATGGCTGTTTCGAAACTTGCCACTTCAAATAGATTAATACCTCCAAGCAATGGGTCAGGGATTTTAGCACAATTTTCCGCAGTTCTGAAGCGATGGTTGGAACCACTAATATTATGCCTTTTGCGCAAATCTTGTTTTCTATGAAATCAAGTACCATTCTGCCTGAGCAATCAGGCCGCTGTATTATTCTCACAAGGTACAAGCTGAAAGGAGGGAGCAAACACAGCCTTGGCACTAACTTAACTCATCAGGGTCATAGGTCAGCCCTTTGAAGCATTGTAAATGTGCCATGCTGATTGTTTACAAATGTGCAAGAAAATGGAGATTTAAATTTATTGTTGAAAGCAAGGGTCTTTGATGGCCCCATTTCCTTTGTGGCCACTTTTTTAAAAGTGGTCACCTATGTGCGTAATGTTTTAAGAAAAAGTTCTTCCAAAATCAAAATAGTTATGGGGCTAAATTTATTCTGGATGAGCATTCCATTTACCTTTTAGACAAAAAAGAAGGTCAGCCGGAAAAATTACAATCACATGGTTAAAGGGTTAAAGTGAACCCTAATCTCCCTTCTTTTTCCTCACTTATAATTTCCCTGACAAACCCAGTTCTGTGCCATTCTCCAATTTTCTTTCAGTGTCACACTATTTTTCCCTTTCCCTCAGCTGAATAGTGGGGCGATCACTGGGGCTAATTATTAGCCACGTCAGGCCTACAAGTAGGGCTTGAACCTGGAGTTTTTAACTCCCCCTGCACCACTGGAAGTCCCATTTGCCGATTGAAAAGGCAGTTAATGCCCCCTCTTCTGGGCCTGAACTACTTCCATTGCTGACGGATGATTGAGGCCTACTCTGTTCACTTTTATTTTCCCCATGCTTTCTCCACCCTCATTAGGGAAGCATCTATGTTGCGTCCAATGGCTTCCCTAAGCATGCTTGGCAACTTGTTGTAAGTTGACTCCGTGAATTACATGGTGCAGTGTCCTTGTGGTTAAGAAGTGACATATTCCTTGATTCACTGTGAGCAGTGCCACACAAGATTTGCTAAAGCAAAAGTATAAGTCTTGCACCCAAGTATCACACTTCATGTTCCAATTCATAGAATCCCTACAGTGTGGAAGTAGGCCATTCAGCTCACACTGACCCTCTGAAGAGCATTGCACCCAGGCCCATCCCCTGACCCTATAACATTGCATATCCCCTGGCTAATCCATCTAATCTACAGGGGCAATTTAGCATGGCCAATCCAATCAACCTGTGCATCTTTGGACTGTGGGAGGAAACCAGAGCACCTAGAGGAAACCCACACAGACATGGGGAGAATGTGCAAACTCTAGACAGGCAGTTGCCTGAGCTGGAACTGAACCTGGGCCCCATGTGCTGTGAGGCAGCAGTGCTAACCACTGAGCTGTTGTGCCACTCCAAGTTGTTACATGTGCTCTGTGCTGTGTTATATCGAGTTTTACAAAACCTCTGACAGTTCCACCTGAAGGAGTTTTAAATAAAGTTTTGGGGATTCAGGGTAAGACTTAAAAATAAAAGGCTGAACGGCGAGGAAAGAATGGGTACTGTTATATGTGCTGCCATTTATAGCTCCAAAGTGTATGGGATCTTTGGGGATCTTACATGGTCCAGTGCGTGTGAGGGTAGGCATTTTATAATTATTCAGAAGAATCCTGTAGAGTAAACAAGATGTGGTTTGGTACATCTCTGCAATTATTTACAGGTTATAAGAATAGGCTCAACATTACTACAAAGACTGTCAGGAAGACCAAGACTTATGTCTGTCTCCTGTAAGATTCAACTTTACTCTCTTGCCAAGTTCTCCTGACATCATTATAGTGTGAGGTGCCTATTAAACTTAACCATTTCAGATCCTTCCAGACCCATGGACAACAGCTATTTGTTAGTACAATTGTGTTTGGGTAGAGAAAGACCAGCTCAGGATTGAGGTTCTGGAGCCTCGAACAGTTTAGTCACATGTTCCATGAGTGGTGCAGAAGTAGCTAAGGATGAGGTGGTAAGTGATCTAGGCATCTTGGAGGGTCTGGTGTTAAACATTTTCCAACCAAGCATCAGGCAACGCTTAGGGAAGCCAGTGAAATATTTCATTAGGTTGAGCCGAAGCAGTATAATGCAAGTCAGAACAATGCTCTGGTCAAGGCACAGCGGAGATATTAAATACTGAAACCAGTATAAAGGAGGTTCGTAAGACACATGCTTTGAGGTCTGGGGTTTTCAGGAGAGAATGGGGTGAGGATCTGAGCTTATCAACCTTGAAAGGGTGTGCTTGTAGTGAGGTGGTGGGATGGGGCAAGCGCAAGGTTCTTTTGGAAAATCTTGTTCTTTTCAGCCAAAGATGTTATAATTTAATCTTTTAGTGTGCGACCAACTAGGTCCAGTAATCTGCACTCTCCTCCCGTACCAATGTTAACGTTTCACAAAACCTGATGGAAAAGGGAAGATGGTACAACTGAAATGTAGCATTGCCCAAGCACAAACCCTTTGTCTTGTATGCAGAAACAGCCGATACTTTAAAAGAACGGGGGAAATTGAACCAATTGCTGATAGTTTGAAAGTAACTTGAATTCTTTCTGACGTAGAACTTTATGAAGTAGGACCACTGGCCCCGAAGGGAGTTCAATACAGGTTTACTAGTTGTGAGGAGCGATTAGACAAATTAGGCCTTTATACTCTAGTATTTATAACTTTAAAGGGTGATCTAATCTTCAGGATATTAACAAGGAAAGACAGGGTAGATGAAGATATTTCCACTGTTGAAGGTTCTACAACCAGGGGACATAGTTTAAGAATTAAGGCCAGGCCATTCAGGAAAGAGTTTAAAAAGCACTTCCACATGCAAAGAATAGTGGAGGCTTGAAACTCAGTTCCTCAAATGGCAGTCAGTGTCAAATCAGTTATGAAATTTAAATTGAGATAGACAATTCTTTTTATTAAGCAAGGGTATCAAGGGACATGGACCCAAGGCAGGCATATGGAGTTAGGCCATAGATCAGCCATGATCTTATTCAATGGCAGAACAGGCTTGAAGGGCTGAATGGCCTACTGCTGTTCCTATATTCCTAGTTAGTTGAGTCAAAATAAAACAGACTGAGAACTCTCTCTGCCTGTCTCCGTAACCTCCTCCAGCCTAACCCCCTTCCCAAACCTTGATCCACACTGGCCTTTTGAGCATCCCCCTCACCGGCAGCCGTCCCATCAGTTTCCCAGTCCATCAGTTCTTATCCTGCATTCAATTAAATGATAGATGATCTGTATCTTAACTCGAGTAACCAACATTGTTCTCCCTAAACTGGAGCACATTTGCCTGACACCCTTCTATCAGTTCTCAGCTGATCTCGATTTTCACTTGAGAAAGGTCGCCTTGCTTCACCCTGACCCGTGGAGCCTTCAGAGACAGGAGACTTTATCCCATCAGCCTGTTCTGGTTTTGCATGGTCTTTGAGGTGTTAAATAAAGTGAGGTGTAACACAGCCTCACCCATTGCCAATTGTAGGCTTCCAGTTTTAGGTATCTGGCTGAGCTGGGCTTTTAGGTAATAACATGGCGTGATCACCTCAGTCGAGCAAGTGTTCATCAGTAGGCGCTCATTGCATTAATTAAAGGACATCTCCAGGCTGATTATAAGTGCAGATGAATTGAAACTCGCTCTGCATCATAGCCCATTTTTGTCATGTCTAACTCAGCAAGCTAGCTGTGCTAAACACTGTGTGCAGGGCTCAGCAGCGTGATCCGATGAACATATCTCCTTTTTTCTCATGGACTGTCACCTTGTTTGTGATGAAGTGGCGAGGGAGCGAGAGAGAGTGAGTCTCTTGCTGCAGGAGATTTGATGCCATTGCAATTATGTACACAGCTGACTTGATTGACCATTGTCAGCTGTCTGAGTCCGGAGCTCCTGGAATTCCCTTCCCAACACTCTCCACTTTCCACTTCTGTCTCCTCCTTTAAGATACTCCTTAATGGCAACCTCACAGCTGTGACTTAACTCCCTCCACCCCTTGGTGTCAGTTTTTTTTATTATACCCAATGAATCGCCCTGTGACGTATTACCATGTTCAATTTGAATTCTTTTTTTGGCAAATTTGTTTTGAATTATTATTGTCACATGTACCGAGGTACAGTGAAAACTGTTGTTTTGTGCTCTCACCAGACAAATCATACCTTACATAAGGACATCAGGGTAATTTAACAGAATATAGTGTTACAGCTATAGACAAGGTGCAGAGAAAGATCAACTCTAATACTTGAGAGGTCCAAACATAAGTTTGATAACAGCAGGGAACAAGCTGTTCTTAAGTCTGTTGATACGTGTTTTCAAACTTTTGTATCTTCTGCCTGATGGAAGAGGGTGGAAGAGAGTATAACCGGGGTGGGCAGAAGGCGGGGGCGACGTCTTTGATAATGTTGGCTGCTCTCCCAAGGCAGCAGGAAGTGCAGATGGCGTCAATGGAAGGAAGGCTGGTTTTCGCGATGGACTGGGCTACATTCACAACTCTCTGTAATTTGTTGCGGTCTTGCGCAGAGCAGTTGTCATGCCAGGCTGTGGTGCATCCAGGTAGGATGCTTTCTGTGGTGCATCTATAAAAACCAGTCAGAGCCCTTGCGGACGTGCTGAATTTCCTTAGCCTTCTGGCGAAGTCGAGGCGTTGGTGTGCTTTCTTGACTGTAGCATCAGTGTGCATTGACCAGGACAGATTGTTGCTGACATCTACTGCTAGGACCTTGAAACTCTCAACAACTCCACCTCAGCTCCATTGATACAGACAGTCCTCCACTCTGCTTCCTGAAGCCAATGACCAGGTCCTTCATTTTGCTGGCATTGAGGGAGAGATTGTTGTCTTTCTTGGAGGAGAGGTGTTGGCCAAGTGGTACTATCACTGGACTGTTAATCCAGAGACCCGGATATTGTCTGGGAACCCGAGTTTGAATCCTGCCATGGCAGATGGTGGAATTTGAATTCAGTAAATATCTGGAATTAAGAATCTAATGATGACCTTGAATCCATTGTCAATTGTTGGAAAAACCCATCTGGTTCACTAATGTCCTTTTAGGGAAGTAAACTGCCATCCTTACCTGCTCTGGCCTACATGTGACTCCAGACCCACAGCAATGTGGTTGACTCTAAACTGTCCTCTGGGTAATTAGGGATGGGCAGTAAATGCTGCCTGGTCAGTGACACCCTCATCTCATGAATGAATAAAGGAATTATACTATGCCACTAAGCTGCCTGTCTGTTTAGAATTATTAACGACTATCTTGGCAAGTTATCATAACAATTGCTGACTAACTCCACAGTTGGGTAACAGGGTTCTCTTGAGTTACACCATACCAGACTTGAAACTCTCTCTACAGATGCTGCCAGACCCACTGAGTTTCTCCTGGTCACTCACATGTTGCCAAGTGCAAAAAAACCATCTCCTCCCTACCCCC
>JAHRHZ010000091.1:9372585-9405565 GCA_024137785.1 Ginglymostoma cirratum | reverse complement strand
TGATTGCAATAGTGTGTAATGGTGGAACAGTCTGTATTGGGAGATTGCAATAGTGTGTTATGGTGGAACAGTCTGTATTGGGAGATTGCAATAGTGTGTAATGGTGGAGCAGTCTGTGTTGAGAGATTGCAATAGTGCGTAATGGTGGAGCAGTCTGTATTGGGAGATTGTAATAGTGTGTAATGGTGGAACAGTCTGTATTGGGAGATTGTAATAGTGTGTAATGGTGGAGCAGTCTGTGTTGAGAGATTGCAATAGTGCGTAATGGTGGAGCAATCTGTGTTGGGAGATTGTAATAGTGCGTAATGGTGGAGCTGTCTGTATTGGGAGATTGTAATAGTGTGTAATGGTGGAGCAGTCTGTATTGGGAGATTGTAATGGTGGAGCAGTCTGTATTGGGAGATTGTAATAGTGTGTAATGGTGGAGCAGTCTGTATTGGGAGATTGTAATGGTGTGTAATGGTGGAGCAGTCTGTATTGGGAGATTGTAATAGTGTGTAATGGTGGAGCTGTCTGTATTGGGAGATTGCAATAGTGTGTAATGGTGGAGCAGTCTGTATTGGGAGATTGCAATAGTGTGTAATGGTGGAGCAGTCTGTATTGGGAGATTGTAATAGTGCATAATGGTGGAGCTGTCTGTATTGGGAGATTGCAATAGTGCATAATGGTGGAGCTGTCTGTATTGGGAGATTGTAATAGTGTGTAATGGTGGAGCTGTCTGTATTGGGAGATTGTAATAGTGTGTAATGGTGGAGCAGTCTGTATTGGGAGATTGCAATAGTGCGTAATGGTGGAGCAGTCCTGATGGTCTAATTCTGCAGCTGTTTTGGATGTTCTTACGGAACCTCCATTCAGTATCGCATCTGGAAGTTGGTACCTATCTGTATTGACCGACGTGTTACCCTGGCTTTTGTACTTAACTCTCTGGAGCGTGACTTGAACCTGTGGCCGAGCAACCGAGGAATTGGAGCACTATCCAATTGAACTACGGCTGACACCACCAGTAGCACAGCCAGGCCTGATCGGTGATGAATATAACACATATCCCGATGGCCCTGTCGTGAGGGTGGATTCGAGTTTTCTGCACAGTCTGCAGAACTGGCCGGAGATGTTGAATCCTGCTTCTGTCGGATTGCTTTACCATCTTGACTTCTGGGACAGTGAAGAGGCAGCTAAGTCCCTCAAACAGGCTCCAAGTGAACAACTGTACGATGTTCAGGCCTGCAGGTGACTTGCTGCAGCTCCCTTGCTACGTGTGGCAAAGACATTGCTGTTAATTAGAAGCATTACACGTGCTTCCACATCGATCGGAGCTGGTCTTCCGCCGAATGCACGTGCAGATGTTTGGGGCCAAGTCAGGATTTAATACTCAATTTCCTCCTCAGTGAGACCCGTAGTGGGGAAGGCAAGCAAACAGCTGTCTTTTTAACCCACACGCTTCTCTTCTGGATGAGGAAGTACTAGCCAGAAACTGTGAATCTGCCTCCAACAAGCCAGCCCTCTTCAAAAAAAAGCTTGCACCATGAGGAAATGGTGTTATCTGTCACTCTGTGTTAAAAAATCACATCTGTGTTTTGATTTGGTTAACATGCTGTCATTCTCCTGCCTGTGCAAAATTAGAACTATCCGCATTCCTTTTAGGAGAATGATATTTTAATTTAAAAAAGATCCTCCACCTCATCACAACCCAGATTTCTCTTCCCTCTCTCTCTCTGTCATAATTTCTTTCTCTCTTTCCGCACCCCCACTTCTACTTTCTTCTGCCCCATGAATACCCTGAGCTGCCCCAGAGGGCAGATGTGTCACATCCTTTATTTTCACCCAGGGCTCTTATATTCCCTCTTTCCATCTCTCTCTTTCTGTGTTTCTCTCGCTAGTCGCTTCTGGACATTGCTGCCAGCGAGTGCTTTATACAGTGGTAGTTAGTGGCTGTCAGGTCAACTATGCCTCCATTCAGGATGCCAACTGATAACTATTGGCCCCTGTAATGGAACTCAATTCAAACAACAAATAGGCTTTGAACCAATGGACTGGATACAGCAAGATGTCAGCAATTTAGTATGCATCAGCTCACTGAAGAGCATGTTTATTCTCTCGCACACACTGGAGCAATCAGAGGAACAAACTGGGTGTAATTGGACCGAAATTACCTAAAATCACATCGCGATTTACAAGCAAACCTCCTTGCTTGTGAGCATTATATTTGCTATTGTTTGGGGAATGATACAGTGAATTGCAGCATGAAAGAAAAAATGCCTCATGTGGGATATTTGAACACTCCCCAACCACCCCCCCCCTCCTTTAAGAACTACTGAGTTGGGAGATCACAGCAAAGAATACAGAAGTACAGCTGCGGGATTATCATTGATGAAGCAAAAAAGAAATGGTCTGAAAATAATAAATGGCTTTTGTTAAATCATGCCTAAATATAGAATTCATTACATTGCGAAAAAAAGGAAAGTTTCAACAAAAATCGGTGGTTACGTTTTGCTTCCCCAAGTCAGAGAGGAAGGTTGAGAGAGGGGAAGAAAAAGCATCTGCTATGAGCCCCGGAGAGAAATATCTGCACGTTAAGACTGACGGCCAGCTGCAACTTTGGATAACAATGTGAACCATGTCTAGGAGGGTTACAGGGTCTGATGCTCCCTCTGTGTAGAATTCACTGCCCTTAGCTAAACTGGGTGGTTGCGGGTCAGGAATTGAAGGGGAAGCCAGTTGATGTTTCATCATAGGAATGCCAAGTTTGTTTTTTCTTTAATTCTTCCCCAATCCCGACGTTATCAGAATAATTAAGCAAAAAACTCAAAGAGTGATGAACTATTTTAATGATCCAATTTTTTTTTATTCTGAGCTGGGTCTTGATCGAAGGACCACGGGGCCTATAGCTGCTGCTAAGTTGGATGTCTGCATATACACGTCATTTATTCTTGGACATCCTGTAGTGTAAGTCTGGAGGGTCTGGCAGCCACTGTTGTTCCAGTGAGGGCTCCTGCAGAGCAGAAGTGTGGGGATTAGCTTTGACTGTCCAATAGGCCAATTACTCTGCTCGCAGCCAATGCTGATGTATTAGCATGGTGGCAGTAGGCCCTTCTGAGCCCTTGGGGACCATTGGCACTTTGA
Source organism: Ginglymostoma cirratum (assembly GCA_024137785.1). Classification (NCBI taxonomy): domain Eukaryota; kingdom Metazoa; phylum Chordata; class Chondrichthyes; order Orectolobiformes; family Ginglymostomatidae; genus Ginglymostoma; species Ginglymostoma cirratum. The sequence continues at coordinate 9,402,445 of JAHRHZ010000091.1, read as the reverse complement.
CAGAGGTGGCCAGGACAATTCCAGCACAAATTAGAAGCAGCAACGTGCTAAAAGGGGCCCTTGAAAGTTGTTCTTGGGATGCTCCTTTTTTGTGGGAGGGGCCTGACAGAAGGGAAGCTGTAGTTCCTGCAGTCAGAAGTAAAACCCTGAAAATTCAAGGTAATGATCCTGACACCATGAGTCAATGGCAGCGTTGTAGAAAGGAGCAGTTAGGCAGGGTACACCTGGAGTGGATTCTCATTATTCATTGTCCTGTTTCATGGGAGATGACACCACATGACAACTAATCTCTAAAGTTGGCAAGTTTGTAAGCCTAGCTATTACAGCCACTGGGGGTTTGTGAGTTACTGCAAGAAAATGGTGTTGAGATACAAGATCAGCCATTATCTGATTCACTGTTGGAGCAGGCTGAAGGGGCTGGGTGGCCTCCTACCTGTTCCTACTCTCAATGTTTCAGAGCTATGTCATAACTCAACCAAGTTTATATCCAAAACACCAATGTGGGACAATAGCAAACATCTTCTGAAGAAGGGTCACATTAATTCTGATTTCTCTCCACAGATACTGCCCAACTTGCTGAGCTTTTCCAGCAATTTCTGTTTTTGTTTCTGATTTACAGCATCCGCACTTCTTTCGAGTTTTTTTTCTGATGAAGTGTCACTAGACCCGAAACATTATTAACTCTGCTTTCTCTCCACAAATGCTGCCAAACTTGACGAGTTTTCCAGCAATTTCTGGTTTTGTAACTAAATAACTATTGTTTGGTGAACACAAGCATCTTGACTGTAAGCATTGACAAGGATATTTGGTCTTGAGATATTGGGCCGATCTGATACTTGCCCAAGTGGGCAGCTTTCATTGTGAATTCCTACAGAATATTTGGCATGTGGAATAGAAGGAGGAAATCATTGGCCAGCTCAACAATGCCTTCACAACTTCGAAAACACACAGCTGGAATACTCTGAACAGTTTTGAGCCCCTTATCTGAGGAAAGATACTCTGGCATTGGCAGCATTTTAGAGAAGGTTTGTTAAGGAATTTTCTAATGAAGAAAGGTTGAGTAGGTTGGGTCTGTAATCATTTGAGTTTAGAAGAGTGAGAAAAGACATATATTGAAACATGCCACATTTCTAGGGAACTTGACAGGGTGGATGCAAAGAGGTTGTTTCCCCTTGTGGGAAAGTCTAGGATCAGATGGCCTCATCTCAAAGTATGGAGTCACCCATTTAAGACAGAGGTGAGGAGAATTGTTTTTCTCTTAATGATTGGACAATCTGGCATTCTTCATTGCAGAGGGCTAAAGCAAGGAAGTGGAGTTGAGGATGGTCAGATCAGCCATTGAATGGCGGAGCTGACTCGAGGGGTTGAATGGCCTACTTCTGCTCCTACATTTAACGGTCTAGGGCTCGGTGCAGGTCCTTTTGTCCTCACTCTGCCCAGCTGACAACAGAGAGGGTACATAAGGACTGGGCCTGTCACAGCCCAGACCAACTGAACAAAAGCCTTTGCGAAATAACCAGAAATTTCCAATATTGACATAACGATGTGAAATGCTGCTGTGATCTGAGCCCTGACATAGTAAAGGAAGTTGCTTCTGTCACCTTTTTTACGTCTACATTTCAATTTGTCACTGGCTTTCCTTTGACTTGGAGTAGGTGAGTGATTGCTTCTTACAGTGTGCAACGTGAAGCAAACAGTGCTGGACCTTGGGTGGAGGAATCCCGGTCAATGCAAAACTGTGGGCTAACGCTGTCCCTGGTGAGGAATACCTGTGTTTATAAACGATGTCCATTGCTCTGTTACAGCAGTTGTATGCAGCCCAACTCGCTGCAATGCAGGTGTCTCCTGGAGCCAAGTTACACGGCATGTCGCAGGCCAGCCTGAACAACACCCTGTCACCCAACAACATCCAGGCAGAGAAAGGCAGAACCACCCCTCCACCCAAAAGCAAGGTACTGTTGTCAGCTTCTGGCTGGTCTGCTTTAGACATAATTGTGCGCGCTTCTGAATTGTTAAAGGTTTGTGCTTCTAATTCTGACCTGTTCCTTTGCTACAGTTACAGCGAGGAAGCTCAGCTGGGGGTGGGGATGCTCAGAGAAATATCCTCGAAGGGGAAAGCTTTAAAAAAAGAAGTTGCTTTGCTTGTGAGCAGCATAGACATGAGTGTTTGAAGAGTTCAGAAACTGAGGTTCCTTCTCTCTGTTCAGCCAGATCCCATGGAGTTATCCCAAGGACAGTAAGGAATTTTGCGAGGTAACAATCATTCCCCATCTATCACCAGCCAGATGGACTAATGGGTCAAAAACAGAAGTTGCTGGAGAAGCTCAGGTCTGGCAGCATCTGTGAAGAAAAATTTAGAGTTAACTTTTCGGGTCTGGTGACCCTTTCTCGGAACTATGAGTCATAAGGGTCATGTTCCAATTTTAGGACCTTGCTGTGCACCAATGATCTTTTTCTGTGTTTGGCTCTGAATCAGCTGATGAACCAATGTTATCAGTACAAACATAGAGACATGGGAGTGCAGGCTCATAGCTCCTTGACAGTGGAGTTGCAGGTAGGCAGGGTAGCGAAGAAGGTGTTTGGTACACTTGCCTTTATTGGTCAGTGCATTGAGTATAGGAGTTGGGAGGGTCATGTTGCACCTGTACAGGACATTGGTTAGGCCACTTTTCGAATACTGCATTCAATTCTGGTCTCCCTGCTGTAGGATGAATGTCGTTAAACTTGAAAGGGCTCAGAAAAGATTCTCAAGGATGTTGCCAGGGTTCAAGGGTTTGAGCTATAGGGAGATGCTGAATAGGCTGGGGCTATTTTCCCTGGAGCGTTGGAGGCTGAGGGGTGAGCTTATAGAGGTTTATAAAATTGTGTGGGCCATGGATACAGTGAATAGTCAAGATCTTTTCCCCAAGGTAGGACAGCCCAAAGCTAGAGGGCATAGTCAAAAGTCACACGACACCAGGTTATAGTCCAACTGGTTTATTTGAAGGCACAAGCTTTCGGAGTCTCACTCCTTCAGTTGTCACCTGAAGAAGGGGTGAGGCTCTGAAAGCTTGTGCCTCAAATAAACCTGTTGGACTATAAACTGTTGTGTGATTTTTGACCTTGTCCACCCCAGCTCAACACCGGCACCTCCACATTATAGAGGGCATAGGTTAAAGGTGAGAGGGGAAAGATATAAAAAGGACCTAAGGGGTAACTTTTTCGTGCAGAGGGTGATGTGTGTATGGAATGAGCTGCCAGAGGAAGCGGTGGAGGCTGGTACAATTACAAGTTTTAAAAGGGATCTGGATGGGTAAATGAATATGAAGGGGTGAGAGGAATATGGGCCAAATGCTGGCAAATGGGACTAGATTAATTTATTATGTCGGGTCGGCATGGACAAGTTGGACCAAAGTGTCTGGTTCCGTGCTGTAGATCTCTTTGACTCTATATCACGTTAAAATTAAGCCACATGTTTGTGAGGCCACTTGGAGTCCGTATAGGTCATTAAAGTACAGTGTAAGTGTGAGTTCTGTTTCCATTGCAGAGCTCAGGGCAGGTCAGACATTTTTGGAATTTGTTGTTTATTGTTGAAATTGGACAAAAAAATGGAGCTCTTTAAAAAGAAACCTGAGTTGCATTAAGCAGGAGTTTTGTTAATATTTCGATTTGAATAGCTTTGGCTGGCCTCAGAGGTGAGAGTACCTTGGGAGAAGATTAATCTTGGTAATTACATACAAGTGAAAGACCTCCTTGATCATTGTTTCCAGTGAAACCATTAACTCATCTTTTTGTGTGTCTGTATCAAAGATAATTGTAATATGACCTGAGACTGACAGAAACTGCAAGGCTTTGTTTGAATTAACGCCTCACCCATTTTACTTTTGTTTCAAAGACAATTGAAGCCGAAATGGCTGGAGTGTTAGATGGGAGGGGGTCGGGGGTGGGGGGTAGTAGGGGGAAAGGGTGCTGAGGCTGGTGAGGAATGCAGTTTGATCGCATCACGTCCCTGCTAGGTCATTTCCAGTAAGCTAATCCTCATTGCGGTGCAGGATGGGAAATCTTCCTCCTCTGTTTGCAACGTCACTGACACATAGAGGATCAAACCCTTCCCCACCCTCCCACTTCCACACTCCAAATGTTTAAAACCCAACCGCAATTCAGGATTTAAAGAAAAATAGAATGTGGCCCAAGCTGGCAAGGTTAACATTTGTTGTCCATCTCTAACTACACTGGAGAAGGTGGTGGTGAGCCGCCATCTTGAATTGCTGCAGTCCAGTCCATGTGTGGTTTATTTGTTTTGTTTTTCATCTACTTTTCCCCTCGTTTGCATCACCGGCTCACCCAGGCTTTCTATGCTTATTCATGTTGATGTATGGGCTGAATGTGAAGCTCCCCCAGGCCCTGAATTGGCTGCAGTAGTCTGAATCACTGTGCTACACTGACCAGCGAACAAAAGCAGGCGTTGTCAGAGGTCAAGCAAGATAAGATGTTCATCCTACAGTCCTCCCCAACAACACAATTGAACACCGTAGTTTGACAGTTGTGAAAATAACCTGGATATCACCGACCCCATAAGGTCACGCTGCTTTACAAGCTCCGGAAACAATCCCCAGTCTATCACTGTTCTCTTGTTAAAATAGTTATTGTGATTTATGCAGTGCGGTCTCGCGTCCCTGCACCGGATTTGTCTGTAGTTATCTAAGCAATTGTGCGTTGTTATCTTTTATTTTTATTTGCTTTTCTGTGTGAGGAATGTCGCGGCTGGGAAAACTAAATATTTTTCTACCTGTTGTCTTGGCTGTCGGCCTCTGAATGGCAGGTCATTAGCGACAGACACTGTAGGAACACGTACAGTAATGCTGCCACTGACCTACCCACCATGCATCGTGTGAACATGGCGACCACATGACTGTTTATGGGACCATGCCCGTGGGCAGGTTGGACGGCTGGGTTTTCGAGCTTGTAAGAGAGACTGCACTTCAGGTGTACTTCACTGGCCGTAAATAATTTTAGTCCGCCCTGGGATTGTGAAGGTGCTACATAAATGCACATTTGCTTTCACTTCATTCACCTCCTGACGCACACTTTAAGAATTGCCTTTCCTCATTCGGCCCCGCACGCCTGTACAAGCTCTATTATTTAGACCGGCTCCATTGCCTAGCCCAGCACTAGTACCTAATACCAATCTCCTCTCCTTTCGCCGTATCCCCGTCCACCATTACTATCCAATAAAATTATCCAATGCCCTCACAGCTGCCACATCTCATGCAGCAGGATCCCGTAAACAGCAACATATTTAGAACCAGAGAATCAGTTCACTGATGATGCCTGGGGATACATGGCCTCAGTGCAGCTGGGAGATTTCCCCTGCCCCCTCTCCCTTAGTGCCGTGGGTTCTTGTACATTACCTGACCTTACCTGGTCTGGCCTGCATGTGATGTCAGCTTCATGACAGTGTACTTGATTCTTAACAGGCCTCTGAAATGACCAGTTGTGTCAAACTGGTACAAAGACTAAAAGGGATGAAACAGGTCAAATCTCCTGGCGTCAACCAAGACACTAGAGATGACAATAGGAACTGAATCCTTTGCACAGTCCTCAACAGCTGGGAGAGCTTTCCCACAGAACCAGCTTGACAATGTCACAGTATCATTCAGAGCCCCAGACACTGCCACACCATCCCTGGATATGTCCTGTCCCATTGATGTGACAGGCTCAGCAGATGTGGCGACCAAGTGGGTATACTGTCAAGAGGGCATTACCCTGGGAGGCCTCAGCATTGACTCTGGACCCCATGAAGTCTCATGGCTTCAGGTTAAACATGGGCAAGGAAACCTCCTGCTGATTACCACATACTGTCCTCTCTCAGCTGATGAATCAGTACTCCTCAATGTTGAACAACACTTAGAGGAAGCACTGAGGAAGGCAAGGGCACAAAATGTACTCTGGGTGGGGATTTCAATGTTCACTACTAAGAGTGGCTTGGCAGCAGTACTCCTGATCCAGCTGGTCAGTCCTAAAGGACAAAACTGCTAGACCGGGTCTGCAGCAGGTGGTGAGGGAACCAACAAGAGGGAAAAACTTACTTGACCTCATCCTTAGCAATCTTCCAGCTGCAGTTGCATCTGTCCATGGCATCATTGGTAAGAGTGACCACTGTACAATCCTTGTGGAGACGAAATCTTATCTGGGCATCCAAGAGGCGCTGTGGGCCATCAACAGCAGCAGAATTATACTCCAGCACAAACTGTAACCTCAGGGTCCGGCATATCCCCCACTCAAACATCACCATCAAGCCAGGGGATCAACCCTGGATCAATGAAGAGCGCAGGACGGCATGCCAGGAGCAGTACCAGGCATACCTGAAGATGAGGTGTCAACCTGGTGAAGCTTTTCTGATGAAGGGTCTAGGCCCGAAACGTCAAGCTTTCCTGCTCCTGTGATGCTGCTTGGCCTGCTGTGTTCATCCAGCTCCACACTTTGTTGTCTCGAAGCTACCAAACAAGACTACTTGCACACCAAACATCAGAAACTGAATGCAAAGGACAGGGTTAAGCAATCTCACAATCAACAAGTCAGATCTAAGCTCTGAGTTATACAACCTTCAGTCCTGAATGATGGTGGCAACAGCTAAGAGGAGTTGGAGGCTCCAGATGTATCTCTATCCTCAATGACGGAAGAGCCCAACACGTCAGTGCAAAAGACAAGGCTGAAGTAACAACATCCATCTTCAGCCACAGGTGCCGGTGATCTGTCTCGGCCTCCTGCAGTGGTCCCCAGCATTACAGATACCAGTCTTCAGCCAATCCAATTCACTCCACGTGATATCAAGAAACAGTTGGAGACACTGGATGGTGCAAAGGCTACGCACCCTGACAACATTCCCAGAAAAGTACTGAAGACTTGTGCTCCAGAACTTGCCGCTCCCCTAGCCAAGCTGTTCCAGTACAGTTACAACACTGATATCTACCCGACAATGTGGAAAATTGTCCAAGTATGTCCTGTACATAAAAAGCAGGACAAATCCAACCCGGCCAATTCCCACCCAATCAGTCTGCACTCGATCATCAGTAAAGTTATGGAAGGTGTCAGTAACAGAGCTATCAAGCAGCACCAGCTCAGCAATAACCTGCTCAGTGACGCCCAGTTTGGGTTCTGCCAGGGCCACTCAGCTCCTGACAACATTACAGCCTTGGTCCAAACATGGACAAAAGAGCTGAATTCCAGAGGTGAGGTGAGAATGACAGCCGTTTACATTTGACTGAGTGTGATATGAAGAGAACTCCAGCAAAACTGAAATTAATGGGAATCTGGAATAAAATTCTTTATTGGTTGGAGTCATACTTGGCACAATGGACGATGGTCATTGATGTTGGAGGTCAGTCATCTCAGCTCCAGGACATCTCTGCAGGAGTTCCTCAGGGGAGTGTCCCCAGCTATAAATAGGAAAAGGATGGAGAACATCAGCAGGTCTTTCAGCATCTGTGGAGAGAGAAACAAGGTTAATATTTTGTGTCTGATTTTCTTAAACACCTTCAGCTGCTTCACCAATGACTTTCCCCCCATCTTAAGATGAAAAGTGGAGATGTTTGCCAATGACTGCGGATTGTTCACCATTTGTGACTCCTGAAATCCCGAAGCAGTCCACGTACACGTGCAGCAAGACCTGGACAATATCCAGCTTACACTGAAAAGTAGCAAATAACATGTGTTAGGCAGCAACCATCTTAGACAAGAGAGAATCTAACCTTTGTCTCTTCATTTTCAATGACGTTATCATCACGGAATTCCCCAGAGTTAACACCCTGGGGATTAGCATTGACCAGAAACCAAACTGGACTAGTCGTATAAATACAATGACTGCAAGATCAGGTCAGAGGCTAGGGATCCTGCAGCGAGTAACTCACCTCCTGACTCCCCACAGCCTGTCCAACATCTACAAGGCACAAACCAGGAGTGTGATGGAATACTCCCCACTTGCCTGGATGGGTGCAGCCCCAACAACACAACAATTTAGAAGGACAGGGGCAGCAGATACATGGGAACATCACCCCCTGTAATTTCCCCTCCAAGCTGCTCCCCATCCTGACTCGGAAATATATCGCCATTCCTTCACTTTCGCTGGGTCAAGATCCTGGAACTTCGAGGGTATTGTGGGACTACCTACAGCACATGGACTGCAACATTTCAAGAAGCAGCGCATCATCATCTTCTCAGGGGCAATCAGGGACGGGCAATAAATGCTGATCCAGTCAGCGATATCATGTTCACGTGAACAAATTAAAAAAGACCCGCCGAGTGGTGAGCCTGATTGACCTGCCTGTTAGACCCCACCTCGACAGAAACACCAAGATTGGAAACTCGTCACTTTCAGTCCTGTGGTGCGACGAAATTGACAACTCCAGCACGTGCCCTGCCCGCGGCTGCCCCTTTCGCTATAATGTTGCTCAATTTTGTTAATTTCATTCATGCGTTTCAACACCGATCAGCCCTTATTTCCGTACAGGCTACATTAAAATCACAAGGTGGGAGCTGCAGAGAAAGAAATGCAGAGCTCATTGCTTGTGTAGCTTTTTGAAGGAGCCTGAGAATTTGTCAGCACGAGTAAACTGCAATGCCAAGAATTGATTCTGCTGACGCTTCCCTGCTGAATGCATGTCAGAGTTCATTTTCAATAGAGAAGCAAATATAATTTGAAGATTGACAGCAGATGAGATACCTGCTGTGTTCTATTGATTTTTATCGAGAAATATCAAATATGTATAGAATCGTATTCAAAGTTCTTGCAATTTGTCTGCAGATGTAATAGAGGACAACAGCAATAAAAACCTGAATTAATTTGGAGTCTTTAATATGGTAAAACACCTGGAGACACTTCACAGAAGAATTATTAAGCAATGTTTGACAACCCAAGGTACATAAAGAGGCATTAGGACAGATGACCAAAAGCTGTGGCACTAAAGTAGCTTTGAAGAAATACAGAGACGGTAGTGATTGTGGTGGGGGTGGAGTGGGGGGAGAAGATGGGATTTCAGATCAGTAACAGAACAGTGGAATTCAGGGTCCTGTAAGAGGCCACAATTGGAGAGGTGACCCAGGACTGTTGTAGAGCTGGAAGAGCATTCCACATTTAATATTAAGGCCATCTTGAGTACCTGGTTAGCTCAGTCATCTAGGGGGCATAGTGCAGAAAATGCCAGCAGCACAGGTTCAATCTTCTAGATGGGGTCTGGGTCCTGCCTGCTCACTTTGCCCCAGAGTAATGGAGCTGCCCGATATCTAGGATCCCCTCGTTGTCTCTGCTTCCATTCCAAAACAGTTGAGAGAGTGCCGGCAGCAATGCTCGCCCTTTCTCCCCTATAATGGCAGGACTGTCCTATGAGGGGAGATTGGTTTGTCTGGGCCTGTATTCAGGTGAGTTGAGAAGAATGAGAGAGGATCTGATTGCAAAGTGTAAAATTCTAACAGACTCGATGCAGAGAGAATGTTCCCCGTGGTTGGGAAGGCCAGAAAAGATGGGTCACAATCTCAGGCTTGGGGTAGGCCATTTGGGACTGAGAGGAGGAAACATTTCCTCAGTCAGAGAGTGGTCATCCTGTGGAATTCTATCCCACAGAAAACTCTGAAGGTCAGGTCACTGAGTGTATTCAAGAAAGAGATTGATAAATGTTTAGATCTTAAAGACATTAAGAGGCATGGAGAGAAAGCAGAAGTATGATGTTGCGATCGAGGGTCAGCCGCGATCAGGTTGAATGATGGCCGACTCCTAATTTCAGTAATCAAATTCCAGTCAAGTTTAACCACAAAGTGTGATGTTCCAAATCAGTTATAACTTGGAGCCACTCTGAGAAAAGGCAAGTTTCCTGTGACTGCTACTGTTCAGATCTTAAGGGCAGCCAAGCATGATCAACCTTTTGCCTCTGCTCTTCCATCCCACAGGGTCAGTGTTAAAATTTGTAGCGGGACACAAATTAGGTCCAATATCACACAGTATCCTCAGTGATGAAAAATCTGTCAGTTCAATCTTGAAGGGACCAGTTATCCAAGAATTCACAATCTTTTGATGGGAGAGAATTGTAGTTTTCAGTTTGTGGATCCCAAGATAAAGAGATCTGAAGCCTAACTAAAAGAAAATGTCTTGTGCTTCCATCAAGGTAGAAACACTGCAATTGCTGTTGGCCTTCTGAGGCAGTGGTAGAATCCCTATCTCTGAGCCAGAAACTCTCATGTTTGGGTTCCACACCAGGATTTGTTGGCCATAGAAGGTATGTTTGTAAGGTGGACAAACTGGTCATTTATCACCTTGCGAATCCTTCCAATATGTTGATGGGTGTGTGGGGAGTCTCCTGGACGTCCATCCTGCAGATGGTAATAACAAACCCCTGCAAGTACTTTGCTGATAAGTGTAGACTATTCCAGAACAAGTCCATGGTCCAACCCTCAGAAAGGAGAACTGGAGACAAGACAGTGGGAATGTCGATACAGTTAAAGACGTCAGTGTTACTAGGAATGGGTTGTTTCAAGTTGTGTTGGGAGATCTCATGGATCTGAGGTTGCTAGGACCAGCTGGCTATTCCTATTCTCTAGATGCTGAGAAATGACTGTGAATGATTTAAGGTCTCAACGTCTGATCTGAGACATAGGTGACCCTAAGGGTCCACTATGATCCTCGTTACAAAGACTTCCATTTGACTTGAATGGCCTTCAAGAACTTCCTCGTGTCAAGTCCTTCTGAAGGAGACTTTGCCGCTGAAATAGCTGTCACTCGATTTGGGATTTAAAGTCATACTGTTAAGCCAATATTTGGAGTATGGCAGCTTTTCTGGTTTACGTGTAGTAAAAGCTGTCAGGACTGAGGGTTGACTGAATAGTTGGAAATTAAGCTTGACAGGTCTTTGTTCTAAGGGCAGAGAACCGAGTTGCCCGAACGGGGACGAGATGGGGAGCGACCGAATCGAATAGCAGAGCGAATTCAAGTGGTTTTGCTCCTGTTTCTCAGAATTCACAAGGCAGTGGGACAGCGCCCGTGTAAGAACAAAATGTTGTTTCGACTCAGAGCCCCCACTGCTCGCCCTGTGCCTGCAGTGAATTAATTGTTGCTTTATTAATCAGATGGAGGAGTGTGTGGGTGCAGCTGGGAGGTGAACATTATCTGATTCCGCCATCCTGTCATGCGAACGTCCTCTCTCTTAATTTGATGCAATTATTTCATCAACGGGACAATATCAGCAGTATGATTAATTTAGAAAGCATGCTTTTACAATTGAATGTACCTCTTTAATTCTCATTATGTTCACTGATAGTGAAAAAATGAGTATTTATGAAGAGTTGTGTCAGATTCTCATGTTTATTGGCTTTCAGAGGCATGAACCACAGTGTTCAATGTGTCTTTCGCTCTTTACAATGCACTCTGCTGTTTCGGCCTGACTCACTGTGTGCGGCTTTATGTTTCCCTTCTCTCTAGGACGAGGTGACACAGCCACTGAACCTCTCAGCCAAGCCGAAAACATTTGACCCCACAAAATCACCCGCGTCACCCAACTCCCCCCAGATTCCCTCATTGAAAATGAGCACGGGATCGAGCCACCTCAAACCGGTCATGTCTGCCACGTTGAGTGGCCCACCTGGTCGAATGACCTCAATAGGTATGGTACCAGACCAGTCAATTCTGTTCTTCCCCTGCACTTTATGCCAAGTCTGTACCTGTGTAAACATCTGCGATTGTGCCAATGAGTATGCCTGTGAGTGGGTATGTGTGAGATTGTGTCTAAATGTGCAGGTGATTATGTGTAAGAATGAATATATGTGTGCCAGTGAATAGGGTGGCACAGTGGTTAGCACTGCTGCCTCATAGCACCAGGCTCCAAGGCTCAGTTCCACCCTTGGGTGACTGTCTGTGTAGGGTTTGCATGTTCTCCCTGTGTCTGAGTGGGTTTGCTCTGGTTTCCTCCCACAGTCCAAAGGTTAGGTGGATTGACCATGCTAAATTACCCATTGTGTTCAGGGACATGCAGGCAAGGTGCGTTAGCCGTGGGAAATGCAGGGTTACAGGGATAGGGTAGGGTTGAGGGTCTGAGTGAGCTGCTCTTCAGAGGATCAGTGTGGACTTGATGGGCTGAATGGCCTGCTTCCGCACTGTAGGGTTTCTATGAGCGTGTGTGAGAGTGCGAACTTGTGTGTGTGAGAGTGTGTGCACAAGTGAGTGAGGCACCGGGGGTGTGTGAGCAAGTATGTGTATATGAGTGAGTGAGCAAGTTTTTGCCCATTTGTGTGAGCGTGCGAGTGGATTTGTATGTGCCTGTCTTTTTCCCAACAGAGCACTGGTTACCAGATGCATGAATTTATGAGTCTGATGTTCTACATTCCAAAAATGGACCCTCTCTGTGCTTTGCAGGGATCTGTCTGACAGAGAAGCAACTGGTTTAAGTTTCAAATGATAACTTGCTCATTCTCTCCACCTGCACTGCTGCCCCTTCCTGCTGCTACTTCTCCCTCCCCATTGTTTAGCGCACGTTAAGTAACTGCTTCCTCTACTGCCCCCTCGCTGTGGCTCCCTTACTGCCCCTGTCTCCATCTCTCCCTTTCTATGCCATTCCCCCCTGCTCCTATCCCTTTCCCTATCTGCCAGGCCACCACACTGATGCAGATTTAGCTTCCAATAACAGATTGCACTCATGGCACTGGACTATATCAGTAAACGTGACAATGAACTGAGAAAGCAACAAGTCTGCACTCCCAATTAACTTGCATTATTCAGGCAAATTCCTGGGTGTGACTTAAGTGATGGCTGGTCATGAATTAACAAGTTCGGAGAAAACTCAGACCAATTCTTTTCTTGTGATGTCACTGCAGCTGCCTTGAGCTTTTTATTTGCCTGTGCAAACTGTTTCACATTCCTGTAAAAACTTGCAGGCAAACACGCACGATAACGGTGAAAGAATGTAGGTGGTTATTGTTTGGTGTAGCTCTTCAGTCCTGTCTGCAGTGAGTGTGGAAGAAAAGCTACCTTTTCAGGGTCACAGAGTGGATTAGAGACATTATTTATATTCTGAACATCAGTTAAGATACTGCCAATATTTTACATTTAACAGACCGAGACTTTTTTTTAAAAGAAGTAAAATAATTTGCATTTACACAGAACCTTTTGCAAGTTCAGGACATTCCCCAACTTCGCAGAGAATTAGGTACTTCAAAAGTGCGACTCCTGTTGAAACGTAGGGAGTGCGGCAGCTAATTTGTACGCAGCAAGCTCCCACAGATAGTGACAAGGTAATGGCCAGGTAACCTGTCTTAACTCAGTGTTGGTTGAAGAGTAAATATTGGGGAGGAACACCGGGGATAGTGGCTCAGTTTTTTCTTCACAATCATGCCATTGAATCTTCCCACACATGCCTGGACAAGCAGAGGTGGGGGGAGGTCACAGTTCAAAATTTTGTCAGTCAGACTGCGCACCCAACATTGAAGCACTCCCTCAGTACGGCACTGGAGCGTGTCCCTGAAATTCTGCTCTTGAGACCAAAATTGGGACTCCAAAACTTGTGATTTAGAAGCATAGTTTGGTTAAACAAAGATCATATTTAGCAAATCTGATCAAAGTTTTTGAGACGGTTACCAAGAATGTCAGTAAGGGTACAAACACAGAGAATGCTGGAGAAGCTCAGTAGGTCTGACAGCATATTTGGAGAAAGAGAGGTAATGTTTCAAGTCCAGTGACCCTTCGACAGAACTTTTCTCCCATACAAACTTTCTATCTAATTAATCATCGAATGCCTAAATTGAGCTGCCATTTCCACATTTCCAGGCAATGCATTCCATTCTCTAACCACCTTACTGTTTGAAGTAATTTTTTTTCTCAGATTATCCATGCAATATTTCCATGTCACTTTAATCTATGCCCTCTCGTTTCATTTCTTTTACGACTGGGAATAGCCACTCCCTCTCCACTGTCTCCAGCCTGGTCATGATTTTTGAGAGCCTCTATCAAAACTCATTTTAGCTTTCCTCTCTCTATGGAGAACAGTCCCACGTCTTCAATCTCTCGCTGAAGTTTCTCATGGAATCATAGAACCTCGAGAGTACGGAAAGATGTTATTCAGCTCATCAAGCCTGCACTTACAGTCCAAAGAGCATCCGACCCAGACCCACCCACTACCCCATCCCCAACAGCATGGGCTTTTTTTTACAACGGTGAACCTGTCTAACCTGCACATTCCTGGACACGACGGGGCAACTTAGCACTGCTAATCGACCACCGAATGTGCACATCTTTGGACTGTGGGAGGAAACCAGAGCGCCCGGAGGAAGCCCACGCAGACACAAGGAGAATGTGCAAACTCCACACAGATAAGTCGCCCGACGGTGGAATCGAACCCGTACCCCTGACTCCATGAGACACTGGAGCCATTCTTGTAATTCGTTCCTGCACTGTCTCCAATGCATCCACATTCTTCCGATACTGTACTGAATAGTCCAGCTGAGATCTAACAGCTGCGTTGTCAAAGTTGTACATCATCTCTTCGTTTTTGTGCCCTGTGCCCCAGTAGATCTTTAACTCGGAAACAAATGCCAGTTTAACAGGCTCCATTGGTGGCAGTGTGGATGGCTATCAATGGCTTTGCCCCTATGCCCAACTTGAAATCAGTTTGGAATCTGGTCCCCATCTGCCTCATCCCATCCAATTAAACCCACCCTCCCATCGCCATGGGAGGAGACAGGTTCCCCTGTGTGTGAGACGTAAAGGTCACGATTAAACTTCACCCGTGCAGCACAACACTCCTGACAGTGCTGCATTCCCTCAGTAGTACTGAAGGGCTATGAGTCTGGGCATCGGATTCACGTCTGTGGAGCAGAGTTTGAACCCATGATCTTCTGATTTACAGGTGCCAGCCATTGGGTGATGGCTGATACCTGTCCAACCTCCTTGCTGACCACTTAAAAGATTTGACTAAACCATGCTAATTGCAGAAGTATTGACTAAGCTGACCTGGACTGGAATCATCTGCCCATTTGGTCATTAGTTCCACCGTTTTGTGAGATAGCAACACGCGCAGGAAATAGATTTCTTGATTTTCTTTTGATTCTAAGCAATTTGTTTTCTTGCACCTTTTAGAATTAGGTTCCCGCTGGAAGTGAAGTTACTCCTTGCAGTTTGGCTTATGCTTTCACCGAATCAGGCTGTGAGATCAATATGAGACTTTTGTTGGCTGGAGCTGTGTCTTGAAAATGTTTGGGGTCCTTGATTTATTTATTGTCACGTATATTTTGTTACAAAATGCAGTGAAAAGTATTGTACAGAGTCGCCACACTCCGGTGTCATCTTAAAACACAGAAAAATGAACCAAAACATAGAATAGAGAGGCAGAAAAATGAAGGAATAAAGGAAAAGTGTTCAACTTTACAGTCCTTCCTGTTAAGTGCTCCGCCATAGGCCATTCACTGTGCTGCTGCTGCTGGAGTAAGACTCACCAGTCTTTGGCACCATCTTGCCTCCACCGATGCCCTCACTGTGAGTCCTCGATCGACCATGCCAATGCAGGCAACACAGATGCTGCTGGGTACCACACCAACCCGAACTGGACTTGGCCACCACCTCCGTCAGTCCACTTCAGACCTACCTCGCTGATGCAGCTGCTACTGATGCCATCGGGTCTCCTACTGGGCCCGAATTCGCCTCCATCAATCATGCAGACGTTGCCAGGAACCCAAAACCATCTCCGCCATAGCAACCTCTAGTCCGTGCTCAGACCGCCTCATCGGTGCAGAAGCTGCCTTCATAATTGGCTCAATTGGTTGTATTCTTGCCAGTAGGTGAGAGAGAGAGTTGTGGGTTCAAATCTCAGTTAGAGGTGGAACCCTGGCTAATACTGGCAATGAGGGATGGATCTGCTTTCGGATGGAAAGTTAAACTGAAGCTTTGTCTGCCCTTTCAAGTGGAGGATCAGATCCCTGCAGAAGTGTTAGAAGAAGCAAAACAGAGCTCTCCCTAGTGCCTTAATAAATATATACCCCTCAACCAACATTAGTACGATTAGATTACCTGGTTATTTGTGGGATCTTGCTGTGTGCAATGTTGCCTGTGGGTTTTTTTTTGTATTTGTTTACAGCATGTGGGGACCAGCATCACGGCAGCTTTTTGAGAAGGTGGTGATGAGCCAGCGATATCGAAACAACAGTTGCTACTTTTCTTGGCTATTTCAGAGGGCAGTTAAGAGTCAGCCACACCGCAGGGGACCCAGAATCACAGCAGGAGGACAGATCTCCTTCCTTAAAGGCCGTTAGGGAACGAGATGGGTTCTTAGATAACAAGGTGTAGAGCTGGATGAACACAGCAGGCCAAGCAGCATCAGAGGAGCAGGAAGGCTGACGTTTCGGGCCTAGATGGGTTCTTGTCTTTTTTATTAATTCACAGGATGAGGCTGAGCCAGCATTTATTTCCCATCCCTAATTGCCCTAATTAAGAGTCAACCACGTTGCTGTGGGTCTGGAGTCACATGTAGGCCAGACCAGGTAAGGATGGCAGTTTCCTTCCCTGAAAGGACATTAGTGAACCAGATGGGATTTTATGACAATTGACAATGGGTTCACAATCAACATTCGACTCTTAATTCCAGATTTTAAAAAACTTTTAAATTCAAATTGCGCCATCTGTCGTGGCAGGTTTCAAACCTGGGTCCCCAGAACATTACCTGGGTCTCTAGTTTAGCAGCCCAGCAATAATGCCACCGGGCCAGCGCCTATGTTGCATTTCATGTGTAAAAGCGGATGCTTTTATATAAACAGCAAGTGCTGGAGGAACTCCAGAGAGAGAGAAGTACAGTTATATTTCAAGTCCAGTACGACTTCAAAAGTCTGCAAGGTCTCAAGGGTCATATGGGACTGGAACCATCAATGCTATTTCTCTCTCTGCAGATGCTGCCAGACCCTGCTGAATTTCTCCAGCACTTGCTGTTTATTTTATTCCTGATTACGATTCTGTAGTATCAGCGTCAACATTATCATGAACTGAGCTTCTCTTGCCCAGTTGCTGTGGTGTCGTTATTACTCCAAGTCTTTAACAATACGCTATTCCCATCTCCCGTGATGTGCCACTTTACAGTAGTAACAGCGCCTCATTGGCTGTGGGACATCCTACAACCATACAAGACTCGATATAAATGGCATGTTCTTTCTTTATTATCATCGACCAAAGGAAAACTGCACCGTATGGATCGGAAAATTCTTCCGTTTGTTTTTTCTTCCCTTGGTTTATTTACTGAAATAAAACGAAAGAACTGCGGATGCTGGAAATCTGAAACAAAAACAGAAAGTGCTGCAGGTCTGGCAGCATCTGTGGAGAGAAACCGGTTTATGTACTGCTGTGCACAAACATACAAAATAGGGGTAGTAGACCATTCGGTCCATCAAGCATGTTCCACCACTCAGTAAGATCATGGCTGACCTGTTTTTGTTTCAAATTCCGTGTCCCATCTACCCCGATAACCTTTGATTCTATGACTACTATTTGTCTGCCTTCGCCTTAAGAATATTTAATGATTCCACATCTGCTACCAGCTGAGGTAGAGAGTTCCAGTGTCACCCAACCCTCTGAGAGAAATATTTCTCCTCATCTCTGGTCATTAAAGGGTGACCCCGAGGTTTCATCTTGGGACTGCAATTGGCTTTGATGCTGTTGGCCAAGCAGGAGAAGGAGGCATTTGATCAGATTCCCAATCCCCATTGTCATCCGACAGCCTGTGCTGGAAAATGACGAGATGTGGACAGGAGGTTAAGGTAAGGGTCGCGGTTCACTGTGATGCACCTAGTAGCAGGCCGTAACTCGAAAGATTGGGTCTGTGCAATGTATGGCAGCGTTCACAAGGAATGCTGTACTTTTGGAGCAAGGATTAAACAGGAGGCTATACTTTCAAAGTATTTATTAAGTCCCTTCACAACTTATTTCTAATGACCAACCTAGAGAAGCATTGTGTTTCTTTAAAAACGAAATCGTGCCATTCCATGTATTGTGAAACTTTGGATGTTAATCACAAAGACCCTTGCTTCTTCACTTCAACATCTCAGGTCGATTATGCGAACAAGCTGGTCTTTATTCTTCTCCCCGCTCCTTTCTATCCAGACATCCTGTCGTCCATCACATCCTCGGGTTATTTGAATGACCATGATGCCGTGGCTAAGGCAATCCAAGAGGCCAGGCAAATGAAGGAGCAGCTTCGGAGGGAACAACAGGCACTGGACGGGAAGGTTGCCGTCATCAACAGTCTGGGGCTAAATAACTGCAGGATGGAAAAGGTCAGTTTGTGATGCCTAGGCTCTGAGTTTTGTGCTTCCATTTTTATCGGCAGGCAGTCTTGCTGGCTTTACTGCAGCTCGCCTGCCTTCAGAGAGAAAGAGGCAGAGAGACAATGTACCTTTTATTGAGAGAGCCAGGCACAGACCCAGTGTTCTCAACCCCTCCCCGATCAGTCTCATTTAATGAAATTTAGCATCTGACTTAGACGAAGAGACACTATTTTTAGCACAAAAGCTTCAGAAACGAACGGGGGTTCAGAAAGGGCCAGAATTAACTTTGTTTACCTATTTGCGGGAAGGCATAGCCTGATTTAGTTTGGAATTTTTAATTAAATTAGTTCACGCCTTGCGCCATATAACAGTATTATCATTTACAGAGATAGGGGAATTTGTTACGCATGCAACAGCCTTTGCTACATATTGTTGCCCTTATTTCTTTTAACCATGCTGGAACTTTTGCTTTTAAACAACTTGTATTTTAAGCAGAGACAAGTCAAGAGAAAACCTTGATGATTGGCCCACTGTTCCACAACGCTGCTCTGTACCGATATCCCATACAAATGCTAGAAATGGCATATCAATGATCTATTCAAATAATTGGTAATCACAGGTAATCAACTGAGAGGATCCGTCTGTTGTGGCAAAATACGCAGTGACTGTCACAGGTTAAAGGGACTTTGTCAGGCAAGTTGTGATGCTGTCAGACCTGCTGAATATTTCCACTATCTTCTGTTAAGGTGGAGGACAATGCCCAGGGAGAGATGCAACTGCCCTGGCAGCATACCCAAGGCTGGGTCCTGAGAGCATTGGCACATGTCTCATAATGCTGTCACAGCCCTTGCCACGTAGCTCAAATTTAAAGCAGAATTCAGTCTCCTGAGTGAAAAGGCCAGCAGTTCTCACATGGTTGGCCAAAATCATGCTGTTTGAATAAATACATCCCTTCTCAGTGTTACCTTTCACTCCTTTCGCCTCCACTGCCTCTTGTCGGGACACAGTTGCATGCAGCCATTTCAGTACATAGCCCGAGGATCCACATTTCAGAGTTATGTTGTAAGCACGGCACGGCACGGTGGCTCAGTGGTTAGCACTGGAGCAAGGACCTGGGCTCGATTCCACCCTTGGGTGATGGCATGTGTGTGTGTGTTCTCCCTCTGTTTGTGTGGGTTTCCTCCCACAGTCCAAAGATGTGAAGGCTAAGTGGATTGGCCGTGCTAAATTGCCCGTGCTGCCCAGGGATAGGTTAGCCATCGGAAATGCAGGATTATAGGGCAAGGATGGTGGATTTGGATGGGATACTGTATGGAGGGTTGGTGTGGACTTGATGGGCTGAATGGCCTTCTTCCTAACTGGAGGGGTTCGATGATTTATGACTCACGGACACCTACTTTTGAACAGAAATGAGATTCACCATTGACAGAAAACCTGGCTGCTATTTGTCCTGCTCCTGGTAATGCTGAATCCAAATGTACCATAATAAAGGCTTTATTCTCAATTATCCCAGGGGTTTCGGCACATCCAACATTTGTTGCCCATTCTGAATTACCCTTGTGAAGGGGTTGGGAAGGAATCTCCTCTCTGATATATTTTGTAGCAAGTGACTGATTCGTTTCAGATACCTTTCGTTTTTTTTTGGGCAACCGTGCATCAGTGGGGTATTAAGGTGAATGATTCGGGTATGATCCATGCAATAGCACGCTTCCAGGGAATGTCAACAGGAAGCTTTCTCTGCAAAAGGCCGCAGCCTGTGTGGGCCAGCGCTTTGGGCATATGCAAGTTCGAACGGAGCTTGGGGGTCCAGCTTGCTTTCTCTCCTCTTTGGGAGCAGTACCAGCCTGCTTCCAATCCAAATTCAGAAACCAGGCACAAAGAACCACAGACCCCACATGGTAATCCTCTGCACCACATTTATTCAGACCACCAACATGCTCCAGAATGCTCCCGACACTGCTACTGCTGGCTCAGAGAGGGTTAACCATTGTGGTCGCATTAACCCTGTTAGTCATTATCGGAATAGTTAGCAGAGCTTCTGAGAGCTTTGAGCTAGAGCTGAGGCACAGACAGAAGGATGCTGCAGCATGCTTTATTTTTAGAAAGTTTTTTAAAAAAAATCCTGGGTCTTCATGGATCTCGCAAGAAGGAAGCCCTTCTCTTTAATCTCAACATTAACCCTCCATTAGTGAGTAGTGTGTGTAATTGTTGGAGGCAGCTCTCATAATCGGAAAAAGGTTCTTAAGGCTTTCTCGCACCAGCTGCGGCAGAAAAAGAGGAATAAGAGACAGTGAGAGACACTAATAAAAAGTGACTAAAATGTTCTTTCGAAGCTTCAGTAAATTGGAGTTATTTGTTAAGTATATTCAAGTCAGCTGTAGATGCAGCAGTTGGCAGGTTCAGAGAGCATCTGTACTTGGTTTCTGTAAAGAAGCAGCAGTGGGTGCATTCCCCTGTGCTACCAGCTGGGAATTGTCAAATGACAACCAACAAAATCCTTTTGGATGGGAAGCCTTCATTCGGAGTTTTATGTACTCGTGAACCAGACTCTGCGGTTTTGATTTGGAGCCCATTAAAATGTCTTTGATGGTATGGAAATTCATCTTCATGAAGTCTCCAGCTCGCATACGCTGCGAGTTGCAGTTACAGATCAGTCATTCAAAACTAATGGCAGTAATTGTCCTGACTGCTTGTATTGCAATACACTGCATTAAAATAATCCAACCCCTTAGTCTTGGCACTGAGAGTTAATCTCCTTTAATACAGATCAGCTGTTACTCTCCCACATGACTTCAGGCAGAGCTAGGCGACTATTCACAGTGTTTTGATTAAGTTACAAAAGTACAACCATCTGCCTTCACATCTTTCTCATTCAATCACTTCTCTGCTGCTCAGAGCTCGGTTTCTGTTGCGCTTCGCTGCAAGATTGTCCTGAAAGTTTTGATGCAAAGAGTCAAACTTAATTAAGTGGCGCTGTTTAATGCGAGCCCACACTGTTATTTCTCTTACACAGTGGCTGCCACTCTGAAGAATAGTTTGCAGAATGTGAGCGTTAACTTCTTTCTCCACAGTCTTGATCGCTCAACGCTTTTCTTTGAATTCATGGGGAGGAGAAGCAAACTATTACAAGTCTTGGTTGGGGGGGGGTCATGTGTAGTAGGCACCTGCCCCTTTGATCAGCTGACAGCAGATTGGAGCTTTAACTCATTATCTGATCATTTGTATTGCTGGTTGTCAAACATTGCTGAGAGGAAATTTGGTTGATTCAAGGTTAGATTTAGGTTTATTTAATACAGTGTCACTTGTACCTTGGTGCAGTGAGAAGTGCCATGTTCCGGTGCCATCTTGGATTACAGAATAAATTACTGAATAAATCGTAAAATACTGAATAAATTAATTTTAAACTGATATCGCTTATGATATTACTGAAGCTTCAAAAGTTCATCTTTGCCTCTCTGTAGACTTCACCCTCTCTGCTCCTCCAGTTTCCACCATCAATGTCATCCCCGGGCTCCTGGCAACATGCTCCTTTCCTGTCGCCATTGTCACTGGCACCTCCACATCCGCTGCCTCTGAGCTGGAGCCGGTAACACTGTGCAGGCCCCATACCTCCTCTGTCACTGGGGGATAGAACAACAGTGATAGAATACTATTGGCAGTAAGGCACGTTGGGATGCCCTGAGATATGAAATAATTATTACAAATATTTACAAATGCATAATTACAAATCCATTTTTTTGGATCTTTGTCCTCATCATTGCTGAGTGTGACTTCACAATAGATTCATGGTCTGCTCACTAGGTGGAAAACGGCACTGTGTCGGCACAGTTCACCTTTACGGACAGACGCATGATGTGGTCAACTCATTCTCTCCAATCTCGTTTGTACCTCTGTTACCTCTAGACTCAACCATTCCAATCCTCTCTCAGGTAGTCTCCCATATTCTATCAAGCTCCATCAAAAGTCTACTGCCCTTGCCTTTACACAACCCAGGCCCTGTTTACCAATCAGCCCTGAGCTTGCTGACCTATGTTGTCTCCCGGTCAAGCAATATCATGATTTTAGAATTCTCATCCTTGTTTTCCAATCTCTCCTTGGCCTCACCCCTCCCTATCTCCATAATTTCTTCTAGCATGACAATTATTGGAGATATCTGTGCTCCTCTCACTCTACCTTGTACAGCATCCTCAGTTTTGCTTGCTGCGCCATTGGTAGCCATGCCGTCAGTTCTGAAGAAGGGTCACCGGACCCGAAACGTTAACTCTGATTTCTTTCTTCACAGATGCTGCCAGACATGCTGAGCTTTTCCAGCAACTTCTGTTTTTGTCCTACCTGCCTATTCCTGGCCCTTATCCCTCCAAACCTTTCCCATTCACGTACTTAGCCAAACGTCTTTTAAACATTATGACTGTGCCCCCATCCATCACTTGTGTGCCCAGACCTTTCCTACCCTTCTCAACTATGATTATTTGTCAGTATTTAGAACATCTGATGAGTACAGTGTTTATCAATCAATAATCTAATGCTTGGAATTTGAGGGGCTCTCTTGGTAGTGCACTTGCTTCAGATTTAGAGGTCTCTGTGTTGAAGTCCTACTCCTGGCATTATTAATTGTTTTGTCTTGATCAACAAGGGAGTCGAGATTTATCGGGGACAGACAGGAAATTGGAATCACAGCCACAAACAGGTCAGGCATCATCTTATCAAATGGCAGAGCAGGCCCAAGGAACTGGATGTCCCACTCATGGTCTTAATTCTCACACAACCCCATAAGCGCAGTGGACATGAGATTAGTACTGATAGCAAACACACATGAGAAGGACTTATCCAGTGATGACAAGCGCTTGTCGCAAGTGCTTACGCTAATTTCAGGAAGACCATCTCAAAGCCCCCAAGGAGCTCCATTATGTTATATCCCAATAAGGTCAATCACATGCTGCATCACAATATATTTTGACTAATCCGTCTTACCTACTGGTTTAGGTGTGAGTTTGCTAGACTGTTACATCGCCATGTAATTATTGTTGATTAGGGTAATTCCATCTGCACCTGCATAATGCACGTTGTTCATTGTTCCCTCTATCTGAGAAACATTAATGCCAGCAATGGCCTGTCATCATACCTGTTTCTATCACGGCCATCTTTCATACTGGCAACTGGCATTAAGTGTCTACTAATGGCTGTGAAACCATTGTTGATTGTCAGGGGAAAATTCCATCTGGTTCACTAACATCCTATAGAGAAGGCAACTGCCATCCTTACCTGGTCTGGCCTACATGTGACTCCAGACTCTCAGCAATATGGTTGACGCTAAACGGCCCTCTGGGCAATTAGGGATGGGCAATAAATGTTGGCCTAGCCAGCGACGCCCTCACCCCATGAATGAATAAAAAAATCTCCTCTTTTGTCTTCTGCCTCAAAGTTGTGACGAAATCCATTTCTAGCATTTACACTGCAGTGTGTCTGAGAAAGTAGAGGTTGAAAACTCACAAGCAGTATTTCTTCAATGCGAATGAGCAAAGTTGGAACTGAGGGATTAACCCACAGGTAAGACTGATTTAGTGAAACCAGCTGTATATGTAGAGCTGGATTAATGCTTGTGGATGAGGACTGGAGTTCAGTTCCAGAGTCTAGCAGACAGTAGACTATAGAAGCAAGGATGATTGACCAGAATGGGAGCAGTGATTGAGACTACCCATGACGAAGCAGTTCTGAAGAGGGAGCTTCAGGGACAGATTGGAAAATTGAAGAATTATAATCCGTTGTGGAATGGAATAAGATTTAATGATTATGTCACTAACATCTTGGTGGTGGAGGAGTTACTGAGAAATCCATAGGATCTTTTGTGATTGCATTTGCTATCTGAAGTGTGTTCAATCATAGTCTATTGGTTATACTTACATGTCAATTCTGGGTATTAGAAATAAGTTGTACATGTAGCTTGTATCACTGATTTAACATTGTGTGGTAAAGTTTGTTGTTGTAGTTCAAACCCATGGAATCTTCAGACTTTATTCTCTTAGAAAGTCCCCTGGACCTCTCAAATAACAGGAAAAAAAAACTGTGGATGCTGGAACTCTGAAACAAACACTGAAAATGTTGGAGAAACTCAGCAGGTTGGGGAGCATCTATGGAGAGAGAAACAGAGCTGACATTTTGAATCTGGTATGGCTTTTCATTGGAGTGTAGAGTCATACCAAACTCTAAACG
This sequence comes from Ginglymostoma cirratum, assembly GCA_024137785.1. NCBI lineage: Eukaryota > Metazoa > Chordata > Chondrichthyes > Orectolobiformes > Ginglymostomatidae > Ginglymostoma > Ginglymostoma cirratum. Next base: position 9,377,977 of record JAHRHZ010000091.1, on the reverse strand, counting down.
TTAGCTCTATTTCTATCCCTACAGCTATTGCCAGATCTGCTGAGTTTCTCTCACTTTCTTGTTTGTTCACTTTAAAAAGATAAATAAGAATGAATTCTAGTCCCTAATCCAATTATAACCTAAATTTGACAGTCTGCTTTAGGACCTTAACATTGACTATACACCTCCCAGCTTTCTTAAATTTTTCTATGAACAGTAATGCGGCCATTCCTGTGATATTGTCAGGCCTTATTTTGAGTCTGTCTTTAATATGTGAGTAAATGGTATTTCACAGTAAGATGAGGTTAGCACAGCTATTGTGAATGGTACAAGCTGCAGTGAGGACAATTAAACTTTGTGCTACTTATAGTGGGTAAAACATTCTTCGATTCACCATGGTGATGACCACACAAAGTCGAGTATAGCACTAATGCCTGTTACGGCAGCGATGCCCATTTGAATGTTGTGCTTGGCATCTTTTCCTGCCCGAATAACTACATTCGACTCTTTTCTGAACTGCACCAATGTATAGGCCCTGCTATTTTTTTCCAGACCTCACGCTATTTTAGGAGAGCCTAGTTTTGTATTTTTTTGGTGGAATAGTCCTTCCTTAAGAAAAAAAAAATGTGCTACCCATTTTTGTTCTTAAGTTTGAATATGTTTATGAAGTAATGGGCCAGATTTCCCAACTGTTCTTGTAGCATCTCAAGAAGCCTCATTTAACCTTAACTGAAAGACTGTGGTTTGAAACTAAGAGGGATTGTTCTGGGGGCCTATTTGACACCTTGGCCCATTTTACTCTCTGCTCGGCTGAGATGAGTTAAGACGAAACTAGGGGCTCATGTTTCAATGGAGGTAGAAGCAAGAATCTTATGAAGTGAAGGGATACCATGTGGTCCATTGTATATGTGCTGTTCCTTTTACAAATAAGCTGGCAATTAAGTTCCACTCCTCTGCCTTCACCCACTGCCCTGCAAATGTTTCTTTCTCAAGTATTTACTCAATTTCCTTTTAAAGTTACACTTGAATCTGTTTCCACTGCTTTTTCAGGCAGTGCTGTCCGTATTAGAACCTCTCCCTGCGTAAATTATTTCTTTAGTCAACACTTTTTGCAGATTATGTTGCCTCTGGCTAGTGACAGGAACAGTTTCTCCTCATTTACTCTATCAATACCCCTTATAATTTTGAACGCGAGTATTAAATCTCTCTTTAGTCATCTGTGCTCCTTGTGGTTCAAAAGAATGAGGGGGAATTTCATAGAAACCTATAAAATCTAACAGGACTAGACACAGTAAATGCAGGAAGGATGTTCCTGATGATCAGGGAGAACACAAACCGGGGTCACAGTCTAAGGATATGGCTTGGCCATTTAGGACAGAGATGAGGAGAAATTTCTTCACCCAGAGAGTGGGGAGCTTGTGGAATTCACTGCCACAGAATGTGGTTGAGGCCAAAGCATTGACTGTTTTCAAGAAGGAGTTAGATCTAGCTCCTAAGCCTCAAGGGATCAGAGAGTATGGGGGAGAAAGCAGGAATAGGGGACTAAGTTGCATAATCAACCACAATCATATTGAATGGCAGTGCAAGCTCGAAGGGCCAAATAGCCCACTCCTGCTCCTATTTTCTATTCTTTTTATGTTTCGATAGCTACGTCTGCGCCTATTTTTTGTTTCACGTCTGTGGCATCATTATGTCAACTCTGCTCTGAACACATCCCAAAGGCCTTGACATTATCCCTGAGGGTGGGCTCCCAGAACTGGGCTGAGATTGGACAGGAGTTAAGGCCATACAGGGTGCAGGTTCTGTCGGGAAATTTGGACCGCCCTGGTATCTTAGGGACACATTTTCCCCAGTTTTGACTCCACAACGCATGTCATGTCGTTGTGAAGTCAGGCTACCGAATCAGGTGGTGAGTCCACAGGAAGGGGAGGCAGCAGTAATGGGTAAATCACCGGCTACTGTGATTGGGAGCAGTGGAAGGCATTCGACCTTTGGGGTGGATATGTTGGGTGGATTAGGGTCAGGCAGGAGGAGCTGATTATTTGAGCTGAGTTAAACATCTCTGTTGAAGTAAGGTAGGTGGATTGGGGTTGGCTTTTAAGGGAGAAAAATTGGGCAAGGCAATTGATGTGCGATTAACCTGCACTGACTCACAGAAATGTTGCATTGCCTGCTCATTTACACAATTACAGCGTTACTAGCTGCTTTGATGCGTGGCAGGATGAGCGAGTAGTTGTCAATTTTCAGAGATGAGCAGAAATGCAAGCTGAACAAATACAAGATTTACAAGGATGTTGCCAGGGTTGGAGGGTTTGAGCTATTGGGAGAGGCTGAATAGGCTGGGGCCATTTTCCTGGAGCATTGGAGGCTGAGGGGTGACCTTATAGAAGTTTATAGAATCATGATGGGCATGAATTGGGCGAATAGTCAAGGTCTTTTCCCCAGGGTAGAGGAGTCCAAAAGTTGAGGGCATAGGTTTAAGGTGAGAGGGGAACGATTTAAAAGGGACCTAAGGGACAACATTTTCACACGGAGGGTGGTGCGTGTATGGAGTGAGCTGCCAGAGGAGGTGGTGGAAGTGGGTACAATTATAACATTTAAAAGGCATCCAGATGGGTACATGAATAGGAAGGGTTTAGAGGTTAATGGGCCAAATGCTGGCAAATGGGACTGGAGTTATTTAGGTTGTCTGGTTAGCATGGATGAGCTGGACTGAAGGGTCTGTTTCCCTGCTGTGTAACTCCATGGCTTCTAGGTATCTTGAACCTAGAAAGGACATTGGAATGACACCACATGGGGGACAATGTCTCACAGGTTCACCAGTGCCACCCCTGAGGTCTCACCGAGGAGATGGGCAGGAGGAAGTTGCCACTGCCTGGACAGGGAGCTAACAGGCCTCTCCAGTAAACCCTGAGCGGGGTAAAGGAACAGAAGGCAGGTTAGTGCCAGCAGTGCCCGCCCCCGAGCACCTGGATACAGTTCCCAGAGAAGCTCAACAACCTCCCTCGAGTGGGCAAGGGAGGTGAATCTAACTTCGAAAGCCCCACTACACCACCTGAACCACCAGCCTCCTCCACTGCTCCACACACCAGACCACCCCCCATCATCACTCACCGAGCAACAGACTCAATCAAACTGACATGTTCATAACTCACCTCAATCTCACTCACTCAGCAATGTAGCAAGCCTGACATCTCACAGTTTACACTCGCTGCCAGCCATTCACCCGTTACAGCCTCACCAGTCTGTGGTGCTCCACACTCACTGACCCAGCTCGCTCTCTCGAAACTAGGCCCATAACCACAGACAGTGGCCCGTAATCATCAGGTGGCTTTCTGCCCTTACCACAGACAGTCTGAGGCCATGTCCAGTGAGGATGAGGCCATGTCCTTTTGGCGACGCTGGAGGGATCAAAGGAAACAGAATATTCCTACCTCATTCCCCCTTCAGACCTTCCACACCTGCCTCATCTCACAACCTTTTCTAAGTTACGTGCTGCTCAGTTCCTCCCTCCTCCTCACTGTAACTCTTCCCTTGTGCCTTTCTCCATTACTGACATGGTTAGGGAATTGGCTGAGTGGTAGGAAACAGAGAGTTGCAATAATGGGGAAGTATGCAAATAGGCAGGAGATGACTAGTGGTGTCCCACAGGGATCTATGTTTGAGGCCTCAATTATCCACAGTATTCATTAACAATGTGAATAATGGCATAAAAAGTCAAATATCCAAACTTGCTGACATAACATTGGGCAGCGTTGTAGACAGTGTTGACGACAGCATAAAATTACTACAGGATATCGATAGATTAGGTGAATGGGCAAAGCTGAGGCAGATGGATTTTAATATAAGCATCTGTGAGGTTATCCATTTCACTGAAAAAGGATCTATCAGAGTGTATTTTAGAAGGGCCTAATTTAAATACAATGTGGATGTCCAATGATATTTAGGATTCAGGTGCATAGTTCTTTAAAATGTCATGAACAGGTGCAGAAAATAGTCATGAAGCCTAATTGAATGCTGGCCTTCATACTGAAAGGGCTGGAGTATAAGGATGTAGGCATTACACTGCAGTTATACAAAACACTAGTTAGACCCACTTACAGATCTGTGAGCAGATTGGGGTGACACACCTTAGAAAGGATGTTTTGTCCCTGCAGGGAGTTCAATACAGGTTTACAAGGATGATACCTGCATTTCAGGGGTTAAATTGTGAGGAGGGATTAGACAAATTAGGCCTTTATTCTCTAGTATTTAGAAGGTTAAAGGGTGATCGAATTGGGGTCTTCAGGATATGAACAGGGGAAGACAGGTTAGATAAAGATATACTATTTCTACTGGTTAATAATTCAAGAATCAGGGGGAATAGTCTAAGAATTAGGGCTAGACCGTTCAGGAGAGATGTTAGGAAGCACTTCTACACACAAAGAGTGGTAGAGGTTTGAAACTGTCTAATTCAGTTGTTAAATCTGAGGTAGGTTTATGTTTATTCAGCAAGGGATATGGGCCCAAGGTAGGCATATTTTTATTTCTTTATTCATTCACGGGATGAGGGAGTCGCTGGCTAGGCCGGCATTTATTGCCCATCCCTAATTGCCCGGAGGGCAGTTGGAGTTAGAAAACAGATCAGTTGTGATCCTAATGAATGGCAGAACAGTTTTGAGGGGTTGAATAGTCTACACCTGTTCCCATGTTGCTTTCAGATTCCCAGGAACTGCCACCAGGCCAGGTAATGATGGAGGAGTGTGAGGAGCAAGTGGAAATTCAACTGCATCTCTCACTTTCAGACTGAACCCCGCCACTGCACATTCTTTGGAGCAGTCACTCTCAAAGTGTAGTCTTTGAGTGTCCTCCAGGTAACCGACAGGAGGGTCTAGAGACCACTAATGTGCACCACCATGGCCAAGACTATACAAGGGAACAGGCTGGAACTCACAGCCCCACATGGAGGGCATCTAAAAACCAGCACTTCCCATGTGTGTGTGGCATGAACCATCATAGCAGGAGCAACAGCACTGTGCGTTTAGAAATACCATTGACGCGGTTGTGTATTTTCACAGTAAATGAGAGATATGTACGAGTTTCTCAGCAGAAGATTATTGCAGTGTTTTTATACCAAATATTAGGAAATTTCAAATCAAGTTTCGAATCAAAATTGCGTCTGTAATATTAGCATTTATAATAGAAAAAGTCTAGACTTTTATTCAGGTATAGGTTTATAATTTTACTTATTTTAAAAATATATTTATCACATAATTTACTATCTAATATGTCATCTAGTCTACTTTGTAGCAACAAAAAGCAACATATTTTTGTTTTCATCTCTTCTCATTAGTTTTGTATGTGGCACTGAAATGGATGAGGTAGGACCCAGTGACAGCGGTGAGGTAGGGCCCAGTGACAGCGGTGAGGTAGG
>JAHRHZ010000091.1:9315788-9367227 GCA_024137785.1 Ginglymostoma cirratum | reverse complement strand
TGTGTGTGTGTGGGTGTGTTTGTGTGTGTGTTTCATTACCAGAGCCATGAGGCAGATAGCCCACATTTCCCAGCTGCCACACTCTGATTGACGTTGTGCTCCCACACTGTTGGTGCAGTACATTAACACTCAGTTGTAGAATTAGGTCTGTGGCCGGGGTGATGGACATTGGCCTGCATTTGGTGTTGCCTGTATTTACATATCAGTGGCACATTTAGCCTTTGCATTTTCATTATATCTCTACATCCACAAGTCAGTGGCAATCCTGGCTCCAGAGGGAGACCATGTATCTATGTTAGCACAGCTGACACTCCAGCTGCTTCACCCTTGGGGAATGCAATACATTTCCTCCTTCTTACATAAAGAGCGTCAGTTGACTTGCTCATACGGAGCGGGATGTCCAATAGGGAGATGGGAGTGATGTCACCTGCTTCAGGAAGTGGAGGCCAGGTCATTGAGTACATTTAAGACTGAGATAGATAGATTCCTGATTATCAAGGGGATCAAGGGTTATGGGGAGATAGCGGGAGAATGGGGTTGAGAAACTTATCAACCATGATTGAATGGTGGAGCAGACTCGATGGGCTGAATGGCCTAATTTCTGCTCTTATGTCTCATGCTCTTGGGTCCAGCCTCTGCCCATTCCTACCCCAGCCTACAGCCACGGTGACTGGAGCTGGTTTAAAACTGCACTCCACAGACTTCTCCCATAACCCCCCAACCCGCGTCACAGCCCACAAATTTCAGCACCATAATCAAGCCCTCTTTTGGCAGTTTAAAATTCAAGACGGTGTTCCATTTGTGTTGTAACCCGTGAGGAGTTTAGCATATCTTCTACAGTTATTAATTCTTTATGAAGCCATGGATCCCACGTGCACTTTTTTTTTAAACATCACTTTTCCAACCTTCGAACTGTTCAGGCCATTTGAAATTCCGCACTTTTGTCTGTCTTCCTCTTCGATTCTATGTGACACCGATGCTAGACTGGGCATGGTGTGGGAGCTGTGTCAGTGAGGATGTTAGACCTCGGTGCTATGGTACCAGACTTCAGTTGTAAGCACGGATTGGAAGTGACCACTGAGGCCGCATCCTTTGCAAACACTAGGGAAACTTTTCCTGTTAGCTTCTCCCCATCTATGATATGGGTAAACCCAAACCACAATGCTTTCCTGAATCCATCTGAGCTTGGTGTCTCTAGAATGGATGGCTTAAACGTTTGGTGCATAGGATTTAGGAGCAGCAGTAGGCCAATGGGTCCTTTGAACTTGCTCAGCCATTCTATAAGATTGTAGCTAATCCAATTGTGCTTCCAGCTCCATTTTCTTGCCTGCTCCCCCCATAACCTGTAACTCCCTTGTCCATCAAAAATCCATCGAATTTGACCGGCTCACAGGGAAGAGAGTTCCGCATTCCTAACGAATCTCAGAGAAAACAAATTCCCTCCCATTTCCTTGTGAAAAGGGAAGCCTCGTATTCTGAAACAATGTCAGGTAGACCTAGTGTGTCCCCACACAGCCCCTTGGTACTGGCACTTTGTGTACTGAGAGAATGAGATTGTAGGGAGAACTGGCCGGGAGCAAAATCTTGAAAGAATGTGTGTACAGATTCAACTGTGAATAAAGAGTTCTTGCGGGATGTTGCATGGACTCGTGAAATGCTGAAGGCACCATCAGAGCCTGACCACGATTTAACTCCAGGCTGGGGAGATCTGGAAGTGTCCCCAACCAGGCCAAGTTGGCAGGAGGAGCCATGGTTTAGTGAGGAAAGTCCAGACGGTTATGGTTCTTCATGAATATCTTCCTCTGTCCCTGGCACAATTGCTTCTCTGTGATGGAGGCAGTGCTTCACCAAGCAGCTGGTAGGTCCTGCTGCTGCAGTGCATCAACTGGTGGCACAGCCAGTTTAAAAAAAATACATTAATCTCTTCAGATCCACCTCCTCCTGTTTGTGGCTACAGTCACAGCTTACCATAGTGCTCGTCTCTAACTGTGCTCCAACGCTGTCCTGTCAGACTCTATTCGCAACAGCAGTAGACTTAAAGCGTCATAGAGTCGTACAGCATGGAAATAGATCTGTCGGTCCAACTTGTCCCTGCTGACCAGATATCCTAATTTAATCCAGCATTTGGCCCACATCCCTCTAAACGCTTTCTGCTCAGGTACCCATCCAGATGCCTTTTAAATATTGTAATTGTGCCAACATCCACCATTTCCTCTGGCAGCTCATTCCATACACGCACCACCCTCTGCCTGAAAAAGTTGCCCCTAAGGTCCCTTTTAAATCTTCCCCCTCCCACCTTAAACCTATGCCCTCTAGTTTTGGACTCCCCCACCCTGGGGAAAATACCTTGACTACTCACCCTACCCATGCCCCCTAATGTTTTTATAAACCTCTGTAACGTCACCCCTCAACCTCCAACACTCCAGGGAAAATAGCCCCAGACTATTCAGCCTCTCCCTATGGCTCAAACCCTGGCAACATCCTTGTAAATCTTTTCTGAACCCTTTCAAGTTTCACAACATCTTTCCTACAGCAGGGAGAGCAGAATTAGACACCGTATTCCTAAAGAGGCCTAACCAATGTCCTGTACGGCTGCAGCATGACCTCCCAACCCCTGTACTCAATGCACTGACCAATAAAGGCAAGCGTACCAAGTTGCTTGACTTATGCCTATTCCACTGCAAGTTTTAGTCCAAATTTTCATCAATCTGGCTACTGCCAGAAATTTACTTACGTGCTGGGACACACTGTTGCAGTTGAGCCTGGGAAAGGCGGAGGGGTCAAACAGATAATCTCGGGACAGACCTGCATGACATTACTTTAGGTTCCTGTGCAATCCCTGTGCGTGTAAGATGGATGAGGTCAGTCATTACCTTCTGAACTCACTGTGAGAGCTACCTTCAACCCATCTGGTTCACTCATGCCCTTGAGGAAAGGAAATTTACCATTGCCACCCAGTCTGGCCTACATGTAACTCCAGGCCCACTTGCAGCTGATTCTTAACTGCCCTCTGATCTAACAAGCCATCAGTTGAGTCCAAGAGGATGATTCACTATCACCTTCTCAAAGGCATTTAGGGAAACTCCCTCTACTATGAATAAATGTGAAGGAACAGTGCAGGGTTGTCATCAGTCATTGAGTCATACAGCATGGAAACAGACCCTTTGTTTGACCAAGTTTCCTGAACTAAAACTAGTCCCACTTGCCTACGTTTGGCTCATATCCCTCCTTCACCAGATGAAGGGCTAAGACCTAGAGTCAGATACAATGATGTCCTGTCCAAACCCACACGTCTGCCAGGTCTTTAATGGATGCAGACTTTCATTCCCATTTAAGTATCTGTCCCTTTGTGCAGCCAGGAAGAGTCAGTCTATTCTCACAGAGGCTGGCCTGGCTTCTTAACATTTACTCCAGTCAATCTATATCATACATCACTAGCGAAGCAGTCATTTTGTTCAGCAGTCAGTTTAGTAAGACAGAACCGGACAGTAGAGTTCAATTACAGCTTTCCACAGAATGACAGACCGTCATTAATCTTTAAAATAGACAGTTGAGAGTTTTGCTAATGTTCCACTTATTTTTGTGAGCCGAGCAGGGACGCTCGTGGTGTGAAATAGGTAAGTGGGTAGTGTGGGAGCTGAAAGTATGTAGCATCTTGTGAGCTAACTTGTTTCTCAAGCACAGTAGAAGGATTTAATACTGAATATTATTATTAGGGGACCCCATGCTACGTTTGTAAAGTGTTTGCTTCCTGATGTCAGCATTGTGGTTATTTGTGATTCTTCAGAGAATAAAAATTTCATGCAAGTCATTAAAAAAATTAACAGGAGGGTTTCAGCTGAGGTTAGAAACTATGGGTTTAATGAGGACAAAGCTGCATTTCGGCTGAAGGGATCCAGTTTAAATGATAAAATGAAGGTGATTGGAAGAGAGCTTCCAACATGGTAGGTGGGTAGTTTCTCTTCAAAGAAAGATTACTTGCTCAGAAAAAGGGAGAAGGTTTGGAGCTTGACTGGACAATTTTCAGCGCATACTAGATCCCGCAGCCCATGAGGGTAGCGGAAGCAGAGATATTTAAAGATTATGGGATCTGTGGAATTCTTTACCATAGATCCCGTTGAGGTTATGGAGGCTGGGTCATTAAGTGCATTCATGGCTGCAAAAGCCATAGGTTTAATCAGGAAGGGAATCAAGGGTTGTGGAGTAAAGGCAGGAAAGTGGAGTTGAGGATTATCAGATTGGCCATGATCTCATTGAATGGCAGAGCAGTCTGAATGGTCTCTTTAGAAGCCCTACAGAGTAGAAGCAGGCTATTTGGCCCATCAAGTCCATGCCAACCCTGCAAAGAGCATCCCACCCAGAATCAACACCCTGTATTTCCCATGGCCAGTTCATGTAACCTGCACATCTTTGGACTGTGGGAGGAAACCCACACAGACACAGGGAGAATGTGAAAACTACGCACAGTCACCCGAGGGTGGATTTGAACTGGGGTCCTTGGCGCTGTGAGGCAGCAGTGCTAACCACTCAGTCACCCAAGTTGAGGGTTAGCTGATTGGCCACGAATGGCGGAGCAGTCTCAGTGGGCTGAATGGCCTACTTTTAGTCCTGTGTCTTATGGAAAGATATTGAGTGGGCCTTTAAAGATAATAAATTTTCAGGATTAGAGGGACAGAATTAGGGAACAGAAATGATTAGATGGTTCTGTGAAGAACATGCCACAGGCTCAATGGATCAAGTGACCTCCTCCTGTGTCTGCAATAACTCCTTGATCTGATGGTGGGCTGGTGTAACAGTGTGCTTGGATTATGAGGTGACTGATGGAGATTGGGTTCCTGTGCTCAACGCATGGAAAGAATGAGGGAACATGGTATTTTTGCATATCAGCTAAAAATACAAGCCGCTCAACTAATTTTGATGATGACACCAACTCTCGCAGCATTTCCTGTTTTTTAGCAATGATTCAAGGGGAAGTCCAGTGGAAGGAAGCAGCCTGGTGGTGGTAGGGGAGTTCAGAGAGAGTATCCGAAGCTGCTGCTCCTTTACTTCCCAATCTCCCAAGGCATGGTTTTGGACCAAGGTTGAATCTTGCAGAGGGGCCCTGGTACAAATGAGCATCAATAAAATTTATCTCACCACAGGCAGCCAGGGTATGTTTGGGGGAAGGCATGGATTCTAAATTTGCTGCCTCACTGTAGCTGATATTACAAGTATGCAAAGTGAGAGACAGATCTGGGCTTACATGCTCACTGACAGAGAGTCCCTCTTTGAGAAAGCCTAGGACAACCCAGTATCTGCTGTAAAGGGCAGGAGTTTACCTGTCTGATACAGTGACAGTATATCATATCTGATCTGCTGTGGCTAAGGAAGCATCTTGTATCTCGCCAACCCGTTCTGAACTTTTATTTCCTACCTATCTGCTGTCCTATTTGGAGATAGATGAGAAACTCCACAGAGTGAAACAAAATGGCTCATTTATAGTTGAATTATTTTATCCGCAGCTGGGTAGTTTGACACTGTCAGTTGGGAAGCTGTAAACTCACACCTTTTAGTAACTGTGAAACTTGCCTGTATTTCCCTTGCAAAGAAAAAAATCTGGCTACGAGCAGTTTGCAGGCTTCATATCTTCAAACTGTTAAATCAATCAGGCACTTCCTTTTTTTTCTTCACCCCTCAAGATCTGTGGCAGGAATTTGCATCTTGTGGTTTAACAAAGGATCTATTTGTAACAATATTTATTCCAGTGTCGTGAGTCGGGGCCCCTTGGTGTTTCACTTCAGCGTCGGTTGTGATAGTTCATGCAGCTACTGCTTTCAGTAAGAGTGCTGAATTCAGCTTGACAGTGACCAGGGTTGACTTAATGTGGATGTTTAATAAAAAGCATGTGAGTTGCCGAGCTAGTTACAAATGGCAGTAAGTACCTCGGTGACAGCCCTGTAATAATTTCACATCTATCATCATCTTGATGCACTGGTAGCTCACTGATGGATGAGGTGGCTGAGATTAACCCTGCTTTTTATAGGCTGTCATTCTGGGTGGTACATAATGATTACTGCAGCCTAGTGCCTTAGACACCTGAAGCTTTAATCCCGTTGCTGGCTGTTTGGGCAGGAATTTCATTGCCGGGAACATTGGAATTCTTCACCTCTTGGAATGCCCTTGATGACTGATAGTGTCGGGAAGGGGGTAAGGTGGTGAGGGGTGTTAACCCAAAGCAGTTTGTAGCCCACTTGGATGTTGTCCACGCCATTTTCATGCAAAGTTTTGAACTACGCATGAAGCCCTCACCTTCGGCAATCTAAGGCCTTGAGGACATACGTAGGAAGGAACACAAACAGAAATTGCTCAAAAAGTTCGGCAGGTCTGGCAGCATCTGTGGAGAGAAATCAGAGTTAACGTTTCAGGTCGAGTGATCCTTCCTCAGAACTGATGGTAGCTAGGAAAATGTCTGTTTTTATATGCAGAAGATAGGGTGAGGGGAGGGGGTGAGGAGTAAATGATAGGTGGGGACAGAGTCCAAAGAGAGAGAAAAGCAGTTTGGAAGACAAAGGCATGGATAATGATCTGGCTAGGAGGGTGAATAGCTATTAATAGGGACTGTTAGTGGCCAACAATGGTATGTGTGTAATAGCAGATTGTGTGATAACAAGTCCTGGTGTGTGGGGGTTGGGGTAAGGACATTGGAGAGCTCAAGCCCTAAAGTTATTGAACTCGACTTTGAGTCCAGAAGGCTGCAGGGTCCCCCAAGTGGAAAATTGCACTCTATTCATGTCTCTTACAGCCAATGATGTCCTCTTGACGTGTAGTCACTCATGTGTACAGCTTCTGTTGATATTCTCCACAAAGCTATTTTAATAAAAGCTTGCCAGGGAGAGCTGCCATGACAAAACAGATTCAGATATTCAAATGTTTTCAAACATTTGTTTCCATGAGTTTCTTTTCAACCAGACAGCGATCCCTTGGACTCCACAAGGATTCCTTGGGATCCCCGTGTCCTGAGCTTTCTCCCTCTGCCCCAGCTAGGGTCAGTTCGGCCCACATTCCCTGACTGACCCCTCCCAGCACTGTTCAGAACTGTCCTTGAATCTCCCCAGCGGGTAGCTTCCTCTGATACTTACCAGCCTCATTGTCATCTATATCTCAATTCTTGCTCGCACTCACATCTCAGAGACAGACTGGCCAGGGGTCCTAAGCAGTTATAGAATAGGATATCCTTTACTGTACTCAGGTACAGAAGTACAGGAATACAGTGAAAAGTTTTACAATATCATCTCCTATGACACCATTTTAGATAAAAGTCCTGGGTACAAATCTGAGATACAAAAGGGGAATAAAAAAGAAAAACACTTACGTTACTTGACAGTGTTTAAAGAATAAGTTCGAAATAAGACACAGTTGAAGGATTGATATTAGAGTCAGATAAATAAATTACAGATAAACATTACATTGCAGCAGCTCAGCACAGGGCCTACCACACATGGTCTGTCCGCCCGCACCAGGCCCCAGTCAAACAACCATCCCCTGTCCGCTGCAAGCCTCCAGTCCGCTCCGCACCGGCTCTCAGCTGCTCCAAGGTAAGTTTCCTCCGGGACTGCTCCCCATTCGCCGGCGTCCGCTCTGGGACTACTCCTCCCCACCCCGGCCTCCGCGCCGGGACTGCTTCACCATGCCAGCCACTGCTCCGGGAATACTTAGCCACACCAGCCTCCTCCGAGGCTGACCAGCTCTTCCATTCCTCTAACGCAGAAAGGAGAGGAAAAGAAAGAGAAAGAACAGGTGGAGCAGAAGAGCTCCAGCTGGAGGATCTTTCTCTACTGCTATCTTGCACAAAGAGGGTATATTATTAAAATCTTCTATGAACATAATCCAGGCTCATACACCATGTGAATACAGAGGGGGCACTGCACTCTCACTGTCTTTTAGGTACATCTAAACATATCCCATTTTAGGAAGAACTAGGGAATTTTCCATGGTGTTCATAGAATCCCTACAGTGTGGAAACAGGCCCTTCAGCCCAACAAGTCCACACCAACCCTCACAGCATCCCACCCAGACCCAACCCCCTAATCAACACATCCCTGAACACTATGGGCAATTTAACATGGCAAATCCACCTAACCTGCATATCCCTGGACCGTAGGAGGAAACCCCACAGACACGGGGAGAATGTGCAAACTCCACACAGAGAGTTGTCCAAGGGTGGAATTGAACCCAGGTCCCTGGTGCTGTGAGGCAGCAGTGCTAACCACTGAGCCACCGTCTGTTCTTGTCATTTGTGAGCCCCCCTCTCCACTACGTACACCAGAACTAATTCACCAAACATTCTCAGAAAGCACATTTGAAATGCAGAACCACTACCATCTAGAAGGACGAGGGCAGCAGATACATGGCAATACCATCACCTGCACATTCCAAGCCACTCACCATCCTGACTTGGAAATATATCGCCGTTTCTTCACTGTTGCTTGGTCGAACTCCTGGAACTCCCTCCCTAAGGGCATTGTGCGTCTACTGCAACGGTTCAAGAAGGCAGCTCACCACCACCTTCCCAAAGGGCAACCAGGGCTGGGCAATAAATGCTGGCCCTGTGATGCCCAGATTCCTTGAACTAATTCAAAAACGGACTATCTGGTTGTTAGTGAATCAGTCCAGCAGCTCCCGTGGTTACAAAATTACCACATTTTTATAGAATAGAATCCCTGCAGTGTGGGAACGGGCCCTTTGGCCCAACAAGTCCACACCAAACCACAAAGCATCCCACCCAAGCTACACATTCCCTACAGGCAATTTAGCATGGCCAATTCACCTAACCTGCACATCTTTGGACTGTGGGAGGAAACTGGAGCACCTGGAGGAAGCCCATGCAGACGCAGGGAGAAGGTGTAAACAGAAGGTGTACACAGAGAGTGGAATTGAACCCAGGTCCCTGATGCTGTGAGGCAGCAGTGCTAACCGCTGAGCCACCATGCGGCCCTGAATTATGGAATATGGGATTTGGAAGCTCCCAACTCTGCTGCAATCTGCAGAAGTTGCTGGAAAAGCTCAGCAGGTCTAGCAGCATCTGTGAAGAAAAAAATCAGAGTTGACGTTTTGGGTCCTGCTCTGAGGAAGGGCCACCAGACCTGAAACGTTAACTCTGATGTTTTTCTTCACAGATGCTGCCAGACCTGCTGAGTTTTTCCAGCAACTTCAGTTTTTGGTTTTTGCATCTGCAGTTCTTTAGGTTTTTGTTCTGCTTCAAGCTAAACTGGCTACAAAATTAGTAAACGTGATTCTGCAGATGAAAGAGACTTGTAAATGCAAACAACTCAGCGCAATCCCGTTTTCAGTCGGTGGGTTCTGAATCCTTTTGCTTCACAATCTCTGCTTAAACCTCAGAGGTACACATTCCAGGCTGCGGGGGTAAGATACAAGGATATGAAGTTGATATACAAGATGAGGGGTTAGGAGCAATAATGGACACAGGTCTCAAAGTATGAACGCTGGAGGCTCCCCTCCTGGTGAAAATAAAGTGCACGGGGCACAGTGATCCAGTGACAAGATGGACTTATTGTTATCAGTGAAACTCACCCTGGATTCTGTGACAATGCTGTGGCTTTAAGAGGTTATTTTGTCCTAGTATTTTTTTTGAAGAGAGGTTATAAGGCAGAGGTTTTGAGTGGTCTACCAGCACCACTGGAGTAAACAGCTTGTGAGGCCTTAGGGTCTTTTTAAAAGTTGGAACAATAGAAGCAGCCTCAATGCCAGCTCTCACAGACCAGGATTTCTATGGTTTTTTTTTATTTTTTAGGTTCGGCTTTAAGCATTTGCTGTTATGGGCTTGGAAAAGCGGGAGCTATTTTTTCTCTCTCTCGATTACGGCCAAAAGCTAGGGGGTTCTCTTCCTAGGCTGCTAGGTTGCGCGTGAGACGCAATCTGTTTTTCTGAACTTGCCTTTTTGCCAAGGGGTGTGTTTGTGGGCCGTTACTATATTGGAACAGGTAGTTAGTAATAGTTACTGTATCTATTGTTCTGTTAAGTTTTCCAATAGAGTTAAGCTGTTCTAAGTTCTTTCTTTTGTTGTATTTTAGATGTGCAGCCCTGGCCTCCCTCCTACAGGAAGGATTTTGTGAAACTAGAAAGGGTTCAGAAAAGATTTACAAGGATGTTGTTGGGATTAGATGGTTTGAGCTATAGGGAAAGGGTGAATAGGCTGGGGCTATTTTCCCTGGAGCATCAGAGGCCATATAGAGGTTCATAAAATCATGAGGGGCATGGATAGGGTGAATAGACAAGATCATCTCCCTGGGGGTGGGGGAGTCCAAAACTAGAGAAAATAGGTTGAAGGTGAGAGGGGAAAGATATAAAAGGGAGCTAAGGGGCAACTTTTTCATGCAGAAGGTGGTGCATGTATGGAATGAGCTGCCAGAGGAAGTGGTGGAGGCTGGTATGATTACAAATTTGAAAGGCAAATGGATGGGTACATGAATAGGAAGGGATTGGAGGGATATGGGCCAAATGCTGGCAAATGGGACTGGATTTATATAGGATATCTGGTTGGCATGGATGCGTTGGACCGAAGGGTCTGTTTCCGTGCTGTACATCTCTATGACTCTATAACTGTTGTCTTTGAATAAACTGTGTTTTGCTTAAAGTGGAGTAGTTTGACCAATCTTATTGCACCTGGAACAACACGTTACATTTGCTTCTAAAATAAGAAAAACTTAGAGTCGAGTCTACCTTCTTAAAATATTTTGAGGGAGTCTGGTCTGGTCCATAACAATTCCCAAGTCTCGCTGGAGATTGCGTTTACTCGGTCTGCAGATCCACCCAAATAATTGCAGGGCTGAAAGGATTAATTTGCAAGTACAGGCTGCATAAACTTGTAGTACCTTGAATATCGAAGATTGCGGTGTGCTGGAATGAAATATTTCAATGGATAAGAAGAATTTGCTTTCGTTGATACGGAGAAATTACTTTTCATCAGCCTGTTCAGACATTACAGACCTCCAGGGGACTTGAATTTGGACTGACTAGCCCAGAGGTAGAGGCACTGCTGCAAGTCCCTGGAAACAACACATGATAACAATTCCATTTGGGAAGATGACTAAGAACAGAGCTTTTGAAAATGGAAATTGCTATAAAAACTCAGCAGCTCTAGCGGCATCTATGGACAGAGAAATCTGAGCTAACGTTTCGGGTTTCGAGTAAACATTAACTCTGCTTTTGCGCCACAGATGCTGCCAGGCCTGCTGAACTTTCTCAGCAATTTCTGTTTTGATTTCTGACTTCCAGCGTCCGCAGTTCTTTTAGTTTGTCTTTAAGAACAGAGCTACTTGACTCAACATAGAAATCAACCCAAAATCTTTTCAGACACAGCACTAGTAATCTGGAATCTGTTCCTATAAGAAAGGACGAGAATGCTTGGGGTTAGCAGCTGAAGTTTCCTAACACCAAGATTCATCAAATCCCTACAGTACGGAAGCAGGCCATTCAGTCCACACTGGTCCTCTGAAGACCATCCCACCCAGACACCACCCCCCCATCCTATCCCTGTAACCGTGCATTACCCATGGCTAACCCACCCAGCCTACACATCTCTGCACACACTATGGG
Source organism: Ginglymostoma cirratum (assembly GCA_024137785.1). Lineage (NCBI taxonomy): Eukaryota > Metazoa > Chordata > Chondrichthyes > Orectolobiformes > Ginglymostomatidae > Ginglymostoma > Ginglymostoma cirratum. The sequence goes on along the minus strand of JAHRHZ010000091.1, from coordinate 9,355,632 downwards.
GCAAATTCCATGGCCAATCATACGTAACCTGTACATTTTTAGACTGTGCACAGAAACGCACACAGACGCAGGGAGAGTGTGCAAACTCCAAACAGACAAGTCTCCCCAGGGTGGTGTTGAACCTGGGTTCCTGGTGCTATGAGCCAGCAGTGCTAACCACTGAACCTCCAAAATTATTGTTTTCTTTTAGGTAAGGACACTAAGGGATACGGAGGAAAGTAGGGGTGATGAGGAAGGGCAAAAGCAGTGAGAGATAAGAGTTGTAAACTGTGGAGTTGAGCTGTGGGTCTTACTGAAGAGCAGCTGGAGGGGCTGAATACAGATATGTTCCTCCACTGTTTGCACTCACTCAGGCAGCTAATGGGGTCAGTAAACCTCTTGAAAGCGATGACCAAATGCAATAAAGGTTGAATCATCCTGGCAGGGCTGCAGGAAGGATAAAGGGGTAAGTGAGTCACACTTTTCCGAGCAGAAGGGGTACCTCTGAATTCTGAGTGACTAGATTATGCCAGGAGTCTGATGAAGGTCTGCCTGAACCCCAAAGCTGTGAGCACTGATGTTCAAACCAGAGCCCAGCAGAATGGCCAGCCAACATGATGGGGATGCTATTGCTGATGTCTGCATTAAGCTTGGTTGAAAATATCGTAAACCACATACCTGTAACTGGAGCTTGAGCCGAGCTGCTAAACTCAGTGATCTGTGTGGATTACTTTATGAGCAGGCGGTAGATTAAATTCAACTGTGATCCTCACCACCTGAATGGATTCAAAGATTTAACTTGTTTTGATTAATTAAGATTAAATACAGGTTGGAGCCATTCTCAGCTCAGGAGGAGGCCATTCAGCCCCCCTCTAGCCTGCTTTGCCACTGAGTTAGATCCAGAGCGACACAGTTAATTTTCACAGCGGCCTGTCAGATTGGACTGAGTGTAAACAAACTGCCGCAGATAGTTTTCACTTCAGTGACAGCTTTTCCACATGCTATAATTTTTGTTCATCTTTATTGAAGAGATACCACATAAACTGTGAGAGATTGGCCAACGTGTAAGGGCGTTAGTCTCAGCCACTTGGGGACCACTTTAACTGTTGTGTAATCCAGATTTGATGCTGTTTTCTATCACCAGTGAACGCACGGCGTAGACGCTGTGCGCAATTTTGCTTTGTCTTTTAGACTAAGTGTGAGGCCATATGATAATGGAATAGAATTAGTCCATTTGGCCCCATTGAGTCTGCCCCACCATTCGATGTTTCTCAGCCTCATTTTCCTGCCTTCCCCCGGAACCCTTGATCCCCCTTATCAATCCAGAACCTATCCATCTCTGTCGGAAAGGCACTCAATGACATGGCCTCCATAGCCCCCTTCAGCAATGAGTTCCACCATCCTCTGGCTGAAAGCAGGTAGAAAAGAGCGAAGGGCAGGACAGGTTACACCATGTGAGACATTCTTCTCAGCTCGATTCATCATTATGGGTAAGTGAAATGCTCAATTTTAGCAGGGGGCAGGCAGGAAGGTGTGCACCCTACCAGGATGGGGTGACACAGTGGCTCAGGGGTTAGCATCGCTGCCTCATAGCGCCAGGGACCCAGGTTCAATGCTAGCCTCAGGTGACTGTGTGGAGTTTGCATGTTTTCCCCATTTCTGCATGGTCTTGCTCCAGTTTCTGCCCACATTCCAAAGCAATGCAGGTTAGGTGGATTGGCTGTGCTAAGTTGCCCCATAGTGTCCAACTATGTACAAGCTAGGTGGGTTAATTACAGGGGTTATGGGGATAGGGTGGGTGGGTCTGGATAGGATGCTGTTCAGAGGATCAGTGCAGATGTGATGGGCTGAATGGCGTCTTTCCACACCATAGGGATTCTATGACAACCAGAGAACACTTCACTGTCTGCAGCCTAGGAGAGTTACTCACCCTTATGGATGTCAGAGACCAGGCAGGAAGTGGTGCCATACTTCAGTGACTCCTCCCGGGAGGTTCTCCTTTAAATTGTCCAAGAATGAAGGCAAGTTCTTTTCCTTAGGAATGGCAACAGGAGGCGATCCCACCACATGAGGGCAGTCTGGATGGAGGTGACTACAGATGGCAGTGCTTAAGAGAGCTTGGCTGTAGTCCCTCAAGAGGATGAATGATCCGCTAGACTCTGTACCCACTGTCCAGTCGATGTTTCCTGCTCCAGTGTAGAGATTCCTGCTGTGAGATTGTCACTGCAGAAGACACTCATTTAGAAGAATGGGGGGTGGGGGTGATTTTGTAGAAACCTATAAAATTCGAAAGGGACTAAACAGGGTGAGCACAGGAGGATGTTCCCATTGATAGTGGAGTCCAGAACTAGAGGTCACTGTGCAAGGATAGGGGTAGACCATTTAGGGCTGAGATGAGGAGAAATTTCTTCACCCAGAGAGTCATGAGTCTGTGGAATTCGCTGCTACAGAGAGCAGTTGAGGCTAAAATGTTGAATGTTTTCAAGAGGGAGTCCTTAGTGCTGACGGGATCAAAGGATATGGGAAGAAAGTGGGAACAGGGGACTGAGTTGGTTGATTAGCCATGATCATGTCGAATGGTAGAGGAGGCTTGAAGGGCCAAATAACCCTTTGATTTGCTTTGATTTATCATTGTCACGTACTGAGATACGGTGAAAAGTATTGTTTTACCTGCTAACCAGATAAATCATACCTTACGTAAGTACATCAGGGTATTGGAACAGAATGCAGCATATAGTGTTACAGCCACGGAGAAGTTGCAGAGAAAGACCAACTCTAATAAATGAGAGGTCCATTCATAGGTCTGATAACAGCTGGGAAGAAGCTGTTCTTGAGTCTTTTGGTATGTGTTTTCAAACTTTCCAGCTCCAATTTTCCTTTGTTTTTTTCAATGTTTCTGTGGCTGTCACACAGAATGTTGAGTGTTAAACATCTCTGTCTGCCTGGTGTTGTCATTGTCTGTCAGTTCATTACAACTACCAGAGTATCACAGTGGGATAGTTTTTCTCACAAGGACATACATTTAAAACATAAAAACAGTTGAAACACTCAGCGACTCGCACACCATCAGCTCACTGACTGTTCATCACAACTTGGCGAACCTGTGCATCTGATAGCTTTTCAACAAAGGCTAGCATGGAAGGTGGTCTTTTGAGTTGAACTCCCCTCAAGTTCAGCCCCACTTGCCTGTCCTCATCAAGTCTGGTGGTCTCAGGCAGTGCTTGATCAGGCTATTGGCTTGGTGAGTCTTCCCCCTCAACATTGAAAGCATTTACCAACAACAGCCCAGACTGCATCCAACTGAGACTTCTCATGAGCTGATCAACATGGAGAAACATCACCCTAACCTATAAGTGTTCGCATAAGGAAGTGGCTTTGTTTCTGAAGGAACCAAGTAACTGAAGCCATTTGTACTCTCCAGAGCTTGGAGGAAGAAATAGACTCTATCAGGTTCACACCTTATATCCATGATACCATGTGCAGTGCAAAGCAACAGGCTGATTTTTTAATTCTTTCTTCATTGGGTTTGGAACTAAGGAATGAAATGGCAAAACACAACAGGGGTTCATAGAATCGATCAGATCAAGGCCACCCTGAAAACAATGGCAGCTGAATTTCTCTTCAGGGATGGGGAGCAGAAGTTGAGACATTTTCCGGGTTCCAAGTTTCGTCTGGTGGGGGAGAGGCATTCTTTGCATTTAAGACCAGCTGATCCCTGATCCCACACGGTAATGGGAGGCCACATTAACCAATGGCTGTTGAACCAGACGCTTTCCATTTTGAAGAGATCTGCATGTAGGAAGTTACAAGTGAGGAGTAATGCTTGAACTTACTATGCCATTTTGTAAGGTCATGGATTGAAACCTCAACTTTGCATTCCCACCTACTCCATGATGACCTTTCGATCTCCACATTTACCAAGAATCTAGCCACCTCTGCCTTAGAAAAAGATACTGTTTCCATCAAGTTTTGAGCATGAGATCTCCAAAGACTTACGGGGCATCTGTAAGAAAAAGATTCGCCTCATCTCTTCTAAATTGGTGACCATTAATTTTTAAGGAACGGCTCCTGGTTCTCAATTCTCCCATTACAGGAAACGTCTGCTCCCCACCTACTCTGCCAGCACCCCTCAGTATCTTTTTTGTTTCATTCAAAATATGTTTCTTTATCCGTGAATTATTCTTGCAGTGGATACAAACCTCTCTCCAGCCCTTCCCTATAATGGAACATGCCCAATCCTACGAACAGCCTTGTAAACCCTACAACTTCCAATGCATTTACACCCTCCCTTCATTAAGCAGGGAATAGCGTTACATTTTCATCAGTACTTTTTAAAATGTAAATCAGAAGCAAAAAATTAAACAGCCAGGCCAACACAATGTTGAAGCAGTGGTAGAGGGGATGAAGGTGAGGCTGAGGGAGTGAAGGCCCTCCATAGAGCAGTCGAACCTTTACCCAAGGCTGATAGAGGAAAGGGGGCTCCTGTAGATCACTAGATCACCACCCATATCCCTGGCCCTCACACTAGCCAGTGGCTGAACACCTCCAGGCAGGTTTAATTCATTCACAGGATAAGGTCTCTGGCTGGGCCTAGCATTTATTGCCCATCCTTAATTTCCTGGAGAGTAGTTAAACGTCAACCACATTGCTGTAGGTTGGGAGTCACATGTAGGCCAGACCAGGTGAGGATGGCAGTTTCCTTCCTTAAAGGGCATCAGTGAACCAGACAAGTTCTTTTCCTGACAATTGACTTGTGGTCATCATTAGATTCTTAATTTCAGATTTTTATTTGAGTCAAATTCCACCAACTGTTGTGGTGGGATTTGAACTTGGGTTGCTGGAATGTTACCTGGGTTAGTCCACAGATAATACCACGAGACTGTTGCCTCCCCCTTAAACTGCCCTCATTGTCACTCAGAAAACAAGAGGCCGATTGAATTTTGTAATAACTCTGCTTTACCAAGGGTTTTAGTCAAAGTCATTGTCTGCCTGTCTTGTACAGCTGTACTGGCATTGAATGCACCCTGGGAAGAATGGCCGCCACAGGATCAGGTGATCACCAGATTCCAGTATTTTCAAGACATCATTTCCCGATCTTGATAAGACCTGAATTTATCTCATCTCCTGGCATCAGTACACCATGCTGAAGTAGCTCAATCAGTAGCTCAGTGCTCTCATCTTTGACTCAAAGGATCAAGGGTTCAAGTCCCATATCAAGCACTCAAGGAACAAAAACAGAAGTTGGTGGAAGAGCTCAGCAGGTCTGTCAGCATCTGTGAGGAAGAGATCAGCATTAACATTTCAGGTCTGGTGACCCTTCCTCAGAACAACTAAGTTCTGAAGCAGGGGCAGAAGAGCAGCCTCCTGGTTCTGACATGTACAAGACAAAAAGCTTCAACTTGTTAGCTCCTTTGAGCAATGTCTACCAAACATTTATGGAAGAGCAGCAATATTCTCCTGGCCAATATTTATTCCTCAAGGACCTCTGCCAAAAACAGATTTTTGTTTGTAGGTCTGTGTTGTATGAAAATGAGCTGCTATATTTTCTGACCAGGTAATAGTGGGGAAGTGATGGCCTCGTCGTATTATATCTGGACTGTTAATCCAGAGACCCAGATAATGTTCTGGGGTACCCAGGTTCAAATCCTGCCACAGCAGACGGTGGAATTAAGAATCTAATGATGACTGTGAATTCATTGTCAATTGTTGAGGGGGAAAAAACCCAAGTGGTTCTCTAAAGCCCTTTAGGGAAGGAAGCTGCCATCCTTACCTGGTCTGGCCTACATGTGACTCCAGACCCACAGCAATGTGGTTGACTCTTAACTGCCTGATGGGCAATAAATGCTGCCTAGCCAGCAACACCCTCATCCTGTGAATGAATAAAGGGAAAAAAAAGCTGTGATTACAATTGAAAAGTACTTCATTGTCTGTGGAGTGTTTTGAGACTTGCTTAGAGATTAAAATAGTCATGCAGATTGGAAAAAGACCCTTCAGTTCAACCAATCCATGTTGACCATAATCCCAAACCAGACTAGTCCAACCTGCCCTGTAGTCCATATCCCTCCAAGCCTTTCCTTTTCATGCACTTACCCAAATATCTTTTAAACGTTGTAGCTGTACCCACATCCACCAGTTCCTCTGAAAGTTCATTCCACACACGAACACTCTCTGTATAAAATAAAATTTGCCCCCCATTGTCTTTTTAAAATCTTTCTCCTCTCACTTTAAAAATATGCCCCCTAGTGTTGAAATCCCCCACCCTAGGGAAAAGACACCTGCTGTTCACCTTATCTATACCCCTTATGGTGTTATGAACCTCTCCAAGGTCACCCCTTAACCTTCTATGCTCGAGTGAAAAAAGTCCCGACCTATCCAGCTTCTCTTTATAACTCAAACCCTCCATTCCCGGTAACATCCTGGTTAATGTTTTCTGAACCCTCTCCAATTTAATAATATCCTTTTAATAGCAGGGAGCCAGCACTTGGGCTGTGGAAGATGTGAGATGGAATTACAAATCTTCTTTTCTGAAAGATGTGCATGGGAAAATGAAAAGCAGGCCAGTTTGTTTCATTGGAATTTCTTAACAGTGCAGTAGGAATAGTCTTTCTTCCTTCTGTTTGCATCCAGACTTTTTTTTTTGAGCTCACCTTGCTATTTAGATTCCATTTTAGTCCGAACTCTCTAATCTTTACTGACTCCACGTCAGCCCTGGGAAATCCCCCTCTTCCGAAAATAAAAGATCCATTTGGATGCAGTCTGTGAATAATCAGGAGAATAATCCAGTAGAACTGTTGTGAATCTTGATTCACTGTTTTTCTGACCTATGTGTCTGTTGAGCAGATTGTAATTAAAAGCACTCTCAAACATTCCCTTAGTGACTCGGGGTTAATTTAAGTCAGTGTCTGTCTTTGCACAATAAAAGTAAATCTGACTGTACATGATACTAACAAACTCAACATGACTTCCTCAGAGGATTTGGTCTGAGTGGCAGCCAAGTTCTGTTACATCTTTTCAGACGTAGTTGCTTCAGGCAGTATGATGGTCCAGTAGAGACGGGAGCCTCACAAATCGAAGAGACACGATCTGTGTCTCACCTGGTGAGGCTCTCCTGCAGTGTTTCTTGTGAAGTTGGCATCTATCCAGCAAAAAGTGGGGGCTGGGTTATGGGTGTTCGGTGTTCCGAATCTCCTTTGTACCCAATTCCCCCAAACCCCTTGCCAATGGTTCAAGATGGCAGCGGAGTATGGCTCCTGTGCCAGAGCTCGTGCGCTCTGACTGCTTTTCTTTTCGTCCTCTCTTTTCTGTTTTTTTTTGTTGACTTACCCTGTCCTGAGCTGGGATGGCATCCACGGCAGCGAGAGTGGGCCCAGGGTGTGCACCTCGCGTGAACCCCTTCTGGATCAAGCACGGGACCCGAAATCGGTGGCGCTGGCGGCATTGGCAAGGTAGGGCCCAGTGGCAAAAGGTGGCGCCTGAGGATTGACGACTTCGTTGTCGGTTGAGTCGGGCGCTGCTGGAGGTGAAGCGATGGCAGAACGACGTCACGGCGGCATCAGTGAGGTGGGCCCCACGGCAAGAGATGCAGCTCTGGCATAATTGGTCGGGTGCAGAGGCGGGGGGAGGGGGGGGCAGCACGGCGACAAAAATGACGCCTGTGGATTGGCGACTTCGGTGTTTGTTGGGTCCGGTGTAGATGGCAACAAAGCGATGGCACATGGATGGCAGCACAGGCATCGTTGGCGGTGATGAGCTGGCTCAGGACTAATGGGCTGTCTTCAAGTTAAGTCAGCACTTTTTCCCTTATTCTTAATTCATGCAAAATGGCACTGACACGTGAAAACTTTTCAGTGTATTTTGTTGTATTATTGCTATAAAATACACATGGCAATAAAATCAAATCAGAAATGACATTTATATTGAAGTCTAGTCAAGAAGGTTTCTTCATTCAGGACATTTCCCTGTTTGGGACCTCCCCCCCTACACCCACTCCCACACCCCTGTTCCCTCTCAGTAGCGATACTGCTGTCCGTTGGGAATACCACGTTCAATGAACCGGGAAACTGGGAGTTCCTGGCATGGGCGATCACATCATCACTCCACCTGAGTCTGTCGCACCACATGCGATGGATACACTTTCTTGCTGCTGTGGAAACTGTGTTCATCCAGGGAAAACAGAACCCGCCTTTACATTGCGCAGAGCAAGATCCCACACTCGGCAGTCATGAGGAAAGATTGTGCTGGCTGGGCGAGTGGGGGGGTATGATGGGTTGTAACATTGGAGGAACTCAGACTGGAAATTGCTCATTGGTTGACTGAACAATTGAGTTAATCCCCGGTGTGGAATAGAAACGTTGGGATTCTGTTCCACTGATCAGCACCTTGCAGCCAAAGAAGTTCTTTTGAAATCACAGATTTATTACTGTGCAGGAAGAGGCCATTCAGCCCATTCTGTCCGTGCTGGCTTTCTGAGTACTTTGGCTTAGTGTCAGTCTCCTCCCTTTTCCCTGAAACCTTGCACATTTTTCCCACTTAAATCATCATCCTGAATGTTTTCCTTGAACCTACCTTCGCCACACATACAAACACAGCCTTCCAGACCTTAACTGCTCGCTGACAGAAAAAGTTTATTCTCACCTCGCAATTGTTCTTTTGTAAATCACTTCAAATCTGTGGCCTCTTGTTCTTTATCCTTTTACAGGTGAGAACCGTTTATCCATGCTGTCCAAACCCTGCATGATTTTGCAAACTTCTCACAAATGTCCCCTCAGATGTCTCCTCAACAAAAAAAATGATGTCTCAACTTCTCCAGTCTAGCCTCCTAACTGAAGTTTCCTATCCCTGGAACCATTCTCATCATCTCTTCTGCGCTCTCTCCAAATAGTTTGCATCCTTTATAAGCAGTGGCACACAGAACTGTATATTGCATTCCAGCCAAGGTCTGACTAGTGTCTTACCGGGTGGCACGATGGCTTGCAGCGTTAGGGATCAGGATTCAATTCCACCCTCGGGCGACTGTCTTGTGTGGAGTTTGCACACTCTCCTAGTGTCTGCCTCATTTCCTCTGGGTGCTCCCACAGATGTGCAGGTTAGGTGGGTTGGCCATGTGAAATTTCCCCATAGCATCCAGAGATGTGCTGGCTAGGTGGGTTAACCTTAGGAAATGCCCCATGTTATAGGGTGGGGGTGGGGAGTGGGATGTCTTAGTGGATGCTTGTCAGAGGGTCAGTGTGGACTTGATCGGCCAAATGGCCTGCTTCCACATTGTAGGGATTCTATAAGTTCATCTTAACCCTTGTGGTCCATCCCTTGTTAATGAAGCCTAGAATATTTACATTTTATTAAGTGCTCTCTCTACCTGTCATAGAGTCATACAGCATGGAAACAGACCCTTTGGTCCAGCTAGTCCACACCGACCATGTTCCCAAACCAAACTAGTCCCACTGCCAGCTCCTGGCCCATATCCCTCCAAACTTTTCCTATTCATGTACTTAGCCAAATGTTTCTTTCAAATGTTCTAACTGTAGCCGCATCCATCACTTCCCTTGGCTTAATGATTTCTGCACATATACATTCGGGTTTCTTTGCTCCTGCACACCCTTTAGAACAGTGCTGTTTATTTCACTCTCCAGCTCCACATTCTTTGTACCGAAGTGTATCAACACGCTTCTTAGGAAACAGTCACACTTCCCAATCTTCCAGACCCATCTTTCGATTATTTCCATTGAAAGGTTTTCATTAACAAGACGACCGTGTCAGTGTTCGTGCCTGGTTCAGTTTGTGCCGCCCCTCAAGAACTTAGTGGGCTGTAGATACGACACCTAAACCAGATGCAGCCAACATTGTGAGGACAGACAGCAAAGAGCAGCTAAAGTGTGGTTTAAATATTCCCCAGGACACCAGGATGAATCCTGTGCTGTTTTTCAAAGTTGTGCCTTGGGATTGCAACAGTGCAAGTAGGTAAGGGGTCAATTTAAAATCTGATTCGAACAGTGGCACTTCATGTCTGAAAGTGTATTGTGCTGTCAATTAATCCACCCTACATCCATCTAACGATAACGCAAAGTATTAATGAACTGAGGCGGGGTTTCTTAATGCTGTGCTGGTGATGAGGGACCAGACCTCACTGGAGGTGGGGAAGGTTGGAGGAACACACTCTTTGCTAATGTCTGCTAACAACAACTGCCTTTCCAACTGATTCTTGTAGGAAAAGTCTTAATCCCTGAAAAGATGTGTAGCACTTTTGCAAAATAGCCTCAGCGATTCTTCAAAGCATGTTGACTCTCACAAATTGTTTCTTTTAACTTTTTTAGTATTATCAGAAAGCCTTTAACTGGCAAAGATGAAAGTTGCAGCCTGTTGCTTCATATGGTCTGTCTATGGTTGGGTACGGAAATTCGAACAATGATAAAACATTGTTGGTGGATTGAAAGTCTGTCATTATGACATCCTGATTGCCATCTTGTTAGTTTGTTTCTTAAAATGATCCACTCACGTAAACTAAGTTAAATCACAGGCTTGAAATTGACCTGAAATTAGCAAATCGTTCGGAATGGCTGCTGGCACTTTAATCAAAATACTTAATTATAGATGAATTGACCCACTTAATTCAGCAGACATTGGAACGTTGTTTCAATAAATGTATTTTGCATGGCATACAGGGAAAGTTCTTCTTATGAGACCTGCCAGGCCTTTCTGTTAGCGATGTCCAAATGACATCTAACATGTTCAAATCACAGTACTTCGCTCCATTCACGTGAAGAAATGGCATGCCAATTCTTAAGGGTATATTTTCCATGTTTCCTTCAGAAGGAATACTTGCTGGCAAAGCTGACGTGTATTATCCCATCTCTAGTTGCGCTTGAGAAGGTGATGGCTGTAAAGGGTCAATACTCAAAAATGTTGGTACATCACTGTGAGATTTCTGATGTTTAGCCCTAGAGAGTTGCGATGCTGTCTACATCCTTGTGTTAAGCTTAGGAATGTAAATAGTTAGGTTAAATAAAAAGGTGATCTCACTAAAAGCCAGGACTCCATATTCTCTTGACACCTTGCCTAGGGCTTGTCACTTCCAAGTGCCACCATGACAAATACAAAGTGTTGGGGCATTCTTTAAGGAAGTGTTGCTACATGTGGGGTGAAGGTGCTGTCACAGTGATGTAATGCAGAGGAGTCTTTGAGCAATGAAGGAACTACAGTGAGAATGGGTCATGACTTGGATATTGCTGTGTGCCTGCTGCCGTCAATCTTCTAGACGGCAAACTTTGCCAGTTTGGAAGACGCTGCCAAAGATGCCTTGGCAGTATGCTGCAGTGTTCTCTGTAGATATTGACGCTGCTGTGTGTTGATAATGGACGTTCAGGACATGATACTGTGATCCCATGTGGTTCCTGATTAATCATTGTCAGAGTCAACATTTATAGCCGTGAAGAAGCATGGGCAGCAGACGCTTGGCAGGAATAGTAGCAATATTGTGTTGGTGACCAGTGGGAGACTATGAGTTAGCAGGATATATATTCTGATGGAATGAGCCAGTTGACGTTGGAAGGAAATATGACAGGTCATTCAACCAGACTGGACTCAAATTTGCTCAGAAGTATAAAATTCTCAATGATGATCATGAGCTAGTTAATGGAGTAATCTCTCTTTCTGGAAGCACTTGAACATTAGGATTGTCGGTTTTCAGGGGGAGAGCTGATTAATATCTGCGCCTTGCAACTCCCATTATACACAACCAAGAAAATAGCTGAGAGGGTCACAGAAGAAAAGTCATACTGGACTCGAAACATTAACTTTATTTCTCTCTGCGCTGATGCTGCCAAATCTGCTGAGTTTTCCCAACACTTCTATTCACTTTGGGTCACCATATTAACGGGCAGTGCCACAAGGCAAGGAATGCCACTTTCGTATGAAATGCAGATGCTGAAATCTCCCAAAAAATATTCAGCTGGTAAATTTCTGTATTTATGCATCGCCATTTGAATAATTTGCGACACAGTATTTCAAACATTGTCCACTAATTTTGGCCCTGATTACTTATGTCGAGGTTCATGTTGAAAACGTTTCAAAATGTTGTAAGTCTGACATTGTCCTGACCTTTTCACAGCCATTCAGTGGCTGAATTGATGCCTGCCCTTGCTGTGTAACAAAATAGGAGCCCCAACTACACAGAAATCAACATGTACTTTCATCTTTAGGTAACCTCAAAGATAGCCTGAAGTGAATGCAGCTTTTAATTTAATAAGAAAGTAAGTGCCAAGAACCCATTGCATGATTCCTTTGTCAATCTCTCCAGAATGTGGCTGGTCTCGGGTCTGACCCTTTCCAGTGTTACCTGATCTACACAGACTAGGAGCATATTCCTGCAGCAAGTTTAAATTGGGCAAGTGGGAGTCTTTTAAAAGTAGCGTAGTGAGAGTTCAGGGCCAGTGTGTATCTCTAATGGTGAAGGGCAAATGTAGCAAGGATAGGGATCCGTGGATTTCAGGGTTTATCAAGAGTTTGATAAAGAAAAGGAAGGATGCACACTGTAGGAGCAAATTACTGCAGATGCTGGAATCTGTACGGAAAACAAAACAAAATGTTGGAAATCGCAATTAGTCAGGCAGCGTCCACGGAGAGAAAGCAAGCTAATGTTTCGAGTTCAGATGACTCTTCTGTGATTTCCAGCATTTTTTTGTTTTCACAAGGAAACACATGTTATGTACAGAGCACTAAAAACGAGGGAGGTCCTTCAGACAGTGTAGTGGGGTGCATAAAAGAAAAATTAGGAGGGCAAAGACAGGCCATGAAATACCTTTAGCAGATAGGATTAGGGGAAATCACAAGGGATTTTATAAGTATATTAAGAGCAACAGGAGTATGAAGGAAAGTATGTGGCAAACTGTATGTGGAGCCAAAAGATGTGGGTGAGTTCCTAACTGAATATTTTCCACCTGTATTCACAAAGGCGAAAGACATAGTAGCTATAGATTTAATTTGGGACGGTGAGGTTTCAGAGTACGTTAAAATTATTAAGGAGGTATGTATTAGATGTTTTAACAGGCATAAAGTGCATAATGTATCCAAGGCTGCAATGGGAGGTAGGAAGGAGATTGCTGGGGCCCTGGCAGAGATATTTAATACTTCACAGGCCACCGGTAAAGTGCGAGATGAATGGAAGGTACCTAATGAGGGCCAGCAGGGATAGGCCAGGTAATTACAGACCAGTTAGCCTGATGTCAGTGGTAGGGAAGATATTCGAAAAAAATTCTGAGGGACAGAATAAATCAACACTTGGAAAGACAGGGATTAATCAGAGATAGCGTGGATTTGTTTGAGGGAGATCCTGGATGACCAATTTAATTGAGTTATTTGAAAGGTGACCAAATGTATTGATGAGGGTATTGTAGTTGATGTGGTTTATATGGACTTCAGTAAGGCCTTTGACAAGGTCCCACATGGAAGGCTGGTCCAAAAGGAAAAAACCGACGGGATCTAAGCCATGTTGGCACACTGGATCCAAAACTGGCTTGCAAATAGGCAAAAACTCAAAGGAGAGTTTTTTTTTATGATTGGAAACCTGTGACCAGCAGTGTATTGCATGGTTCTGAGCTGGGACCCTTGCTGTTTGTTATGAACACTAAGGACTTGGATGTGAATGTGGAAAGTATGATTAGTAAGTTTGTGAATGACATGAAAATTGCTGGGTGGTGTTGATTGTGAGGAGGGTGGTCTCAGGCCAGAGTCTGATATTGATGACCTGGTAAATTGGGCAGAGCAGCAGCAGATGGAATTTAAGCCCAGTAAGTGAGAGGTGATGCATTTTGGGAGGTCTAATAAAGGAAGGCTGTGCACAATGCTAGGTCAGTCGGGAGTACTGAGGAGCAAAGGACTTGGTGTCCAAGTCCATAGATTCCTGAAGGTGTCAGCACAGGTAGACAAGGTGGTAAAGGCTTGCCTTCATTGCCTAAGGCGTAAAATACAGGAGAAAGGAAGTCTTTTATAAAGCCTCAGTTAGGCCACTGATGGAATGCTGTGTGTAGTTCTAGTCGCCATACTATTCGAAGGACGTGATTACACTGGAGAGGGTGCAGAGAGTATTCACCAAGGTGTCACTTGTGGTGGATCGTCTCAGTTATGATGAGAGACTGGATAGGCCAGGTTTGCTTTCCTTAGAGCAGAGGAGGCTGAGGGGGTGGTGGTGGTGGTGGCGGCGGAGGAGGGGGTGGTGCAGCGGTGATCTGATTGAGGTATACAAAATTATGAGAGGCAAAGACAGGCCAGATCGTGAGAATCTCTTCCCTTTGGCAGATGTATCTAAGACCAGAGGGTGTAGGTTAAAGGTGAGCAAATTGAAATCCTTGGAAATCCTTGAGGACATCTTGGACAAATAAAATCAAGAAATTATCGATAAAATGAGTGAGTGTATTTACCACAGCACTAGCAATGTCTGTCGAGCTGTTTTCAATGAGATATAGATATGAGAGTACCAGAGATTAGAGGATGTAGCTATTTCTAACCTGTTCAGACATATTATGTCACAGTTCTGGAGCAGGTGTGATTTGAACCCAAGCCTTCAAGCTCAAAGGTAGGGATACTACCACTGCACCACAGGATGGAAATTGCAAGCAGAGGGTGCGCTGCACTGTCAAAAGTGTTGTAGCTGAGGCTTTAAAAGTGTTGCTGAGTGGAAATTGACTGCCACTTTCATATCTGAAAAGTAATTAATAGATTGTAAAGTACTTTCACTTTGTCCCAAAGTTGTGATGAAATGCCAAATAAATTTACAAGTTCTTTTGTTTCATATGTCACCTTATAATCAATCAGACATTGAATCATCCTCGACTGCAGATTATTGCATGTCCTTGTGTGTGTTTGACATTTATGCATCAGTATCATGTAAACAGCCTCCATTCTTTCCACAATTTAGGGGTAAACTTTCTTTATTTTCCATTTTACAAACTATCGGCCTTATAAATATTTTAGACCAACCTGTTTTATGTCTTAAATTATTAAGATGTGATTGAATAATTTATCCATCCATAAACTAGTGTCATGTTCTTAAACCCCTCTTTGCAAAAGATTCCAAAAAATGTCATTATTTTCAACAAGGAAGGACTGACTAGCTTCTTCCTGGTTGTTAGAGGGAGGGTGAGATTCCTTAGATACCATGGCTGCTAAAGTTGAACAGGTCTTGGTAGGACTCTGGCGTATCACAGCCTAATGCTGATAACAATCTATGTTTTTTTAAAAAAATAACCTGACTTTATAAATAAAACACGACGAACTGCATATTAATGAAATGTTTATCATCTTCCCCGCTCTGACAGCACTTGTCATTTCCCCTTACAGTGTGCACAGATCATTTTGTATTGTCCATTAAAAAAGAAAACATTCATTTTTATCGCTCTTGTCTTTCCATTTATTTGCCTGCCATCTGCCAGGGTGGGATCATTAAAATCATGTTGAAAGCGTGTTATCTAAAAGCATGTGTGAGTTCCAATCCAGCGACTGGATTTTTCTTTCCCCAGGTATTAATGCTAATTTCCCTTCATCCTCTGAACCTACAAACAATTAAAGGAAAGCAACTGTTGGGGAATCTGAATTTCAGCCGCACAGTCTGTGCCTGTAATTGTTTCTTTAAATACCTAACAGTCAGGAAGAACAGTAACAGGATTAAATTGAAAGTGGCATTTGATGATTATTTGAGATCTTTCTCTCTTGTGTTTATTCTCACCAGTCGACTGTGCTACATTCAGCCATTCTGACCAGTGACTGCAATATAACATGACATGCGTGGGTTCAATTTTAATCTAAATTGAGCAGCTGACAGCCCACGGGTTCGAATGGGACTCTCAATTTTTCAAGCTCTCTGATGTCACTCCCTGATGACTTTGGGTCATAGAGTCATACGGCACAGAAACAGGTCCAACACGTCCTTGTTGACCATGTTTCCCAAACTTCCCTAGCCCAATTTGCATGTGTTGGGCCATTTCCCTCCAAAACCTTTCCTACTCATCTACCTGTCCAAAATTGTTCCATACATGCACCACCCTCTGCATGAAAAATTTGCCCCTCAGGTCCCTTTTAAATCTTTCTCCTCTCACCTTAAACCTATGCCCTTTAGTTTTGGATGTCCTTACCCTAGGGAAAACACTTTGGCTATTCACCTTATCTATACCCCTCATGATTTTATAAACCTCTATAAGGTCCCCCTCAGCCTCTGATGCTCCAGGGAAAATAGCCCCAGCCTATTCAGCTTCTCCCTATAGCTCAAACCCTCCAATTCTAGCAAATCCTGGTAAATCTTCCGTGGGAGTGAAATTGAGTTCAGCGCAAAGCTCCTGATTCTCTCTATTTTTCAACAGGTAGGGTAAATTTAAATAACGCCTTGTGAATATTTGAACTGCTACAAGTCTGGACCAATGTACATACCCAGGGTTAATCTCTCCACTACTGACAGCTCCCTAGCTCTTGGGAATGTCAATATTTATTGCACAATCATAGAATCCCTACCATGTGGAAAGAGGCTATTTGGCCCATCAAATCTCAGAAGAGCATCCCTCCCAGACTCACCCTATCCCTGTAACTCTGCATTTGCCATGGCTAACCCATCAAGTTAACACACTATGGGGCAATTTAGCATGGCCAAGCCACCTAGTCTGCACATCTTTGGACTGTGGGAGGAAACCAGAGCACCCGGTAGAAACCTACACAGGTTTATAAATCTGGCAGAATGTGCAAACTCCACACAGACAGTCACCCAGGGGTGGAACTGAACCGGGATCCCTGGTGCTGTGAGGCAGCAGTGCTAACCACTGAGCCATCATGCCACTCCTACAAAATCCACTTATCTTGTCCCAATCCCGTTGTGGTTTGTAGCATCTTGCTGTGTTCAAAAGTCTGCCATGCTTTCTCCATTGTAACAGTGATCACACTTGGAAAGAACTTTATTGGCTGTACAGGGCTTTGGGACAGTCCTGTAGTACTGAAGAATACTTTCCTAAATACAATTTTTTTTTGTTTCCTCCTTAAACCTTTCAACTTCTCTCCTCTCTGTTCCTTTAAAACCCTTCTTGAATCCTAGCTGCAGCTGTCTGAATGTCTCCTTGTGAGGCTTGGAGTTAAATTAAAATCCAGTAGAGCTCCTGGGAAGTGTCTTGGAATGTTTTGTAAGTGCGAGATGGTACATGTTGTTGTGCTTGGGTTTTTGTTGGAGTTGAGAGCTGTAGAGATAGGTCCCAGCACTGAAAGCAGGGCCTTCAGTGGTGAAGTGATTAAAATAGAAGATGCTCAAGAGGCCAGAATTGGATGATTGCGGAGATCTGGGGTAATTGTGGAGCGTACGTGCGAAATCTAATGCTGTGGTGCCACAATGGTGCCACCATGGGGCAGCATGTAAATGAATAGTAAGAAGGGGCCAAAGTTAGCTCCTCACCAGATATAAAATATTGGGACAGGTAGAAAGAAAAGAAGACAAGCACTAAATTTAGTGCTTTTCGTGACCTTTGGACATCTCCAAACACTTTACAGTGTTTCCAGTTTACAGGCAATGCATTCCATACCCTGATGACTCACTGTATGAAAAAGAGTTTCTTCTCACATCACCTTTGCTTCATTTACACATTGTTTTAAGTCTATGCCTTCTGGTTCTTTTACAAGCAGGAATAGCTTATCTCTATCTACTCTGCCCAGCCCACTCATGATTTATAAACCTCTACCAAATCTCCTCTTGGTCTTCTCCTCTCCAAGGAGAACAGTCCCAACTTCTTTAAATTATCCTCGTAGTTAAAAGTTTCTCATTCCTGGAGCCATTGTTGTAAATCGCTCCTGCACTCTGTCCAACACATTCAACTCTTTCCTTATAATGTGACACCCACAACAGTAGACAATACTCCAGCTGGGATCTAGACAGAAGTCACACGATACCAGGTTATAGCCCAACAGGTTTATTTGGGGAGGCAATGGCCTAGTGGTATTATCACTGGACTGTTAATCCAGAGATCCAGATAACATTCCAGGGACTGGCTTTGAATCCTGCCTTGGCAGATGGTGGAATTTGAATTCAATAAATATCTGGAATTGAGTGTCTAATGATGACCATGAATCTGTTGTTGATTGTCAGAAAAACCCATCTGGTTCACTAATGTCCTTTAGGGAAGGAACCTGCCATCCTCACCTGGTGTGGACTACACATGACTCCAGACCCACAGCAATGTGGTTGACTCTTAACTGCCCTCTGGGCAATTAGGGATGGGCAATAAATGCTGCCTGGCCAGCAATGCCCTTGTCCTGTGAATGAATAAAGCAAATAAATTTGAAATTACAAGCTTTTGGAGTGCTGCTCCTTCATCAGATAAATATCTAACAAGTGTCTCAGACTAGTTCAACATCACCTCAATGCCGTGACCAATAAAGCGGAGAACCGTTTCTGTTTTGTTAACTGCACTCTTCACCTGACCTGCCACCTTCAATGATCTTTGCATACATTCACTCTCTGACGTTCATCTTCCTCTGCCTTTGCATCCCCTTTATAATTGTACCCCTTATTTTCTATGGTCTTTCAATGTTCTTCTGACCGAAGTGTTTCACCTCACAAGTCTCTGCATTGACACTCATTTGTCACCTATCTGGCCACCCTACCAACTTATCAATGTCCTTTTGAATTGTCGTCCTTACGGTTTATAATTTTTCCAAGTTTAAAGTTGTCGGCAACAGTTAATTTGCACACCAGTGTGAATTTTCATGCAGCAAACAGTGATGTGATAATGATCACACAATCTGTTTATATGATGTTAATGACCAGGGATATCTCCCCTGCCATTCCTCAGAATAGTGCCGTGAGATATTTCACATTCACCCCATCAGGCCCGTGGGACGTTGCTTGATTGCAATACAGCACCTCTGACAGTGCGCAGAACGACACTCGTGCATCAGTCTTGGTCTTTGAGCTCAAGTCTTAGACTTGGACTTGAGATTCAGAAGCTAGAGTGCTACCAATTGAGCCACGGTTGACGTTAGATAAATCCAGATGGAGCTACATCAGTACAGTCTCACCAAACTGGACAAGAGTGGAGAGGTCTTTGAGGGAGCAGGCATGATCAAACTATGTCAAATCCCTGCGGACAAGTTGCGAAGGATGAAGATGGATAGTTCAGCTTCATCAGAGTCACGTGGGATACAGTTTGCGAATTTGTTTCTTTCTGTAGTGGGGATGATTGGAAGAATTCAGACATGGAAATGTGGAATGGATGGGATTGGATTTAGGAGGCGACAACATGTTCAGTGATTTTGGAGAGGAAGGGATGCTGGTGGTTTGCAAGGGTGATTGGATTAGTTGTTGTCTTCAAATTGAGCGACAATCCAGCTCATTTAATGGCCAACCCATGGTTGGGAAATCATTAACACAGTGGCTCAGTGGTTAGCACTGTTGCCTCACAGCAGCAAGGATCCGGGTTCGGTTCCACCCTTGGGCGACTGTCTGTGATGAGTTTGCACACTCTCCCTGTGTCTGTATTGGCCATGCTAAATTACCCATAGCGTCCAGGGATGTGCAGGCTAGGTGGAGTAGCCATGGAAAATGCAGGGTTACAGGGATAGAGTAGGGGTCTGGATCTAGGAGGGGTGGTCTTCAGATGGATGGTGTGGAATGGATGGCTCAAATGGCCTGCTTCTGTACTACAGGGATTCAGTGATTAACTGTATCAGCTAACATGGGGACCAGGAAGGGAAGCTGGGTGGTCAGCAGTTCAGTGGGAACAGGACAAGGAGAAATAAGAGGTGGGTCTCACAAACACGGTGAGACCAGAGAGGAAATGAAAATGATCAGGGCCAGGGTGGGGTGATTTAGAGGAAGGTTAGGCCAGTGGAAGCATGGAAGCAGTCAAGCCACCAACCATAGACATCTGTGAGGTTCCCCCTCATAGTTGTTGGAGGTGAAGGCAGAGGAGACAGGGGAGAGATGTTTTAGAAAACAGCTTGCAGGAGAGAAACAAAACCCAACTGGACTATCTGGACTTTCCAAAATGACACTGAAATAACGGCAGTTTTATCAGACAAGAGCAGAATGCACTAGGTGCATTATAGCTTCCCTGCAGGTCTGGTGGTGAATGGTTAAACCAGTTACCTGGCATATCCATTCAAGTGTGTATCCCTCGGAATTAAGAGAGTGGATTGTATGATGGCGAAACAGCCACGGTGGGAGAGAGTCACGGCTTATGTCGGCTGTGCTAAGACAGAGACCTTAGCCAAGATTTCCCAAGCAGTTTTGGACAATCGCCAGAAGGGCTCCACTTTGCATTTCTTACTTGGTCATAATGTTTCATACTGAAGAACAGTTATCGACGAACTGTCAGAGGAATGAGGTGCAACACGCGCTCTTCATTTCTGTCAGCTTTCTTTGAATTTTGCGCTGAAAAGCAAGTATTGAAATAAATCACACATTTAAAAAACTATGTTATATGACATAGACAAATACAGGAAACACATGGTTTGCGAGTTTGCAGAACTGTTACAAGAAAACTGATGCAGTTTGCCTGGGTAGGCAGCAGTTGGAAAAATACATTGAATTAAATTAAAACTGAATATTCAGAGTTTCTGTGCTTTTCCTTAATTTCCAAGCTATTTTATGACGGTATTTTTTGATTTTTTTTTAAAGTCCAGCTTGTGAATTGGCTTCAGATGAAATGGGATCATAAAAGCTGCTGAACGATTTTAAAATCCACCAGGGCCTTTCAGAAAGCAATGTGTCACCCTGATTTTGGCTTTGTTTAAGTGTGGTTCTGATCCCATATGAAACGGTTGACTCCTAATCCCCTCCTGTCATCAGAGCAACATGGATTTAGCCGTAATTGCAGTTTTGACATTGCTACCTACACACCAGAAAAAAAAAGTCAATTTCATATCAAATATATAGAGGCAAAATCCAATTTTATCATTCAAAATGGCCCTTCCTTAAAAAAGCAGCTAAAATGAAATTCGGCCATTATCGAAGAAATTGTTTTGAATGTTGGATTCCAGAACACTGCAGTATTTTATATTCAGACACCGGTTGGTATGTTTACAAGTGGACACTTCTCATTTACAGGTACATGACAAGACATCATTGGAAAGTCTCGCCCAGCATCTGACTGAGAAGCGACCGGAAGATGGAAAGTTTGGGAACGCAATGGTGGATTTTACTGTGGGCGGAGAGGCAGATGGTTAGTAGCCTTTGTTTTGAGTTACGGCTTCATTCAACTTAAGGACTTTCCAACGTCAATGCGTGTTCTGAGTGTTCCTGCCTTAGAGAAGCACATTTTATGCTCACACCTTTTGGCCATCGATGTCACAGCTTTCAACTAAATTTTTGTGAGATTTCTCCTATGAGGTTTAATGGCAAAAGTGGTATTTAAAAGGAAGTTCTAGCTTTCATTGTATATTAACATACCTGAGTACCATGGCAGGATGGAAAACAATGAGAAGATCTGAGATTTATAACGCAGTATTATATCAAAATTGAAAGAAAAGCTTCGAGTGACAGTACTGATTTACAAGCCAGCAGATTTAAACCAGGTATGTGCAAGTACAGAGGAAATGGAAAAATGAATACTGCATCCACTATTAAACAAGAAACAAACACCGAGCACTTATTGATATTTTCAGGAACCAATTAGCAATGTACTCAAAGCCAGGATAAAGACCTTGTGACTTGAGATAGAGTGCAACAGGGGTCGACAGTCCTTTTGCCTGTGAGATATGATAGCCCCATCATGGGAACGTGTGGGAGGTGTGCTACTTCTGCTGTTGACCAACTCATCAGGGACACAGTTATCAGTGGATGTTATATGCAGTTAAATAGATTCACATCGGTTTTTCAGCCAAAGGTAGATAACACACAGGAATTTCATCTGAAAGGACAGATTAGTGAAGCTAAGACCCATCAGCACAGGAGTTACACCTGTTGGATGTGGATGTAGATGAACAGGGTTGGCGTGGCACAGTGGCTCAGTGGTTAGCACTATTGCCTCCTAGTGCTAGGGATGCAGGTTCAATTCTAGCCTCAGGCAACTGTCTATGGAATTTGCACATTCATGTTATATCTGTGTGGGTTTCCTCCCACAGTCAGGTTAGATGGTGTGTAGGTTAGGGGGACTGGCCATGCTAAATTGCCCGTAGTGTCCAAGGAAGTGTAAGTTGGGTGGATTGGCTCTGATGATTATGGGTGTGCAGGTGGGTCTGGGTGGGATGCTCTTCAGAGGGTTGGCGCAGTCTTGATGGAACGAATGGCCTGCTTCTGCACTATAGACATACTCACTCTCCTCCTCAAAAGAGAAAGCAGAGGATGACCCCAAAAGAGGTAATTAAAATTTAAAAAAAACATGTTTTGATAGAGTGGACGCAGAGAGAGTGTTTCTCATTGATTCATGAAAGAAATCACATAGGGAGTTTGGAAGAAACGTTTGTATCGGAGAGTGAAGAGAATGTAGAATATGCTGAACGGGAAATAGTATAGGTCCATTTAATGGGCAGTTGGAAAAGGTTGAAAGGAACAGCGATAAAGTAGAATTGGGGGCTGGAAAAGGTTAAAGGGAACAGGGATAAAGGAGGCTGTAGGGGACAACATTGGTCAGCCAGCACCAGAACTTGGTTGATTGACCCGTGCACTTCCTGTTGGGGATTTGCATTTGGGTCTATTCCTTGTGGCTGAAACACTGATTGGCTGTGCACTGTGGCTCCGTCATATGCAGGCAATGAGTGTTACCAGCCAACTCGAACTTTAACTCGAATGCCTCGTGAGTGACTTTGAGGAAGCGGGACATTGCAGAATCATTAACACTCAAAACGAGGAAGGCCAAGTTGGCTTATCATCAGAACCCTCTCTACTGTCTATGACAAGTTATGTTTCTTCTGAAATTCAACATGTGCTTTGAGGAGGCTGATGTACCTAGCTGTTTCATCCAGCTTTGCACACATTGAATCAATGTAGAGAGTTAAATTCTGAGAAAAGCTTTGCTTGGTGCTAGAGAATTGAGGCATTGACCTCTGGGTGTCAGGATTATTCTGCCTTTGGGGTGTGGGCAGCATTAGTGAGACCGGTATTTTTGTCTATCCTTAACGACCCAAAGAAGATAGTGGTGATCCTTCCCCATGGAGCATTACTGTTCTCCTGGTGAAGGCGCTCCCCCAGGTATTGGACAGAAATTTCCGAATACTGATCCAGAGAGGACCAGGATGTCTAGCTATTATTTTTGAATTGAGCCCTAATGAGACATGATTTCTGAGGTGGTTGGTGGCTGGATTGTGTGACATTAATGGACAGAATGAATTCTGCATTCACTCTCTCCAGAGCTCTCTCCCACTCTTCTCCATTAACCTCTTCCAGGGCTACAACCCTCTTGTATTCTTCCAACCCCTTGTGCTTTTCTACATCTTTGACTGCAATCTTGGTGGTCATGCTTGCAACACTCTAGACATTGGATTCTAGAATTACCTCCCATAAACCCCTCCCTGTTACTCTCTCTCTCTCTTTCTCTCTTTCCTTACATTTCTTAAAACCGACACCCCTAACCCACCTGTTTGAATACGTCCCTCTGCAGCTCAGTGTCCAATTGGTCTGATAAATCTCCTGTGAAACACCTTGAAACACTTGTACCTTGTTTGAAAAAGGCTGGGTGCAAATGCAACCCCTTGCTGTTTGAAGGGGGACGGCACAGTGGCGCTGTGGTTAGCCCTATGGCCTCACGACGCCAGGGACACGAGTTCAATCCCAGCCTCGGGTGCAGTGGGTCGGGGGTGTGGGGGATGCCCTCCAGAGGGTTGACGCAGATCCGATGGGCTGAATGGCCTCTTCCCGCTCTGTAGGGATTCTATGATTCCACCGCCTTGGAACAGGAAGTCAGTGATGTTGAGACCATCATTGCACACCTGCGCTGTGCTGGGAATGGGTGCCATTGAATATCATTACTATGGTGCCAATTGATGCTGCCCACTCACTCAGTGCCTGGCTCACTGCTTCACCCGGGGAACAGGGCAGTGACCCACACTACAGATGAGGCAGCCAGCTGTTTGGATGGGGCAGCAATCAACTGGCATCCAGTCCTTTGATGTGCACCCTTACTGGCAGTGCCACCTGAGGTTCTACAAGTGCATGTGTAGTGGATACCCGCATCCTTTGCATGCAGCAAGCTACCCACCAATAGCCACCAGTCAGAGCATTGGTTAGAACTGTTCAGCGCTTGGCACTAACCTTTTCCTTTATCCGCTGCAACTGGCAGGAAATGCAGGTGTCTCCGAACCCAGGATCTATCGGGAAGCTCGCGGTCGGAGCAGCAATGAGCCCCATATCAAACGGCCTATGAACGCCTTCATGGTCTGGGCCAAGGACGAGAGACGAAAGATTCTGCAAGCTTTCCCTGACATGCACAACTCCAACATCAGCAAGATTCTGGGTAGGTGATGCCTTTGATTAGCAGCCGTTCCACCCATGTCTTCAGTGATTGATTTATTATTTCTTTCGCTCAAAGCAAATTGTCAAACAAGGCTCTGACAGAAATATGCCAAAGATCGTGACCAGTTTTTGCTTAACAGTTTGTAATTAAATACAGTACTTAGCAACACTGAGACTGAAGTTTCGTTGTCAGGTAGAAGAATGTTAGCCATGTGTAGATGTGATTAATTAATAAGTGTGAAGAAAAGCAACATTCCCTCAGAAGACAAAAGGCAGCCTGAATAGTTAGGATGATAATGTCCGTGTAATTCTTCCTGACAGTCTGACAGATAACAACCATGTAATTCTTTTTGTGAGTCACTTATTCTTTGACTTTGCTAAATTAAATTACATTTTGTCAGTAAGAAACAGCCTCCTTAATGTCAAAACAGAGATAACTTGCCCAGCTGCTGAAGAACGGTAGGGATTATACGTTTGAATTACTTTCTGTAGCTCTTTAAAAGGGGCGTTTTAATTGGGAATTTTTGCTGCATAGAAAGGAGAAGTGGATTTGAAGGCACCAACAACAGTGGCGGCTGGAGTAACAATTCCTATGCACCATTTAAAATGTGCAACTGATGAAAAACCACCCAGTACCTGAGGTTTTTTTCAGTGAATCTACATAACTGGCTTGTTCCCGTGTTGCATTCTCTCGTCTTCAGGACCATTACTGTGTTCTCAGGTAGCACCCCCCTGACATCTGAAGGCTCGAGCAGCTGAATGACTTCCAGGCTTGTGCCCTTGCCATTTTGTACGCAGTTCCCAGGAAGTATGCTGCATTGACTCTCCCGTCTGACTTTCCACACCCTCGCTGTGTGGAAAGTGATTGGCCTGAGCCCAGCTCACTAGGGCAGCTGAGACTGGAACACAGCATATGGTGGATTACAAACTCAGATTTACCTCCTTTCTCTCTCTCTCTCTCTCTCTCTCCCAATCTCTCTCTCTCTCTCTCTTTCTCTCTTTCTCTCTCTCTCTCTCTCTTTCTCAATCTATCTCCTTCTCCACATTTCAGCCATCACTATTGTCCTGAGGAAAGGGCCACTGGACTGGAAACGCTAACTCTTTTTTTGCCTTCACAGATGCTGACAGACCTGCTGAGCTTTTCCAGCAACTTCTGTTTTTGTTCCTGATTTACAGCATCCGCAGTTCTTTCATTTTTTTACTATTGTCCTCCTCTGAAAAGAAATATATTTTTAAGGCAGGGTTTTACTCAGTAAATATTGCAGTGTTATTTCGGATTAGTGATCCCAAGCTTCCTCGATGGTTTGACCTCTCAAGGGCCTCTTCCAATTCCAGTCGGTGGGAACCTCAGCCCAAGTAAACAAGGAGGACATTGGCTCCTGTGGCCTCAGTACCTAAAAGGGAAGAGGAAGCAGCCAGGTGGGCTTCATTTCTGGTGAACATGTGTTGAAGTTTTTTGTTTATTGGGTTGTGGATCTAGACTAGGCCAGCATTTCTTGCCCAGAGGGCTCTTACGAGACAGTGAGATTGCTGTCAGTCTTAGCTCCATGTAGGCCAGACCAGATAAGGGACAGCAGATTTCCTTCACTACATTGCTTACATGGTCACCAATGGACTACCTTTGAAATATAAAATCCCCTACAGTGCAGAATTCAGCCTATCAAGTCCAAACTAACCTCCAAAGTGCTTCCCACCCATCCCCAGCCCCGTATCCTATCTATCCCTGTAACCTTACATTTCCTGTGGCTAACCCACCTAACCTGCACATCTCTGGACACTATGGGGCAATTTAGCATAGCCAGTCCATCCTAACCTGCGCATCTTTGGACTGTGGGAGGAAACTGGAACCCGGGGGAAACCCGCACAGACACAGGGAGAAGGTGCAAATTCCACAGTCACCCAAGGGAACCTGGGTCCCTGCACTCAGCCACTGAGCCGCTTCAACATTTGAGTTCCAGGCTTTTTAAGAATTGAATTCAATTTCAACCAGCTGCGGTGGGTTCTGGATTACTGTTCCAGTGATTTTATCCTCATCCTCCCTCACTTGTGGTGTCCACGTTACCATGGCAACATGCACCTATGCATATGATAGTCTTGAGACTATGGATGGGTCACAGCGGAGACTCCAGTGTTTGTTCCAACTGACCAGGAATTCCTCCCCCCTTACCATCTGCCATCGCCATGGAGACTTTACAAGTTGATACTCCAGCTGTTTACAGAGTCATAGAGTCATATATCACGGAAACAGACCCTTTGGTCCAACTCGTCCATGCTGACCTGATATCCTAAATTAATCTAGTCCCATTTGCCAGCATTTGGCCCGCTAAACTCTTCCTATTCATGTCCCCATCCAGTTGCCTTTTAAATGTTGTAACTGTACCAGCCTCCACCACTTCCTCTGGCAGCTCATTCCATACACACACCACCCTCTGCAAGAAAAATTTACCCCTTGGGTCCCTTTTAAGCCTTTTCCCTCTCACCTTAAACCTACGCCCTGTGGTTTTAGACTCCCCTACCCTGGGTAGAAAAGACTTTGGCTATTTACCCTATCCATGCTCCTCATGATTTTATAAACCTCTGTAAAGTCACCCCTCAGCCTCCGACGCTCCCAGGAAAATAGTCCCAGTCTATTCAGCCTCTCCCTATATCTCAAACCCTCCAACCCTGGCAACATCTTTGTAAATCTCTTCTGAACCCTGAAAGCCCTTTTCTGAAATCTTCTCAAAATCCTTTCAAACATAGCACAACGAATGCAGCTTCCTTGGTTGTCAAATTCTGGAGTGGGACTTGAGTTCAGAGCTCCTGGCTCAGAGGCAGGATCACTACCTAGTGCTCAGCAAGAGCCAGGAAACGTGCTTGTATGATCACTGAAGTGACTGCAATATGTTGTTCCAGCAAAGAACTTCAAGCTTCAAGGGAGACAGTGGGAACAGCCATAGAACATGCGCCTTTGAAGGCATCTCATTCGAAAATGGAGATTTACTGGACCCCTGTTAACTCCAACTGAATCTCACCAGGGCCTGCTAGTCATGAGGAATATTTAACGATCTGACCCTCAAAAATCATCTTTATTTGTTGAGTATTTGTGACAACCAAAAATGAACCTCTTATCTTCAGCAGGAAGCTTTCTTCCTCTAATTTATAGTCAGAATAAAATGATTGCACAGTTTGTTTTCGCTTTCTTTGATATTCTGTTAAAAGTAAGCGAGCCAGGGAGCAAGAGAAATCAGAAGAAACAGAGTGAATTATCACATTACTGAGAAATCAGTGTTGAATTATTACTGAATAATGTAACGGTTTTCTGATGATATATTATTCCTTCTGAACAAATAGCAGAGTGTTGTTTGATCTCATGGAGACTGGTTTCTCATATTTGGAGATATATTTAGACACAGAGCTGGTGTTGTGTGAAAAACAAGAAGCCTTTCTTTCAACCTGTGTGATATCTGTTTAATAGAAATATTGCTTTGCATTATTTTGACATTTGCCACGTAGATCCTGTTAGCAGTTTCTCAGACTTCCCAATAATATCCAGGGAACCGATGGCACAGGTTAAAGTTCAAGGTGCATTCTGGGTAGTGAGAGCCACTGCGATCAATTTTAACCCCTTTCTCCCAATTCAAAAAGGGCCCACCTAGAGTTGTCCAAAGAGTTTGCCTGTTTCAGGCAAACATCATTTGATATGCCATCAGTCTTCGCTGGTTATTTTAGGTCAGAACTGATTGGTATCTGTGCCAGACACACAAACTGCTTCCATGCCAAGACATCAGAAAGAGCCAGACTTTGGTTTGGTTTTTGCAGGGTCAGGAGGTCAGAGCCTAACAAAAATGATCCAGCTTGTGCTGTCCTGGGTCCATCGCCCTCTCGGGGGGTCACAGCGTCCACCATCTCAACAGCGGCCAATATGCCACTCTCCTCCCCATTATTAGTTGGCAAAGCTGATACCAATGGCGTTGTTGGGTACAGAGCAAGCACGCTCCTTTTCGAAGCGCCAGTAGGTCAGGCCTTAGTGCTGCACCTCCAGTATCTCAAGAAACTTTGCCCAACAATCCTTGAACTTTTTTGTGGTATGAATGGTCACAATTAAATTGACCAATGACCTTGGTCACTGTGCAATGGCCACTCAGTGTGTTGGCCAATCTCAGTAACGTAACAGTGCAATGTTTTTCTGTCCATAATTTCCACTAATTAGAAAACACTGACAACTTCTCTGTCCTTAGGACATCAGGACCTGTTGGACTCATAGAGATCCACAGCACAGAAAAAAGACCCTTCAGCCCATTATCTCCGGGCGGTCATAAAACAGCCACCTAACTACTCTACTCCCACTTACCAGCACTTGGCTCATATCCTTGGTGTCACAAGTGCGCATCTAAATGCTAAGCTCGGACCAGGAAAATTCTCCATTTGTTTCGTGTTTGCACATCAACATGTTCAGTGATGTTAACACATAAGTCTGGAGCAGGTGGGACTTGGACCCAGGTCTTCTAGCTCAGAGGAAGGAACACTACCGCTGCACCACTAATTACCTCTGCAGTCAGGGTCTGCGTGCTGTCCAAGTACATAAGTTGAGCTCAGGAGGGCATCAAATACCCTGCAGAGCACCATGACTGAGCATCAGCTACAGTCAAGCAGTCTCTGTTTTCAGAAGGTTAGCGGTTGAGATCAGATAGTCCTGAATTGGCACAAACTGAAGGAGGTTGCTTTGCGCGTTGCAAAAACAACATGACAGTGCGACAAAATGCAACTATCATCAGCAATAAAGGGATAGCACAATGCGTGGCAAACTGGTTCATTGTGCAGAAGCAGGGCATGTGTTCGGCTGACATTTTGCACAGGCTCCTGAGGTTTGAGCTGACATTTTGAACAGCTTCTAAGGAGCCCTTAATATACAAACAAAATCTCGTCTTAATACGGTACTCTGTGATGGTTCTTGACCAAAGGAATACTTCTGATGTTCGGTTGCTTCTTTCAGCTTGCAAAAGATTAGAAAGATTCCAGGGGACCGAACAGTTGAAATTTGATATTGATAGATAAAGTTTTCTCGTAGAGCGATAGTGCTTTGGGGGCAGATGTCAATCTGTAAAACGGCCTTTTCCAACATAGCAAATTGTCATGCCAATTTGTGTTTTTTATCTCTTTATATTTCTACATTCTCTTTTGTTGTTCAGGGTTTGTGTTGCAGTTCCATGGCTTCCCCTCTCACTGTCTTTGTAACTCCCTTCCAGCCCTGCAACCCTCTAAGAATTCTGTACGCCTCCAATTCAGGCCTCTTCCCTCAGTTCAGTGTTGGTGTGCCTTCAGCTTTCTGGGTCCTACACTCTCTAATTACCTCCCTAAGTCTGTGAATACTCTCTAGACCTTAAAACCCAGTCTTTGACCAGTCCTTTGATCACTTGTATTGCCATCTCTTTAGCATGGCTGAGGCTCAAAATTTGACCAATTATACCCTCAGGAATCCTACTGGCAGCTTTTACCATGTTTAAGGTGTTATATAAATTCACTTCATTACTGTTGCCAACCAATTATCACATTACAACCAGACTTAGCTTTTGTCCCCAAAATGGAAAATGAGAAAAGATGAACAGAAATCAATTAGAAAGCACTAGAAGTGACAGCCGTTTACAAAGGATGTTATGATGTCAGAATAGGCCCTTATTCATTGGAGATTCAAAAAAAGTCATTATGTGGTGATCGTGAGGGAACAATTGTAAACCAATCAAAGAGGTTAAATTCACTTGGAACAAAAGGATTGAGTGAATGTTAATCTTTATATTTTGGATTGATGAGCTTTCAAAATAAAAGTCCAGCATTGACCCATTTTCATTGTGAGTGTGCAGTAGGAACCGAGCAGAATCAAACAAAAGGGTCACTGTTATCTCTCTGGCAGTTCGGATAGTAGTAGGAATGCAGCTGTGTTCATACAGAGGTGGAACTCATTGAGTAAGGCCCTGTGAGGCAGTGATCTCATTGTGAGACTTGCATACTGCTTCCCAGGCAACACATGAATCCTGGGATCTGCCTCAAGCCTCTTATCCTTCAGATACGGTATTGTGGAGTGGACGAGGAGCACTTTTAGTGGGCCTTTCACTCCATTCTTACAGTCACGTTGGACACTTGACAGACAGCACACTTCATGCAGTCCATGTGTTGAAGGAGTGTGGCACAATGGTGCCAATGTTCTCTCCTCAGATGATTCCCAAAACAGCATTCATGATCGTAGCTCAAACTGAGAGAAAGGAGGATGTTGGCAAAAGGAAAGTTGACTAGTAATTGTTAGTGATACATAGACTTATGCAAGTGTCATGTTCTGGCCAAGGTTTGGAGGTTCACTGAGCTGACGATGTGTGGGAGCTGAATCACCATTCAAAGTCTTGTCAGGTGGCATTGGCTCCATTTATAAGTAGAGCTGGGCAGAGGGATGATCTTGGCAGCTGGGATTGTTGGAGGATTTTCCTGGGACTTTGCAGCTAAGCGTGATGCTTCCTCATGGAGCTGAGTGGAGAGTTTCAATCAGAATGCTGTTATGACATGCCTGTGGGATTGGGAGTGTTCAGTGCCGATACCGCCTCCCCAAAATATGAAAATGTTGCATTGCACTCAGTTGGCAGCTGAGTCAGAAACGTTATGCCCCACTCCAGTCTAGGCTGAAACCTCAGTGCATCGTTGAGGGAGGGCTGCACTGTCAGAGGGGCCCTCTTTCCATTGTGATGCTAGCTTGAGGCTCTGTCTGCTCCAGTGGCTCAGTGGTTAGCACTGCTGCCTGGCAGTACTGAGGGCGTGGGTTCAATCCCACGTTTGGGTGCTGTCTGTGTGGAGTTTGCACATTCTTCCCCCTGTGTTTTCTCCAGGTGCTCTGGTTTTCTCCCACAGTCCAAAGATGTGCAGGTTAGGTGGATTGGCCAAGCTAAGTTGCCCCATAGTGTTCTGGCATGTGTAGGTTAGGTACGTTAGCCATGGGAAATGCAGAGTTACTGGGGTAGGTAAGGGTATGCACTTTGGAGGGTTAGTGTGTTCTCGATGGGCTGAATAGCCTGCTTTCACACTGTAGGGATTCTAAAGTGAACTTAACACATTCCATGGCACTATTTTAAAAAAGATAAGGGTGTAGTTGCATAAGTCTCCAATCAAGAAAGGAAACACTGTGACTAGTTTTAGCAGGGGGAAAGGCAACAGTTAATGCTGGCTTTGTGGGTGAAAAGGACACAGTTCAAACTATCGGTACAGCGTTATGAGGAAAGGAGGGGTATGGGCTCAGATCTCCAGAAGGTCAGCAACTTGAAGCTTCCTCGAGAATTCCGTTGGGGGCGGCCAGGAGCGAACTCGGAGGAAGTCTGACGGGTGTCAGGCCGGAGCTGCACCAAGGAGGTGGGAGCAGCTGGCGCACAAATGCAATCAACAGTTTAATATGGCAGGCTGCTCTGTTCACAGTGCCCACAGCCAAGTTACACAGTGTGCTACAAGGATGGCACCCGGCAGCTGCAGAGAACTGAACCAGTACGGCATTCAGAACCGCTCTGGTAACCTGTACACTCCATACAGAGCCTGCTTGCTGTTGCCTTCAAGTGTGTGGTAAAATCCCAGACCCTTGTGGGTTTCTACATCTCTTGTTCGCTGGGTGCGATTAAAAGATAACCTGGGAGTAGGGTGCAATTAGAAGTCATTGCAATTAGTTCGTGTGTGGGAAAGGTGGGTGTAGAACTCCTATTTAGAAGGAGGACTCTCCTCAATCTCTCCCCTCGCCTCAGGTTAAACCAGCATCAGTCATCTCTCATCTCTTTCTCTCTCTTCGCACCCCCCACCCGCACCCTCTCTGTCTGCTCTCTCTCTACCCTCATCTCTCTTTCTCCTCTCTGTCTCTCTCTCTCTCTCCCTCTCTCACACACAGGAACGTGGGAATTAGGAGCAGGATAGGCATTTCAGCCCTTTGAGCCCACTCCAACATTTGACATGACCGAGGATGATATTATCCTGGTCTCAACTCCACTCTCCTGCCTGCTCCCCATAGCCCTTTATCCTGCTTTTTAACAGAAACATATCTACTTCTTTCTTGAATCTGTTGATTGATTCTTCCCCCACTGCACTCTGGGGCAATGAGTTCCACAGATTCACAACCCTCAGAAAGAAGTAGTTTCTCCTTCTCCCTCCCCTCACTCTACATCTCTGACCTTTTGTTCGAGACTGTCCCACAAGAGGGAACATCTGCTCAACATTCACCTTATCAACCCCCTTTAACATTTTCTATGCCTCAATCAGATCCCCCCCATTGCCCCTTTTCTTCCGAACCCCAGAGAGTACAAGTCCAAACTATTCAACTGCTCCTTGCACGACACCCTTTTCATCCCTGGAATCAACCTGGTGAACCTCTTCTGAATTGCCTTCAATGCCACCACATCCTTCCTCAAGTAAGGAGATCAAAACTGGACGCAATACTGCAGTTGTGGTCTCACCAAAACCTTATATAATCATAACAACAGTCCTTCTATGGTCCAGTTCCGCCACCTCGCTCTCTGTCTATGAGTGAGCCGCCCTGTATCTTAGGACTATGGCAGCTTTATCTTTTATTAAAAAGGACCACCTCTTGTGGTATTAGAAATGCAACCAATGCCAGGTTGGTTTCAAAATGTTGCTGGCACGCACTGTTAAATGCAGAGGGAGATGGTCAGTTCCTCAGTTTCGAGCCTCCTGTCTTCCTTTTACATTAGCACAATACTGAAAAGTACCTTCTTCCTTTGCGAGTCACCCTGCCCTGGGCTTGCAAAATGCAGATGGTTCCTTCCAGATTTCTTTCCTATTGAGTTATGCCAGTCAAAATGTTGGATTGGACACGTTTCCTCTTCATCATCCCTTTTCGCTTCATTGCCACAACATTTCCAAAAGCCATTTTCAAAAATTGCAGCCTTTTGCAAAAATGTCCAGAAGATAATCCAGGTGACGTGAAACCACAAAAGCCACAGATGTCCTTTTGCACCCCATGCATGCATGTCATGCTGGTTCCTAGCGTTTGCCCTTGAATATTTTGAACACTACTTGAATTGAAAATCAGAGAATCATTTGCAATGGTTTCTCTTTCTTCTCCCGCACTGTTACCTCTGGTGTTCTCCCATGGATCCATCCTTGGCTCCATCCTATTTCTCACTTACGTGATCCCCCTGGTGATATCATCCAAAAGCATGTGTCATGGGTAGGCTCACAGCACCCAGCTCTAACTCATCAGCAGTTGGCTCCAATCCTCCACTATTGTGGAATTATTGCACTGTTTATCCAATATCCTGTACTTGGTGAGCAGTAATTTCTGACAAATAACTACTAGCAAGATGGAAGTCATTGCTTTCAGTCCGCATTCCAAACTCCACTCAGTAGCTACTGACTCCATTCCTGGAAACACTGAGATTAAATCCATCTGTTCACAACTGTGGTGTCACATTTGGAGCAGAAATGAGTTTCTGACCGCATATTAACATAGACACTAAGATCACCTATTTCTGTCCCCAGCACTTGACTTCACCCTGTCTCAGCTCAAACTCTCAGCCAGTCTCCAGTCCTTCTAGACTTGGCTTGTATCCCAGATTCTACCCTACGTAATCTTGAGGTCATCCAAAACTCTGCAGGCTTGTAAATTTTGTTTACCCATCGCTACCAACATTGACTCCTGGTCGAGCAATGTTATCATTTTCAAATATTCACCCTTGTTTTCAAATTGCTCCATTACCTTACCCCTCCCAATCTCAGTAATCTCTTCTCACCCCATGTGAAATAACTCCACAGAGGCCAGTATCCTGTCACCCTTTATTTACACGTGGAGAGCCCTTGACACT
The DNA here is from genome assembly GCA_024137785.1 of Ginglymostoma cirratum. NCBI lineage: Eukaryota > Metazoa > Chordata > Chondrichthyes > Orectolobiformes > Ginglymostomatidae > Ginglymostoma > Ginglymostoma cirratum. The sequence continues at coordinate 9,321,429 of JAHRHZ010000091.1, read as the reverse complement.
GATCCAGCTCCCTCAGAGCCAGTCTCAGAGTGAACAGAACCCCTGACCCTCCTGTTTATACCTGTCAGCCAGGGCTCCCTGATTGGACCAGGTTAACAGCCCCAATCAGGGAACTCCTATTCTGTGAGGACCAGCTGGCTGACCTGGTTACAATCACGACACCATGACCCTCTGAGATGTCTGCACTGCTCTCATTTCTTGTCTGTTTTGAATGCCCAATCATAAATACTGTACCATTTGTGACAATAAGTTGCTAAGACCCTAAGTTTCTTCAATTTTGTGAAAGATGCTCTTTGGTCAGTTCGAAACTTTTTGGTTTTCCAGTGCAAGGAATAGTTGCAGACTGGTACATTCCAGGATCCAGGACTACATGCTGAAGGACATTTTAAATCTTCAGGCTGCTGCATAGAGTTGCAGTGGGGGAAAGACCACTGTCTAAGGCCTTTCAGCCATGCTGTACCAAGGAGCTGCTGAATAGAGCACCCCTTGGTCAGATGCTTATCACCAAGTGCCGATAGTAAATAAGGTGACTCAGTGGTTAGCACTGCTGCCTCACAGCTCAAGGGATCCGGGTTTGATTCCAGCCTCAGGTGACTGTGTGGAGTTTGCACCTTCTCCCTGTGTCTGCGTGGGTTTCCTCCAGGTGCCCTAGTTTCCTCCCACAGTCCAAAGATGTGCAGGCTAGGTGGATTGGCCATGCTAAATTGCCCACACTGTTCAGAGATGTGTAGATTAGGTGGGTTATAGGGGCATGGTTCTGTGTGGGATACTCCGAGGTTCGATGTGGACTGGCTGGGCCGAAAGGCCTATTTCCACACTGTAGGGAGTCTATATTTAGATATAGTCTGTATCACATGGATTGCAATGGGATTGAGGCACCAAAGTGTGCCAATGGAGAAAAGTTATATAATATTGCAGTTTGAAATATACTTCCAGATTTTTAATGAGTAAAGGATATTTTTGCAAAAAAAAGGTGCTCATTCACACTCCACAAAAATGATCCTTATGGATCCCAAGTCAAGATCAATTTGCCGCAGAAAATCTCACCCCTCTCCACCTTGAGGCTTCTTCCAGCTTTGACCCACAGAGAGCTGCTGAATTACAAATCTTCCTTGGTGGGATTTGATGGGCCATTTTGCCTTACTTCCTGTCAGCCCATTCACATTCATTAACAAAGTTTGTGTCATTCATTTTATCTATTAGCTGGTAATTTGCACGATGGCAGTATTCAATGGCACGGTGTACAGTCAACAGCGAGTGTGATTGTGATCAATAAATGACTTTGCAATAGTTGGTAGCAACCTGGTCTAATTAATGTGCATATTTATGACTGGAACAAGCATTGCAGACTGGACAATTACACCAGTGCCAGTCTGCTGTGGTATCAATTCAGCTCCTTCACACAGTTGGGCTCAATCAGCACTGTACAAGAAAGACCCAATGTTTTCATATTGGTGAAAGAAAGCAACAGATGCGGGCCACAACCCAAATGGCAGGTTTGGAAAGCAATCCTGGCTCTTCAGAAGGGTCAGTAAATAAAGAGTGATGATGAAGAGGTTTCCTCTTAACAAGTGAAAACACATCAAGGACACCTATTTCTGGACTTCTCTGTGCCATCCCACCTCCAATTCCCTGTCTGGTAAAATCTTGGAGGCAGTTGGGAGTGCCTAACTCCGTCAATGGGCTGCCAGTGGGTGACTTTCTGTGCTGCTGAGGTGATGCATCACAATATAAAGATTAGGGAATAGGTGTGGGCCAGTCAAAGCCTTTGGTCTACTCCAGATATTCCAACATAGAGGTTTCACAAGCCCTTAAATGCAGGCTGTGTGGTAATGCCAGTCCTGGTTTTGACTCAGGATGTGAATGTGGCACATTGTCATAGAGTTATACAGCATGGAAACAGACCCTTCGGTCCAACCACTCCATCCTGGCCATGTTCTCAAATGAAACTAGTCCCACCTGCTGCATTTGGCCTACATCCCTCCAAACACTTCTTACTCGTGTACTTATCCAAATGTCTTTTAACCATTGTAACTGTACCCGCATCCACCACTTCCTCAATCCACACACAAAGCACTCTCTGTGTTAAAAAGTTGCCCCTCCTGTCCTTCTTGAAATCTTTCTCCACTCACATTAAAAAAAAAGTGCCCCCTAGTTTTGGAGGCTGTTGGTGAACTGGGTGACTGTTTAACAGAGGCTTGGGACCCACCCACATCCAAGAGTGGAGTCTCCCTCCCTTCTGATGAAATGATCTTGGGTCACAGGGACGTGAGTGAACCATTCCTGGAATTAACATCGACAGTCCAGGTGGAGTATCATGGTTCTAGGGTTGTCACTGCTGTTGTCAGGTAGCTAAGTATGAGAGCAGGCCTGGTCCCACATACCGCAAGGAGATAAAGGTTTTGAGTACAGTCTAGTGAGACAACCTCCAACAACATGCTTTGGGATGATGGAAACCACATTGGTTTAAACTGTCATCCGAAAGAAAGCTTGTGGAACAATACAGAATGTCTTCAGCTGATGTTATAGGCTCAAGTCCTTCTGACTCAGAGGTGACTGGCTCAGTGCATTATGAGACCGTTATATTTGGATTAGAACTGTATCATTATTACAGCCTCTGAACAATGTCGGCCTGTTCAGTTGGTATCCTGTAGATTGTCAGAAACCGGTTGGGTCTGGGGTGTGTTTCATAAGTCAGCTCAGGAAATGTTGAGACTTGTGGCTTGTGGAGTGCAGGTCTTTCGTTGTACTCATCTTCCCGACCACATGATGCCAAAAGTCGTTGTCTGTGACTCAGCCTTTCCAATTTCTTTGTGCTGCCACAGGCTCTCGTTGGAAGGCCATGACTAACCTGGAAAAGCAGCCGTACTATGAGGAGCAAGCCAGGCTCAGCAAGCAGCACCTCGAGAGGTATCCAGATTACAAATACAAGCCCCGGCCGAAACGTACCTGTGTGGTGGATGGCAAGAAGTTGAGGATCGGGGAATACAAAGCATTGATGCGCAACAGACGCCAAGAAATGCGGCAGTTTTTTACTGTCGGGTAAGAAAGGTCGCGTTTGAATTTCCACTCACCGTTTTTGTTTTGTAGTAGGCCTGAAGCGTTGTTTCCTGAGCATCCATGCAGAAAAGACGAGAATTCAAAGCAGCATTGGCTCCGAACCCTCGGTCAGAAACATTAAAGTGGCTCTATAGCTTTTATAACCCTCGGTCAGGGCTCCAAATGGCTGCCTCTGAGCTCGCAACCCAGAAAAGGTCAGCTCCTGTCCACCACCTATTTGGATCCCAACATCCCCACCACCACTTCCCCCCCCCACACCCCATCTCCACTTTTGGAATCTCACTTCTGGGCAGTTTGTTCAGGTCTTGCAAATGGAAGCGATGAGACGGTGCATCACTTAACCAGCTCTTAGAATAAATGTATGGTCCCACCAGGATTCCCCACTTGATTGTGCTGTCAACACCAAAGGCTGAGGGATAGGGAAAGAGTCACCAAACAGAATGCAAGTACATTCCAGAAGGAAATGTAAGAGCAAGTCTTACGGTTGACCCTGTACACTCCCTCCTCCATTATTATCTCCCATTTCCTTTCCATACATTATTCACCAGGGTATCTTCAATCTCCTGCTCGAGTCCTACCAAAAGCAAGTTGGTGGAAACCACTTCTTCCTGGGATTAGAGCAGGCCTTCCCAAAGTTGGAGTTGGAACTCCAAGTGGGGAGATGCAAGTTTGGGGATGTGGGGCGGACGTTTCGGGTCATGAGCTTGGTGGGAGAATGGTGACAGCAGTAATTGTAACAATGATAGGCCTCCAGCTATCAGAGCCACCGTCAGCTGCAACTCCCTCAGCTTTCACCCCGACGGCATGCAGAGCTTTTCAAATGGGGTCACACCGTGAAAGGGTTTGGGAAGCACTGGATCAGATCATTACACTAGGAGATCACAGGAGCGATGAGGGCCAATCAGCCCCTCTAACAAGTTCTGCTGTACAATTAGATTAATGTTGATGATAGGCCCACCCATTATTCATGTGCTTGACGCCCATCAAAAATCCACCAATTGCCATCTTGAAAGCTCCAATTGACTCCAGTGTCCACAGGTGGGAGAGATCCAGATTTTTCCAACCATTGGATATTTCCTGTTTTACTCCCCCATAATTAGGAGTCCAATTTTAAAATGACATCTCCCTTTTTTCTTGTTTATCCCCTACTGTAGGAAACTGCTTCTCTGAATATGGCCTCCCCCTTGTCATGTTGCACACCCCAATTAAAAGATCCCTCAATTTGCTAAATTAAAGGAGTCCACAACGTGTTTTCCTCATAATTTCAACCCCGCAGTTTGCATGTTGAATCTGGCAGACCAAGAGAACACCTGTAGAAGTACTATCCTGTTGCATTATCCTGGGATGATGGACAGACTTGGGTTGAAACCTGGAACCTGTCCCTATTGCATCACTCAACAACCACTCTGGGCAGTGACCTTCACACTGACACATTGGGAAAATTCTCTTCTCCTCTTTTTACATTGAAAACACCAAAAAAAAGGTACAACGTCATCATAATTTACATTGTTTTCAACTACGTTGTGGAAATAATTTTGCTGTTAGGGTGGTTGTTGCTAGGAGGAGGTATGACTGATGTGACTGAATTCCTCTCTGGTTTGTAGGACGGACACAAGTTCCCCAGGTCAATGGTTTAATCATGGATAGGCATCGAAGGCTTATTGTTTCCATATTCTTTCACTGAATGTGGGCATCACTGGCAAAGCCGGTGTTTGTTGCCCATCACCAATATCCTTGAAGTGATCAGCTTCCTAGGGTCATTTCAGATGGTAGTAAAGAGTTAATCATATTGTTATGGGTCTGGAGTCACGTGTAGGCCGGACCGGGGAAGGATGGCAGATTTCCTTCCTTAAAGGACAACAGTGAACCAGATAGATTTTTACAACAAATCTTTGATAGTTTCAAACTATCTTTTGATAGTTCATCATGAGACTAACTTTCTGTTTCGTATTTCTTAAATGATTTTAAATTCCACAAGGAATGGGAGCCTAGGCCTCTGCATTACTAGCTAAGTAACGTTATCATGAGATAACAAGCATGGGGTTGGATGAACACAGCAGGTCAAGCAGCATCATAGGAGCAGGAAAACGTGACGTTTCGGGCCTAAACCCTTCATCAGAATCTGGTAGTTTCATAATCATTATTAATGAGCCTTTCATTTAATATCTGATTATTTTATTAATTAATTGAAATTGAAGTCTCCCACATGGCCATGGTGGGATTTGAACTCCTCTCTTTGGATTAGCCTGGGCCTCTCAATAGTTATGGCAGTGATCTAACCACTATTGCTGCCATTCTCTAAATGGAAAGCCTCGTGATCCAGGAAGCCAAGCCACAGACAGAACCCAGTATTTTACCAGTTATACATTCATCTTTATGAAAATGAGGGCCTAAATGTCCAGAATACCAAAACACCATCAACACATTGCCTGTCCCACCAGAGGTCCAAGCATTCTTGACCATTGCTACAAACTGTTAAATCCCCCGTCTGATTTCGGAAAATCAGATCACAATGCTCTGCTACCCTGATGCATTTTGTATGGTATGATCTGCCTGTGTAGCATGCAAAACAACACTTTTC
>JAHRHZ010000091.1:9298390-9310788 GCA_024137785.1 Ginglymostoma cirratum | reverse complement strand
GGTTGAGCGACCCTTCTTCAGAACACCCCCCAACCCAACCCAAACTTGACCCGAAGCTCACTCAACCTGAAACATTAACTCTGATTTCTCTCCACAGATGCTGCCAGCCCTGCTGAGTTCTTCCAGCAATTTCTGTTTTTGTTTCTGATTTACAGCATCCACAGTTCTTTCAATTTTTATTTTGTTACAGATTGAAGTTCATGTAGGTCAGGGCAATTAGTGAATGGGACAGAGCATGGAAATTAGCAGGAGTAGACCATTCAGCCTTTTGAACCTGCTCTGCCATTCAATATGATTATGTCTGATCATCCAACTCTATGTCCTGTTCCCACCTTTGCCCCATGCCATTTGATCTCTTTAGCCCTATCTATATCTGTAACTTCTTCTTGAAAAACCCGCTGTGTGTGTTAGGATAAAGGTGACAGGGGTTTGAATGAGGTCATGATTAAGGAGGGTGGAAGATAAAAGACCAGCCAAGGTCTGCGTTTTGAAACAATCAAGTCTAACACAGGCAATGCATTTGGGCTTTGGCAGCAGATATCTTGAGCCTGAAGCCAAGACTCTACTACTGAGGTGGATTTGGTGATGTTGTGGATATGTAGTCAGCAGCTCACTTCAGAATCGGCTGCAATACCGAGTTTGCGAGGTTTTGTCAGATTCAACTTGAGGTCATTGACCAGACAGAGGCATGGAGTCAGTGCCAAATGAAATTGGAACCAGGCTACCTGGTTATGACGGTGGTTTCAAATGATTTCAAGCCTCCTAATATTTATCTGAAGGAAATTTCTGCTCGTTGAGGAGTGGCTAAGCAGACGAGCAGTGAGATTAATCAGTGAGGATGGAGGGATTGAGCTAGATGACACTTTGAGGGAACTAGAGGCCATCAACTTAGCATGGAACCTGGTATTGTGACTTCAGATGGTGTCTCTGAGGAGTAGTGTACAAATAGCAAGTAGGAAAGGGGCAAGGATAGATTCTTGGAGGTGACCAGAAACAAAAGTACAAGATGAGGATGAGAAACCATTGCCAGTGACTCTCCAGTTATCACTGAATAGATAAGCCTGGAATCAGATCAATGGCATGCCCTGCAGCTGAAGGTCAGACGTGAGGCACTGGCAGAGGTTAGAATGTCAGCTGAAGGTCGCAGGCAGGTCGAGAAAGATGGGGGAAGGACAGACTACTTGTGACACAGTTCCAAAGGATGTATTTTTGGCTCTGATTTTACTACTATGGCAAAATGGACATTTGAAGGGATTCAGAGGTGAAATTGGGGGAAGGATATGAACTTTGGCGTTGGGGACGTGTGGGTGACAATACCTTTCAAACACCTTGAAAGAGAAGAGGGAAGGTTAGCATTAGGGTAGTAGATAACAGGGACTCCAGGGTGAATAGTGTTTATTTTTTGAAGTCAGGGTGATAATGATATTAAAAAGAGAAGAGGTCATTATCTAAATAAAAGAATCAATAACAATATCAGCTAACACGAGGACCAGGCACAAAAGGTGGATGTTTATTCCCTTTGCGAGGATAGGACTGGGGCAGTAGGTGGCTCTCATGGACAACGTAAACTTGGAGACGGCATGAGGGAAGATTGGAAAGAAGTTAGAGAAAGCTAGATCTGTTCTGCCACACCGTTGTCTATTCTCCCTACTTTGGTACAGCTAACCCTGAAAGCCGTCCTTTCTATCTGTTCCATCAATATATCTAGTCCATCGCACCCGCTGCCTACCCTCCCTACAGTAACTCTATTCTAGTCTTCACGTAGCTACAGAACATCCACAGGTGAAGTCGGAAGCACTCCACACACGGCTGGAGAAGGGTTAGTCTCTCACACATAGATGTTGGCTCAATAGTAGATCTGACATGGATAGTTTTTTGCAGTGAATGGTATTGAGGGATATAGACTCATTGAATCTCTACAGTATGGAAGCAGGCCATTCAGCCCATTAGGTCCACACCCTCAGAAGAGCACCCCACCCAAACCCCATCCCCCTACCCTATCCCTGTGACCCTGCATTTCCTATGGCTAATCCACCTGGCCTGCACATCCCTGGACACTGTGGACAATTTAGCATGGCCAATCCACCTAGCCTGCACGTCTTTGGACTGTGGGAGGAAACTAGAGCACCTGAAGGAAACCCACACAGACACAGGGAAAGTGTGCAAACTCCACACAGACAGACAGTCGCCCGAGGGTTGGATCAAATGCGAGCCCCTGGCACTGTGAGGCAGCAGTGCTAACCACTGAGCCACAGTGCCACCAATACAGAAAAGATGGGATTAGCTTTCAGCCCTCAGTTATCTTCCATCTTCTCTATCACTAACTTGCTTAGTCTTCTAGTCTTCTCCAGTAAAGTTGTACCTCGTCTCAACCTTTTCTCCATCAACATCCCAATTGAACCCTTGAACCCCTCAGTAAAGTCATCACAACTGGGCATTGGAATTGAATATCCAGAACTTTAGGCATCAAGGGCTATCATCAGTGAACAGTTGAGAAAATAGTAGGAAGATGATTCTGAGGGTTAAAACTACAAGTCAGAACACTCAATGAGACTAAATCTATTTTTATTAGAATAAAGCAGTAAACATGAACTTCTAAGATGCCAAGGAGGATGGATAATGTTGATATATAGATGCTGTTTAACGTTGATGGAGAGAGTTAAGTGAGAGATCAGAACAGCATTTTATTGTGAAATTATAATGGACAGCTACTAGCTACAGCTCTCAGACAGAGCCATTAATGCCTTATCTATCTAAAGCCTTTTAACAAAAAGTAAAGATAAATACTGGGATGCTTACAGGTTATAAATGAGGCCATGTATTCACTGCTTTCACAGGACAAATGGGGCAATCACAAAATGCAATCCCCAAAACATCAATAAATACACTGGGAATTTCCACATGAAAGGTATAGTTGTATTGAACCCTTAGGAACCAGGCAATGAACAACAAAGATGGGCAAATGTTCATCAGAATATGAAAGTACCATATCAAGGATAAATGGCTCATTAATAATGCTGAGGAAGTTGGATGTTGGTTAGATGGATTTGATAGCATTTAGCTATAACACGCTTTATTATTCCAATCACATCTTCCTGTAAAGTGAACCTGCCTACAAGACCAACTCGCTGTGTTCACCGGTCCCCTCTCCGTCTCTGCACAGTATCTCCACCCCACAGCATCATCATTCTATCTAATTCCTTCCGTCCTACTATTCCCACATTCCCCACCCCACTCAGCCCACGGTCTCCTTTTCCTCTTCGTAATAGCCATGAATTAAGATGGTAGCTACATGACTCTTCTACTGCTGTTCACGCTATTGTGGGATCAGAACCCGATTATTTGTGTCATGCGCAAAACAGATTGCAGAGATATTTCCTATTAAACAGGAACTCCATTTACACACATACGTGACATTCTCAGGCACTTATCAGAAGTGTAATGAAGCAAAATTTGGTATTAAGCCTCATAAAATGGACTTAGGCTTGATAACTGAACACTTGGCCAGAGAGTTAGGTTCTATGGCAAGGGCTAAAGGAGGAGAGAGAGAGGGAACTGGTTTAGAGAGAAAATTCCAGAAGTTGAGGAATAGACGACTGAAGGCACCAACGTTGGAGTCACTAAAACTGGAGATGCCGTAGAGGTCAGAGTTAGATGACAGCAGATGCCTCAGAGCATTGTGAGGTGTGGTTTATAGAGATAGGGAGGGGACGAGTCAATGGAGAATTTGAAATAAAGGATAAGAATTCGTAAATCAAGAAGTTGTTTGAGAGGAGGTGGTCTGAGTTAAGATACAAGCAACTGATTTTTGAATGATCTCAAGTTTGTGAAGAGTAGAACAAAGGAAACCAACTAGGAATGCTTTGGGATAGCCAAATCTGGAGCTATTGAAGATGTGAATGAACATTTCAGAAGGTGATAAAATATGAGGCAGCAGATAAGTTGGGCAAAGTTGTGTGGTCATGGGTTCGGAGCTCATATCAAGGTCAAATATAACACTGATCTTATTCAGTCTTATGCCATGTTAGAAATGCAGGTCCGCTTCTCATCAACCAGAACAGCTCCAGAGTAGATTGAAAGCATATTCATTGGACTGTGTATTCAAAAGCTGGCTTCTCACCATGGAGGCAGCAGTGCATTAACTCCCACTCCATCTTTATTTTGCCCCTGCCTCACCTCCTACCTTTCTCTAATCTTGTTATTGTAGCATTGCCCCAGCTGCAAGTTATGAGGATGACACAAAGAGTCTACGGAGGTATATCGACAGGTAATGGGCAAAAAATAGGCAGATGCTTATAATGTGCGAAAATGTGAGGTTATGTACTTTAGCAGGACACACAGAGGAGCTGAATATTATTTAAATGGAGAAAGACTGCAGAAAGCTACAGATCAGAGAGATTTGGGGATTCTCGTCCATGAATCACATAAGGATAGCATCCAAAGTTTAGTGTTTAATAGTGAAGGCAAATGGAACATTGGTCTTTATTTCAAAAGGAATGGAGTATAAAAGTAGGAAGCTCTTACAAAACTGAAGAAGACACTTATCAGACTGGAATATTGTGAACTGTTTTGGGACCTTACCCAAGAAAAGATATTTGAGGCAGTCCAAAGAAGATTCAAGGGGTGATCCCAGATATGGAGGGACTGGCTTATGAGCAGAAGCTGAGTAGGTTGGACTGGTACTCACTGAAGTTTAGAAGAATGAGAAGTGACCTTGTTGAAACATACAAGATTCTTAAGGGACTTGACAGGGTAGATACTAAGAGTTCGTTTCTCTTCATTGGAGCATTCAGAAACACACAGCATAATCTCAGGATAAGAGGGTCATATGCCAGAGGGCTGTTGAGCCTGGGTCATTAAGTATATTCAAAGCTGAGATTGATGGATTTTTAATCAAGGGTTATGGGGATAAGGCAAGAAAGAGGAGTTGATGATTATCAGATCAGCCATGATCTCACAGAATGGCAGAGCAGACTCAATTGGCTGAATAGCCTGTTTCCACTCTTACATCTTATGGTCTCATGGATAGTTGCTGGGGGAGGGATGAAGTATTGGTGGGAAGGAAAGAGTTTTGGAGCAAGGGTGAAGAGAATGGTTTCAATTTTCCCATTACTTAATTGGAGCGAGAGTTTGTTCATCCAATACTTGATATCACACTGGTCAGTGTCTCGATTTAGAGTGTGTGAAGGAGTCAAAAGAGATGACGATGAAACGTGTATCTAGTTTACTGTATACTACGTGAGAAATAGCGGCATTGTGTTTTCAGATAATATCGCCGAGAGGCAGGCAGGCAGGCATAGGAGGGTAAAGAAAGTCCAGATAGTGACACAGCCTTTTATTAATCTCTAATCTCTATCTTTTCTTGCAAATACCTCTTCAGTAATCAAAACAGAAATTGCTGGTTAAACTCAGCAGACCTGGCAGCATCCATGGGTAAAAAGCAAAGTTAACGTTTCAAGTTCAGTGACTCTTCATCAGAACTGATAATCAGTAAAGATACGTTTTATAGACTGGTTGTAATTTTCAATACAACAATCTTCCAGAGTTTATTCCTCCTGTTCATATTCCCCATCCATCACCTAACATACGTTAGGTAAGTACAGGTAACTGTTTATACCGGTCGAGTCGAAAAATGAAGGATTCAACATGAGATAATGGATGAAAGATATAAGAACAAGTGTATGGGAGAGGATTGTATGAACGGAACAAGGTCAGCCTGGTGGACCTCACAGAACATGAGCTCCCCGATTGGGGCTGCTAACCTGGTCCAATCAGGGAGCCCCGGCTGACAGATAAAAACAGGAGGGTCAAAGGTTCTGTTCACTCTGACAGCTGTCTCTAAGGGAGCTGGATCAGTGTCAAGGACTCTCTGCATGTCAATGAAGGGTGACTTGGTTATGGGATACTGGCCTCAGGTGGAGTTATTTCAGAGATGAGAGGAATTGTTCTATTCTGTGGGTTTCGAACTGAAGCACAATTCCTGAAAGGCTGGTGCACAGGGAGTGAGTCATAACTTGCAAAGGAACATTGAAAAAGGAAAGATGTGCAGGGCCGTGAGGAAGAGACGGGAAAAATATTGGAGAGGTGTTAAAACAGAAGCTACACACAGCTACGGCTAACCACAGCACACAGCACACTAACCGCAGCGGTTCAAGAAGGTGGCTCACCATCAACTTCTCAAGGGCAATTAGGGACGGGTAATAAATGCTGGCTTGGCCAAAGGTGCTCACATCCTATGAGTGAGAAACTAAATCCCTGCCCGGCCTGTAGTCATACCCTCCTGTCCCTGATCATTAATTAACTCTAAAGTCCTGCTTAACCTTAGCAATATGACCTCCTTCTGGAAGTAAGGCTGTTACCCTGCCTAATGCTTTGGAAAAGCCTTGAGCTTGGATTCCAACTAAACATCACTGAGCTGAAGTTGTTCAAGCTACAGGCAATTACCATCAATATAACGATGCACTTGGCAAACTCCAACAATTGCAGTTACGGCACTCCAATTGCCTTGCCTATTTACTCTTACGTAATGGCCGATTTGATTAGTTAATCAGTTACTAATTTAATTAAATAATAGCAGGTTACACCTTCCTAATGTACTGCCAGCGAGTGGAATGAAAACAAAAAGAACACTGGCACCTCACAGATAGTAAGCACTGCAGATGCTGGAGTCAGAGATAACACCGTGTAGAGCTGGATGAACACGGCAGGCCAAGCAGCATCAGAGGAGCAGGAAAGCGCACGCTTTGAGTTAGGATCCTTCTTCAGAAATGGGCACCTGCCTTCTTCTGCAGTAAATGTAGTGCTTTGTTAATGAAGCCCTGGTTCCCCGACCACTCCACACTTTTCACAACATTTGTGCACCCAATCATGAATGGGTGCCCAAATGTTGTCCACTGACACTGACCACCCCATGTCGGAGCCATGCAGTGCACCAGCAACACTGAGGAACTGAAATCTCGGCTTGTTGCCAATTTTCCAGTCTGTTGTAGGTTTCAACAATTCCTACCTGAGCTCCAAACATCGATGCTCAAAGGAGAGTGCAGGCTCTCACAGCAGGCCAGTAACCTGTGCTCCAGTTTACCAGGGATTCAGAGGCATGACACTGGGGGAGGCTGGGAGTGGCAGCGGCTTTATAGAAAATGAACCTGGTGACTGTGCTCAGGAAGACTTTTGTCCTCCCATCACTCTTCCAGTGGTCTTAGAATCATAGAGTTACACAACATGGAAACAGACCCTTCAGCCCAATTTGTCCATGCTGACCAGATATCCTAAACTGATCTAGTCCCATTTGCAACATTTGGCCTGTATTCCTCTAAACCCTTCCCATTCATCAACCCATCGAGATTAAATGTTGTAATTGTACCAGCCTCAACCACTTCCCCTGGCAGCTCATTCCATACAGGCACCACCCTCTGTGTGAAAAAGTTGCCCGTTAGGTCCCTTTTAAATCTTTCCCCTCTTGCCCTATAAACCTACTCTCTCTAGTTTTGGACTCACTACTCTGAGAAAAAGATCTTGGCAATTCACCCTATCCTTGCCCCTCATAATTTTATAAATATCTATAAGGTCACCCCTCAGCCTCCAGGGAAAAGAGTCCCAGCCAATTCGGCCTCTTCCTATAGCTCAAATGGTCCAACATTCTTGTAAATGATTTCTGAACACTTTCAAGTTTAAGAACATCATTCCTATTGCAGGGAGACCAGAATTGAACACAGTATTCTAAAATTACCTCACTCATATCCCATACAGCTGCAACATGAATTCCAACACCTATATTCAATACACTGACCAATGAAGGCAAGCATGCCAAGCACCTTTTTCACTACTCTGTCTACCTGCGACTCCACCTTCAAGGAACTATGCATCCTTACCTTTAAGTCTCTTTGTTTGGCAATACTCCCCACATACTTACCGTTAACTGTGTAAGTCTAGCCCTAGTTTGCCTTACCAAAAAACAACACCTCACATTCATATAAATTAAACTCCATCTGCTACTCCTTGGCCCAATGGCCCATTCGATCAAGGTCCTCCCATTGTACTCTGAGATAACCTTCTTTACTCACCACTACACCACTGCTTTTGGTGTCATCTGCAAACTTACTAACCATACCTCTTACGTTCACATCCAAATCATTTATATAAATGACAAAAAGCAGTGGACCCAGCACCGATCCTTGTGGCACACCGCTGGTCACAGGCCTCCAGTCTGAAAAGCAACCCTCCACTACCATCCTCTGTCTCCTACCTTCGAGCCAATTCTGTATCCAAATGGCTAGTTTTCCCTGTGTTCCGTGTGATCTAACCTTGCTAACTAGTCTACCATGAGGAATCTTGCCAAACTCTCTTGATATAACCTCTCAGATGGTCAGTCAGCATAGCCTCACACAAAAACAGAAACTTCTGGAGAAACTCAGCAGGTCTGGCAGCATCTGAGGAGAGAAAGCAGAGTTTGTGATCCAGGGATTCTTTTTCAGAACACATGCTGGTGTTGCAGTCCAACGCTGGGCCTTTTAGGCATAGCGCTGTTAGAAATAGTCCTGCAAAGCCATTTACATCCTCCTCCAGTAATTGTCTGTAGCTTTCAATAAGCCATGCTGCAATGATAGAGGTGTAGTTGTGGTTGGTTGGCTCGCCGAGCTGGTCCGTTGTTTTTCCGAACGTTTTTGACATTCACAGCACTGGGCAGAAATCACATTGTGTCAACGCCCGCCTGTGGCCTTTGTGGAAAAGTGCGGAAAAACTACGAAACAGCTTGGCGAGCCAACCAACCACAACATCCACAACCCGAGCTACAAATCTACTGTCAAACCTTAGAGAGATATAGTACTGGGCAGGATTAGCAATGACACGAAAGGAATACACAAAGATGATGAGTTAAAGATTACAAGGAATAATTGATGGTTTGTTAAAATTAGTTTGAATTGGTTGAATTGTGTGTTTCAATCATCAATATTCACATGCTGATTTAGGTGGCTAGAGACTCTCAAAGATTTACAAAGGTTTTGCTGTAAATCTATAATCTAGCACACACACTAGTTTCCACCTACCCCTTCTGGACACGTTCACTGCTCAGAATCCAACATCCAACTCTTAAATACAAAATCCAAATAACACCATTTACTCTCAACCAATTCTGGAGCTGATCTGTTTCAGCCTTAACAGAGCCTTCATTTCTAACCCTGACATTGTGGTTGTCTCTATGTCAGCAATGTGGCCCGAGAGAACCTGAGACAGTCGGTGACAGAGGCAAGATATGAGACTATTGCAGAATGGGAAATTGATGTTGCTCAGTGGAACAGCCCAATGTACCTGTGCTGCTGTCATATCTTTGAAATGTGAGGATTCTTCAGGGGTTTACATGTTCTAGTGTGTGTGAGGGTAGCCACCTTGTGGTCTAACAAGAAGATTCCTGGAGAATAAACAAGATGTAGCTTGTCACATCTCTTGGCAACTATTTACTAGATAGTAAGAATGCTCTCTACATTACTACAAAGATTGTTGGGAGGCCTGTGCCTTATGTCCTGTCTCCTGCAAGGTCCTACCTTACTCTCCCGCCAAGCTCTCAAGACATCATCACATTGGGTGCTGCTTACTGGGCTCAATCAATTATGAACTCTTATAGATCCTTGCAGACCCATATACAGCATCTCCCCCCAAACAACTGATTTTCTATAACTGTTATTAATGCACATTTGTTTATATAACTAGATATTTCACTCACTCGTCTCCGCCCAAGTCTTTGAAGTTACAAATTCAGATGATCCAGAGATTTCAAAATTCTCCACAGTTGAGATCTCTTGTTGAGTAAAAGGACTGTCTTCCTAACAGTCCAAGGTTCCCCTCTGCCCTGAAGGACCACTAACCTCTTGTATTTCTTTCTCAGATGATATTGACCTTGCTATATCAGGCACCCTTCCTCTTTGCAATTTCTTGAATGTTAGGATACAGCTCACCCCTTCTTACTGACGTATCCCTTGGCATTATTCACGCCACATCTTTCACTTGTGATTATGCCATTTTCTTCTCATTCCACCTTTGGATCTGTGCTTCCTTTTATCTTGGCCATGACTTTGAACGGTCTTATTCACCCTCAGCAATTGAACTATTGAGATATCAGTTCATTCAGTAGCTCAATTGTTTGGCCTAAACATTCCTTCTTGCTTGAAGTGATATCCATTGTGGTTGCTGAGGATTCTTTTTCAGAAAGTAGGGAGGCCAAATATTGTCTCTGACTAGTGACCGCAGCATCTAATGCATGACAGTATTTGTCATAGCAAATTATTTATTGTGCCATATTGCGATCTGGCTCCTTTTGGTTGCAGTTGCTATAATTTTCTCAATGGGATGTACTGGTCAGTTTCTGCCACTTTGTTTGGTTTCTTCTTGAAGTTTGCTAGCTCATGGAATCTGAACACCCTTCAGTTTTTTATAGCTGGGGAAAACATTTCTGCCAAAGTGTGGTTACAGTCTGACTCCTTGACAATGATGTCTTATTTTAATGTTTTTAAACTCAGGAAATTCTGCTTCTTTTGTGTGAGATTTTGGAGACCTGCAAAATCTTCTACAGATTATTCCTTGTCTTGCAGTTCCTTGACTGGTTGTTTCCCTTCCAACGTTTGAGTCAGATTGAGGTCAATACACGTGCGTGAGAATTCCTGCTTGTGGTCTTCTGGTATTTGGTATCTGCTACATTGGCGTGGCTGTTAGCATTAAGTTTGATGGCCCCTGGACCATATAGTTGAAGTTCTGTTTGGCTGTAACCAGTATTTTGTCAAGCATCTTGGGGTTCAAGTCCATAGCTCCCTGAAAGTAGCCATGCAAGTAGATAGGGCGGTAAAGAAGGCGTATGGCATGTTTGCCTTTATTGGTCTGGGCACTGAGTACAAGGTTCAGGAAGTGATGTCGTAGCTTTATAAAACTTTGGTTAGGCTGCACTTAGAGTATTCCACTCAATTCTAGTCGCCACATTACAGGAAGAATGTGGAGGCTTTGGAAAAGGTGCAGAAGAGGTTTACTGCTTGGATTAAAGGATATGAGCTATAAGGAGAGGCTAGAAAAACTTGAGTTGTTTTCTCTTGAGTGGTGGAGGCTGAGGGGAGACTTGATAGAAGTTTATAAAATTTTAAGATACATAGATATGGTTGATGGTCAGAATCTTTTTCCCGGAGTTGAAATGTCTTATAATAGGGGGTATATATTTAAGGTGAGGAGGGGGAAATTCTAAGAAAACATGAGGGGCAAGTTTGTTACAGAGAGAGAGGTAGGAACCTGGAACGCTCTGCTAGATGTGTTAGTGGAGGCAGATACGATAAGGACATTTAAAAGGACTTTTAGGTAAGCACGTGATATATGCAAGAAATGGAAGAATATGGACCAGGATCAGGCAGAAGGGATTAGTTTAATTTGGTATCATGTCCAGCAAAACATTGAGGCCAAAGGGCTCGTTCCTGTGCTGTGCTGTTCTATGATCTATGGTCTAAGCAAGGTTCATTCTTGTAGCATACTATTGCAACTCTTTCTCAGTGTCTAACCTAAAATTTGTGAGATGCCCATTGACATAAATGTAAGCTTGTGAAAATATTTGGTCTGTATCACTGATTTCCCCTGGAAAACAATTTATTTGTCTTCTTTTGGAAACTGTTCTTCCTCATTTATCTCTGCATAAGTGATGTTGTTTGTTGTTTTGAGGTTATGTCCTGCTTCAGCACATTTTCTGAAAGTGATTTATTGTTTTACAACAAAAACATTCAGTTGTAATAGCTTAGCTGTGTTTATGCTCAGTCTTCAGATCCCCTGCTAATCACCATGTTATGTGGTGTATTCTATATCTCCTAAGAGTGTGAGTTCTTTATGGGATTAAACGGTCTAATGCATATGAGGTGAGTCACATTTCTGGTCTAATGAGAAGAAGATATGGTCAAAAAAGCACAAGAATGCCTCTACTTCCTCAGGAGGCTATGGAAAGTCAACCTGTCCATAAAGACTCTTACCAATTTTTATAGCCATAACGGAGAAAGCATTCTATCCAGATGCATCACGGCTTGGTATGGCAACTGCTCTGCCCAAAACCGTAAGAAACTACAGAGAGTTGTGAACTCGGCCCAGTCTACCTGGCAAGCCAACCTTCCAGACATTAATTCCACCTAAGCTTAACACACATACCAGCAGCTTCTTCCCCAATCTTATCAAGGTTTTGAATGGACCTCTCAAATTTTAAATTTAATGTTGATCTTGCTCTCTGTGCACCTTCTTTGCAGCTGTAACATTGTATTTGTCACTCTGTTCTACTACCCTAATGCACTTTGTATGGTATGATCTGCCTGTACTGCTCACAAAACACAACTTTTCACTGTACCTAGGTACAGGTGACAAGAATAAATTAAATCAAATTATTGTGT
>JAHRHZ010000091.1:9275837-9291579 GCA_024137785.1 Ginglymostoma cirratum | reverse complement strand
TTCTTTTTTGGTTATTATTGCGGGGACGGGGCGTGAGGGATGTGTCACGGGAAATGCGGGAGACACAGTCTAGGGCGTTCTCGACCACTGTGGGGGGGAAGTTGCGGTCCTTGAAGAATGAGGACATTTGAGATGTACGGGAGTGGAATGTCTCATCCTGGGAGCAGATGCGGCGGAGGCGAAGGAATTGGGAATAGGGGATGGCATTTTTGCAGGCGGGTGGGTGGGAGGAGGTGTATTCCAGGTAGCTGTGGGAGTCAGTGGGCTTGAAATGGACATCTGTTTCTAGGTGGTTGCCCAAGATGGAGACAGAGAGGTCCAGGAAGGAGAGAGAAGTGTTGGAGATGGTCCAGGTGAACTTCAGGTTGGGGTGGAAAGTGTTGGTGAAGTGGATGAACTGTTCGAGCTCCTCGTGGGAGCACAAGGCGGCGCTGATGCAGTCATCAATGTAACTATTCCTATTACAACCTATCTAGTTTACAAAGGGAAGGAGATAGTTACCTGATCTGGCTTCCATGTGACTCCAGACTAACAGTAATGTGGTTGACTCTTTAACTGCCCTGTAAAAGGTCAAGTAAGACCACTTCATTTCAAGGATAAGTAGGGATGGGAAACTAAATGTGACAGCCTCATGCCATGAAAGAACATCAAATTAATAAATTTGTACATTCTACCTATTACATGAGGAGAATTTCAACGAGAAGGAAGGATTTTTTCTCTTTGTGTGGACCTCAATCATCAAAGCTGTGTCATACAATAGTCTATCGTGGATATGGCTTCCAGTCCCTGCATTACAAAGTTTATGTAGATCTGCCTGTTCTAGGGATAAAGAAAGAAAGGATTACATCAGATTTTTTTTAGATGACTCACTTTACACGATTAAATATCTTAACACATTTTTAAAAAGTGTAATAATTGGATCATAACTATTTTGAGGAAGTCAAATAAGCTATTTAAATATGTGATACTAACTGAAGTATTTTAAAAAGTCTGATAAATCGTGCTAAAAATTCATGTTTTGCTTTTTAGCAAAAATGATCAGACTATCAAGTGGTTTTGTATTGACCTTTCAACAAAATTTATCTGATCTGTTGAAAACAATGAAGAAGTCCAGCTTAAAAATGATTTACAATAAAACAATGAACAGTCTGATAATTTATTTTAAACTTTTCAAATTAATTGCTGTTCCTAAAACTAAATGATTTATTCAAATCCATTTTAACATTTAAGTGATATTTTTCACACGACTTTCTCATTACATGGGTTTATAAAACACTTCTTTGAAGAATTTACAGGAACAAAAGGCTGTCTAGGATAAAACCATTGCAGGTCTAATATAATGTGTTGAGGCAGGTTTAGGAAAGTAAATTTCAAGAGCACACAACGAGTATTGGTAGATTAAGTGAGGGGCATAAATTGAGAATATGGGGTATAACGTGAAAATGCGAACTTGACCATTTTGGCATTAGGAATAGATATTTTTATTCTTTCATGGGATATGAATATTGTTCCCTGGGCCAATATTTTTTCCCAATCTCTAATTGCCTTTGTGAAGCTCCCTTCTTGAATTGCTGCAGTACTTTGGTTTAGGCACACCCACAATGCATTTAGGGAGGGAGTTCCTAGATTTTGACCGAGCATCAATGAAGGAACAGTGACATATTTCCAAGTCAGGATAGTGAGTGGCTTGGAAGAGAACTTTCAGGTGGTGGTGTTCCCATGCGCCTGCTGCCATTGTGCTTCCCCTTAATAGAGATGGTCAGTTGAGAAGGTGACATCTTAGATGCTTTGGTGAATTTCTGCAATGCATCTTGTAGATGACACA
This sequence comes from Ginglymostoma cirratum, assembly GCA_024137785.1. Taxonomy (NCBI): domain Eukaryota; kingdom Metazoa; phylum Chordata; class Chondrichthyes; order Orectolobiformes; family Ginglymostomatidae; genus Ginglymostoma; species Ginglymostoma cirratum. Next base: position 9,289,754 of record JAHRHZ010000091.1, on the reverse strand, counting down.
CACATTGCTGCTACTGAAAGTTGGTGGTGGAGGGAGTGGCTATTTGTGAATGCGGTGTCAATCAAGCGGGCTGCTTTGTTCTGGAGGGAGCGTCAAGCTTCTTGAACATTGTTGGAGTTGCACCCATCCAGCCAAGTGGGGAGTATTCCATCACACTGCTGACCAATCTTCTCTCTAAGCCACGCGGCTATGCACGCAGCAGTTCCGAGGTCCCATGCATTGCATGTACAGCGATAGGTGTCACACACAGATTGAAGCATTGACCTTTGCATCCAAAAGCTACTGCTGCACATGGATCTTGCACAGCCAGAAAGAAAATTAGGGAGAATGCTGCTCTTCGCCTCTGCTTTGTGGATGGTGAACAGACTATATACAGTTAGGATGATAGCTTTTTGTTGCAAGATTCCTAACCTCTGACCTGTTCTTACAGCCACTGTAATTGTATGGAGAGACCGTTTCAGTTTCTGGTCAATGTTAACCCCCAGGATGTTGAGAGTGATTGCATTGAATGTCATAGGGATATGGATAGATTCTCTCTTGTTGGAAAAGGTCATTGCCTGGCATTTGGATGGCATGAATATTGCTTGCCACATGTCTGCCCAAGCCTGGCTATTGTCTAGTTCTTGCAGCATTTGGACCTCTTCTATTTGACTATCTGAGGAGTTGGGAATGGTGCTGAACATCGTGAAGTCATCAGTGAACATCCCCAATTCTGATTGTATGATGGAGGGAAGATCATTGATGAAGCAGCTGAAGATGGTTAAGCATAGGACAGAGGTATATGAGTGTCTTGGTTGATGAATCATAAAAAAAAATTGGCATGCAGGCACAGCAAGTGATTAGAAAGACAAATGCTTCATTGTTGATTATTGCAAGAGGAATGAATTGGCATGGTGGGCAAGAGTTGTTTCAATTGAGTGGGGTGTAGGGGAGGCCACATCTGGAGTACTGTGTGCAGTTCTTGCATCCTTACTTTAGAAAGACTATAACTGCGTTAAAAGAAAGACAAGGCTCATTTGATTGATAGCTGAGGTTTCCTTATGGGGACAAGTCGGTAATGCTGGACATGCATTGATTGGGATTCAGAAGAATGGGAGACGATCATGCTGTTCTACGTTGTAATGTGTTATGTCTCACTTGGGGAGGGGGGGGGGGCACACTAGAAATTAAGTCTTTCTATTCCCAGAGCTGTTACAAAAGTTTAAAACCTTGGAAAAGTACACAGGATTCCTCAATTTACCTGACATTCAGATCCAGGCTGACAGAAGGCATAGTCTAGACTTTGCACTTCTTGACAGCTATTGTTTATCACAAGTAACTAACCTCTAGCTATGGGCAATTAACTGTGTATGGTCAGCATATTAGTTAAAAGCTATGCTCTCTTATAAACCACTTCTTACATACAAACAACAGGTACAGTTCAGTGATGAGGATAGATTGAAGAAGTTGGGACTGTCTCCTTGGAGAGAAGAAGGCTGACAGGAAATATGACAGAGGTTTTCAAAATCATGAAAAGTCTGGATGAAGTAAAAATAGAGAAAATGCTTCCCCTTGTAGACTCATAGAATGGAATCCCTACAGTGTAGAAGCAGGCCATTCAGCCCCTCAAGTCCACAACAACACACTGAAGAGCATCCCACTCAGATCCCCCCCAACCCCAATCCCTATAACCATGCATTTCCCATGGCCAATCTACCCAGCCTACACATCTGTGGGAGAAAACCAGAGCATCCAGAGGAAACCCAGGCAGACACAGGGAAAATGTACAAATTCTGCATACACAGTCACTTGAGGCTAGAATCAAACTCAGGTCCCTGGCACTGTGAGGCAGCAGTGCTAACCACTAAGCTACCGTGTAAAAGGGGCAAGAGCGAGAGGGCATAGATTTAAAGTGATGTGCAAATAAAAACCAAGGGAAATACGGGAAAAAGTCTCTTTGCACAGCAACTAGTTAGCACTGCCTGGATATGTGGTGCAGGCAGGTTCCAGTGAAGGATTCACGGGGGTGTTGAATGGTTATTTGGATAGAAATAACGTGCAAGGGTGGAAAAAGCAGGAGTATGACACTATGCAATGATGCTATGTTCGAAGAGCCGGTGCAGGCATGATAGGCCAAATAGCCTCCTTCAGTGCTGTAACAATTCTGTGATTCTGTGCTTCTGTGGCACAGACAGGGGAAAAAAACGGATGTTACGGACAGAAGGAAAGACCAAAAATGTAGTTCAGTGGTTCCTGTTTGCAGAATTTATTGAGACAATTCTTTTGTGAATCAGAGTATTGTTTCTTAGTCTTCCTTCTCTGGATATTTTCAAAAAGGTCTTATAAAAAGTCTCTGACTTAATTATTGAAAGTTGTAGCTTACGACAACTACTGAAAATAAAATAAACTAGTTTTCTTCAGGCTTAAATTGGCACTTACTGCAAAGAACAGAGCTCCTGAACTGGTAGATATCTGATGGCTTCTCTCTATCTGGTTCTCAGTCTAAGTTGCCAAGCTGTCACATAACTATTGGCAGGCAGAAGACCCTTGTCACCTATACCCACTCACTAGTCCTCAGGCAAATCAGTGGCTAATTGCTAACCAAAGTTCCATTTGTATACACTAAAATATACCATAGAACTGTGGATGCTGGAAATCTAAAACAAAAGCAGAAGTTTAAGCAGAAACTCAGCAGGCCCGGCAGCATCTGTGCGGAGAAAGCACAGTTAGTGTTTGGAGATCAGTGGAGGATCGAAATGCTGCCAATCCTGCTGAGTTTCTCCAGCAATTTCTACTTTCGTTTCATTTGCAGGTCATCTGCACCTTCTTTTACTATTATTTGAACCAGCAGCTGTGTAACCAGTCCTTACAATGGCATCAGTAACCCTTGAATTTAAAACAGTTCTATTCCCATTTCAGTCTACAACCAAAAATGCAGAAAATTCAAAAAAGACATGGTCTTTACAATTAAAACCTATATGATTTTGAAAGGACTTGACATGGTGTATTACTACAAAGATGTTTTTACATGCAGGAGAGGGTAGAATGGGGGAACAGTTTAAAAATAAGGGTGTCTCTCCACTTTAAGATAGAGTTATGGTGCAGTTGCTTTCTTTCGGAAGGGTAGTTTGAGTATGAAATTCTCTTCGAACATAACGGAGGTGGGGAATTGAACATTTGAGGCTGAGTTATTTTTACATTCTTAATTGACAAGGGAGTCAAGGGCTTGTTAGTAAACAGAAAATTAGAGTTTTTAAAAATATTTATGGGACGAGGATGTCATTGACTCAGCCAGCATTTATTGCCCAGAGGGCAGTTAAGAGTCAACCCCATTGCTGTGGGTCTGGAGTCACATGTAGGCCAGACCAGGTAAAGACAGCAGTTTTCTTCCCTCAAGGACATTAGTGAACCAGATAGGTTTTTCCCCAACAATTGATTCATAGTCATCATTCAATTTTTAATTCCAGCCTTTTATTGAACTCAAATTTCACCATTTGCCGTGGTACAACTTGAACCCGGGCCCCAGGACATAACCTGGTTCTTTGAATGAACAGTCCAGCAATCCTACCACTAGGCCATCACCTCCCACGTAGTTGAAGCGGCAATCAGATATGCCATGATCTTAACAGACGGCAGAGCAGGTATTCAGGCTGGAACAGCCTACTCCTCCCCTAATTAAGTCGTTAATATGTTTATAATGGATTCGTAATCTCACTGTAAAAGGTGATCTGGGAAAAAAACGATCATAATCCAGTTGAATTCCATATTGAGTTTGTTTGTGACCTACTCCAGCCCCAAACTAGAATCTTAGACTTTTACAAAACCAAGTATGTAAATATAAAGGGTGACCTGGCCAAATACTATTGGATAAAGACACTGAAAGGCATGGTGGTAAACGCACAGACAGCCTCATTCAAAATACTCAACAAAAATACATTCCATAGTAAAACAAACCTCACTGAGAAGGACCCATCCACTGTTCACTAAGTGTTGTAATAACATTTAAAAAAAGAGGCTCATGATGTCGTGAAAAATCGAAGCAATTTTGAAGATTGGGAGCATTTTAGTCAGAAAAGGTGACAGAACAGCCTCAGTTTCCCATCTCTCCTTGCCCTTGCCCTGCAGACTGGTGGGCTTCTGAGTTGATGTATATCCACAGGACTGTTTGGAAAGATCTTCCAGGTTTTTGTTTATCCCAGTGCGGGTAATGACAAAATATACTTTAGGAACATTGTGTGACTTGCAAGGACATGTGGAGGAAATGGTGTTTCCATACCCTTGACATTTGAGGTGGAAGAAATCATGAATTTAGGTGGAGTTGTTACAGAAGCGTGGCAGAACTCCTGCCATGCATTCTATAGATAGTACAACAGGTCATATGGCTTTCTTCTGTGCCTGGTTATACCCTGAATGGATTATTCCAACCTTCTATTTGAATGCTTACACTTCTGACTAATGAAATTCATTAATTATCACCCAGTGAGGTGTCAAGTTTTGTGACTTCTTGATATATACGGGAGAGGAATTTGTAGAATGGTGTGACATTTTCACATTACCCAGCTACTGGGAGGAGTCCATATTTCTCAACACCCAGACCCTGCGCAAAGACTCCAAGCATCTGAAAACACTCCGAGACCCTCACAATACTCTGGGCCTCTGAAAACACTCCAAAGCTTTGACATAATTCTAAGTTTCTAACAACATTCCACACCTCTGACAGCTTGTGAGGCAGCTGTCAAGAGGGAGGCACTTTTAGAATTCTGATTTACTTTCCCACCCTCTCTGATGTGGAATGCAATTTGCAGACTGGAGACTGTATTACGGTCAAACAAGTCCTTAACACGTTTGTCTCAACCGACACAACATTCGATAACTCAATTGGTTAGACATGAAATTTTTCTGCACAAAGTACCTTTAATAACCAGAAAAATAATCTGCCTGGTGGTAATTGCCAATGCCAGTACCAACAGTTTGAACATTCCCCTCGACACCTTTTTATCAGAAGCTTGGCTGGGATTTCTATAAACAGGAGTACTGGCACAGAAAATGGAAAATACCATAAGTCCTCTCCCTCAAAACCGCAGCATTTTCTTTAAGGCCAGGATTGAAGAGAAAGAGGAGAACCAGGCTCTTGTCTGTCACTGTCTTCAAATTAAAACCGCAATTCAGCTCCTTGGACAGTGGAGTTCTTTTTTTGGCTGTTTTAGAATAAATGCATTTGTTTTTATTTGCACTGCAGAGAATTAACTCCCACCGCAGCCTGTTCCTCAACAGGAAGCTTTCCCACCTTCTCAGTGCAATTTCTGATGGGTCCTCCAGATGCCTACTTAAAGTGGCAATGCACCATTTAAAGCTAGGTTGCAGCTTGCCTTCATTGCTCAGACCTTTGACTGTCGGAGTTGGGGCGTCATGTTGAGTTTGTACAGGATGTTGGTGAGGCCTCTTCTGGAGTACTGTGCGCAGTTCTGATCGCCCTGTTTGAGGACGGATATTATTAAACTGGAGAGGGTTCAGAAGAATGTTGCTGGGAATGGATGGTTTGATTTATAAGGAGAGGCTGGATAGGCTGGAACTTTTCTCACTGGAACATAGGATGTTGAAGGTCCATCTTTTAGAGCTTTTTAAAATCATGAGGGGTACAAATAAGGTGAACGGCAGCTGTCTTTTCTCTAGGGTGGGGGATTTCAAGACTCGGGGGTATATATTTAAAGTGGGAGAAGGAAGATTTATAAAGGACATGAGGGGCAATGTTTTTACATAGAAAGAGGAATGAACTTCCACAGGAGGCGGTGGATGTGGGTACAGGTACGACATTTAAAAGACAATTGGGTAAGTACATGAATAGGAAAGTTTGGAGGGATACGGGCTGGGAGCAGGCAGGAGGGACTAGTTTAGTTTGGGATTATAGTCGGCATGAACTGGTTGGGCCGAAGGGTCTGTTTCCGTGCTGTATCATTCTATGACTGTATAAGTTGGCTTTGCCCACACCAAGTCAGTTGACGTACCTCTACATGTGCCATGAAGATGGTGTATGACTGATGTTGGTGATGTCCAGTCACCAAGATGTCCAATATCACTTTCAATCTCGTCTTATCTGTGTCTGGATGCCGCCAGTAAAGTAAAAGATCTCAATGGGAAGTGTGCACTTAATTAATGATCCTTGGGAAAGATTGCAGAATTATACCGAACCATTAGCTCCTAACAAAAGGCAGGCACATGGACGTCCTGTTGGTTAATGATATATTTGCCAGGCAGTTGGAGACCTGGGCCAGTTATGAAAATGACCATGACTGGAATTCTGCAGGAACATATTTTTACCGGATAAACAATTCCAAACGGGAAATTGAGGGCGATAATAGATCTCATGAAAGTAGGACTTATAACTGAATGATTTGGTCAAGATTACCTCAGGCTGGGTCAAGCATCCTGGTGGGTATTACAGCTTACAGCAGTCAGCTCAATGAACAGTGCCCCATCTGAATTCGAGAGATGGAGACAGACACAGATTAATCCTTGACTAAGGACTGCCATTCCTCCTCACCACATAGCAGATACATGGGCTGTTGCTTCAGAGTTTACAACAGATTGAGTTTCCACCACAGCCAATAGAAATCAGGGCTTTGGTTCACCTTGATGTGACCACAAGTCATCCATCCAGCTGGGGAGGCGAGTGATGTTAAAGAATCTTTCCAGAAAGGATGTTAACTTGGGATGTCCAAGTGGGATTATGAATACAGAAAGCACTGGAGAAGCTCAGCAGGTTTGGCAGCACCTGCGGAGACAGAAGCAGAGTTAACATTTCAGGTGCACAATGGTGGTTCAGAACTCCCGCTCCCTTTCAATGAGATGCCCTCCATCATGTTGTGTGATACAATCACCTTGCACAATACGGAAAAGATTTAGCAACTTAAAACTTGGCACCTGTGAGGCACTGTAGGCCATCGGCAGCAGAATTGTATGCAGCCGTAACCTGCCAGTTTATAGTTCAGTATGTCCCTCACTTCAGCATAATTATCAAGCCAAGGGTTCAACGAGGAGCGCTGAAGAAAATTCAGGGACAAGGCATAGCTAAAATCAGGTGAAGGTACATCACAGCTCTACCTGAACAGAAAATGGGCAGAAACAGCTTGTGATAGACAGGGCTAGCAATCCCAAAACCAAAATATTAAATCAAAGCTTTGCACTCCTGCCATGTATGGTGGTGGACACTTAACTAAGCAAAGGCTAATTCTTCACAAATATCTGCATCCTCGATGATAGGGTTCCCAGGACATTGATGTAATAAGAAGAATTTTCAAGAATCTTCAGCCAGAAGTACCACCTTGACCTCCTCCCAAGATCTCTAGCAGCACAGATGTGATTCTTCAGCCGATCCCATTCCTTCATGCGATATCCACAGAGGTGATGGGCTTGACAATATCCTGCATTACTCTCAAACATGTGGCCAGAACTAGCTGTGCCTCTATATGTACATATACATGCATAAAATTGGTATCTCTCTGATAATATGAAAAAGTGTCCGGGTAGGTCCAGTCCACATAAAAACAGGACAAATCCAGTCTAAGAAATTAACACTCATTAGTTCACTCTGAATGATCAGCAAAGGGTCATCGACAGTGCAAGCAAGAGGCTCTCACTTAGCAATAACCTACTTCCTGATGCTCAGTTTTCCCTCCAGCAGCACCACTTTCCTCATTAAAACCATGAGCAGAAGGCCTGACTTCAGGGGAAGTGAAGGTGATTGTCCCTCACATCAAGGAAACACCGGACTTTGTGCAGCATCAACAGCCCTGGCAAAACTGGAATTGAGGCAATCCATTGGTTAGAGTCATACCTGGCACATAGGAAGATGTCTTTAATTGTTGAAGGTCAGTCAACTCAGCTCCTGCACATCTCTGCAGGAGTTCCTCAGATAAAGCCTCTGAGCCCCCACCGACTTAAGCTGCTTCATTAACGACATTCCCTCTATCATAAGGTTAGGATTGTGAACATTTGCTGATGATTGCATGATGGTCGGCACTATTTGCAACTTGTCAGACACTGAAGCAACCCATGTCCATATGCAGCAATGTTCAGGCTTGGGCTGATATGGGGCAGCTAACATTCACATCGCAAGGCGTAAAGCAATAACCATTTCCACCAAAAGAGAATCTAAGCATTGCCCCTTTACTTTCAATGGTATTACCATCACTGAATCACTTACTATCAAGCAGAAACTGAACTGTACCAGCCATACAATACAGGGATTACGAGAGTATACCAGACCTGAAAATTCTGCGATGTGTAATTCACCTTCTGATTCCCCACAGTCTGTCAAACATATACAAGGCACAAGTCAGGAGTGTGATGGAATACTCCCCACTTTCCTGGATGGGTGCAGGTCCAACAATACTCAAGAAGCTTGACACCATCCAGGACAAAGCAGCCCGCTTGATCTGCTGTGACCTTAAATATTCACTATCTCTACTACAAATGCAAAGTAGCAATGTGTAATTTTTATACACAAGCATTCATCAAGGCTCCTTTGACAGCATCTTTCAAACCCACACCCTCTATCATCTAGAAAGCCAAGGGTAACAAATGCATGAGAACATCATTTCCTCCAAGCCACTCACCATCTTGACTTGGAATTATATTGCTGTTCATTCACTGCCGTTGGTCAAAATCCTGGAACTCCGTCTTGAGTGGCATTGTGGGCATATATACTCCCCATAGGCTAGAGCAGATCAAGAAGTTGACACACCACAACCTTCTGTTCAAAATGAAGACAGGTCTTGGTGTGAAGAGACCAAAAATGAGAGAAAATGGGTTTCAATCCATTTGCAAAAGAAGCAGAAGTGACATTGAGGAAAGCATTTTCATGTAATGAGTGGTTTAGGTCTGGAATGCACTACCTGGTGGAGACATGTTATGTCAAAGCAAACAAAAAGGAATTCGAAGACTGTTTAAGGAACAAATACAGGGTAATGGGGAGAAGGCAGGAAAATGGCACTCATTGGTCTGATCAATTAGAAAACTTGTGCAGACATAAATGGTTCCATCGGCCTCCTTCTGAGTTGTAACAATCCTGTGATTCGGTCTCTTATACAGTCTCATAGAGAATGTTAACCAAAGCCGTAAGATGTCTTTTAAAAAGCCCCTACTTCCTACACCACTGGAAATTTGTTAAGTAACTTTTGTATTGGTTTAATTTAATAAAAATATTAATGGGATGTGGATATCACTGGTTTGGCTGCATTTACTGCTCATCCCCAGTGCCCTTCAGAATGCCATGGTGAGCTGCCTTCTTGATCTGCTGCTAGCCATTTAGTGTCAGTGACTCACACCATTGAATGGGAGGGAGTTCCAGGATTCTGATCCAGTGACACTAAAGGAATGGTGTTATATTTCCAAGTCAGGATGGTTAGGTGCAGGCACCTTCTCGCTCGGGGGCAGACCTGCTGATGATGGTGTTCCCATGTATCTGCTGCCCTTGCCCTTCCAGATAGAAGTGGTCGTGGGTTTGGAAGGTGTTGTGTAAGGATCTTTGGTGAATTTCTGCAGTGTATTTTGTACTCACTGATGCTACCGAGTGTCGGTGGTGGAGGGAGTGGATGCTTGTGGATGTTGTGCCAATCGAGTGGGCCACTTTGTCCTGGATGGTGTCAAGCTTAATGAGTGTTGTTGGAGCTGCACTCATCCAGGCAAGTGGGGAGTGTTCCATCACAGTGTGGCACAGTGGTAGTGTTCCTACCTCAGGCAAATGGGATAGAAGACAGTCACTGACAAAATGTCTTTCTCCTGACTGCTTGTGGGACCCCGACTTCCAGCATCATAAAGAGTTTAACCTAGTCAGCCACCCCAGAGTCAAAATCCTTTGATGAACTGATAGATATGGTAGAGGATCTCTACATTCCCAAACCATCTGTTATATCAAAGTGTTATAGGTTTAACATAGCAAATAGACCTCCTGGGAAACCAGTTCCTGAATTCTTGATGAGACTGTTGAAATTGATGGAGCCCTGTGTGCACGGGTCAGCACTTTAGGAGATGTTAAAGGATTGCTTAGTTTAGGGAACTAATAAAATTGTAACCCAAAGGAAACTACTGACTGAACCAGATCTGGATCTCAAGAAAGCCACAAAACTGGGCCTTCCCACAAAAATGTGATAAAAAGGGGCTTGGTAGCCTCAGGGGTCGATAGATGGTACCATCGTCGATCTTGGGTGACTGCAGAGCCAAGACTCCAATGGACAATACTCATGGTTCCTGTTTGTTGCCGAGGAAGGGCGATTGGAGTTGGAGGCTACAAAGTTCCAGAACCGGATGGGAGGTTTCTCCATCATACAGTGAGAAGCAAGAATGTTTATGATGTACCTGTGGTCCCAGAAAAGGTGACTAAAACAGGCGACGCATGTCCTGCCCAGTTGGAAGGGTGAAACCAACTTAGGACAGGACTTTGCAAATAAATTGGCCTGAGGATGAGGAATTGACAGCTAAATTATATCAAAGTGGCCCTAATTAAGATAAAACTTCAGGTAAATGGCCACTCCCCAGACATGAAGGTAGATACAAGGGCTGCTGCATCTATTGTTGGGGAAATTTAGGAAACTCATGAAGTGGCATCTTGCCTTCAGGTCTGTGAGCCACTGAGGCTAGATTGGCCACATACACTGGGGAGCCTTTACATATTATTGGGACCACCGTGACTCCAGTTATACACAAACAGTCCGACTCCCCTTAACAGTGGTGCAAGGGCCAGGTGCCAACCTTTTGGGATGGGACTGCTTACAGAAAGTCCACTTCAAATGGCAACTGATCTTTAAAATGGGCACTGGTGTTCTGTATGAAGTCATTGAGAAGTATCCCAAAGCATTCCAAGAGGGCATCAGGAAAATAAGCGGTGTCAGGGCTGAGATCAATGTAGAGCCAGAGACCTGAGCTAAATACTTTAAGGCATGGCTGGTTCCCAATGCCCCTACATGCCAAAGTAGAGGCAGAATTGGAAAGTCTAGAGGAACTTGGCATCACATGCCCAGTACAGTTTGCTGAATGGGCAACATCAGTAGTTCCAGTTTTAAAACCTGACAACTCCTTCCATCTCTGTGAGGACTATGAGCTGAGAGTCAGTAGAATTACCTGCTCAAACAGAAACCCTATGCCACGCAGCGGAGGTTTATATGAAAAGCTGGCTAGGGGTCATATATTTTCTAAATTGAATATAAGCCACACTTACCTCCAACTGGATCTTGAAGTGTCATCAGGAAGTATGTTACTATAAACACTCACAAAGGACTGTGTGAGTTATACTCGCTTGCCCTTTGGGGTATCTTTGGCTTGTGCCATCTTTCAAAGTAGAATGGAGAACTTCCACCAAAGGGCACCCCAAGTGACAATCTATCTGGATGACATTTTAATCTCAGGAACAACAGCAAAGAAACATGTGGAGAGTTTCGAGGAGGTCTTCCAGCATGTTGCTGTGGCTGGCATCCAGCTAAAATGGGAAAAATGCCCAGTCCAGACTAACAAGGTCATATACCTTGGGTAAAGAATTGACAAGGATAGATTATACCCTGTCAAAGAGAAGACGAAAGCCATAAAAAGGACCTTCAACTCTAAGGGGCACAATGAAGTCAAAGATTTTCCTAGGTGTCAAAAATTACAAGAGAGAGATACAGTCCACATAAGGAACATTGGTGATGTCTCTCCAGGGATTCTGGGAGTTAGCCTTAAAAACAGGATCTGTATCGTACATAGTCAAAACCAGGGAGAAGACAGCAAAGAAAACAAGTTACCCATCTCCAGCGGGAACTATCCCGAGGCTATTGTTTTGATGGACACACTGCCAAGGATGACCCCGCTGCAAAGACTGTTTGATGGTCTTTACACAAGAGACATTCACTTACTTATTATACAGCCTTCAAACAGACGTAGAATGCAACAGGAATGGGGCCATGGGCAAAACAACACAGGAGGCCCCCTCATCACAGGAGCGAGGGGGATCCCTCAGACTTAGAGAAGGAAGGGATGTGACAAACCCCTACATAGTCCATGGGCAATCACAAATGAATCTCCCCACGGAGCTCATTGAGTATGAGTTCCTTTAGTAACTGGCAATGACCCACCCAGCTGGAACTCATCACCTGAGCCCTTTATAAAGCAGACTCAGGGGCCCTCTTGTGGTGCAGTGGTAGCATCACTGCCCTGGACCACAGAGGCCTGCGTTCAGTCCCACCAGCTCTAGAGGTGTGCAGTAACATCTCTGAACAAGGTGATTGGAAAAATAGATGAAATTTTTAAAACAAGCAGACTCAGAGAACCCTCTTGTGGCACAGTGGTAGTGTCCCTACCACGGAACCAGGAGGTCTGAGTTCAAGTGCCACTTTGTGTAGAGGTGTGTGATAGCAACTCTGAATAGGTTGATTTTTTTTTTAAAAAGAAGCAGACTCAGGTTACAGTGATTTGGTGGTGGGAAGGCCATTTGGTTATGTAAGAACACTGCTGGATATAAAAAAAGGGCACATAATAGGCAGACTCAGCCTCCAACTCCAGTTTGATTTAGCACCTTCTGCTCTCCCTGCCCATCCCTCACTTTTGATGGTTTGCGTTGGCTGTAATGGTCTTTGCATGTAAATTTCTAACTGGTTATACGGGTGATTTGCTGGTGATGGCGACACCATTCAGTTGTGTGTGGTAACATTTCTGGATATAAAATGAAGCAGATTCAGGAGTGGGTCTGCAGAACTGTCTGTCCTTGTCTGGGGACAAGTCTATGAATGCCACGAATGCTGTTTAACAATAAATGATGCTCCTTTCCAATCAGGCTTCCTGAGTTCTTCCGCTCTCCATAGATGTTGCACAGCCTGCTGACGTTTTTCAATATTTTCTACTTAGAATCATAGAGTTTTTACAGCACAGTAGGAGGCCCATTGGCCCATTATGTCCACTCTAGTCATCTAGCATTCATCTATTCTAATCCCATTTCACAGCACTTGGCCTGTAGCCTTGGATGCATTGCAAGCGCTCATCTAAATTATTCTTCAATGGCCTGAAGGTTTCTGTCTCTACCAGCTTTTTGGATAGTGAGTTCCAGATACCCACAACTTTCTCAATGATAAAATGTTTTCTCAAATCCCCTCTAAACATCCTTCTCCTTACCTTAAAACTGTACCTGAGTTATTGACCGCTCTACTGAGGGGAAATGTTTCTCCCTATCTCCACTGTTATGCCCCTCAAAACTTTGTCCTCCTCAGTTAGATACCCCTCAGCCTTCCCCTTTCTTAAGGAAAACAACTCCAACCTACCTCTTTATTCTGCGACTCTTTTCGTTCACATTTCCAGCATTTGTAATTCTTCGCTTTCCTGCTGTTTGCTCCATGCTGAGCATTTGCAAGTGTGGCTAGTTTTAATTTAAAATGAGAAAATGGCACTTAATGCCAAATATTTTTTCTGTTAACAAGGCCCACTAGTGTGGAGAGAAATAATATGTTGTTGCAGGTCAGTTGGTTGGTGGTAATTTGACTGGTTTCTCTTAAATCTGGATTGTTTGACTTATGTCCAGATCTATAGCAGGCAAACAACTGCAGGTTCACACATCTGAAGCAGTAACCATGTTATTGAGGAAATATTTGCAACACATAGAATCCTGAACCTTCCAATTCAGACTATCAAATGCAATTTATCAATGGACACTTTGAGGAGTTCCTGGAATCCTATGGAATTATCTGGCTCCCGGCTCAGCTCGGGCTAGTGTGAAGAGGAGTGTAAGCAGTGAATGCGATGATGAAGGAAAAAGATGACATCCAACTGATACTTCTGACCTTTTGGCAAAATTCGCTCCAAAAAGGGTTAGCTCCATGCAAACTGCTCATGGGCAAAAGATGCAGAACTTCAACTCAACTCCCGGACACGGACACACACACACACACACACACACACACACACACACACACACACACA
>JAHRHZ010000091.1:9234118-9275827 GCA_024137785.1 Ginglymostoma cirratum | reverse complement strand
ACACACACACACACACACACACACACACACACACACACACACACACAAATACAAATGTACACACAAAAACACGCACACATCCACACACACACACAGATATACAAATACACACATACACACAAATACACACACACACGCACACAAACGCGCGCACACACACACACACCCTCTCACACACACACACACGCACGCACGCATGCCCGCACACACACACACACGCCCGCACGCATGCCGGCACACACACACACACGCACACACACGCCCGCCCTCTCACACACACACATGCCCTCACACGCACGCACGCACGCCCGCACGCATGCCCGCACACACACACACGCACACACATGCCCTCACACACACACGCCCTCTCACACACACACGCACGCCCGCACCAACACACACACACCCCCGCACACACACACACACCCTCCCACACACACACACGCACGCCCGCATGCACGCATGCCCGCACACACACGCACATGCACACGCACACACACGCCCTCACACACACACACACACGCATGCCCGCATGCCCGCACACACACACACACGCACACACACGCCCTCACACACACACACACACACGCCCTCACACACACACACACAATCTCTCTACATCTACCCTGTCAAATCCTCTTAGAATCTTGCATGTTTCCATAAGGTCACCAATCAATCATCACAATTCCATTGAGTAAAGGCCCAACCTCCTCAATCTCTCCTCAAGACAGTCTCTCTATAGCTGGGATCAAACCAGTCAACCTTCTCTGGATTGTTTCCAAAACCAGGTAAGTGGCCCAAAACTGTTCACAATATTTCAGCTGTGGTCTGACTAGTGCCTTGCACAACAGACCTCCCTATTTTTATACTGATTTGCCTTCCATATTCTTGCTGAACTTTTATGCTAGCTTTTTGTGATTTATGTATGAGGACTCCCAAATCCCTCTCTGTTGCAGCTTCCTGCAGTCTTTCTCCATTTAAATATATTTAGTTCCTCTATTCTGCCTGCCAAAGTCTGTGACCTGGACTGGTTGGACCAAAGGGTCTGTTTCCATGCTTTATGACTCAAAGACTCATCTCTTTCACTTTACCATTAGGGACCTATTGGTCTTTAGCCCCATTTGTTTCTGTAATACATTCTATTTTTTCCTAATCCGGGCCATATAAAACTCTTAGAGATAAAAGGTACTGCAGATGCTGGAGAATCCGAGATAACAAGCATGGGGCTGGATGAACACAGCAGGTCAAGCAGCATCATAGGAGCAGGAAAAATCAGTCTCATTTTTTCTGATGAAGGGTTTAGGCCCGAACCGTCAAGTTTTCCTGCTCCTATGATGCTGCTTGACCTGCTGTGTTCATCCAGCCCCATGCTTGTTATCTCATATAAAACTCTTCTTTTGTCTCGGTGAAGTTTCTGGAATTTCCTATATCCAACAATACTCAAACAGCATATTCCTCAGATGCACTGTAGCAGTTTCCAGAATTAATCTCCACTGAAAAGTGACTGTAGATGGGAAACATATGCTGGCCTTGTTAGTGACAAACACATCCAGGAAGCCAATATTTTGTAAAATATAACAGTGTTGGAGCTGACTATGATACAAAGTTTAGTAAAACACTGAGTTAAGCCACAAATGTCAAAGCTTGATTTTCATTTAAAAGTAACATAGCACAAAAGATGGGTTATGACTCACTCAGAGATAGTAGGAACTGCCGTTGCTGGAGTCTGAGATAACAAGGTGTGGAGCTGGAGGAACACAGCAAGGGTTCAGACGCGAAACATCAGCTTTCCTGCTCTTCTGATGCTGCCTGGCCTGCTGTGTTCCTCCAGGTCTACACCTTGTTATTACAGAAGATGGGTTATCATTGAAGTGGGAACCCAAAGAACAGAGATTTCCTATATCTAGTCTTCTCAGACACAACCAG
The DNA here is from genome assembly GCA_024137785.1 of Ginglymostoma cirratum. Taxonomy (NCBI): domain Eukaryota; kingdom Metazoa; phylum Chordata; class Chondrichthyes; order Orectolobiformes; family Ginglymostomatidae; genus Ginglymostoma; species Ginglymostoma cirratum. The sequence continues at coordinate 9,273,901 of JAHRHZ010000091.1, read as the reverse complement.
TCTAACACAACCAAAAACTGCAGTAATGACACTAGACATGTCCCACATAATACTTTGGGGACTGTTTCCTCACAAGCTTGCAAATCTTTCACGGTGGCATTAAGGAAGCATTAGTCTCGGATCTTTTGTCAACTGACGTCACTCAACTGAAGGCAATTGGCCCAAGGATGTGAAGCAATGAAGCCTAGTGGAAACTCTTCTAAACCTCGTGCTTCCACAGATTGCTGGCTGCTTTCTGAGACATGGAGATTTTCCACCACAACATATGGACAAGATCTGCACATCGTATCAAGGTCCACAACGTGCCGCAATGTCTTTCTCCCCATGTGGAATTAGGAACTTGTCTCCAAATTAGTGTGTGCCCTCTCACTGTTTCCCAATTTTTGACTGAATTATTTGACTTGAAATGATTGCGTTAAATCATCAGGGTGTCTGGAAGTTGGGTGCTTGAGTTAGAGGGCCGGGTGAATCAGAGATGGTGTGAAACTTCATGTAAAGTCTGCATGGCCTGGAAAAGAATTTGAAAGTAAAGGCAATTAATTTTAGTTGTTGACTTAAAATGCTGTTGATAGGTACTTCATTTCCTGATTTTTCCTCCTATAAATAGATTAAGGGTCACAAGAAAGTCAAGTTATTCTCATTTGTCCTCCCCTGTAGACAGATTTCCCATGACTGCTTATCCATCAGCTTTCCTTTAACGCAATTTTTCTCAAATTAATTTACTCCAGTCTCTGTGGTTGTCCAGCAACTGAATATCACTTCCTGTTGCTTCCAATTAACTCTTTCACAGTGTGTTCAGTGTACCAGAATTGTTCTCCACGTGCTCAAATAAAACTGTTGCTAAGCAGATTACACAAGACTTTGCTGATGAATTCCTTCATACTCAGTCAGGGTATCACAAGGATGCCTGCTTCCCCACCATCACATCCGAGAAAGATCCCTAATTGCTTTCACCTTCCTGAATTACGTACATGGTTACAGAGCAGGAACCAGTTATCCATTCAAACCTACATTTATGTCCTGTAAATGCTGCCTCTAACCAATCTTCATCTGAAACACACCATAATCTTTCTATTTGCTTTTTCTCATTTGTTTATCCAGCTTCAAGTGTGAATATGCCTGGTCCTTGTACTAGCAAATCCTGTATTCTAACTGGAGTTTCTCCTCAATGCTGTATTGAATATATAAGGGAGCATATTACATAATGGTCTTCCCCACAGGTGGAAACATTAGGTAGAACCCTGTCGATTTTTTTATTTTAAAAATACACTTTATTCATAAAAATAACATAGAAAGCCACTAAAGCAGTTCGGTAATATATAGTGGCATTTGAAGAAAACAAAAAAACATTGGAGTTTGACTCTATCCAACGAAGAAACGCAAGGCATTTCTTACTTGTGCAGGATTACATTCACATACATTTGAGGTGCCGTGAGAGTCTGATAACTGAGAAGCTTGTCAAGAAGTGATTGTCAGGAACGTAAAGTCGTTGGTTAAAAGCTGAGCAAAAAAAAGTCTGTGAGCACTACCAGTCTGAGAAATGGAAAGTTCCATTCTTTCGCCACTGACTGCCAAACTTAGGCCATTGAAGAAATTGGTAAACAGCACAAAACTCGGAAAATAAGGGCAGTAACTAAACATTGCTTGCCTTTTTGAGAAGGACTCTGGACTGATACCCTCAACCTTCATCAGGAAGGTGCGAAGGAGAGATAACTGGGTGTCACACTGTCCAATGCAATGGCGCAGTCTAAGGATCACATAGGTCCAGGCAATGATCTTGCACGCTATTCTGAGAATGGCAAGTGCTAAGTGCTGAGAGGTGAGCCCTACACTAGCGTTCCTTAAAAAGACAGGCAACCAAATGGGTAATTTATACAAACTTTTGCGATTTGCCTGAAAGTGCACTGGAAGTGTTGTGGTGAGTTCCTCAACTGGGCTCTGAGTATTTCTGTATCCTCACAGGGAGGAGTAGGTCATCTGTCCACACATAGTCTGAGACAGGTGGGCAGCATTGGCAGCACTCCTGGGTCTGCAGGATGATGCGGAGATGGTGAGGAAGCTGTGGAGTTGGCAAGCTTCCCACTTGCCTGGAGGGCACAACGCCAGCAAAGCTCCAGAAGAATGACACCATCCAGGACAAAGCAGCCTGCTCGATTGGCACCATATTCACAAACATTCACTCCCTCCACCACCGACGCTCAGTAGCAGTGGTGTATACCATCGACAAGATGCACTGCAGAAATTCACCAAGGCTCCTCATACAGCATCTTCCAAACCCTCAATATCTACTATTAGAAGGACAGGGGCAGCAGATACATGGGAACACCACTACCTGCAAGTTCCCTCCAAGCCACTCACCATCCTGAGTTGGAAATATTTTGCCTTTCCTTCACTGTTGCTGGATCAAAATCCTGGAATTCCCTCCCTAACAGCACTGTTGGTGTACTTACACCAAATGGACTGCAGCTGTTCAAGAAGGCACACCAGCACTGCCTTCTTAAGGGCAACCAGGGATGGACAATAAATAATGGCCCAACCAGAGACAACCATATCTCATGACAGCACCATGCCTTCTGTCACCTGAGAGCCAACCTCCCCTAGGGTCTTTCAAAGTAACAACTGGCCAGCTAACCAATGCACCCAGTGTCTCATGGCACATGCCCCTCAATGTTCTCCTATATGCCACCGCATTAGAATCAGCATCTGAGTTCTCTGCAGGAGAACTCACCTTGGCACCATGCTACCTCGTGAGTTGATGAACAAACCATCCTTTGACCCTGGATTCACTGCAACACACTGATGCCTAGCGACGCAACAGCTGCTGAGTTTGACTCACTGGTAGGATCCAAAATACATGCCGTCCCAAAATTTGAGCTGAAGGCTGCAAGTTCCAGACCAGATGATAGGGTGCCATACTGCTGTGCTCTCTTTCTGTCTTTCACTTGCTCTTTCTTTCCCACTTCTACTTGGGACTGTGCTTGGGCAGGCAGTAATTCTTACATGACTGAGCATGTGAAATCAGAGCGGAATAGTAGAGTGAGAAAAGGGCAGATTGAGGTGGGAAGTGAGCTATGCTATCACAGTGAGGATGAGACTTGCTTGGCCAAGAAAGCTTAAAATAAAGAATTCTAGCAAGAAAAGACTTTAATGAACCAAATCAATTGTCAAAGTAAATAATGCCTATTAGTTCATGAATGAAACCATGTCATCGTTGCTGAAATCAAAGGAAACTTGTCAGAAGCAATTTAAGTGAAAGATAATTGAGGCAGCTTGAGATAGAAAAGAAATTTAAGGGGATCTGTTCACAATGCTGTCAAACAGCTGGAGTATCAAGTTAATTCTTTCAACAATAGGAAATGGCAAGAGCAGGAGAGATTCCTAGTCAATCAAGTGATAGAAGGAAAATTGGAGTCTCCGATATTGCTGTCCATGGCTTCAGACAGCTTAGAGTTATAGAATCATAGTCATGGAGTCATACAGCACAGAACCACCAGTCCAAGCCTACCATAATCCCATACTAGACTAGTCCTACCTGCCTGCATTTGGGCCATATCCCTCAAATCATTTCCTATTCATCTACTTAGTCAAATGTCTTTTAAATGTTGTAACTGTAGCCGCATCCACCACTTCCTCTGGAAGTTCATTCCACACACGAACCACTCTCAGTGTAAAAAAAAAATGCCCGATGTCTTTTTTAAATCTTTCTTCTCTCACCTTATAAATATGACCCCTAGCCTTGAAATCCCACACCCTAGGGAAAAGACACCTACCATTCAACTTATCTACACCCTTCATTATTTTATAAACCTCTATAAAGTCACCTCTCAACCTCCTATGCTCCAGTGAAAAAAGTGCCAGATAATCCATCCTCTCCTTATAACTGAAACCCTCCATTTTCAGCAACATCCTGGTAAATCTCTTTTGAACCCTCTCCAGCTTAGTAATATCCTTCCTTTAACTGGGTGACCAGAACTGGACATTTTCCAGAAGAGATCTCACCAATGTTCTGTACAACCTCAACATGACTTCCCAACTCTTATATTCAAAGGCCATAAAGTCATAGAGTCATAGAGCACGGAAATAGACCCCTCTGGTCCAACCAGTCCATGCTGAACAAAATCCCAAATGAAACTAATCCCATCTGCCTGCACATATAAAAATATATGTTGCCACAGCAACTTAGATTCTGTAAGAGAGGTTGAGTTTGCGACATGGTGGTAAAGTCACATGACTAGTAATCCGGAAGTCAAGGCTAATATTCTGGGATCATGGGTTTGGAAGCTCCTTAACCAGACTGTTTCGATGGCACATGATAAAATTTGAATTCGGTTAGGAGCAGCTACCTCACCTCTTCATTGTACAAATTCTGCTCCCAGTTAAAGTTCATCCACCTCAGCCTTTCCTTACACCATCACCTCAACTGAGACTGCCATCCCCCAGGGTCTTACATTGTGGGTTCCACCGTGTAAGACGTATTTGACAACAAATGATGAAATGCTTGCCTCATGTGAATCTCTAACGGGTGAAGATAGGAAGAACAGACTCAATTATTGTACCCAGTATGTTGCAAAATGAATTTCCCTTGCTCATCTCTTACAGCTGGGTGTGCACAAGATGCTGAGAATGTGAGAAACAAAGCGAACGCAGCCTTCGAGATCAGAATACTGTGAAGTGCAAGACAGGGAAAAACTCTCATTTTATTTGTGCTTACAGGAAGAACAAGGCCTCATAAGAATTTTACTGTCAATGGAGTATTTATTTGAGGTATTGTTGCATCATTTCAGCCAATTTGCACGCAGAAAACTCATCACCAATTTGACAGCAATCCAATAGTCTGCTCTTTTTGTGATGTTGATTGATGGATAAATATTTGCCAGAACACAGAGATAGCTCCTCTGCACTGTTTTGCCTTGAGATCATTTGCATTCCTTACAAAAAGGCAGATGGGGTCAAGGTTTAAGGTATCATCCAAAGGACAGCACTGTCAACTGCATGGCACCCAACATTGCACTAGAATGTCAGCCTGGATTGTCCTGGACTTGCAATTGAACCCTGAACCCTGAACTCTGAGATTCAGAGGCTACTGACTGAACAGCAGCTGAAGAGAATAGAGAAAGACAGTGACAGAATGTGGCCGACTGACAATCTGAATATGGAACTGGACCTGGGTGTGACAGAAAGAATTGAAGACGGAGACTCAAAGGAAAATTCTGTCATCAGATAGATTAGGGCCAGCAATTATTTCTAGCTGCATAAACACTGACCATGGGATCATTCTCTTTCAACAGACTGGCTTGATGTAGTTGAAGTCCAATTTTTTAAAAATCGCAGGGAGTATAGTTCTCTCCCAAATCATACAACTTTTCTCATGGGCACCTGTTACGGATTGAAACAGAAACCACACCAAATTATTTTAGCCTGGGGTGGACTAATTCCTGACATTTAGTGATACATGCTGACATGCTGTGTGATTTGGAAAATTTGACAGCCTGAGAATGTTATCTTTTTCCATAGAGTGGAGTCACTTCAGACAGACCTTATTTCACTCGTTGGACCACTGGAAACGAAATGAGCACTGCTGGTTCCTAAGTGCCAGTGTGACTACTCTTCCAAAGTACTTAATTAGCTGCAAAATGCTTTGGGACATGCGGAGGTTATGAAAGGTGCTATATAAATGCAAGTTCGATTCCTTAATGCAACAGGGCACGTTCCTTCAATAGGCAATTGTAAGAAAAGAAGATTGTAAATTAAATACGGGTAATGTCTTGAGATGCTTAAACTCCCTTCTGAGACAGCACTAACTAACACCTACAATAGGTGTACACCACTCCTAGACTGTGCATTTTTGTGGCCTCTAGTCTGCAATAATACAATGACCATGTCTTAAAGACTGAACTAAACGGTTGGACTTTCCTCTTCAGGGCTTAACTCCCACAAAACACAACCTCAGTCCAGCTCTCCAGCTCTATATATTTTTTGAGTTAGGGGTCATCGAATTTGCAGTGTTCCCAGTTGGATTGATCTCCCAGTTGAGCCTTAGTCTCCATGATTACTCACTCCCTCCCTCACCAATACTTCAAACAACATTACGATTTACTGTCCAGCCTTTAGTAGGTATTCAGCCCAGTCTCTAAACTGTGACACAAGCCCCCCCAGCAAACCACAGTAGATGGCAGAGGAGCAGAATATGATTCACAGATGCAAATGAACTGCAGGGCTCTCACGAATACATGGGAGCAGTGGTGAAGGTGCAGGCCGAAGTTTCATTTGAGTAAACCCCAAATTTATTTAAGACAGCTGTCCTACGGAACCTGCGCTATCCATTGGGAAGGAGTGCAGCATCGACCATCATGTAGTATCTGGGGCGTTCATCATGAAGACATGGATTACTGGTGAATCATGATCTGTCTACCTGGACACACTGGATCATAAATCATAGAAGCCTACAGCAGAAAAAAAATCATCATTAAGGTTAACCTGAAGCAGGAAATTGTCTTTCTGGGGAACCAGAGACGATGTGAGAGACTTGTCCAATGCCTGGAGGAAAGCGATGAGACAAGGAGATGTTTTCTTTTACCGTCGATTAGATTGTTCATTGCATTGTATTCTGGTTGAAGATAGAGTTTGTAAGGCTTTGTCAGAATAACAGAGGCACGGGAAGAAGTGTTAAACCCCTATTTCCCTTTGGATTTGCAAAGGGCAATTTAAATTGGACAGAGCTCATTGATCCCATTGACTTTCAGCCGCTTCACTTTGTTGCTTGTTTTTCAAACTTCGGAAGTTACGTTTCTTCCTATCACCTCAGTTTAACATAAACTTTAGCAATTTTTTTCTACAGTAACCGGATCAACTGGGCGCTATTACTTACGAAATAACTCCCTAATCGTAGATAAAAGGTACTGCAGATGCTGGAGAATCCGAGATAACAAGCATTGGGCTGGATGAACACAGCAGGTCAAGCAGCATCATAGGAGCAGGAAAACTTGACGTTTTGGGCCTAAACCCTTCATCAGAAATGGGGGAGGGGAAGAGGGTTCTGAAATAAATAGGGAGAGAGAGGGAGAGAGGGGGAGGCGGATAGAGGATGGATAGAGGAGAGGATAGGTGGAGCTGTGTTCATCCAGCCCCATGCTTGTTAACTCCCTAATCATGTTTCTTTACAATAATATTGAAAAAAGTGGGTGTGTATCATAAAAGTCTGACTTTAGAGAAGTGTATTTGGAAAATCCGATGAGATCCCATCATTACTGCTGTTTGAACCCCACATAATGACAAGGCGTCATGTAGCAAGAGAGATATACCTGAGCGATGTAGTGGAAGAGTTGCAGCATAAGGTTTACGCACATAAATAAAGTGGGCAGTGTGAGATGCTAAAAAGTACCAAAAAAATGGTACAGGCATTCAGATTGAATGACAAACTGCGATCATGGACTGGCAAGGCTGTGAGTTGTCTGATAATTAAATGGCAGAGTTTACAAAATAAGACAATTGCGGTCTCACTTGCATTTACGCGGCTGATAGACAAACAGAAGATTGTCAAAAATTAACTGCAACCTCTCAGACTAAAGATTACAGCCAGATAGTCAGGAAATGCTGCCCACGGATACTTGCTTGGCAGAAAAAAGATAACTTACTGATTATTCGCTGTAATCTATTTTTAACCTAGGTAATTATTTATAAGAAAACATAACTAGGACAATATCAAATGTGCGCTATTAATAACATGGCCAGCTGCGTCTTTTGTTCTCGTAAAGTTCGATATAGAAGGAAAGAAATGCACCTTGCAAGCGGTAGATAACTGGAGTTATATTCTTTAACTCCTTTTTATAAGTCGTGGTATAAATATAGCCCTTTGAACTTCTTCTGCATTCAAAGTCCTGTTGTTCTGCTCACATGCGACACTTTGCACCACCTAGGTCAGCGCCAGCGATGCAGTGTTGCATTGTTCTGGCAGCCTGCCACATTCTTCGGAGAGCGTGCACTCAAGCCTAGCTTCCAGCCATGTCCAATCTTTTCTGCCTGATAAATCCGTTTATGTTGGCAAGTCCACCTTGTTGTTTGTTATTTTCTCAAATATTTCAAGATCCAATGTCACAGATTAGACAATAATTTGTGGGCATTCTTGACCGTTGCCTTATCGCCATCCGGTGTATGCTTGGCGTTGCTCAGTCTCTCTGTGTAAGGGACACAAGGACGGGAAGAGGTCATTCAGACCATCAAGTACCTCAGCCTGTGCCTCAACGCATATACTTCCCTCGAATTCATAAGTCTTAGAAATCCTCACGTAACAAAATCTATCAATTTTCAGTTTGAAAGTCTCATTTGACTTCCAATCTCAATAGTCATTTGGGAGAAAGAGTTCCAAGTTTCCTTTATCCTTTGCCCCTTTCATTCACGAGTCCCCCACCAGAATTTCTTTTCATATCTCTACTCTATTATCCCCTTCACCATTTAGCAACCTGTTCAGACCACCCTCTAATGTTTGATGCTCAAGTGCTATCAGCCTAGTCTATGCAGCCTTTCCTTACAATGTAACACTTCGGAATTCAGTTTCGAGAGCTTCAAGAACTGTGGCTGTAATAAGTTCTGAAGCATTAATCAGCCAATACAAAGTTTAAAGTGAGTGATAGGAAACATGCAATGCTATGGAAGAAATAGTTACTGTCACCAAGATATGGTAGCTTCCTGACATTATGTTGTTATTTTTGTTCAGTAAAATCTTTTCGTGACCAAATGACTATTTTTGGCATTTAATGCTCTAAAGGTAGTGAACCAGTGATCCAGACGTATAAATAAATACCAAAAGTCTTGTTTGGATAAACTAGAGTACTCTTGCTAAGACTGTCTGACAGTAATATTACATTGTAATAGTCTGATTGTCTCCATAAAGATGATTATGTTCAGTCTATGGGATGCTGAAAAAGAGTAAATTAACTGTATTTGATGACCAGGAATTGAAATATAATTTTTAATAGGTTGCCTCTCAGAACATCAAATAATTGTCGAATCTTTGTGTTAATCTTAGGACTCATTTATCATCTATTAGTTGATGTAATTAAACATAAAGACACGACTGAAAGCATTTATGCACTTTAAGTTAGTACTTGATGATATGTGTCTGCCCATAATGTCTTCAAATGGATAGTATTTTATGTACATTGCTAAACAGCTACACCCAGAGAATTGAATCTTTACTCAGCCCTGAGCATTCCTGCAGATAATCTCTTTTCTCGCAAGCCAATAAATAGCTAAACTACATGAAGTGAGAATATACAGCTGCCCTTTATCTTTTTTTAATGTGTTTTGTCTGGTAATGCAAATGTAACCTTATAAATGTGGAATTTACAGCTTGTATTGCAATTTGAACACTGTGAAGAGATGTCATTCGATTAATCAAAAGGCCAAACAATCAGCCGACCAGTTTCTGAAGATTTTGTTTATTCAAATGTAAGTCAAATTGCATTGTGTAGAGGGAGAGCTCCATGATTAACATCACATGTCAGTGTGCAATATTGTTGTAATTTATCAATCAAGACTTTATTCGCACAAAAATCTCAAATGGGACGATCCAATTACCAACTGGGCATATTCTGTTAATAAGATCCTTGCTCCCACAAAAAAAGAGTTAAGAACCACTCAAAGAATGTGTGTTCCTTAGCCTTTTATTTATAACGCATGATTGTGAAGAGGTGATACCACATATTAAAATGTGGGGCTAGGTAGAGTTAGGTTTTATGACAAGGTTCTATGGTCCCCAGTAGAAGAAACAAGCAAGTGATCCCCTCACTATAGCCCAGCCTTCTCTGAAAAGCTTCAGTTGATTTTTGCTTGCATTGTTGTTTTGCCTAATGTAAGATTTGCAAGCTCAAACAAATCTGGTGATGCTTCTCCCTGGTTTGGAAGAATCTTCTGTGCTTAAAGCATAGATGTGATCCAAGCACATAAGAGGCAATAGTTCGAGTGACAAAGTATTGTCAATGTAGCTAGAGAAAGCCTTGGAGACATGGAGCATCATGGTGAAGGACAACTTTCCTACCATTCCCAGTTCCCCTGACTGAACCTGGCCTGACTAGACCCTGGGCTACGCATTGAGGAGAATGGTCCAATTGTATATAATGCTACACAAACGCTAGATTAATAGAAGGGGACTGACAAAATAATGCTGATAGAACTGACATTGACAGAAATTCTAAACTATAGGGGCACCGGCAGTGAGAGTACATGGAGGAATGTGTAGTTGTCAGGTTAATAGTTAGGTTACTCCATCTAACCTTCCCGCTGTCTCAAGAAAGCAGCCAACATGACCAAAGACCTCTCTTCCACCCTATTCTATTGGGCAAAGGGTACAAAAGTTCGAAAAGACATACCAACAGATTTAAGAACAGCTTCTTCCCTGCTGTTGTCAGAATTATGAACAGACCTCCCATATATTAGAGTTGATCTTCTCTGCACCTTCTCTGTAGCTGTAACACTATATTCTGCATCCTGTTCTGTTACCCTGATATGCTTATGTAAGGTATGATTTGTCTGGTTAGCATGCAAAACACTACTTTTCACTGTATCTCGGTACACGTGACAATAGTAAATCACGTTAAATCAAACCAAGACGATGTGAGTTCAAATCTTTGCAGAGTTTTGATTCAACTTGAAACGAAGATGGATAGAAAGAGCACCATGTCACTAAAAGTGAAAATGTAGCTTTCAGACTGATGTCAAAACACAACTAGACTGTTATACAAGGGGAAGAAATCTCATTGCCTAAAGTAAAAACGGAAAGCATTGGGGAAACTCAGCAGGTCTGGCAGCATTTGTGGAGAGAAAGCCAAGGTTAATATCTTGAGTCCAGTATGTACCTCAGTTTCAAAGAAGGTTTGTACTGGACTGGAAGTATTATCTCCCTCCACACATGTTGCCAGACGCACTGAGCTTCTCCAATACTTTCTATTTTTATTTCGGATTTCCAGCATCTGCAGTATTTTGCTTTTATTTAACCTTGTTACCTGGTTTGGCTGACAGGGTGTAGCAGTCATACACCTGAAGAAGGCACACTATAGTTGGCCTTGGTAGTGTAACCTGAACATTGAATAGCTGAGCTTGCGGTCCATTGCAGGTGTTGTATGGATCTAACTTGTCTGTGTACCCTGCAGAACATTTTTCCCCTGACTCAAAATGTAATTATACAAATAAGGGCTGAAATTGCCATCTGTCTCTTTGACTGAGAGGGTGAAATGACAAATAAGGTGAAATATACGCGACAATATGTTTAAGTGACAATTGGTTCGAGTGGCATTCAATCTGCCAACCAGTTTAAAATACGAGAGAAGTGAGAAGACCTGGATAGTTGGAAAGTTACACAGTAAGCATAATGTCTCTTAATGAATTAGAAAGTAAAACGGTGGCTTTGCTGAGGCTCTTCCTCCATTCTGATCTGTACCCTCCCCACTGTTTAAAAAGGGAGAGTGACATACAAGTGCACAGAATGGAGCAACGTGCTTTGAACGTCAATTCAAAAGAAACACTTGTAATTTCTCCTTTTCAGTTCACTTCCGTCAAATAAACATTGTACTGGTGAAGTATATTAAAAAAATTAGAATGGCATTGTGAGCAGGCCTGACCTTTAGTTGACTCCATTACAAGAATGAATTCTCATTTATCATATGTGTTAATGCCCTATTGCAGATAAGGAGATGGAATAAATTGTCTTGTCCTTCCCAATTGATGCTTGCTTGGCTGATGTCTGTCATTGATCTCTCCTGCAGAGTAATCACTCCCTGCAATCTGTTTTCTCAGTTATTTCCATTCCTTCACTGCAGGTTTCCTTTTTTTCTCGATGTGTTAAGAGTTATTCCAGTCTCTTTTGCTCACAGTTTTTGTTTTTCTCTTCCTCCCTCTCTCCTTGAAAGTGATTCATTCTGGGGCCTAGCTCTCATGCATAACAAACCGGACCTTCCCTCCCTTACTCTGTCAAAAGTGACCATTCTTTAAGGGGATAGACCCAATCATAGACTGAATCTGATCAAATCTTCCCAACTCCGGATACAGAGAGAGCTGTTGCATCTCTTCCTTGTCTAGTCAGGTATCCAAGGGGCAATTAAAAATGTGAAAAGACTTGTATTTTCTATTGCACTATCCACAATATGGGAATATCAAATGTACTTTAGAACCTATGAAGTACTTCCCTTGAGGAGTATTTGCCATTGTAATCTATGATTCCTGTATTCCTTTTTGTCAGTACATGGTCCTTTTCCTCAAATGTAAAGCCCCCTTACAATTATTTAGAAATAATACTATTTAGGTTACATATAGTAAGATAAAGGGACCTGCTCAGGCATTGCAGGAGCTTTTGGGTTCCTGCACAGTTGCATGGTCTCCCAGCTTAAAGGAGAATTAGGCTGTAATGTAGGTGAAACAGCAACTTATTTTGTGAATTACCGGTTCCTGCAAAAAGCTTTGCAAGAAGTGACCAGATCTCTTGTTTGAGATGACAGTTGGGAGACAGGTTTGGTCAGGATACTGGGAGGATCTTCCCTGTTCTTATTCCAAAAGTGCTGTGGAAGTTTCATACCTACTTGATATGCTTGTACACCTCCTTTTAAAGACAGCACTCCAGACAGTCCCTGAAGCACTACACAATGTAGCAGTTCCTAATTACTTTCACCCCAAATAGAATGATTATAAGAGTGTAGCACTATTTTACTGGCGCTCCAGTACCAAAGATCATGGGTAGAGGTTGCTCATGGACTGAGAGGGATGTACAGCAGGGAAACAGACCCTTCGGTCCAACTTTTCCATGCCAACCAGACATTCTACATTATTCTAGTCCCGTTTGCCAGCATTTGATCCATATCCCTCTATCCCTTCCTGTTCATTTACCCATTAAGATATCTTTTAAATGTTGGAATTGTCCCAGCCTCCACCACCTCCTCTCACAGCTCATTCCAAACATGCACCACCCTCTGCAAAAAAAAATTACTCCTTAAGCCCCTTTTAAATCTTTCCCCTGTCATTTTAAACCTATGCCCTTTAGTTTTGGATTCCCCTATCCTGGGGAAAAGACCTTGACTATTCACCCTATCCGTGCCCCTCATGGTTATATAAACCTCCATAATGTCACCCCTCAGCCTCCGATGCTCCGGGAAAAATAGTCTCGGCCTATTCAGCCTCTTCCTGTAGCTCAAACCCTCCAACTCTGGCAAAATCCCTGTAAATCCTTTCTGCACCCTTTCAAGATACACAGCATCTTTCTTATAGCAGGTAGACCAGAAATGAATGCGGTATTCCCAAAGTGATCTAACCAATGTCCTGTACAACGGCAACATGGCCTCCTAACTCCAAAACTCAATGCACTGACCAATAAAGGCAAGCGTACCAAATGCCTTCTTCACTGTCCTGTCTATCTGTGACTCCACTTCAGCTGTCCCTGAGATTATGGTCTGGCAAATATGTGAGAGACCAGAGAACCAGCTTTTTTGTCAGTTGTACAGAAACTAAGGGATTAATTTCTTGAAAGTTCGAATGCATGTTAAGTATCTCGACAGCAAGTGTTGAGAAACCTTTCTGCATGTATTTGCATGCTCACTGAAAGACCAGCTCACAAAAATTTATCAGTCTTTCCAACTAAGTTCACACTGAGTGATAAATATTTGATTCACGGCTGTATAGCAGGGTGGGTAGTCAACTTGGAGTTGGAGAGAGGAGTTGCTATTTTTTCTTTGTTTCCGCAACAGGCAATGATTACTATGGAGTGTCGACAGCTGGAAACAACAGGGAGGGCTGTTTGAGTCAGGGAGCCAAGGACGGATGGTGTGGAGGCATTCTAAGGACCCTGGGTGAATGTATATGTCCATTACAGGAACTAGTAACATCCTACAAAATGCATGAAAGAATGAAATTGAAGATGTATATATGCAGTGATTATGCTACATTTATGAGGTTATAATTTCGGAATCTCTCTGTAAGTGTTACTTTGCTGAGGTCCGATCCCATCATCGCCAGCTGAATTGGGGATGATCTGCTTTCCCCTGTTGCTTGATATGTCCTTGGTCGAGAGGTCTCTGGCTTGTTGAGGGTCTAAGAGCTGCAGGTTCACCCTCCTGCTGGAAGTGATGGTGCAATCACTGGCAGACAGGAGCGGAGCAGGAGAGCTGCCTTGGAATATCCTGGGATGAAGCCCCTGGAATTCTTGGCTAGTGCTCTTCCCAGGTGGCACCCTCCCAGAGCCGGAGGGACACCTGTAGGGATGGTAAAGTGCCATATTTCACCACACCCCTGCCAACCCACCCCCCGACACACACACACATGCATACATTCACAGGTACATGCACACACGCGCATACGCACACACACAAACACGCATATACGCATGCAGTATATACGTGCATGCACACACATACATACACACACACAAACACACACACACATACATACACACATGTCTATACACCCATACATGCATACACGCACATGCACACGCGTATACACACATACACACACACACACACACACACGAACACAGTCACAGGTACACACACGCACACACATACAGATGCACCCAGACACACACACACCCACACACATATGCATATGCATGTACAAATATGCAAACACACATGCAGACCCACATTTGCACACGTGCGCCCACACACGCTCAGACAGACACACATACACACACACATGTGCACAATCACTTGGAAACACAAACATGCAGAAACACACACGTACGCGCACACACATTCACATACACACGTACACGCACACATGCACACACACACACATAGAGATGCACTCACATGCACCAAAGATTAGGAGATGGAATGTAAATCTGAGTGCATATCTGACAGGCTTTGGCGGTTCTGCTAGACTTTGGTGGTTGTCACTCTTTCCAGGGAAGGAGTCTCGCGTTTGCACACTGGCAACACAACTGCACTCAACATGGTGGACTCCTCCATTTATTGCCCAAATTTGCCTCTGCCATCGCTGCGAGATGCCTCCCTGTCTGTTTTTTTAATCTTCTGGAGGTCTCCATAGGCTGTCTGCAGGCTTGGAAGTTGTCCCTCACTTCCTGTCTAGGTTCTACTGGAAAATTGCATCCCATGAGTCCAATCCCCAGCCATGTAAGTTGAACTTAGTAACCAAGGTGATGTCTAAGTTCTGCAGGGACACAGAAATTAGAAAAGTTAGCCATACTGAATTTTACTATACCCTCTGACCACACCTAAGTGTTTAAACATATTGAACTGAGCAAAGAAGCAAAACAAAGGGTACAGCCAAAAAAATTTTGATGTACCATTGGCTGACATGAGGAGAAATTGCCATGGAAACCTCCAGGTTGATGTTAACACATAGTTCCTGATTAGACATATTTGTGACTCCAGACCACAATGTTTGGGTTAATTTTCAATGACCTCTAAAATGGCTCAAGAAGGTGTGGGCAAGGTTGGGAAAGAAGTAATTTAAATGAAGGAAGAGATTAGCTAACACAACATAGATTGTGGCATCTCCCCTGTCTGCGTACAGATTGGACCTCCTATACATACTTTCTGACTGAACCATTTATTTCATCTTAGTACAGCAATATCCAAATCATAAAGTAAGTTGTGGATGATGGAACTCAGAAACAGAAAGAGAAAATGCCAGAATAAAAGCAAAATGCGGCTGAGGCCGAAAATCTAAAATTAAAAAAAAAAGCAGGAAGTGCCACAGAAACTCAACAGGTTTGGCAGCGTCTATGTGCAGAGAAGCAGGAGTTAACATTTCAAGTCCAATATGACCCTTCTTTCTGAAAAAGATGTCAGCACACCAGGCATTACCTGTGAAGGAGCTAACAACATGAGAAAAAGATTGTGTTGACGAAATTTCCTCAGAACTGGAGGATGTTCAAGAGGAATCATTTGAAGAGCAACAGAGAGTCATATTTATGTAACGTCCCAACAATATAAAGGCAAGTGTTACTGAACAACCATGTCTTAAGGCAGGAAAGGGAGATGAAGAGATCTAGGAAAGGTTTTCCAGAGTTTGGGGCCAAGGTAACTGAAGGGGTGGTTGCCAATGGTGGTGGAGTACCTTAAATAAGGAACGTAGACAGGAAACCTTCCCCTGGATAGAAGGATCATAGATTGAAGGTAAGGGGCAGAGATTTAGCTTAGATGTGAGGACAAACATTTTCACCCAGAGGATGCTGGGAATCTGGAGCTCACCACCTCTCAGTGTGGTAGATGCAGAAACCCTCATAACATTTAAGAAGTGTTTAGATGTGTACTTGCGATGCCAAATGTTAGAAAACAGAATTAGAATAGTCAGGGGGTTGTTTTGACTGATGTGAGCATGATAGGTGAGCAGCCGTTTTATTGTTTCTCTATGACTCTATGTCTATAAGAGGCTAGAATACAATGCCTTCGGATAACCTGGAAAGCTGTGGGGCTGGAGAAAATGACAGAGACTGGGAGGGGTGAGGGTACGCAGAAATTTGAAAACATGGATGAGAGTTTTAAAATCAATATGTTGCTTGACTGGACAGCTATACAGGACAGCAAGAACAGCTATTCTTTAAAAAAAGGTTATTCTTTTGATGGGATATGACTATCATTGACAAAGCCAGCATTTGTTCTCCAGAGATAGTAGGAACTGCAGATGCTGGAGAATCTGAGATAACAAGGTGTAGAGCTGGATGAACACAGCAGGTCAAGCAGCATCATAGGAGCAGGAAAGCTGACGTTTTGGGCCTAGACCCTTCTTCAGAAAAGGTTCTCCACCCCTACCTTCAAATGTCACCAAAAAAAATCCCAATCTGACTCACTGATGCTCTATCGGGGAGAAAACCTGCCTCCTTTAACCCTGAGGAAAGGTCCCACTCAGCCCAAAATGTTAGCTCCGACTTCCCTTCACCTGCTGACCTGCTGTAGCAATTTCTGTTTTTGTTTCTTTCTTAAGCTGGCCTGCCTCATATGTGACTCCAGGCCCACAGCAAAGTGGCTGACTCTCGACAGATCTCTGAAATGGCCCAGCAAGCCACTCAGCTCAAGGGCAGTCAAGGTTGGGCAATAGATGCTGGCCTTGCCATAGATGCCATCCCATGAAATAATTAAAGAAAGTGAGGAATTAATACCCAGTTAAAGACCTCATTGCTCCATTGCTCTGACCTAATATGCAACAGGAGATGCCAGCATTGAACATGCAGCCTGGACAGTTTTAACTCTGTGGAATGCTGCCCATTTAAAGATGGAGCACCCCCACCCCCAACCCTTCACATCGGTTGCCTCCCCACATCTACCCAGCTGTACCAACAACAGGTCACCAACAACATTATGGGTTCGTGAGTCATCACTTCAGCGTTTCAATCATTAGCAGTGCTGATGTGTCTCAGAAAGGAACAACTGTTGGGGCAGATTGGTGAATTTTCAATCATGAGAAAGGAAAAGCACAGAGGGCCAAAGGTTGTTTGGCTGCAGATGAGGTACTGCAATGACCAGGAAAGCGACTGACCCAGATCCGAAGGTTAAAAAGCGGCTTGTAGAGTAAGACCAAGGCTAATTAAATAATAATCAGTTTCAATAAGGCATGGTGTGTAGGTGAGAGCATTGTTTCAGCAGAAGCACTTTTGTCTAATGAAGTAGTATGGTGGCTATAGTGACCGGAGTACCTCCAATTGACTCTATGTGTCGTGATCAGTATTATTGGACTGTTAACGTGTAAATCTGATTCCCCAGTCATCTTCCTGTTATCATCCCAACCAGGATTCAAAAACTCAGAAAATCTGGACATAAATCTCGTTAAGCCGCAAGTTTCAATTTACTCAAGTGCTTGTGTCTAAAATTAGATACTTAAAAGACTTCATCGAGGGTGTTCATCCGCAGTGATCTGCTTTTTGTTACCATTGTGTTTACAGGGTGAAGTACCTTATTTACTCAGTTGAACAACGTGCGTACAATAATCCAGACAGAATTTATAGAGATGACATGACAGTTCAGAGAGGTATGATGACAAGACACCTACACATCAAGAGCACAGCACATAGAAACAAAACTCAGCAACAAATTTAAATCAAATTGTAATTTGAACAAACTATGCACCCCGGCCTTTTATTCTGTTTACCCGAGGGACCAAATTATGCCATTAGGATGATAATACCACCATATTTGGGAAAATCAGCCCATACTTGCTGTGTAGCCTCGAAGCTGAAATACCTTACCTAATATATAAAGTACACAGTAAATTTTAAAAAAAGCTTCTGATTGCTTGGGAAGATATGTGGACAAGACTGGCAGCAAACCAAGCAACTCTTATTAAAACCTGTGAGCTGTTATTTTTAATGGCCCAAAACTGGTTTAAGTAGAGATTGCTCAAAAAGAGTGTGTCAGTAGCATCAAATAAATTAAATGAGAGAAACAGGAAGAGTGTGCTTCCCACCCCCCAACTCCTGTCTGTGTAATAAAGCTGTTAACCAGCTGCTCTGTTGAGGGTCTGGACCACACAAGTAAGCAAAGGACAATTACTTTCATTTCGCTCCAGAAATCTATCCACAATAATCTTAATAATACAGATTTTAGATGGCAGAATTTAACCTTTCAAGCTGTAAATTTAAACATGCTTGTATTTCATTGTCATGACTGAACATCATTAATTCTTGGGTGTTTTCTGCTCTTATTTCTCTAGCCCGCTCTACAAGTTGCTTTGTATATCACCTTTAATAGAATGAATTGTTTGAAGACACTTCACAGAGTTATAAAACACAATAGGACCCTGCATCTGGTAAGGAGATAATAGGACTGATGAGCTACTTGGTCAAAGAGATAAAAGTGACATATAGTGAAATTACCTGTAGGTATTAACCAGCATTCAACTGCATCAATTAGACAGATGTGCCATCTAAAGTCCCCATCATTGTCCCCGAACTCCTAACCATATTACGTCAGGCATCACAGTGAACAGCTCCCTGATAAATTGGAGAAACATTGCCTCTATGGCAACTGTAGCAATAAATAGACTGGACACATCATCCACAACCGCTTAGCACCCTGACTGACCAATGGTTAGACCATAAGACCATAAGACATAGGAGCAGAAATTAGGCCATTCAGCCCATTGAGTCTATTCCGCCATTCAATCATGGCTGATAAGTTCCTCAACTCCATTCTCCTGCTTTCTCTCCGTAACCCTTGATAAGGTTAGCAGGATATCTGGTCATTCATTTCATTTCCGCCTGTGGCATATTGCTGTGCCAACACGTGTTTACCATGTTTCCCTAGTGTGTAAAAGTGACAACGGTTCAAAGAGGGCTTTAATTGGCTGTGGACTGACAGCACTGAGGTCATGAACTTGCTGAATTCTTCCTCTTTTGACTTGGATGATTCTGGGCGGAGGGTATCGTCCTATAAAAACATAAGAGCCGGGGGTGGGAGTAGGCAATTCAGCTTTTTCAAACCTGCTCCGCAAAGTATAATTACCACACTCACGGCCCTGGCTGAGCACAATCCAGCAAGTTGTTGTTACAAAGAATGATGTAAAATAGACAGCCCAGAATTAGATAATATAGCTGTAGCCCACATTGTCTTTATCCTCTACTTAAACCTCCCCATTACAGCCTATCTCATCCTCTCATCATAAACCTCTACTTCTTTCGCCTTTGTTGAGTTTAACCAGCTTCATCTTAAACGCTTTGCTTCATCTGTTACTTGTTGGGGAAAAGTTCCAGTTCAGTCCACACTTTGGATTCAAGAGGATTCTATGGAATTCCTTGTTGGATATGTTTACGTTATTTTTATGAGGAGTCTTCCCACAGTGGAACCCATTCCTCCATATATAACCCTTTCATAATTTTAAATACTCTGTTTAGGTCAGTCCTTTTCCTTTCCGAGAGAAATCTTTTCAAACAGGTAAAACCAAACAGTTCATACACTCTCCTTGCAAATGGCATTACCATTGCTACTAGTTCCTCCACTTAAATCATTTGGAAACCATGGTGGTTTAACATGAAGGTCACCTCGCCTTCAGCTGAGGAGCAATGTTGAGAAGGTGGATCCATCAAAGTAACCTCAGTCAGTGTGGGAATCGAACCTAAGCTGTCAGTGTCGCTCTGTATTGCAAATTAGCTGTTCAGTTAACTGACCCCTCTAATGAGAGAGCATCCCTATGGTCCAGTAGGCCTATCATGACTTTTATTCACTTATTTGATTGTGGTCTAAGTGTGGCATTAGTATGAAATGTGGCTGGTACAACAAGCCAGTCTGCCCCACTGTGTCAACATTCACTGTTTTACCATGAAAATATGTTTGTTGAGGCATAGTAGTATGAAATATTACAACATATAGATCCATTACATATAGATGTAACAGAACAGATGATACATTAGGGTTGGTAATGCAAACAGCTCCAAAAGATAATTTGCTTAATCTTTTATCTGCTTATAAAGTACCAAGTGCATTTATTTTATAGCTGCTTATACTTCATTATTTTGACATTCCATTCACACGTGAGCAGTGAATCCTAACAACTTCCATTTCCACTACTTTTAACTGTTTCATTCAGTTATTGCAAATGCGTTTGACCCCAGTCTGTCTGTGCTAAGAATCCAGAAGCTTGATGTTGCTCTGTTGCTGCTGTGAACCTATCCTTTACAATCTCACCATAATGTCTTCATAATTGCATTCTCCTGAATTTGACGAGGCCAAGTTTACATCAGTTTTGTCAACGGTTGTTCTGCTGTGATCACTCAAACTAGCAGCCTGCACTCAATCATATTTAAACAATTAAGTACATTTACTTTATCTTATTGGACAATTTGCTCTCAGACAAAACACACTGCTGAAGCAATCATTACCCCTTCAGCACATCAAGCTGTCATATCTGTGCTGATTATTCACTGATACTGTACATTTCATCTCTGCACATGTCTTTTTCCTGAAAGATTACAGCAACTATTTAAAAGTGACACCTTTTACATTGACAGTAAGGTTACAGAGTTGTACTTTTACATTACTCGAATATCCCAGGTCTGACCAAGAAACGCTATTACTGCTGACAGTACCATACCACAATCTATCCTTTGTTCCCTCACTTTTTGTGTACTTGCCATCTGCATATACTTAACAATGCACAGTCAATCAGCACCTCCTACACAGACTGAATCAATGCATAGCGCCGAAACAACATGCCTTGAGCTGATCTTATTTGGCCTGCCTCAGTTACCACATATTGAATGAAAGGGTGGGAGTGTGTTAGAGCCCATAATGGGTTCCCATTTGTTTCTCCACCTTCTCGTTTTCTCCAGGCTGATGAGCTTCCTCGTTGGAAGTTTGCAATTCGAACTTCCCTGCTGTTGCTCAGTTGTGCATCAAAGTTCATTTCTGAGACAAAAGTGAAAATGACGACAAAAGGGCAGCTTTTATGAGCATTGAGTTTCCTGGTTATCGACTGCAGCCTCTTCCTGGCATTAGGCCAGTCTGTTCCTAACCTAGGTCAGAAATCACACAACACCAGATTATAGTCCAACAAGTTTGTTTGGAAGCATAAGCTTTCGGAGCCTCAGTCCTTCTTCAGGTGTTAGTGAGAGAGGTAGTATCAGACACAGAATTTATAGGTAAAAGACCAAAAGTTCACACTCTTGATGAAGATGTATTAAACAAATCTAAGATGCTGTTGAATTTTTAATCAGTTAGAAGGTTTTAATTGATTAATATGTATATGTAACTCCCCAAATTCCTTTCAAGTCTCTGTCCTGAGAGAACTAAAGGTGTTATTAGTGTAAAGAAGAGATGACATTTAGGTCAGACAATGTATGTTAGGTGTGAGACCTTGTTTAGAATCTGTTTGGAGTCAGACTGGTTTTATTTCTAAAGTAGGAATTACAAAACACCATATTGACTGACTGACTGTTTATAAATTGTGTGCTTTTTGAACAAAATGAAATGTATCTGCAAACACAAATCCACCCCATAGATTCACGTGTCTGTGTGTGTGTGTATGTGTGCGCGCGCGCGTTTGTGAGTGTGTGTGGGTAGGCAGAGTATGAGTGAGTGAGGGGACAGAGAGAGTGTGTGTGTGATGGGGGAGAGAGAGAGTGTGTGTGGGGTAGGGGCACAGAGAGAGAGAGCTTGTATGTGTGTGCGTGAGAGAGAGTGTGTGTGTGTGTGGGAGAGAGAGAGAGACAGTGTGAGTGTATGTGTGCGTGCATGCGTATGCGTCGGAGAAAAAGAGAGAGTTTGTGTGTGTTTATGTGTGCATACGTGTGTGCGTGCACCTGAGAGAGAGTGTGTGTGTGTGTGTGTGTGAAAGAGAGACTGTGTGTGTGTGTGTGTGCGTGTGAGAGAAAGTGTGTGCGTGTGTGAGATCGTGTGTGTGTGAGAGAGAGAGTGTGCATGTGTCTGTGTCTGTGTGTGTGTGTGTGTGTGTATGTGAGAGAGAGACTGTGTGGGTGTGCAGGAGAGTGTGTGTGTGTGAGAGAGAGTGTGTTTGTGTGCGTGTGTGTGAGAGAGTGTGTGTGTGAAAGAGAGAGAGAGTGTGTGCGTGAGAGAGAGAGTGTGCGTGTATCTGTGTGAGGGAGAGTGAGTTTGTGAGTGTGTGTGTGTCTGTGTGTGGGTATGAGTGTGGGTGTGTGTGTGAGAGAGAGAGAGTGTGTGTGAGAAAGAGTATATGTGTGTGAGAGAGTGTGTGTGCGAGAGAGAGAGAGACAGTGTGTGTGTATGTGTGTGTGTGAGAGAGAGTGTGTATCTGTGAGAAAGAAAGTGTGTGTGTGTTTGACAGAGACAGTCTGAGTGTGTGAGAGAGAGTGTGTGTGTGTGTGAGAGAGTGTGTATGTGTGTGCGTGTGTGTGTGTGTCTGAGAGAGAGTGTATGTGTGAGAGAAAGTGTGTATGTGTCTGTGTGTGAGAGAGAGAGTGTGTGAGAGTGTGTGTGTGTGTGTGTGAGAGAGAGTGTGTATGTGTGAGAGTGTGTGTGAGAAAGAGTGTATGTGTGTGAGAGAAAAAGTGCACGTGTCTCTGTGTGAGAGAGAAAGAGTGTGTGTGTAAGAGAAAGAGTGCGTGCGTATGAGAGAGAGAGCGTGTCTGTGCGTGTGTGTGTTAGAGTGTGTACAGTGTGTTGGGGTCACCTCTAGTGCAACATGAACCCTAGATCCCAGTTGAGGCTGTCCTCATGGGTATCGAACTTGGCCATCAGCCTCTACTCGGTGACTCTGCATTGTTGTGTATCCCGAAGTCTGCTTTGGAGGACGTTTACCCGAAGATCTGAAGCTGAATATCCCTGACCGCTCAAGTGCTCCCCATTGGGAGGGAACATCCCTGTCTGGCGATTGTTGTGCGGTGCCCATTCATCTGTTGAAGACCTTCGACACAGATACTACCATCACACATGGGAATGCCACCCGCCACATGCATGGCAGACACTCATGACTTGGCTGATGTTGTCTATCTCATACCCTGCAGGTAAGGATGCCTCAAGGCACGGTATATTGGCGGATGCTATGACAACGGATGAATGGGCACCGCACAACAGTTGCCAGATGGGGATGTTCCCTCTCAATGAGGGAACACGTCAGCGGTCAGGGACATTCGGCCTCGGATCTTCGGGTAAACGTCCTCCAAGGCGGACTTCGGAATACACAACAATGCAGAGTCACCGAGTAGAGGCTGATAGCCAAGTTCGGTACCCATGAGGATGTCCTCAACTTGGGATCTTGGGTTCATGCCGCACTACAGGTGACCCCACCACCCTATACACTCTCACATACACACTCTCTCCCACTGTCTCACACATGCACTCTCTCTCTCATCCCCTCACTCACACACATTCTCTGTACCCCCTCACACACATACTCTCTCTCTCCCTGCCTCTCACACACTCTCTCTCTCTCACCCCCCCACACACACACTCTCTCCCCCCACCTCACTCACACACACTTTCTCTCTACCCTCCACCCCCCACACACACACATACACACACGCACGTTCTCTCTCCCACCTCTCTCACACACACTCTCTTTCTCATCTCCTCACACACACACTCTCTCTACCCCCCCACTCACAAACACTCTTACTACCCCTCACACACACACACACACACCCACCCACACCCACACCCACACACCCACCCACCCACACACACACACACCCACCCACCCACACCCATCCCCACCCACACCCCCCACCCCGCCCCACACACACACACACACATGCGCGAATCTATGGGGTGGATTTGTGTTTGCAGATACATTTCATTTTGTTCAAAAAGCACACAATTTATAAACAGTCAGTCAGTCAATATGGTGTTTTGTAATTCCTACTTTAGAAATAAAACCAGTCTGACTCCAAACAGATTCTAAACAAGGTCTCACACCTAACATACATTGTCTGACCTAAATGTCGTCTCTTCTTTACACTAATAACACCTTTAGTTCTCTCAGGACAGTGACTTGAAAGGAATTTGGGGAGTTACATATACATATTAATCAATTAAAACCTTCTAACTGATTAAAAATTCAACAGCATCTTAGATTTGTTTAGTACATCTTCGTCAAGAGTGTGAACTTTTGGTCTTTTACCTATAAATTCTGTGTCTGATACTACCTCTCTCACTAACACCTGAAGAAAGATTGAAGCTCCAAAAGCTTGTGTTTTCAAATAAACCTGTTGTACTGTAACCAGTTCTTATGTGAATTCTGACTTTGTGCAGCCCAGTTCAACACCCGCATCTCCACATCATGCTCCTAACCCAAGCTAAGCTTCTGTCGTCAGATTCCTGCCACCATAAAGCTGGCCTATTCCACTTTTGTAGCATCACCCAATCTCACACATATCTTTTCATTCAGTTGTGGGGTGTGGGCATCTCTGGGAGGGCAGCATTTATTGCCCATCCCTAGTTGCCCTTGAGAAAATGTTGGTGAGCTGCCTACTTCAATTCCTGCAGCCCATATGCCTTGGGTTGTTCCACACTGTCCTGAGGATGGCATTTCCAGGATTTTGACCCAGTGACAGTGAAGGAACTGTTACATATTTCCAAGTCAGGATGGTGAGTGGTTTGGAGAGATGGTGATGTTCCCATGTGTCTGCTGTCCTTGTCCTTCTAGATGGAAGTAGTCATGGATTTGGAAGGTGCTGTGTGAGGATCTTTGGTGAGTTGTTGCTGCTACTGAGCGTCGGTGGTGGAGAGAGTGGGATGTTTGTGGATGTGGTGCCAATCAGGTGGGCTGCTTTGTCCTGGATGGTGTCAAGCTTCTTGAGTGTTGTTGGGGCTGCACCCATCCAGGCAAGTGGGGAGCATTCCATCACACTCCTGACTTGTGCCACGTAGATTTATGGACAGGCTTTGAGGAGTCAGGGGGTGAGTTACTTGCTGCAGTATTCCTAGCGTCTGACCTGTTCCTGTAGCCACTGTGTTTATGCGGTGAGTCCAGTTGAGTTTCTACTCAATGATGACCCCCCAGGATGTTGATAGTGGGGAAGTCAGTGATAGCAAGACCATTGAATCTCAAGATGCTATGGTTAGACTGACGGTCATTACCTGGCATTTGTGTGGTGTAAATGGTACTTATCATCTTGACCCGAAACGTCAGCTTTCCTGCTCCTCTGATGCTGCTTGGCCTGCTGTGTTCATCCAGCTCTACACCTTGTTATCTCAAATTCACCAGCATCGGCAGTTCCCACTATCTCTGTAACAATTGTCCAGACCTCGTTGCATTTGAACATGGACTGCTTCAGTATCTGAGGAGTTGCGAATGGTGCTGAACATTGTGCATTCATCGGCGAACATCCCAACTTCTGACTTTATGATGGAGGGAAGGTCATTGATGAAGCAGCTGAAGATGGTTGGGCCTAGGACACTACCCTGAGGAAGTCCTGCAGAGATGTCCTGGACCTGGAATGACTGACCTCCAAAAAGCATGACCATCTTCCTACGTGCCAGGTATGACTCCAACCAGCAGAGAGTTTGCCCCCTGATACCCATTGATTCCAGTTTTGCTAGGGCTCCTTGATTCTACACTCGGTCAAATGTGGCCTTCACATAAAGGGATGTCACTCTCACCTCACCTCTGGAATTCAGCTCTTATGTCCATGTTTACACCAAGGCTGTAATGGGGTCAGGAGCTGAGTGGCCCTGGCAGAACCCAGACTGGGAGTCACTGAACAGGTTATTGCTGAGCAAGTGCTGCTTGGTAACACTGTTGGTGACACATTCCATCACTTTACAAACGATCAAGAGTAGACTGATGGGGCGGGAATTGATTTGTCCTGCTTTTTGCGTACAGGGTATCCCCGGGCAAGTTTCCACATTGTTGGGTAGATGCCAGTTTTGTAACTGTACTGGAACAGCTTGGCCAGGGGAGCGGCAAGTTCTGGAGCACAAGTCTTTAGTCTTATTGCTGGAATGTTGTCAGGGCTTGTAGCCTTTGCGGTATCCAGTGTCTCCAACTGTTTCTTGGTCTCATGTGGAGTGAATCGAATTGGCTGAAGACTGGTATCTGTAATGCTGGGAACCACTGGAGGAGGCCGAGATAGATCATCCACTCGGCACTTCTGGCTGAAAATTGCTGTGAATGCTTCAGCCTTATCTTTTGCACTGATGTGCTGGGCTCTTCCATCATTGAGGATGGGGATATTTGTGGTGCCTCCTCCTCCAGTGTGTTGTTTAATTGTCCATCACCTTTCATGACTGAATGTGGCAGGGCTGCAGAGCTTAGATCTGATCTTTTGGTTGTGGGATCGCTTAGCTCTGTCTATCACTTGCTGCTTTTGCTGTTTGGTGTGCAAGTTGTTATAGTTGGTAGATTCATCAGGTCGATACCTCATCTTCAGGTAAGCCTGGTGCTGCTCCTGGCATGACCTCCTGCACTCTTCATTGAACCAGGGTTGATCCCCTGGCTTGATGGTAATGGTTGAGTGGGTAAGGTGCCGGGCAATGAGGTTACAGATTGTGCTGGAGTACAATTCTGTGGCTGTTGATAACCCACAATGCCTCATGCAGTCTTAAGTTGTTAGTTAAGTTCAAAGTCTGTCCCAGTTAGCAGGGTAATAGTGCTACACAACATGATTCAGGAAGCAGCCTGGTAAAGCATCATTGCATTCTTTGCTTAGCTAGAACACATTCCTCAGATAAGGAGACCAAAACTGCACACAATACTCCAGTATTCATCTCATTAAGGTGCTGTACAATTATAGCAACACTTCCCTGCTCCTGTACTCAAATCGTCTCACAGTGAAGGCCAGCAAAATATTTGCCTTCTTCACTGCTTGCTGAACCTGCTGGCTTATCTCAACAACTAGTGAACAAGGACACCCAGGAGTCATTGCACCTCCCCTTTTCCCAACCTATCGGCATTCAGATCATTATCTGCCTTCCTGTTTTTGTGTCCAGAATGAATAACCTCGCTTTTACATGCGTTGGAATTCATCAGCCGTGCATGTGCCCTCTCACTGTTGTCCAAATCACACTGAAGCATCTCTGCATCCTCCTGAGAGCTCACCCTCCCACACAGCTTAGTGTCATCACCAAAATCAGAGATATCGCACGTAATTCCATCATCTAAATCATTAATATGACTAACATTTCCTATCACCTTCCCCTCACCTTTGTGGTGCTGGACTACATTAGCTCCCAGTGAAATATCAATAGGGTGTGCCTTGTGCATACACATCCTTGGGCAGAATTGCAGCAGACGCTGAAGGTGTTAGTGTGTCTACAGTGAATAGCCAGTAGCAGACTGATATTCAAAGTTGAATGTTGTGCCAGTGCGGTCATTTTATAGCTTAACATGCCAGCAAACACAGTTTAGTACAACTGCATACACAATCACTCATAGAAAGGAAGCTCTACTTAACCCAAGCTGAGCTATTTAAAAGATTATCAATTACTTTTGGTCAGTTGCTTATGCTTGTTCCTTTCTATTGCTGTTTAAAGCTAATATCTCCAGGGAGTGAAGCAGCCAATGCCAAGCGATTGATTGATGCACAGATTGCTTCCTGACATGGGAGTACTCATTGCCATTCATCTTGAAATACAACACGATTGGGTGAATAAGTAGAGGCCACAGAGAGCAGGACACATTGCTAGAAGGGGAAGGAGAAAGATGGTGTCTCACCAAGCATCCATATCTGCTCTTGGTGTTCGGAGAACGTCTCTCCAATACGAGCATCAGTGATGAATAGTACATGAGATGTCAACATTTCATTAAAAACATGCTCACTGAGTAAAAAAGAACACTGAGATTACTGGAAACCTGAAATAAAGACAGAAAGTTAAACTAAGCAGGCAGACGTCAGATCTCAGCAGAAACTCACCAGGTGTGGCAGCATCTTTGGAGAGAGGAACAGAATTAATGTTTCGAATTAGTTCCAAAGAAGAGTCATTCTGGACTTGAAATGTTTACTCTGTTTATCTCTCTAGAGTTGCTGCCAGAGCTGCTGAGTTTTTCTGTTTATTTTTTCTTTTTATGTAATATTATTCTTAACTTTGTGGCATAGCCTGTGAATTAGGGCCAGTCTGTTCAGGAGAGATATTAAGAAGCATTTCTATACACACAGGATTGTAGATATTTGGAACTCTGAGGTTGTTGACTTGCTCGCCGAGCTGGCTTGTTCTCATTCAGATACTTCGTCACCATGCTAGGTAGCATCATCAGTGGAACCTCCAATGAAGCGATGTTATTCTACTCTACTTGGAATTTATACTGTTCAGTCCGTTATGGTGAGCACTGTCATTTCCAGTTTTGATCTGTATGGGTTTGTAAATGGGGTCCACTGATGATGTCACCTAGCATGGTGACGACACATCTGAACGAGAACAAGCCAGCTCGGTGAGCAAGTCAACAACCTCACCCACAACCCGAGCTACAGATCTTTGCCAAAACTTTGATTTGGAACTCTCTTTCACAAATGTCAGTGGATGCTCAATCAGTTATTAATTTTAAATCTGAGGTCGCTACATTTTTGTTCAACAAATATATTCAGTGGTATAGCCCAAAGGTAGGTGTGTAGAGGTAGGCCACAGATCAGCCACAATCTCATTGAATAGAAGTACAGCCTCAAGGGGCTGAATTGCTTACTTCTGTTCCAATGTACCTGTGTGTGAGGCTCAGATGGATCTTACTAAATTTTCATTTTTTACTAGAACATATTTTTGAATATTTGAACATCTGAATCATTTCTTTAAATGCTTCCTGTTAACTTACTGCTGTAACCTTTAGCCTATTCTCCCAACC
This sequence comes from Ginglymostoma cirratum, assembly GCA_024137785.1. NCBI lineage: Eukaryota > Metazoa > Chordata > Chondrichthyes > Orectolobiformes > Ginglymostomatidae > Ginglymostoma > Ginglymostoma cirratum. Next base: position 9,244,717 of record JAHRHZ010000091.1, on the reverse strand, counting down.
ATTATTAACCAGTTTTCTCCTCGTACCTATGTAATTGACTTTGTTTTACTTTACAATTCTTGTATGTGAATGGAATTTATCACTTTCAAAACTAACATGGAATTCAATTATATTATGATCACTAATCCCAGGAGATCCTTTAATATGAGATTAGTAATTAACTCTGGCATACCGTAGAATAATGGATTTAAAATAACTTTACCTGATTGATTCCACTTTGTATTGCTCCAAGAAGCTGTCCCAAAAAAGCATAAGAATCATCTTTTAGAACACCCTTACCATTTTGATTGGTTCAGTCTATATAAAGATTAATGTCCTCCACAATTATGGCATTGCCTTCATTACAAGCACTGACAATTTATTACGTAAGCAGAAAGTGCTGGAGGAACTCAGCAGGTTTGGAAACATCTGTAGAAAGAGAATCGGAGTTAATGTTTCCATTCCAGTGACCCTCCAAAGGATCCTCAGGTGACTGAATGCATCAAGACTTCAATATTTTGACCTATCTGTTGATTGTGGGTTCACTTAACTCTGCTTCATGACAAGCTGCTCCTTTCTCCTGTTGTCTATCATGTATCCTTGTGTTGCAGCTTCACCAGGTTAGCAACGCATCTTTATATATGTCTGTTGCTGCTCCTGGCATGCTCAGGACCAACTCTCATTGAACTGGGGTCAATCCCTTAGCTTGATGGTATTAGTAGAGTGAGGAACATGGTGAGCCATAAGGTTACAGATCGTGGTCAAATACAGTTCTGCTGCTGCAGACGGTCTCATGCACACTCAGGTTAGTGGCTTCACATCCGTCCTTAACCTATGCCATTATGCCAGAAGTCACACGACACCAGGGGTTATAGTCCAACAGGTTTATTTGACATCACACGCTTTTGGAGCGCTGCCTGTTCATCAGGTGAAATTCTGAAGTCGTGAGACTTCTGACTTTGTCCACCCCAGTCCAACACTGGCACCTCCACACCATGTATGCCATTGAGTGCAGTGGAGGTTGCCCACCCTGTGAAGGCAGGACGTTGTACCCATAAGGGTTGACACTTCTGCCATAACAGTCATTAACAGATGCAGCTAGGACAGGTCTATGGGTGAGGATGAAGTATGTTTCGTTCCCTGGCTGGTCTTTCATCATCTGCTGCAGCTCAGTCTAGTAGTGAGGTCCTCCAAGGTTTAAGCAGACCCAGTCAGCCGTGCTGCTACTTCCTGAATTACATTCGGTGCCTGTGCTGTCCTCCACGATTCCTCCAGGAGGTGCTCAATGTGGAACAGTATTGATTCATCAGCTGAGGGGGAGTTGTAGGGGACTATCAGATAGAGGCTGGCCTTGTCTGCTTGGCCTGTTACTATGTGATCTCATGTTCAGGACATTAACTCTTCCTTCTGACTATTTATCAATATTTTGCCACATTCCTGGTGGGCCACGTAGGGTCACATCAAGTAAGGACGGCAAATTTCCTTCTTTGAAAAACATCAGTATGCTAGATGGATTTTTATAATCCAGCAGTTTCACAGGAACTAATGTTGAGAGGCTATTATATTCCAGATTAATTTAATGTGTTAATTTAATTTCTCCAGCAACCACAGCAGATTTGAATTGAATTTTAAAAGGAAAACAGGCAAGGTAATTTTGTGAGTGAGAGACCATTGGAGATGAAGCGAGAGAGATGTGCTCACACTGTTTGCAGCTTGCAAACTAGCAAAGAGTGTGGAGGGGTGGGGGTGTGGAAGTGGAATAGGAGGAGGAGGGTTTGGAATGGGGATACCATCACCTTCATTCAGCCCCACCACAGGCTCAGCGATAGGCTTCTAGTAACGGATGGCACCGTCTCCTCCATGGGAATTGGAGTATGAAGGGCAACTGTTCATTTCTGGTTAGCCGCTGCTGCCTTTGGTTATGCACTACCTTGTCCAGCAAGTGAGAGAAAGCAAAGTGTAGCATCAAGTGTTGTGCAATCTGTTTGGCTCGTGAATCATGTTGGGTAGCTCAGTGGTTAGCACTGTTGCCTCACAATGCCAGGGATCCAGCTTCAATTCCAGCCTTGAGTTACTGTCAGTGTGGTGTTTGTGCATTCTCCCCGCGTCTGCATGGGTTTCTTCCGGGTGCTCCGGTTTCCTCCCACAGTCCAAAGATGTGCAGGCTAGTTGGGTTGCCCATTGTGTCCAGGGATGTGCAGGCGAGGTGGATCAGCTATGGGAGGGGGGTGAGTCTGGGTGGGATGCTCTTTAGACGGTTGGTATGGGCCAAATGGCCAGCTTCCACACTGTAAGAATTCTATGAACTGCCATCATTGAAATAACATGCAAGCTGTGTTATTTGGTTGTGTGCTTTACACCAACAATGCAAATGGATTACATCGTAGCATACGTGAATATTGGCTTTCAGTGCTGCCCTTATCAGTAGATAAATGATGGAAGTCTGATTGTTTCTTAAAAATTTATACATGGAATATTGGCAGGAAGTGGCGGTGCTCCCGCGTCTCTACTGCCTTTCTTCTCTTAGATGGAAGTGATCATGTTTTTGGAAGGTGCTGTCTAAGGACCCTTCGTGAATTTCTGCAGTGTATCTTGTAGATAATTCATACAGCTGCTACTGAGAACTGGTGGTGGAAGGAGTGAACATTTGTTGGTATGGAGCCAATCAAACAATCTGTTTTAGCCTAGATAGAGTCTAGCTTCTTGAGTGTTTTGGGCATTACACCCATCCAGGCAAGTGGGGAGTATTCCATCACACTCCTGCCTTGTGCCTTTTTAGATCATGGACAGGCTTTGGGGAGCCAGGAGGCAGGTTACTTGCTACAGGATTCCCAGCCTCTGATCTTCTCTTGTAGCCATTGTATTTATATGGTGAGTCCATGGTCAACAGTACCCCTAGGAGGTTGATAGTGGGGAATTCAGTGATGATAATGTCATTGAATGTCAGGGATGACCTTAGATACTCTCTTGTTGGAGATGATTGTTGCCTGGCACTTATGTGGCATGAATGTTATTTGCTATTTGTCAGCCCAAATTTGCTGCATTTGGACATGAACTGCTTCAGTATCTGAGGAGTCACGAATGGTGCTAAATGTTGTGCAGTCATTGGCGAACATCCCCTCACTTCTGACCTTATGATGGGGGGGAAAGGTCATTGATGAAGCAGTTGAAAATGGTTGAGCCTAAGACAAAACCCTGAGGAGCTCCTGCAGAGAATATCTGAAGCTGAGATGTTTGACCTCGAATATCCGCGACCATCCTCCTATGTGTCAGGTATGACTCTAATTAGTGAAGCTGTGAATTGGGCTGGAGTATTAATCTGCTGTTTTTGCTGGCTGCAGCACCTCATGGATGCTCAGTCTCAAATCGCTAGATCAGTTCAAAGTCTTTCCCATAAGCGCTGTGCAGAGGTCACTTTTATCGATACTGTCACTGACAGAGACATCTACTGCAAGTATGTTTTTTCTCTCTTGTTGGCACCTTCACCTCCTGCCACTGATCAAATGGAACAAGTAGGTCCCTTAGGACTCAACCATTAGTGCTGCAGCCAAGCCACTGTTGATGGTGGAGATTAAAATCCCCTCATCGGAGTATGTGCTGCACCCTTTCCATCCACGGTGCTTCCTCCAAGTGTTGTTCAACATGGAGCTGTACTGGGTGATCAGCCAAGGTAAGCAGCAAGAGCTTTCCCTGCCCATGTTGAACGTAATGCCATGAGATTTCATCGGGTAAGGAGTCAATGTTGAAAACTGCCTGATGACTGTATACCACTGTTCTATTGCCTTTGCTAGGCCTAATCTCCCGATGGGAAAGGGTTTACCCACAATAACTGAGTTATTTTTTTCTTGTTTCCCAACTCAGATCACTTCCTGTATGGCTTCCAGCACCTGTTTCCAACCACAATGTATCTCCCCTTCAGGGAGTAGAGGCTAACATTTAGCAGTAGACTAAACGTTGCACTGGAAACTAAACAATAGAATGTGTCATGTTAATGTTTCTTGTCCAGTGACCCATCTTCCGAACCTTCAGAAGTAAAGTCACCGGACCTGAAACGTTAACTCTGCTTTCTCTCGTCAGATACTGCCTGCCCTACTGGCTTTCTCCTGTAATTTCTGTTCGCGTTTCTGATTTCTCGCAGTTCTTTGGTGTGTGTGTGTTTTTTTTTAGTAGAACGTATGTTTACATCAATGCTTCCACAACTGTAAGACACCCCAAAACACTTTTCAGCCAAAAAACTTTGAAGGAAATCTGAGCAGAAAGGCATTTCTTGATCATAACACAACACCTGTGAGACATGGAACGTTGTGGCCTCAAGTCACATTCTGAAGACTTGAGCCCATTTTTGACTCTTTTTGGAGCAAACTTAAACAGGTTAGACAGCCTCAGGTGTAACAACATCTAACAATCAGCCGAAACTTATAGGACGGAATTTTATCAGCGTCAAACCAAAATGCCATTATCCGGGGTGGTGATGCCACAGTCCCCGCGGTGCCCACTGGCCTCGTAGAGGCTTTTATTGTGCCCGTGGAGATCCATTTTCTAAGCTGGCACACCACCGCAGCATTGAGAGAGTGCTGCAATGTTGAAGGTGTTGCCTTTTGAATGGTACTTTAAAACATAGAAAAAAACAGGTGAAAGAGTAGGCAGTTTGGTCCTTCGAGCCCTAACCATCATTCAATATGCTCATGGCTGATTATGCAATCTCAGTATCCCACTCCTGCTCTCTCTCCGCATACCCCTTGATCTCTTTCGCTGCAAGGACCATATCCAGCTCTCTCTTGGATATATCTAATGAACTGACCCCAACAGCTTCCTGTGTGAGACAATTCCACAGGTTCACAACTCTCTGAGTGAAGAAATTCTTCCTTATCTCAGTCCTGAATGAGTTACCCCTTATTCTCAGACTGTGACCCCTGGTTCTGGACTTCCCCAACATCAGGAACATCCTTCCCATATCTAGCCTGTTCAGTCCCATCAGGATTTTATATGTTTCTGGGAGATCCCCCCTCATGCTTCCAAACCTGAACACCTTCCAGCCTTTCAAAAGGACAGGACTCCCTGGAGCGTGTTGATGGTTCCCCTCAGTACTGTGTTCCATCTATGTCCCTCAAGCAATGGCTGGAACAATTGATCTGGCCATTTCTCTGAGTGGGGCCAGTGGGATCTTGCTTGTGGGAAAGCCGCATTTATGACTGAAACCATTTCCTCTGGGATGTTTGCCTTCTCCGCATGGGGAAGTGCACATCTTCCAGCTTTCTCTACGGGTAGCCTGACAGTGCACGAAGCCAATCTGACTCACTTCAGATTTCCGACATCCTGGAGCACACACTCCTGTAGCTGCCAACTCGAGCCCTGCAGGCACACATAACACTTCTCTGGATCGATGAATTCAGATGGTAGTTCCCTCGTTTTTAACATAATTTCCCTTGTAAAATAGAATAATAGGGAACACCTATGGGGATGCATTCGCGTTCTCAGCATTATACAGACTTTGTGTTTCATCTGGCCTCCGAGCATTCATAACCCTAAACTTTGCTGTTCAAAGTGCCTCTGTTTAAATTTTAAATGAGAACAATGTGTTCCGCTCACCGCAGGTACCTGGGGCTTGGTCCAGCTTGGACAGATGGAGTGGAAGTCTTCTCTCTGTGACAGCTGTTAAGAGTCCAGAGCAAATGGACTTGGACAATCTCAGCCTAATTCCCAGTGAATGGAAGTCCACACTGTATAAGACGGCCCGTGACTCGGCATTAAGCAGCTCTGTGTTGGCAAGGTGGCAGGGACAAAACACACAGAGATGGCTGGCATTCCTCCTACCCTAGTCCAGTCATATTCCAGAAGTGGGAACGGCTAACAGGGAGCATTGCTCAGTGTGGAGTCCCCCCAAAACTGTGAGGTTCCTTCCTAAAATTACACATTGGCTGCCACTGCGGGCAATAAACAAAAAAGAATCAGGCTGTGAATCAAGAAGCAAACCTTGAGGGGAAGTAGGTGAGAGGCAGAACAGTGAGTGAGATTTCTTTCGAATTGTTCTGGTAAGGAGCTGGCACGGATTCCTGTGCTATAAACCTGTTCAGTGGCTCCCCCAAGACTGACAAGTACACAATCCTCCTGAAACGACTGAACAAAGTCAGTCCATCACACGCCTTTTCCAAAAGCAGTGCCCCAGGTAAAATCAGACTGCTTGGGAAAAAAAGAGACAAAGGGAAAGGAAAGTCAATTTGCTGCTGGGGAATGCAAGCTGAAACATCTATTTTGTTTAAACAGTCTTTATTCAAAGGCATTGCGAATTACAGAAAACAATCATCAATGCCTCCAGTTTAATCCAGCCACTCATTCACCAGTTAACATTTCAAATAGCATTAATTCTGAATACATTCACATTTCCTTACTCAGTAACAGGAGAACAGGCTGCTAGTCCATAAAAAGCATTTAGAGCCCATCTCCTGAATGCAGTCGTCACCATCAGTAGGAAAATTCTCATCCCTCACCTCCATAAATTCTGCAGCATATGCTTCAGTTATCTCCTACTGAGAAGGAGGATTATCTTTTTAAATCATTTTATTTTGCATGAGACATGCAATGAGGCACAAAAGTAAAAATATGGGAAACATTTCGCATGAATTGACAGATGATTGTGTTTTGAAGACTATGAAAAGTGGAGATCAGTTATTAATGCCTTAGTGCTCTGTATATTAAGACAATACATGTGTTTAGTTTGTCAGCTATAAAAGCCCTTAATATATATTATTATATGAGTAAACATTCGGCTGTTGGCATGCTTTATTGCCAAAAACTGATGTAGCGGAGAAGGAGGCTATTTGGACCACTGTGTCAGTGCTGAGCCTTTGAAAGGACAGTTCAAGTAATCCATCCCCATCCCTCCACAGATACAGATTATAATAACTTGCGACATAAAACTATTCATCTCATTTGGTATTCGGTTCTTTTGGCAATTATTTTCAATCCTCATCCATTTGGTAAAATTCCGAGGAGGGTTCCTTCTGGTCTGCTCCCTTAAAACCATATGTGCCCTTCAAAACCTCAGTTAGGGGCAAACGATGGCCTGGTGGTATATTTACTATTTATCCAGAGACCCAATTGATGTTCTGCCGACCTGGGTTCAAATCCTACCATGGCAGGTGGTAGAATTTGAATTCAAACAAAATCTGGAATTGAGAGTCTAATGATGACCGGGTAACAATTGTTGGGGAAAAGCCCATCTGGTTCACTAATGTCCTTCAGGGAAAGAAACTGCTGTCCTGGTGTCGCCACCATGTAATTGCTCTGGGTAATTAGGTGTGGACAATAAATGTTGGCCTAGCCAGCGATGCCCACATACCACAAATAAATAAAAAGAAAACTAACTCACCCCCAAACCCTACTCCACTACAAACAGGGTAACCCCAGATTCTTTGTCCCAGCCATATATGTGGGAAAAAAGGAAACTGGTAGGACCAAACCAGTGCCTTTTGAACATTTAGCACTGATTCCTTGCTCTTGCGTTCTGTTAATAAAGCCAAGCATTTCCTTTTTTTCGAAAGATAGACTTCTCAATTTCTTCTGCTAACTTCGAAGAGAACTGATTGTGCACCCTAGATGTCTATTTTCCTGCATTTTATTCAAAATTGTATGATTTAGTTTATTTCAAGTTTTCCTTTATTTAGTTCAGCTGATTTTTCCCACCAAACATACAACAGTTCAGCCCTTTCTGAAGAAGGGTCCAGACTCGAAACGTCAGCTTCCCTGCTCCTCTGATGCTGCCTGGCCTGCTGTGTTCCTCCAGCTCTACACCATCTTATCTCAGACTCCAGCATCAGCAGTTCCTGCTATCTCACAGTTCAGCCTTTTCTGTGGTAAATTGCATCTGCCATGTGTCTGTTCAGTTCACCATTCGTTCTGTGTTCTGCTGAAGTGTGTGGCTATCTTTCTCATTGTCGACTGCATCTCTGAGCTCTATAAATATTGGAATCTTACCTGGAAACCCAGGTCCTCGCCATCAATACATATCAGAATGTCCAATGGTCCAGTATTAATAGCATATTATATAGGAACACCGTTGCTTACATCTCTACAGTCTGAAGAATGACTGTACCTCTACAATCTGCTGTCAGTTTCACAGCTGATTTTGTGTCTGTGTGGTCACAGCCCCATCACCTGGACTTTCAGCTATCCTAACAAGCCTAGTGTGTAACACTCCCAATTCGGGGTATTACGAGTGGACATAATTTTAAGGTGATTGAAGGAAGGTATAGGGGAAATGTCAGAGGTAGGTTCTTTACACAGAGAGCGGTGGCGTGTGGAATGTGCTGCTGGCAGTGGTAGTGGAGTCAGATATTTAGAAACTTTTAAGCGAGTCTTGGATAGTCACATGGAGGATAGTAAATGTAGGGTATGCAGGGTAGTTGGATCTTTGTAGGATAATAGGTTGGTACAACATTGTGGGCTGAAGGGCCTGTACTGTGCTGTACAGTTCTATGTTCTATGGTTGCACAGAGGTAATGCCACTAGACAGTACAATCCAGGCTTGTACTTTAGGAGCTGGGTTCACATGGAACCTGGTGGAATTTATACATTCCTTGGATCTTTGTGGAATGCAGAGTTAGTTTCAGTAACGGTTGGCTGTGACAACACCAATTGTCACAAAAACCTTTAGGGAAGGAAATCTGCCATTCTTACCCAGTCTGGCTTACATGTAATTCCACGCCAACAGCAATGTGCCCTCTCACATGGCCTAGTAAGCCAGTCAGTTTAAAGGGATGGGCCCCCAAATGCTAGCTTAGAAATTATAAAGAAATGTAGACATGGCTCTTTCTCACGTAATAATAATGAGCAAACAATAGGCCATTTTCATCTTTTGGCAAAACTTCTATTTGTTTTTTGTTTAGTTTCTGAATCATTTTTATTTATCATTATTAATAGGTTACTTCCTTAGAATAGAAAGATTCATGTTCTTTGTAGGTTTACGTTGCTTCCAAATACATACGTTGAAGACTTTAAGATTGATTTGCAAACTTTCCTGCTTGAATTGAGAGAGAATTCTTCAGTGGAAAAACGTGGTGACACACATTCTGTGTTTGTGTTGAAGTAAAGTTTTCTATAAGTTCTTGAAGTGCAGTTTGGCAGTGATGACTTTAGTGCAGTTTATGTTGCTGGCTCTTTACAAAGGTCGTCACTGACTTGGGGCATATTTTTTGCGAGTTGTAGCTGCAGATTATATTTACATACCTGTATGTACTTGTTCCCTCATGCTCATTTATAAAGAAGGCATAATTATCTGATGAAGCCAGCTCGATGCTACTTGGAATTGAATTTTGGTGCTTAAACATTGCAAAACAAATACTTAGTTTTAGAGGAGAAAGATTTTGGATAAAACCATAGACTGTGACATTACAACGAACCCACTTAAGTGCTTCCATGTATATATTTTTAAAATCATCTAGGAAGATATTAAGCAATAGTATTATCTATGTTCCCTACTGCTGTTGAAATCTCATTTCTGCTTTTGTTATCTTCTGTCTCAACTATTGCAAAGCCTTCCCAGCTGGGGTCCCTCCTTTCACCATCAATTAGATTAAACTCATCTCAAACCACTGCCATTACCGTAACTTGCACCGACTAGCACTCATCTTTTAGTCTTGCTTACGACTTCGTTGAAGTTTATAAAATCTTGAACAGACTTGCCAAGGTGGATGCAGACAAGAACGTTTCCTCTTGTGGGTGAATCCAGAATGAGGGGACACTGTTCATAAATTAGATGTGACCCTTTCAGGGCAGGGATCAAGGAAAATCTTTCCTGAGGGTTGTGCCATTTTGGAACTCACTGCCTCAGAGGCTAGTAGTGGTACGGACATTTTTTAAGGCAGAGGTCGATTCTTGTTAGGCAAGGGGATCAAAGGTTAAAGGAGATTAAAGATTAAACGGGGAAGCAATGGCCCAATGGTATTATCAAAAATTAATCCAAAAGCTCAGCTAATGTTCTGGGGTTCAAAACCCACCATGGCAGATGGTGAAATTAGAATTCAATGAATAATCTCAAATTAAGAGTCTAATGACAACCATTGTTGATTGTCAGAAAAGCCCATCTGGTTCATTAATGTCCGTAAAGGAAGGAAACCTGTCATTCTTACCTGGACTTGGCTACATGTGACTCCAGACCTACAGCAATGTGGCTGATTCTGAACTGCTCTCTGTGTAATTAGGGATGGGCAATAAATGCTGGCCTGGTCAGAGAAGCCCACATCCCATAAGTGAATTAAGAAGAGGGTTATTCCAGATAGGTAGGAATGTGGAATTTGAAACACAAACAGATTATTCATAATCTTAGTGAGTGGTGGAGCCTACTTCTGTTTCTAATTTGTATGTTCTCACTGGGCCCTGATCCATCAAAACTGCAGTTTTAGAATTTGCATCCCTGTGTTCAGATCCCTTCATACCATCACCTCTCCCTACTCCTGGTATCTGCTCTAGCCCTAAACAATTCTATCTTCCTCCCATCCTGTTGTTTTGTTCATCTGCACTCCTTTGCCCTGCCCTGGGTGTTATATTATGTTTCGTGGCCAGTGTGACACACACACACACACACACACACACACACACACACACACACACACACACACACAC
>JAHRHZ010000091.1:9200722-9234108 GCA_024137785.1 Ginglymostoma cirratum | reverse complement strand
ACACACACACACACACACACACACACACACACACACACACACACACAGTAGGGGCGGCATGGTGGCACAGTGGTTAGCACTGCTGCCTCACGGCACCAGGGATCTAGGTTCAATTCCAATGTCAGGCAACTGTCTGTGTGGAGTTTGTACATTCTCCCTGTGTCTGTGTGGGTTTCCTCCAGGTGCTCTGGTTTCCTCCTACAGTCCAAAGATCTGCAGGTTAGGTGGATTGGCCATACTAAATTGCCCATAGTGTTTAGGGAGGTGTAGATTAGGTGGGTTATAGGGGGATGGGTCTCGGCGGGATGCTCCGAGTGTGGACTTGTTGGGCCAAAGGGCCTGTTTCCACACTGTAGGGATTCTATTCTATAAGTATCATAGCATACGACCTGAGAGTATTAAAAATCTCAGACTCCATCTTAACTTGAAGCATGACATGTTGAAGAAAGCAGATTACAGCTTGTAACTAAACAGCCTGAAGCTGGCCTAGTTACTGATGTGTCCTTGAATCTACATGTGTGTGGCAGTGAACTGTACAAGCATTAGAGATAAAAGGTACTGCAGATGCTGGAGAATCCAAGATAACAAGCATGGGGCTGGATGAACACAACAGGCCAAGCAGCATCATAGGAGCAGGAAAACTTGATGTTTCAGGCCTAAACCCTTCATCAGAGATGGGGGAGGGGAAGAGGGTTCTGAAATAAATAGGGAGAGAGGGGGAGGTGGATAGAGGAGAGGATAGGTGGAGAGGAGGCAGACAAGTCGAAGAGGCGGGGATGGAGCCAGTAAAGGTGAGTGTAGGTAGGGGGGGTAGGGAGGAGATAGGTCAGTCCATTTGGGTTCTTCAATACCGCAGTATCTATACCTGCACTCTTTTGTATGGGAGAGAAGATGAACATAAACACATCAGGTAAAGATACACTGCTGGAGACAAAACCCACTCTACTTGGTGGCTGGTTTGCCACCTGGGTCCTAAATTTTGGAATTACATCTCTGGATCTCCGTGAACCTCCCAAGCCTTTTCTCTTTGTCCAAGCTGGTGGTCTCCTCTTCCAATGTCAACTTTTTTGGCTTAGATTCCTGTAAAATTCATAAGGAAACTTTACTAATTAATAGATCCCAAAATGCAAGACACTGCTGTGAAAGGCATTATATAAATGCAAGGTTTTGTTAAAGATGCTATCTAAGTGATAGTTGATGAAAGACTTGAAGACTTGATGGATGATCATTTTAATAACAAACAGGTCTTGCTAACTAACCACACTCCAGCCATTTTCACTGCTGAAAAGCCATCGTTTCTTCCATAATCTCGTTTCATTTAAAGCGCATGTGAAAAAACTCTGTTGTAGTCTGAGGCAAAACAGAAGTGCGAGTTTGTCACCAGGGAGTCTTGTGAGACCCTGATTGGGATTCGGGAGGCATTTGCATTACAACTTACGATGAAACACTTCACATCAACACTACATAATATAAATGCATCCTTGATCTCTTAGCTTTCCTGATGCTTTTGACTGTGTGACTGGAAGTAATGAGATATATGTAAATTTAGTCAGCAGTGAATCCACCAACAGGCTATGATGCTGTACTACCTCTGATTAGGTCTCAGCTTGAAACATAGTCCATAGTTGAGGTTTCTTTATGTCATAATCAATTTGGAATGAATTTAGCTTGTTCACTCTAAGTATGTAAGGATTTCTCTATCAAGGTATTAGCCTTGGCTCAGTGGTATCACTCACTGTGAATCATAAGATCTGTGGATTCAAGTCCCATTCCACAGATTTGAGTACACTTCAGTGGAGTTTTGAGGGAGAGCTGCACTGTTGGGGTGCAGTCTTTTGGGCGTTGAGAAGTTAACTTTGAGTTCTCTCAAATGGGTGTAAATGATCCCACAGCACTATTTGAAGAGGAACAGGACAATTCTCCTTGGTGTCTAGGCCAGTATTTATTCTTTAAGCAACATCTCTTAAAAAATAGTTTATCTGCTCATTGCCATGTTGCTATATATGGAACGTTACTGAGCGCCATTTTGACTGCTATATTTCCTACTTCTCAGCAGTGGCTACCCTTCCAAAGTACATCACTTACTGTTATATGTAAAACTGGAAGAACTGCGGATGCTGGAAATCAGAAACAGAAACAGAAATTGCAGGAAAAGCTCAGCAGGTCCAGCAGCATCCGTGGGGAGAAATCAGGGTTAGTGTTTTGAGGCCAGTGACACTTCTGAGAACTGATGTTAGTTAGGAAAACGTTAACATTTATGTAGAAGATGGGGTGTGGGTGGCGAGAGTAAATGATAAGTGGATATAGACTTCAAAGAAGAAGAAGAACAGTCGGACAAACAAAGGAGTGGTTAGAGGTCAGTCTGCAGGAATGAATAGCTGCTAATGGGGGCTATTAGTAGCTGACAATGGATAGTGTGTGGTAGCAGACCATGTGATAACAAGGCCTGGTGTGTGGGGATTGGAGTAAAGATATGTCAGAAGGTGCATCAAATCCAAAAATTGTTGAACTCGATATTAAGTCCCGAAGATTGTGGGGTCTTCAAGTGGAAAATGAGATGCTGTTCTTCCAGCTTTCGCTGATCTTCGCTGGTACACTGCAGCAAGCCTGAGACAGAGATATTGGCCAGGGAACAGGATGGTGTGTTAAAGTGGCAGGAAACTGGAAGCTCAGAGTCTTTTTTGCAGACAGAACATGGGTGTTCTGCAAAGCAATCACCCGTTTCATTCCCCCAAACTAGAGGAGACCACATTGTGAGCAGCAAATACCATAGACTAACTTGAATCTACAGCAATTTCTGCTTTTGCCGTATATGTCTTTGGGACATGCTGGTGTCAGGAAAAGAGTGATATAAAACTAAGCCTTTTTTAAAATTTTGGTGCAGCCTTCTGAAATATAGACTGAAAACGTTGGATCATCACCAATGTCCAATTGTTTTACTCGCACGTTACTTTTATGGTTTTATTTCAAATTTCCAGCATTTGTATTTTTTCTACAGTTTTCCTCTTCACTGCTCTCTGACAGTGTGCTGCATATTTTGAATGGTTGCAGATTGAATGCTGCCTTTTGGAATTTTTCAATTGCACCTCAGGTCAGGCTCAGCTAAAATAAATTCTTGCCTTTTTGTCATTGTGAATGCCTTTGACATTTGGAAATCAGGCCAATTGCCAATTCACATTTGGTTTTCGGAGAACATGCAAGATGCCTAGAACTAGTAGGGATGTTGATTCTATGGGTTACTGCCTGGCCTCCATTATTCCGTCACCAACTTCCTTTGAAACTCACTGCAGGCCTTGAGCTTGAAACAATCATTTAAGCTGTTCTCTCTCTCTCTGCAGATGTTGATTGACATGCCCAGCTTCCAGTATATTCAGCTAATCTTTTCAGATTTTCATCAGTCAGTTTGTAACTGTGGAAATGTTAGTACATTGCCCCATCTAGGCCTGCAGCCCTCAATCGTCTAATGCAGTATGGGGGGCCACAGGTTAGGCCAGCATCTGTGAGCCTAATTACACTCAAAAAGGTAGTGGAAGCCATCTCATTGAACTTATTGCAGTCCCTGAGGTGTAGGTACACCAACTATTAGGTGGGGAGTTTCAGGATTTTGCCCCAGCAAAAGTGAAGGATGTAGTCTCTGTCACGGTAGTGTGTGAGTTTGGAGGGAGCTTGAAGATGGATCCATCTGCCTGCTGCCCTTGACCTTCAAGGTATCAGAGCTTTAAGGGGTTAGTAGGTGCAACTGAAGGAAGCTTGGCGAATTGCTGCACTGCATTTTGTAGATGGCATACAATGTTACCACTGGACACCAATGGTGGGGTGCATTGAATCTTTCAGGTGGTGGATAGAGAGCCAGTCAATTTCCTAATGCTTTGATTTTGGATGCCTTGAGTGTCACTGGTGCCACACTTATCCAGAGAAATAGACAGTATTCCGTCACAATCCCAGCCTTTGCCATGGTGGACAGACATTGGGAGGTCGGGGTGTCAGTAACTTGCCACATTATTCCCAGCCTCTGATCTGCTTTTGTAGCCACAGTATTTAAGTGGCTGACACAGATAAGTTTCGGGTCAATTATGGATCCTACGCTGTGACATCTTGATGAAGCAGCTGAAGATAACTGAGTCGAGGACATTATGTTGAGTGAAATTCGTCAGATACATTAGGGACATTTAAGCGACTCTTGGATAGGCACATGGATGGTAGTAAAATGTAGGGTATGCAGGGTAGTTTGATCTTAGCGTAGGATAATAGGTCAGCACAACATCGTGGGCCGAAGGGCCTGTACTGTGCTATACTGTTCTATGTTCTAACTAATCCAGTGATGTGTTAGGTATGACTCTATCCAGTGTAGTGTTTCTTCCTGATTCCCATTGGTTTCAATGTTACTCAGGTTCCTTAATGTCACACTCAGTCAAAGCTACCTTGATTGTCACCATCACATCTCAGATCAGTTCTTTGATTCCAAGTTTGGACTAAGGATGTAAAAAAGGCCTGGCAATGGCTGGTCCTGGTAGATAATTAAGAGTGAACTGATTTATCATCTCTTTTATGATCAGAATGCACCAGGCAATTTTCCATTTTGTTGGATAGATGACCTTGTTGCAGCTAGAGTCCAGGCAGGGTCTTCGAGTGATTATAGTTCTGAGAGGATGCCTGAGATTGTTAAGCTCCTAGATGAGAAGGGAGGACTTCCTGGTTGTAACAAGTTCTTTTTTAAAAAAATCCTTTGTTCGTAGATGCCTTTCAACCAGACCCATTTTAAAAGGAGCCAATATAGCTAGGCATCCTTAAGTTAATAAAAATGTGAGTTTATTCATTGCTAAATACAAAGATGAATAATTGCACATCATACACGCACACATATTAGGAATAAGAAGTGAGTCATAAAAAGATAAAAATCAAAGAGATATGGTTGGCTTTGGGGTGGTACTGCAGCTCAGTTCAGCTCAGTGTTTGGCACTGCTGCCTCACAGCGCCAGGGACCCGGGTTCGATTCTACCCTCGGGCGACTGTCTGTGTGGAGTTTGCACATTCTCCCCGTGTCTGTGTGGGTTTCCTCCAGGTGCTCCAGTTTCCTCCCAGATGTGCAGGCTCGATGGATTAGTCCTGGGAAATGCAGGGCTACAGGGGTGGAATAAGGGTGTGGGTCTGGGTGGGATGCTCTCTAGAGAGTCAGTGTGGACTTGATGGGCTAAATGGCCTGCTTCCACACAGTAGGGATCCTATGATTCTATCAATATGAGGCCAGTCATTGAAGTGTTTGTAACTGAAGTAGCTGCAGATATCAGGAGCTGTAGTAAACATCTATTCAACCTTTCAATATCACATCCCTGAGGTTGGCAAATCTCAATTTAAGACCACCATCAGCTGTCTCTCTCTAATGAGAGAGCAGTCCTTTGGTTTAGTGGAGCTATGGCAACTTTACCTTTATTTTTACCCATGTCTAGTTCCTATATTATGGGGGCCAACATATGCATTGCTGGAGGGAAAGCCCACACCACAGCAGCAGATTACAGGTGGATTATCCATTCCGCATTCCTGGCTCAGGATCATTGCAAATACATCAGCTTTATCTTCTGTACTAACATACTGGGTTTCCTCAGCCATTGAGGTTAACATCTTGGTGATGATGATGGGTGACTTTGATTCCTGTGCGTTGCATGGCTTCACGGAATCACAGAATTATTCCAGTGCAGCATTATTCCAGGCCATTCAATCCATCATGCCTGGACCAATTCTACTACCTGGTGCCAACCTCTTGCCTTTTCACCATATCTCTGTACAACATTTCTATCCGCATACTCATCCAATGCTCTCTTGAATGCCTCAGTTGAACATCCCCCCCCAACTATATTTCCAAGCAGAGTATTCCATATCCTTACTACATGCTGTGTCGTTACGTTTTTCTCATATCATCCTAACTTCATTTACATATCACTTTAAATCCATGCCCTCTCATTCTTTTCCGTTTTATGAGCTGGAACAGTTTCTCCTGATCTACTCTGTCCAGCCTGCTCATGAGTTTGAAAACTTCTATCAAATATCCTCTTAGCCTTCTTCTCTCCAAGGAGAACAGTCCCAGCTCCCTCAATCTATCCTCACCACTGAAATCTCACATTCCTAGAACTATTCTTGTGAATTCTCTCTCCAATACATTTACATCTTTCCCATAATGTGGTGCCCATGACTGTATGCGATACTCCAGCTGTGGTCCAACAAGTGTCTTGCACAAAATCATCTTCTTGCTCTTGTACTCTATACCCCTATTAATAAAACCGAGAACTGTGCGTGCTTTCTAAACTGCGCTCTCTACCTGTCTTGCCACCTTCTGTGATTTTTTTGACTCAAAAATGAAAAGGTTTAGTCTGGCAAGATACTTACCTGACAGCATCTTGGATGAATAACATCAGCACATCGACTGAAGCAGTGGCTTGTATAAATCTCAGGGTAAACTAATGCAATTTGCTACGGTGAAAGGAAATTAGAGGGCAGGCTGTAGAGCGCACAGTTCTACCTGAACAATTCAGCAGGAGACTGATCTTATGGACCAGACCAAACCCCTTCAATGTATATTAAGAAGATAGCCTAGACCCTAACTTTTTCTTATTTTAAAGACAAGTGCCAAGCAATGCATTCCAATCCGATTGGTCAAACTATCAGATTTGAAGCAAAACACACTTTATTCATACACTATAGTTAAAATACAACAAAAGTAAGAAGAAATTGGAATGACTTAAATCTATTAGAAAACTTAACAGGACGGTAGATTACAGGTAGTTCTGCTATAACACGTTTTATTAATGTGAATTGGCTGTAACATGATTGATGAATAGTGGAGGCTGTTTTGATAACGCAAACTTTCTGCTGTGCAGGTATATAGCAATTTCCCTATGACGCAGTTTTCTATAGTGCAACGTCATGCAAGATCGCAACGATCACGTTATAGGAGAGCTATACAGTAACTGTTCCAATATAGTAACATTCCATTGATACCCTTGGCAAAAGTAAATATAGTAAAATAGATTGTCTCACATGCAATTCTAGCAGCAGGAAGAGAACCCCAGCTTTTAGCTGTAACAGAGAGAGGAATAACAGCTTCCACATCCAGCTTCAAGTCCCCAGCAGCAACTGCTACTGAAAAACTTAAACTAAAAATCCCGGTTCTTTGGGTACTTGACCCCACCCATTCAGGCTGCTTCTATTGTTCCAAGCTTAGAAAAATAAAAACCCTGAGAAAAATAAGAACCTTGACAAACTGTTCATTCCAGTGTCTCTGAGTAGACCACTCTGTACATCTCTCTCAATCTTTCTTCATGAAAACAAGCAGGACAAAATTGAACTCTTAAAGCCATAGTGTCATCACACAGGGGACAGGAAGATAAAGAAGGAGATGTGCTTGGCTCAATCAGTTGAGAAGCAGTATCATAACTAGATCATTCAGTCCCTTAAACCAGCTATATCATTCAAGATTATCTTAACCGGTTTTGGATTGTTCTCATGCTAGGTTGGTCACCTATCACTCTCCCTGGCATTGGCTGAACTGGTCAGGTCCTGATGGACATAGCTGCTAGAATGGGTCCACAACAGGTAGGGAGGTAATCAAAAAGAGGGGAAAGCTTGTTTGACCTCATCCTCACCAATTTTCCCATTCACATGCATCTGTCTATGATGGTATTAACAGGAGTGGACAGTGTTGTGGTGATAAAGTTTTGGTCTGTGAATACTTTCCACTATGCTGTGAAGTACTACCCCTATGTTAAATGGGGTAGATTCATAATCAATCCAGGTGCTCAAAACTCTCTGTAACCTGAGACTCTGTGGGTCAACAACAGCAGAATTGTATTCAACCACAACATGTAGCCTCATGGTCCCGCACATCCCCCACTCTACCATTATCATCACCAACCCTGGCTCGATGAAGAATGCAGAAGGACATGCCAGGAGCAGTACCACGTACGCATGAAAATAAAGCATCAACCCAGTGAGGCTACCAAAGAGAACTATTTACATGCCATCAGCAGAAGAGAATGATAGACAGAGCTAAGCGATAGCATGACCAATGGATCAATCAAATCTCTGCATTTCCACATGAATGGTAATGGACAATTAAAACAAGTAACCTGAGCAGGAGTAGGCCCCACAAATAACCCCAAGCTCAATGTAGAGGAATGTTACAGCAAAGTACAAGCTGAACTTCTTTAAATATCTTCAGCCAGAAGGCATGAGTGAATAAGCTGTCTCAGCCTCCTCTTGAGCGTCTGAACATCACAGATGCCAGTCTTCAGCCAAATTGGTTCATTCCATGTGATATCAAAAAACACCTGGATCCACTGGATAGACCCAAGTGTAACAACCAGATCCCAGGCAAGGATCCATTCCAAACACGCCACCCCAAATTGTCAATAAGGAGGCATGAATTAGCTCCGGCCCTTTATTCGCCTGCCCTCTTGGTTTTCTGCAATGAGGTTAGTCAATAAAGAATCCCTTCCCTAATCAGTACCCCTCTCCCAGACCGAATGAATTTCTGTTTTAAAAGGGGTCAGCGACTGGGCTTTCATGAGAACTAAAGAGTGAGTTTATTTGCTATTAACATGAGAAATAACACAACACACACATACACTAGAAATGAGAAGTGAGTCAGATCAGACTCAAAACTCCATTTTATCTCTCTACAGATGCTATCGGCATGACTGAGCCAGGATCCCAATGACACCACAATCTCTCTCAGTGAGGAACTCTGAGATGTCCTGAAATTATGAGAAGATTGTAGATATGCACGTTTTTCTTTCAAGAAATGCAAATCTCCAGGACCCCATGTTTTCTGTTGGCAGAATCAATCGATGATAGTGGAAGTTCTAGTGGCATAGGGGATCAGCAGAGAAAGAAAGCAAGCCCACGCCTAAAGTATCACCACTGAAATGTTGGCGTGTGTCACGCATACTTGCTAGGTTTCTTTAATTTCATCACATTTTCTTTCAAGATATCCCGGTTCCTGCTTCAGACTCCCAGTTTGTGACACTCCTTGTCCTTGTAATTCCACGTATACCTATGACAATTCTGTTGCATTAAAAGGCGCATCTTGTCCTGTTATTTTTTGAAGAGAGGTTTTAAGGCAGAGCTACAAAGCAGTCTACCAGAGCCACTAGAGTAAACAGTTTGTGAGGCCTTGGATTCTTTTAAATGTTGGAACAATAGAAGCAGCCTGAATGGGTGTGGTCAAGCTCTCATAGAACCAGGATTTTTAGTCTTAGCTTTCAGCAGTTGCTTTTGGATACTTGAAGAAGTGCAAGCTATTTTTTTCCCCTCTCTCATGTACAACCAAAAGCTGGGGGTTCTGTACCTGCTATGGGAGTTACATGTGAGTCAATCTGTTTCCTGAATTTGCCTTTTGCCAAGGCAGTGTTTATGGGATGTTACTATATTGGAACAGTTCATTATGGTATTAGTTACTGTATCTATTATTCTGTTAAGTTTTCCAACTGACTTAGGTTATTCCATTTCCTGCTTTCTTTTCCTGTATTTTAACTGTAATGAATAAAGTGTGTTTTATTTTAAATCCAGGAGTTTGACCAATCGAATTGCATCTGGAATGCAACACCTTACATTTACCTTTAAAATAAGAAAAAGTTAGGGTCTAAACTATTTCCTGAATATTTTGAGGGGTTTTGGTCTGGTCCATGGCACACTATTTTAAAAAGCTGCTGTGAAATTGATTCTTTTAAGGTGAGTGGGAAAGATTTAAAAAGGACCTAGGGAGCAACTTTTTCACACAGAGCGTGGTGCGTGTATGGAATGAGCTGCCAGAGGAAGTGGTGGAGGCTGGTACAATTACAACATTTAAAAGGCATCTGGATGGGTACATGAATAAGAAGGGTTTACAGCAAAATAAAAGAACGAAAGAGAAGTATAACACAGGAACAGGCCCTTCAGCCCTCCATGCCTGTGCTAATCATCATGCCCTGACTAAACTAAAAAGCAAACCTTCTGCCCTTATTTGGTCTGCATCCCTCTATCCCCTCTCTATTCATGTAACCATCCAGATGCCTCTTAAATATCGCCAATGTGCCAACTTCCACCAGAGATTTAGAGGCATATTATCCAAATGCTGGCAAATGGGACTAGATTAATTTAGGTTATCTCAGTTGGCATGGATGGGATTGGCCAAAGGGTCCGTTTCCGTGCTGTATATCTCTATGATGCTAGGATTCCTATGATTAATATTGCGTTTGGTCTGCAATTAAACCCATAACCAACAATGTGCTGGGTTCATATAGCTCAGTTGGCTGGATGGCTGGCTTATAATGTTGAGTAATGCAAATAACACAGGCTCGATTCCCAGGCCGGCTGAGGTCACTATGAAAATCCCACCATCTCAAATCTATCCCTTGCCTGGGATGTGGTCACCCTGAGTTTAAACTGCCACTAGTTGCCTCCCCCTCTCTGCAATGAAAGGGTGGAAGTAGAATGACTTTAGCTTTGTGCCAGGTAGAATACCTGTGATTGCAGTGTAGTGTCCCTACCTCTGAGCCAAGAGGTCTGGGTTCAACACCTGCTGTTCAACTGCATGTCAAAGCATATCTAAACAGCTTGATTAACAACATCCGGAGGCAGTAGGTTAAGTGTCCTTGCTGCAGAACTGCATTTCTGCATCCGTGATCAGGGTTACTGTAGATATTTTTGATCAAACTGTTCATTTGTGTCGGGATACACCTCTGGAACAGGTGGCATTTGAATCTTCTGGTCAAATATGTAGGGATATGATCATACACCACAAGAGGCACTAATTGAAAGCCATATTTATCCTCCTTCTAACTGATCCTTTTAATGATCTAATACAGTAGTGGATTGTTGTAAGATTTGAGGGAAACATTGACTGTACTTTGTTTCATACCAGAGAGCAAGTTGAGTGCCCGTCATTCTAAATATATAACATGATGCATATAATTCAAAGTTTGCATTATGGGCCGTCAAGGTTGATGGCTTTCTGTCAGCACTGTGACTTTATGACCACCTGAAGTGCAGTTTCCTTGTGTTAGGCCTTCTGTTTCTATTTTTCATGTCATCTAACTTCTCGTCTTGTCAATCTGCTTTTATGATTAACTGACTGTCACTGATCCTGCACAGGATGTAGTCACTTGTTTAATTTGCTACTTATGCAGTCCAGCTGTTCTCAATGCTCGCCTATCTTCCACTTCTGATCAGTTCCAGAACAGCTATCCTGTCATCTATCGCTGCTGACCCATTCATAACCTACAGCCTGATTTAACTATCTTCTGCCGACAGCCGTCATTACTTTGTGGAAGAGCGTTCCTGTTTTGACCCTGCGTTAAATGTGTTGAAAAGCTGTATACTGAAGGCACAGGGAAGTCTGGCATTAACAGCAGAGTGCCTCTTATGGTGACTTGCTTCAGTAATTCAGGGCACGTAGTCCATCCAGCCTAGCTATGCCGAGATGTGGTTACTCCCTGGGAGCGCTGGCAAGTCTTTCACTCCTGTGTGAAGTGTAGATGAGAATGTGGCATTTAATGAAGTGATTTGGATTCTTAAATAAGCTGGCAGGAAAAAGATCAACAGCCCAGTGGCAGATTTTCCTTACTGCTTACGTAAGCATTGTGAGAACTTTAGAAACAAACTTCATGTCAGTCCTTAAAAGTTCTTAAAAGCGATTACCCTCCCCGCTTTTCCCCTTGCCCCATGAACCGTAAGACCATTACACATATGGGAGCTGAATTAGGCCATTCGGCCCACTGAGTCTGCTCTACATGGCTAAAATGTTTCTCAACCCCATTCTCCTGCCCTCTCCCTGTAACCCTTGATACCCTGACTAATCAAGAACCATACTATCTCTGATCTAAACATACTCAATAACTTGGCCTCCACTGCCTTCCGCGGCAGTGGGTTCCACAGATTCATTATCCTCTGGCTGAAGAAATTCCGCCTCATCTCAGTTCCAAAGTATTGTATTTTCACTCGGAGGCTGTGCCTTTGCGTTCTTGTCTCCCCCATTAGAAGAAAAATCTTCTTCAAGTCCATTCTATCCAGGCCTCTCAGTATTCTGTAGGTTTCAATCAGGAGCACCCCCCCCATCCTTCGAAAGTCTATTGAGCACAGACCCAGTTTCTTCAACCGCTCCTCATATGACAACCCTTCAGCCCCAGGATCATTCTTGTAAACCTCTTCTGGAACCCCCTCCAATGCCGATGCATCCTTCCTTAGATACTGGACCCGAAACTGCTCATGATATTCCAAACGCGGTCTGACCAGAACCTTCTACAGCCTCAGCTGTATATCTCTGCTCTTGTATTCTAGACCTCTCGAAATAAATACTAACATTGTATTTGCCTTCCTAACTGCCAAATGAACCTATGCGTTAGCCGTAAGAGAATCCTGAACTAAGACTCCCAAGTCCCTTTATGATTCAGATTTCTGAAACCTTTCCCTGTTTAGAAAATAGTCTACACCTCTATTCTTCCTACCAAAGTGCATAACCTCATACTTTGCATATTGTATTCCATCTGCTATTCCATTACCCACTCTCCTAATCTGTCTAAGTCCTTCTGCAGCCTCCCCACTTCCTCAACATTACCTGTGCATCCACCTATCCTAGTGTCATCTGCAAACTTGGCAACAATGCCCTCAGCCCCTTCATCCAGATTATTAAAATATAACATGAATAAGACCAACAATGGCCCTGTGAAACTCCACCAGTTGTCATCCAGAAGAAGTCCCCTTTATTCCCACTCTCTGCCTTCTACCAGTCAGCCGATCCTCTATCCATGCCAGTATCTTGCCCCTGACACCATGGGCTCTTATTTTATTTAGCAGACTCCTGTGTAGCACCTAGTCAAAGGCCTTCCAGATATCCAAATGGATCCACTGGCTCTCCTTTGTCTAACTTGCTCCTCCTCAAAGAATTCTTAACAGAATTGTCAGGTATGACGTCTCCTTGATAAAGCCATACTGACTCAGACCTATTTTACCATACACATCCAAGTACTCCGTAATCTCATCCTTAATAATGGACTCTAAAATCTTACCAATGACTGAGGGCAGACTAATTGGCTTATAATTTCCAATCTTCTTCCTCCCTCCCTCCCTGAATGAGGGGTGGGGGGGTTACATTAGCCATTTTCCAGTCCTCTGGGACCTGTCTGACTCCAGTGATTCCTGAAAGATCACCACCAATACCTGTACAATATCATCAGCTATCTCCTTCAGAACTCTGGGGTGTAGTCCACCTGGTCCAGGTGACTTATCCACCTTCAGACCTTTCAGCTTCCCCAGCACATTCTCTTTAGTGATAGCAACTGCACTCACCTCTGCCCCCGACTCTCTTGAAGTTCTGGTATGCTACTGTGAGGACTGATGTGAAGTACCTATTCAGTTCCTCCACCATTACTTTGCTCCCCATTACTACTTGTCAAGCCTCATTTTCCAATGTTTCAAATGTCCACTCTTGTCTCTCTCTCATCTTTTAGATCTCTGAAAGAAAACTCTTGCAATCTTCATTTATGTTACTAGCTAGCTTAGTCTCATATTACATATTCCAAATCCCCACACCACACACTGAACCACAACAGCCCGTCCCCCAACCCCCTGACCTGCTTTCTTCTTTTAGTTATCCGCTATTTTTTTTAAAGGCTTCCTAACCCCCTTTCTTCCCAATAATCTTCACCACATTGTATTTTTTTTGCTGTCCCTGACTTCCCTTGTCAGCCATGGTTGCTTCATCCTCCCCTTAGTATGTTTCTTCTTCCTCAAGATGAATTTGACGCTTTTTGAATGGGACGGTGAGGTTCATAAATAACTGAGATAAAGATATAGTGCCTGAAGAATGAAATTTGTTGATACACATGCTGAATCTGAAATGTGGAGTTCAACTGATCCTATTAGTTTTATGAAGTTTGTTTTTTAAGTTCTTGCAATTAAAGTTTAAGTGACCTTTAACTTCTAAGGCCTGGTTTTCTTGGCTCCAAGCCAGTAATGTGAGTGATGAGTTATTGTTAAAGGAATTGAACAGAGAGTAACCTGCAAGATGCTGCTCAAGAAAAGACTCAATATTAAATCGAGAAAGTATATTTAATCAATTTGTTTTGGCCCAGAGTTAGGGACAATAGCATTGCACCACAAAACGTCTAATATTAAATCGACAAGGTTAAAATTATTGTCACTTCTGTAACAAATGTGCCATATAGAGTGATAACTCGGAAACTGAGAAGTTAGCTGACGTGAGACAATCCTCTCGTTAGTCATGTGAGGGCTAGAGAATGAAGAACTCACTCTGTAAGATGATCGAAAACTTGACAAGGCTGCTAATGACAACTGGCCAATCGCTGAACCTCAAGAAGGCAGGCTTGTCTTATCCAGAGCCAATCACATGGGGAGTAAGCACTGGACACAGTGTGCCCCAAGCTGATGACTAGCTAGCTCAGGACAAACTAGTCTTGTCAACTACTTGGAGACCAGGAGGACAAAACCAATCATTAAGCCTGTTCCAAGTCTCAGACAAACCCAGGGAATCTTGCATTCAAATGGACATTCAAATCTTATTAAGTGCAAGTTTTTGAGTTCTTTTTAATTCAGTCATCGAATACGGGCATTGCTGGCTGGACCAACATTTGTTGACTGTCCCTAGAATGCTGAATAAATGGGTTGTGTGCAAACAGTAATTTGGAAGCCTTGAGTTGTTGATGCTCTGAATAAACCTCTGAATCTAAAAGGGAACATTAACTTACAAATTATTGTATCTTAGGAAGTCTACTAATCATCCTGTGCCTGTAAAGGTGAGAGAGAACAGAGTAATGACCCCAGTGCCATCTACAGAGTAGAGAGGGGAAAAGGCAGAAAGACATATTCATTTAGTGTTACCTAGCAATGAAATAGGTACAACTGAAGTCACAATCAGCATTACAGGGTGCCCAGTGTAGCCTTGAGTTCAACTGAGTGTAACAAAACGCAGAACGGAGGAACCACACAGAAAGGAGCATTGTGGTATTCATCACAGGGCACTGAATGCATTAACCAAGCCACCATCCTACAGATCAGCACAAGTATGGATATAGGGGGAATACGTCTGCAGGTGTGGCTGGGTTTGGGATCGTGTAGGCCAGCAACACCGAGAAAAGTGCAAGCAAGTTGGGACCTCCAACCCACCACCTTTCCCATTTAACTACAGCATGTAGGGAATCTGCCCCGAATCTTCTTTAAGAGCTGGATTGCCCGTTCAATGGAAATCGCTCAATTGTGGCCAATGTGGATGAGCTGAAAACATAACCACAGCTGAAATGCTGAACTTAACTCCTGGAAATGCTGCAGTAAATGCTCAGTACTCACTGTAGCTTTTTACCTACCGTTGGCTTTACCAGCAACCTCTGTTTTTGTTTCTGATTTACAGGATCCACAGTTCTTTTGGTCATCTTTTGTTTTTTTTTAGTTTTTAGATTTAGCTCTAAGCAGTTGCTGTTATGGGCTTGGGGAAGTAGAAACTATCTTTTCCCTCTCTCGGTTACAGCTAAAAGGTGGAGTTTCTCTCTGCTGCTGGGTTACCTGTGAGGCACAATCTATTTTTCTGATCTTCCTTTTTGCCAAGGGATGTGTTTATGGGATGTTACTGTATTGGAACAGTTAATTAGTAATAGTTACTGTATCTATTATTCTGTTAAGTTTTCCAATAGAGTTGTTATTCTAAGCTCTTCTTTCTTTTGTTTGTATTTTAACTTTAGTGTTTAAAATAATTGTATTTTTGCTTAACATCGAGTAACTTGACAAGTTGCATTGCCTCTAGAACAATGCACTTTACATTTACCTTAAAAATAAGAAAAGGTTAGGACTGAGGCTACCTTTTTAAATTTTTTGAGGGGGTCTGGTCTGGACTATAGCACCATCGATGACTATGATACCCGTACAGGCATTGTGATTAATAAACAATACAACTTAGTCCTGGCGAAGTAAGAATATTAAAAGGGGCTCAAGCAGGCACTAGTGAGAGAAATTGTTTGTACTCAAGTCTCCTCATTGGAAATGTACCCAATTCATTGTCCATAGTTTAGTATGTAAAATGACACAAGTTTGATACAGTGCCAACTTGACATTTGCAAAGTGCTTACAATGTTTTAAAAGCTAGTTGCGCTGTACAGGAGAAGTCTTCCTTGGAGAAGAAAAGGCTGAGAGGAAATGTGATAAAGATATTCAGAATCATGTAGAATCTAAAAGAGCAGACAGAGAGAAACTGTCCACGCTTGAGAAAGGATTAAGTGCAACAGGGCACAGATTTAAAGTACTTTGCAAAAGAAGTAGAAAGTGACATTGGAAAGAAAGTTCTTCCCTCAGTGAGTGGTTAAGTGTCTGGAACGCACTGCCTGGGAACGCTTGGTGGAGTTAGGTTCAATTGGAGGGGATTTGGACTGTTGTCTGAATAGGAAGATTGCACAGGGTTATGGGAAGAAGACAGGAGAAAGGCATTCAGTGAGCTGGTGCTGAGACGATGGGCTGAATGGCCTCTTTCAGGGCTGTGATTCTGCAAGGCTTGCTGATCAGGCTGTGGCAGTCTGTGGATGCTATGGCGATCATAGTTACAGAGAGGGCAGAAACAGCAGGTGTATAGGGACGGTCAAATAACCCAGTGCATGTAAAAAGGTCACCAATAAATATAGGCAAACGTGTTGTTAACGTACCCAATTATTTCTTATAATTAGGCACAATTGTTGCACAGTCACACGTGGTGCTAAGAAAAGGGATGGGTATAATCAAGGCAGGATTATATTGCTTTGTTTATCCTTGGAGAGGAAAGCTGGGAGGAGATTATCCGATGGATTATTAACAAAAGTGCACAGAACAGACAATGGAACAATAGTAAATTAGCAAGGATACTGCGGGGAAAAGCTGCCAAGTGAATTGAAGAACAAATGCATTTAAGCACAAACATTAAGACAGCTTTTGTTTCATTCCAGCGAGCAATAGGAATCACACAAACTGACACGAAAGTATTGGCTATGTTTTCGAAATGCAAGGATAGAGATTTATGTCTAAGACTCAGATTGTGGTGCATCAACAAACGCTGCTGGGTACAACTCAGTCGAATGAAGCAAAACACTGAGGCTAAGCTCCAGTTTATTTGGATGATATTGAGAGCCAGGTTTCCTTGCAGCTTGTTCACATGATGCCATAATAAATTTAAACAAGAGGAGTTCATCACGCTTGTTACAACTTGTCGAGTGAATCTATCACTCTTGGCTCTAACAA
The DNA here is from genome assembly GCA_024137785.1 of Ginglymostoma cirratum. Lineage (NCBI taxonomy): Eukaryota > Metazoa > Chordata > Chondrichthyes > Orectolobiformes > Ginglymostomatidae > Ginglymostoma > Ginglymostoma cirratum. The sequence continues at coordinate 9,216,867 of JAHRHZ010000091.1, read as the reverse complement.
CGAAAGATGCAGGGACTACGGAAACATTTCTCTCCTTCCTTTAAGTGGTTAGTTCTGTGTCTAATTCTCCTGCTTCTTTCTCTGTATCCCTCCTCCTTTCCCCTCTCTTTCTACTATCGTCATTTCTTGTTCTTCCTTCCCAATTCACATTCATTCTAGTTCACAAAGTTCCCCAATCTCTCTTTTTCAGGTACACACACTCGCATTTTTGCTGGTTCACCCTCTTTCTCTTTCCCTTATTCTCTGACTTGTTTCTCCCTTTTAATCAGGGCTTTGTTGGTTCACTCCTTTCTCTCACACTCTCTCCTTCCTGGCTCATTCTTTTTTCCCAGTCTGCTTTCCATTTTTTCCTTATTCTCGTTTTATAAAGATTCTTTCACTTTTCAGACTCTTTTCTTTCCCCGCTCTCTATTTGTTTTAGGGTTCTCTTTTCACTGACTTATTTTATTCTTTGGATGCTTACTTTTTCCTTTTATGTGTTCTTTCTTCTTTATCTAGATGTTTTTATAGAATCCTTACAGAGCATCCCACCCACACGCAGCGCCCCGCTCCCCCCACCCTTATCCCTGTATTTCCCATGGCTAACCCACTTAGTCTGCACATTATAGGCAATTTAGCATGGCCAATCCGCCTAACCTGCACATTTTTGGACTGTGGGAGGAAGCTGGAGCACCAGGAGAAAACCCGCACAGACACAGGGACAATGTGCAAACTCCACACAGACAGTCGCCTGAGGCTGGAATCAAACCTGGGTCCCTGGTGCTCTGAGGCAGCAGTGCTTACCACTGAGCCACTGTGCCACCAACCCATTCACTCTTCTTAACATTTTTGATGAGATTTGAGTGTTTATGGAAGGCCAGCAGCTGTTGCCCATCAGGATTGTCCTTACATGGAGAATGCTGGAGAAACTCAGCAGGTCTGGCAGCATCTGTGGAGAGAGAGAGAAATACAGAGTTAATGTTTTTGAGTCCAATATGGCTCCATCAGAACTGCTGATTTCAACAGACTTTGTCTGTGTTTGTTCTTAATTTCCAGTATCCACAACAGTTTGCTTTTGTTACAGTATTATCCTTGAACTGCTCATTTCAGAGTTCAATAAAGAGTTTAATCACTATAGTGTGGGCCCAGAGTTACATGTAGAAAGGATTCCCTTCTCTAAAGTGCTTCAATACATCAGAGAGGGTTTTTTTTAATGACAATTGAAAGAAGTAGCCTCAACAATGAATTCACAGACTGCATTAGGGATAGTTTCCTAGAGCAATATGTCATGGAGCCAACCAGGGTCTTAGATTTGGCATTGAGTAATGAGATAGGTTATATAAATGAATTCAAAGTAAAAGATCACCTAAGAAGTAGTGATCATAACATGATAGAATTTAATACTCAGTTTAAGAGTGAGCAATTGGGTCAGAAACAATTATATTTTACTAATACAAAAATAATTCCAATGAAATGAGGATAGAGTTAGTTGAAACGAACTGGGCGGATAGATTAGCAGAAATGACAGTAAGAAAGCAATGGCAGGCATGTAAGGGGGGAACCCATTACCCTCAGTAAAAATAATTCCAAAGGGAAGAAATATTCCAAAAAAGAGATAAACCAATCATGGCTAAACAAGGAAGTCAGGGAGAGTATTAAGTTGAAGGATAAATCATTAAGGGAGGTAATGTGCAGTGGTAGACTCAGTGAAAGACTGGGATAAATACAGAATCCAGCAAAGGAGGACTAAAATGATAATAAAGATGGAGAAACTAAACTACAAGGGCAAACTTGTGGGGAATATAAAGAGATAAAAGGTACTGCAGATGCTGGAGAATCCAAGATAACAAGCATGGGGCTAGATGAGCACAGCAGGTCAAGCAGCATCACAGGAGCAGGAAAACTTGACGTTTCGGGCCTAGACCCTTCATCAGAAATGACCTTTTCTGATGAAGCGTCTAGGCCCGAAACGTCAAGTTTTCCTGCTCCTGGGAATATAAAGAGCTTCTTTAAATATATAAAAAGGAAGAGAGAGGTGAAAGTAAACACAGGCCCCTCAGAAAGTGAATCGGAGGAGACAATTGTTAGGAACATGGAAATGGCAGAGGAGTTAAATAGATATTTTGCATCAGTCTTTACAGTGGAAGACACTTCAAACATTCCATTAACACTGAAGGATACAGGGGAGGAATTAAGAACCAACACCATTACCAGAGAATTACTAATAGTTAAAAGGCAGATTAGTCCCCTGGCCCTGATGGCTTGCATTGGAGAGTCCTAAAAGAAGCAGCTACAGAGACAGTGGATACATTGATTGTAATTTCTAAAAATCCTTGGATTTTGGAGAAGTACCAGAGGATTGGAATCTATCAATGCAACACCACTATTCAAAAAGAGAGAGAGGCAAAAAGCAAGTAACTATAGGCTGACTAGTCTGATATCTATTGTTGGAAAAGTATTGGAATCAATTATAAAGGAAGTCATACCAAAACATTTGGATTTTCATAACCTAATTAAACACATACAGTACAACTTCATGAAAGGGACATTGTGTTAGACTTGATTTATTAGAGTTTTGTAAGAAGTCTCAATTAGAGTGGATACAGGGGAACCAGTAGATATGTTGTATTTGGACCTCCAGGTGTTCAACAACATGCCCCTCTAATGTTAAGTCATAAGGTAAGACCCCACAGTGTTGGAGGTAGTGTATTGATGTGGATAGAAAACTTGTTCATGGGCAGGAAACAGTGAGTGAGGATAAAGTGTTCTTTCTCAGGTTGGCGACCGGTAACAATTGGGGTTCCACAGGGTTCGATGCTGGGACTGCAACTGTTTTCAATATATATTAATGACTTGGAGGAAGGAAGCGAATGTCCTGTAGCCAAATTTGCAGACAACACGAAAATAGGTGGAAAAGCAGGTTGTGAAAGAGATACAAACGGTTTATAGAGAGATAGTGATAGGTTAAGTAAGATAGGTTAAGCAATAAGATGGCGAATGGAGTGTAATGTGGGAAAATGTGGTGCTGTTCACTTTGAAGGGGAGAACAGAAGAAAAGAACATTATTTAAATGGAGAAAAACTGCAGAAAGCTGCAATACAAGGGAGTTGGAGGTGGGGTGGGCAGATGGGTGGGCATGACTTGTGCCAGATACACCGAAGGGTCACCAATAATCAGGAAGGCTAACGGAGTGCTGGCTCCTATTTCAATGGGGTTGGAATATAAGAATAGGGAAGTCTGAATGCAACTGCATAATGTGCTGATGATACCACATCTGAAGTATTGTGAACAGTTTTGGTCCCTTATTTAAGGAAAGATATCGTTTCATTGGAGGCAGTTCAGTGCAGGTTCACTAGGATGATCCCTGGTATGGAGGCATTGTCTTATAAGGAAAGTTTAAACAGGTTGGGACTTTATTCACTGGAATTCAGAAGAATGAGATGTATGCTTGTTGAAACATGTAGGATTCTTAAGAGGCTTGACAGGGTAGATGCTGAGAGGACATTTCTTGTCATTGGAGAATCTAGGACCAGAGGGTGTAGACTCAGAATAAAGGAGCATCAATTCAATACTGAGAGGAGGATTTTCTCCTCTCAGAGGGTTGTGATTCTTTGGAACTCCTTGCCAGAGAGAGCTGTGGGGGTAGAGACCTTGTCTATATTTAAGGCTGACCTAGGTAGATTCTTGATCAGTCAGGGAACCAAGGATTATGGGAAAAGTGCAAGAAAAAGACACGAGCAATTTCAGATCCACTGTGTTTCTATTGAACGGTGGAACAGGCTTGAGGAGCCAAACAGCTTACTCCTGTTCCTTTTTCTTGTGGTCTTACGGTCTTGCCATGTTCACCAATACTGAGCCCGTCTTTATACTCCAGAATTAAAATAATATTAAATTTCACAGGCTACCATCGTGGGATTTGAACCACTGTTCCCAGACATTTTCCTGGGCCACCGTTTGCTAGCCTGGCAGCACTAGCATTGCACCTCCATGCTCCCTTTTCTTTTCACTGGGCCTTCTAAGACTTTGAAAGTTTAAAGGGCTGATGAAGGGTGTTTGGCCCATTGTCTCTGTGCTCGCCATAGAATAGTTTACATCCAACCCAAGAGCCTAGTTCTTTCCCAATAACTCTGCATCTTCCTCTGCTCAAGTGTTCATCCAGCTTCTCCCTCAAAGGCACGATGGTTTATGCCTCAAAAGTTTATTGTGAGAAAACACTCTACTCATCACTCTTGGTGTGTATGAGAAACACCTATTATCTTCTTGCGTCTCTGAATACTGGGGACAACAGGCAGTAAAATGGAGTTAAAGCCATAAGCAGATGAGCCAGGAGTTTGTTGACTGGCTTCATAGGTTCGTTGGCCTGAATGGCCTGCTCCTATTTTCTGACTCTCTCTGAAAAGGTTGTTCTTTTCTATCTTTCTTTGCCCTCAAGCTCATGTCTTTTCATCTCCCAACTCCTGATTTTAAACCTCCTTTTCCGCGTCAGGCTGCCTCAATTCTTTTCCATGTTCAAGCTGCTTTAACTGTCATTGAATTAGAAACATAGGAACTAGGAGGAGGAGGAGGCCATTCAGCCCATCGAATCTGCTCTGCTGTGCATTCTGATTGCGGCTGATCCTCCAGCTCAATGCCACATTCCTGCATTCTCTCCCTACCCCTTGATGCCTTTAATATCTAAATATGTATCAATCTTTCTCTTGAATATATTTAGTGATTGAATTCTTGTTAGCTCAAATGACTACCACTTGGCATACCTAGTCTCTCCTTTATTTCAACTAGTTCCCGATATTTTGCCAAAATTTCAATTATATGTGTGGTGTTGGCTGTGGCAGATAATTCCATTTCTAAGTTTTATGTCAGTTACATCAGTTTGGTTTTTGTTAATTCCTGTAACTCCGTCAGAGTTCTTCCAACTGCAGGGAGGTTTTAGTTGTTTCATCTTATTTTATAGCGTGAGAAACCTGGTATTTGTCCTTTACCAATGAATCTTAATTTACGGTGAATCTTATGCTGCCTGTGCTCGTAGATCCCAGACCCCAGGCACCCAAACCTTTGTCACGACTAAATTGGAAAGAGGGAGCCAATAAGCAAGTTCCAATATTCTGTAATGCTGTCATTAATGTATAATTGCCCAATTAGAAGCGGGAAAAAAGAACAATACAGCACAGGAACTGGCCCTTCGGCCATCCAGGCCTGCATTGACACATTTTGCCCTTCCATACGTAAACTGCCTTCCCTTACAGGATCCATATCCCTCTTTTCCCTTCCTATTTATCCCTTCCTGTATTTATCCAGGTCTTTCTTGAATGCTGCTATTGTGTCTGCTTCCACCACCTCCTCTGGCAGCACTTTCCAGGCACTTTGTGTGAAAAACATGCCTCACACATCCCTTTTAAACTCCATGCCCCCAGTACCTTGAACTTGTGTCCCCTATTAAACCACCAAGGTGATAAATCTGCTTGATGGTCTGCTGTTCATGATGAAAGTAATCATACTGGGTTTTGTCATTAACAGGAAAATAACTGTGTATTGTAAACTTTAACAGATGGCAAACAGAATTTAAAGCTATATCCCTTTAAAACATAAATACAAATGCATTCATTCACAAAAAAGACAAAAAAAGCCAGCTTAACACAAATATAATGCAAAGGAATGTATAAACCAGGTAAATCAAATTCTATAATTCGAGGGTCCAAAAGGGTGGGGTGAATTAATTCTAACAGTTCTTTTGATTTTATTTGGTGATGACAACACAATGTTGTCTCCAGAACGATGGCCAGTCTTTGATTTCATAGTTGATCAGGCGGACCGAGATCTTTTCTTGTGTTAGAACACTTTCTTTTCAGAATCTTCAAGCTTTTTCACTCACTGAAAGAGATGGTGCAAGATGTTTCTTGATTCCAGTCTACAGGATGTCGCTGAGCGCATTGCACTCATAGATCTGAGTTATGGACCAGACCAGATCCCTCCAAAATAATCTAAGAAGGCAGCTAAGAGCTAACTTTTTCTTATTTTAGATGTAAACTATCTGTTCCAGATGCAATGCGACTGATCAAACTACTTGATGTCATGCAAAACAATTTAATTAAACACTATAGTTAAAATACAACCAAAGAAAGAGGAATTTAGAATAACTTAGCTCTATTGGAAAGCTTAACAGAATAATAAATACAGTAACTATTACTAATTAACTGTTACAATATAGTAACATCCCATAAATACACTCTTTGGCAAAAAAAAGGGAAATTCAGACACAGATTCTCACATGCAGCTTTCCTGTCCAGGAGGAAAACATCAAGAGAAAATTTAGAGAGAGTAGCAGCCGGGAAACATTCACAGAAGCTTCCAACACTTTTAAGGCCCCAATAGCTTCTGATGCTCATCAGACATCCTGCTCTGTGAGACCTGGCCACACCCATTCACGCTGCATTAAAAAAATCCGAAGGCCTCCCAAGCTGTTTACTCAAGTTGACTTCAGTAACCAGCTCGTCTTAAGCAACCAGCTCGTCTCCTCTGCCTTACAGTCTCTCCAAAAAAAAAAATGCAGGACAAAATAATCTCTTAAATTGACAGAATCGTTAAATCTGTAACAAACTGCAGCTGGACCAAACCAAAGGCTGCTGTCAGGCAGCTTTTTCCTGAACTCAAGGATTCCTGGTGCTACCCCATTTCATTTAGTATCCACCCCACTACCCTAAAAGGTAACATAAATTTGTGTAGCTGACGTGTCCACATGTAATCCCACTTGAACTTCAAGCTGCAAAAGCTCTCCTGATATGTTTAGCTATAAGGCCATTCTACTTTAACTTTCTAGTTTACAGTCTAAAAGGAAAAGAGAAATAGTCCGTTACAAAGGTAACCATTGCCCTTCACTATTACACTACCATGACCTATACAGCTTCCATATGTGATTGATAGAATTCAATTATTTCACTTACCTTTTTGAGTAATGATGATAGAATGTCAATGTCTCTAATAGTGACTCTATTTCACCCAGTTACGCAAAATTATTGTAATACATGTTTAATGCATTTCCCATCCCAGCAAAATGTACTTTGCTATGTAGGCTACTGAAATCTATGCCTTCGAAAGAGGGGCATAGAGTGCAAAAGTGTAGATGTTTTGCAGAGTCTGTGAAAGAAATGTGACAAAGATTTCAGATTCTGGGCACTGGAAAAATGCAAATACCCTGCAGAGGGATCAGAAGAGATTTCCAAAAATGACTTCAGCGATGAGGAATAGAGAAGTTGATGTTGTTGTCCCTCTGGCCAAGAGGCCTGATATTTGTAATGTTAGACAGTTTTTCACTGGACGAAACAGGAATTGTTTCCAATGGCTGAAAGATCGATAATCAAATGGCCCAGATTGATTTCCATTGATGAAGTAAAATAACCAAAGGTGGAAAAACCTTTTGTGTGAAGAGTGGTTAGGGTTTGCAGAAAAGTTATGCCCCTCCTAAGATTTTGAGGCAGATACAGATTCAAATTAGTGCTCAACAGGAAATTGAATAAATTGGCAAAAGATCAAGCACAGATCAGGGTATGGGAGGTGGTAGGACTGATTGGATTTCTTTAGAAAGAAGTTGTGCAGGTTTGATGGGGCTTATGTCGTCCTTTTGGGCTGCTGTCTTCGATTTCATAAGGACCAAAACTGCATTGTGAAGGGGCTTGACAGAAGCTGTTCATGGTTAAAATTTGGGGGTAGGGTGTAGGGTGGAAAGCAATCCCCGAAACATAAAAGCAGAAGGACACATGATTTCCCTCACGGCTCCTGAATGTTTTAACTGTGGCTCAGTGGGAAGCACCCTTACCTCAACGTGATCAAGTTGTACATCCAGCATCTCAACTGGAGACTTCGGCACAACAGTCTAGATTGAGTGCAGTACTGATGGAGGTCTGCACTGTTGGTGGCGCTGTCTTTTGGGTGAGATGTCAAAATTGACCCTGTTCTCCTGTCTAAGGCAGCTGATGGCACTGTTCCAAAGAGGACCAGAAGATCTACACCCTCATGTCTGGTCTAAATTGATCATCTAAGCACCATCAAAAATAACTAGTCATTGTCACATAGATAACAAGATGTGGAGCTGGATGAACACAGCAGGCCAAGCAGCATCTTAGGAGCAGGAAAGCTTGACGTTTCGGGCCTAGACCCTTCATCAGAAATCAGTCATTGTCACATTGTTGACTGTGGAAATTTGATTCCTGTGTTATAACAGTTGCTACATGTCAAAAATCAGAGTCATTATGGCACACAAGGGGGTCATTTAGCCCATTGAGTCCATGCTGGTCCTCTGTACAGCAATCCAATCTGTCTTATTTTCTCTCTGAGGTCACCTCTCAGCCTCCGATGCTCCAGGGAAAATAGCCCCAGCCTATTCAGCCTCTCCCTATAGCTCAAACCCTCGAACCCTGGCAACATTCCTGTCTTTTCTGAGGCCTTTCAAGTTTCACAACGTCCTTCCTATAGCAGGAAGACCAGAATTGCATGCAGTATTCTTGTTGACCTGGAAATTTATTTCCTCCAAGTGCCTTTCCAGTTGCCTTTGTATCAATCATTCATCGGCACCCTTAGAAACAATGAGTTCAAAATTGGCGTGACACATTTCTTAAAAACATTCATCTCATATTCCCTTGTTTGTCTTGCCCAGCACCTGTAAACCATGGTAAGACGTAGGTCAGAAGTAGGCCATTCAGCCCATCAAGTTCATTCCATCTTTCAATGAGTTCATGTTTGATCTGACAATCCTCAAATCCACTTTCCTGCCTTATCCCCATACCCTTGATTCCCTCACTGATTAAATATCTGTCTAACTCAACCTTGAATATATTTAGTGACCCAACCTCAACAGCCCTGTATGGTAAAGAATCCCAAGATTCACTAGCCTCCGAGAGAAAAAGAAATCCACCTCATCTCTTTTTGCAAATGTGTGATTCCTCATTCTGAGATAATGCCGTCTGACTCTAGACTCTTCTACAAGGGCAAACAATCTCTCCGCATCAGAAAATTTCTTCTCTGTCTGGTCCCCAGGAGCCGTTTATGTTTCAATGAGGTCTCCGCTCATTCTTTTAAACTCCAATGAGTACAAGCCCAGCTTACACAGCTTTTCCTCGTAAGAAAATCCCTCCATGCCTGAATTCAACCCAATGACCTTCACTGCAGTGCCTCCAGTATCATCAACTAATGAAAACGGCCTTTGTTTCTCTACCATCTCATAGTCTTGTACAATTCTATTAAATCCTCCCTTTTAGTTGATGTACAATTCCACTTTGGAATGTATTAATCTGCGTTCTAATTCAGAAAAGGTTACTGCCCAAATGGATCTACCCGAACACAGGTAAATTTAGTTCTGCTGGTGGCTCAAATCCAGTAATTTTACCGTTAGCAACTTGTTTGCACAGTGTGTACTGATAGTACGTCATTATTGATGATTATTTCTGTAACATCTTGCTGGAAACCACCAATCTCTCCTCTGAGCAATTCATTCTTTTCCTCGTAATGTTCTTTCCAAAGTTTATTAAACCAGGATGTTTCTTATTCAAATACACTGTGCAATTTTACTCAAGCAAAGGTGAGTCAATGGACACCAAATGAATGCTAGGAGACCAGAAATAAGACTTGTATTAATAGTGCAAAAACTGAAGGAGACTGCATACACTATATGAAATGGTAGATGAAAGATAAACTGGAAGTATTTAACTTCAAAGTGAATCAAGTCACAGGAGGGTGTAAATTCAAACAGGGAGAAGAATTGCAAAGTCTAAGACACAGTTCTTAACACAGAGAACGATCTACACAATGAACAGACTGTGTAGAAATGTAGCTGGGAGCAAACATTCATTGCTTGTAGGTAACAGCTTTGCCTCAGTCCTTGTTTGTGGTTCAAAAGGTTGCATGTAACCCGAGGTACATGATTCAATTCAATGCTGAAGGAGCACAGCACCGTCATAGCTTCCTTATCTGCCCTCTCAGCGAGAAATAAAAGATCCCTCGGCAATTATTCAAAGAAGACAAGTTTATTTTACCGGTGTCCTGACTTCAAACAATCACTGGAATATCCTCCTCCCACTCCCATGGCAAGGAAGCAGCTGCCTGACATTGTAGTATAAAGTTGCCTAGAGCGGTGGGGCATGCTGTTATAAAGTGGAAGTTGACCCGTCTCTGAGAACTAAAACTGAAAAAACCATAGAAGGACGCCTCTCCTTATAATCTCTTAGAAAGGAGCGTAAAAATTGGTGTACCCTGCCTTTCAGCAACTTCTAGTGGTTAACCAAAATAAACCCGGACACTCACTTTACAGTTTATTTATCTAGCTCTAACAGTAAGCAAATTAACTGAATTATTAACAAACCGAATAAAACCCTTCTACCTACTAACTTTCCCAAATAAAACAAGCTTCTAATGGTATGCTGTTCCAATAAGTACAAGTCCTACTTATATAAAATAAAATAATAAAAAAAGTCTCTTGAAATAGCAGTCAAGTTACCTCTTCTGGAGTGTTCTGTGCCTTCACCATCGAATGTTTTATCAGAAATCATAGAATCCCTACAGTGTGCAAACAGGCCATTCGGCCCAACAAGTCCACACCGACCCTCCAAAGAGCATCCCACCCAAACCCACTCCCCTAATTTCCCATGTCTAACTCACCTAACCTAAACACCCCTGGACACTATGGGCAATTTAGCATGGCCAGTCCACCTACCCTGCACATCTTTGGACTGTGGGAGGAAACCGGAGCACCCGGAAGAAATGCACGCAGACACAGGGAGAATGTGCAAACTTCACACAGACAGTCACCTGAGGGTGGAATTGAGCTCGGATCCCTGGCAGTGCTAACCACTGAGCCACCGTGCCGCCCTAAATATTAACTAGTTGTGTCATTTGTACCTTTGATTTATACGGTGCTTTCTCTCAGACTTAGGGGAGACTGTGAGAGCCAGCCATTCTCTCTTGAGAGATGAGAGCCGTTTATTCTGCCAGATAGCAGTTAGTTCCCACTCTTTGCCCAACTGCCCCTTCTTTTATACCATTTATGACCTATCAATTTCTTACAATAGGATTGGTCCTTTGTTGTCAAAACCATCAGATTTGTTTTTTGGTATCTAAGTGCCTGGTTCAAATTGTTTGCCAAAATTCAAAACTTGTTGTCTTGGTCACAAAACAAAACTGCTGCTTGGCCTTTTGATACAAATGTTTCAATTCGAGTGCTCTCTGTGCACCTACAAACCCACAAGCTGCTGTGCACAGACATCTTTTTTGAATGTCTCAGCATAGAAAATGCACATCATCTTTTAAAGGGACCTCGCACTGCTTTTCCCCTTAACATTTTAAATAACAAACACCAAATTCTAACTTCCTGCCTCCCAATCCACAAGCACTCTGCCCAGCTTCACAACAGTGTCATGCTATCACCTACCAGCTTGCACAGGAAATTTCTGGTAACAAAGAAGATACAATGATGTCGACCTGAATCTTGTAATTAAATTTCACAAGTGAGGACGTGAACCCAACTTCTTCTGTCTCAGAGCTAGAGCTTTTCCACTGAGTGTTGTCTTCCACCAGGTCAATGGCCATTTAGTACTTCATTAGTTTAAAGAAATGTTCAAAGATCAATCCTGCATGTGAGCCATAGTTAAGTGCTGGTAATTGGCTACCACTAACACATTCCTAGTCTCAGGAAACTCCAGCTCCTGCAAACTTACTGATGATTTATCACAGTGAAGAGTGGTTTTGTACTGGGCAGTTAAGCTTTTAGCAAGTTTGTTCACTGCCACTACCAGCTAGCTTTACATTTGACGTTTTGACCCTTATTCCTTAGTAAAGTATTGGAAGGAGCTTACTCTCATCCCCTTTCCCTTTTGGATCAGTTTAGATTCAACAGAAATGGAAGAGGCACAGTTGTTTAGATAATGTTCCACATTCATCCCTCCCCGCCCCCCCACAACCTCAACCATAATCTCTCTCAATGGTGCAGTATATCCAAATGGTGGTGCATTCGTGGTGATGTTAGTATGCAGATACAGCAAGTAATTAGGATGGCAAATTGTATGTTGTTGTTCATTGCAAGGGGAATAGAATATAAAAGCCAGCATGTTTTGCTGCAATTGCCCAGGACATTGTCAGGGAGGGGGGAGGCACAGCTGGAGTACTATATTCAGTACTGGTCTCCAATTCAAGTAGGGTCACAATTGTATTAGCAATTCACAGAAGGTTCACTCAATTGATGCCTCCGATGATAGGGTTATCTTATGAAAAAACGCTGGACAGGTTAGGCCTGTATTGAATGGAATTCAGAAGAATGGAAGATGAGGTGTAAAAGTGACAGAATTCAACTGAAATGATGTTTCCTCTTGTGAGGGAGACGAGAGACAAGAAAACAATTTAAACTGGAGATAAGGAGCTTTTATTTTCTCTCAGAGTGTTGTGAATCAGTAGTATGCTCTTCTGGATACAGTTTTGGTCTCCTTACTTGAGAAAGGATGTACTGGCACTGGAGGGGATGCAGAAGAAGTTCACTAGGTTGATTCTGGAGCTGACAGCGTTGGCTTCTGAGGAGACACTGAGTAGACTGGGAACATACTCATTGGAATTTTATAGAATGTGGGGGCATCTTATAGAAAGATATAAAGTTACAAAGGGATTAGATAAGATAGAAGCAGGGAGGTTGTTTCCACTGACGGGTGAAACTGGAATCAGGGGGCATAGCCTCAAAATAAGGGGGAGCAGATTTCAGGCTGAGCTAACGAGGAACTTCTTCGCCCAAACGGTTGTAAATCTGTGGAATTTCCTTCCCAGTGAAGTAGTTGAGGCTACCTCGTTGAATGTTTTTAAGGCAAAGATAGACAGATTTTTGAACAGTAAAGGAATTAAGGGTTATGGTGAGCAGGCAGGTAAATGGAACTGAGTACATGAAAAGATCGGCCATGATCTTATTAAATGGCCGACCTGGCTTGATGGACCAGATGGCCCACTCCTGCTCCTATTTCTTATGTTCTTATGTTTAAGACAGAGCTAGACAAATTCTGGATTAACAAGTGAGACAAAGAGCATTAGGGTTGGCAAAAATGTGGATTTGGTGCTACAATCAGATGAACCATGGTCTTGCCAAATGCCATTGCATTTGGGGCCATGGCAGTGTCATCCACATCACCAAGTTGTCTGTTTTAGATCAACTCCAGCACTGACCAATGTATTACTAAAAAAAAGGGAACAGGAACGTTTTTATTTTCTCGCAGAATGTGGGCATCACTGATTAAGGCAATATTTAATATCCACTCTATTTTTCCTTACTGTAGGAATGTACAAAAACACCATTATTGAAGTTTAATGGTCATATCTTGGACCTTAAATTGATCTTTCTTGTAATCTTGCTTATGCAGATAACAACAGAAAAAGGCCATTCTGCCCCTTGAACCTATACCCTTAACCCAAGTCATGGCTGGACTGTACATGAGGGAGAAAATATTAAGAGATGGTGATGGGATAAGATGAGGAAGTGTGGGAGGAGTCTCTGGTGAAGTATGAACGCTCATTGTTCATGTCCTTTTAGATAGTAGAGGGGTCAGGTTTGAATGGTGCTGTCTGAGGAGCCTTGGTAAGTTGCTGCAATGAACCCTGAAGGTGGTACACACTACTACCACTGTGGATCAGTGGTGAAGGAAGTGAATGTTGAAGGTAGTGGATGGGCAACAAAGCTAGCCACTTTGTCCTGAATGATGACAAGCTCCTTGAGCGTTGTTGGAGCTGCACCCATCCAGTCAAGTAGGGAGTATTCCATCACATTCTTGACTTGTGCCTTGTAGATGATTGTCAGGCTTTGGGGAGTCAGGATGTGAGTTACTGGACCTAACAACCATAAAGCACCATTCTCTCCAGCACCACCCCACATCGCTTGCTCACTACTGTGCCCAATGTGACTCTACCCCTTCTCCACACTGGATTAGACTAGATCTGGCCTAATCCCATCCGGATCAACTCTCTGGGGTGGAAAATTCAGAATGTTCACTTCCCTCTGAGAGAAGAAATTCATTCACACCTCTGTTTGAAGTATGTGTCCCCTTCTTCTATTGAGGTTCCTGCATTTGTGGAAACATCGTCTCAACATCTGCCCTGTCATGCTCTCTCAAACAGTTTTTACGTTTCAATCAGATCACCCCTCATTCTTCTAAACTTTAATGAACAAAGCCCTAACCTGTTTAGCTGTTCTTAATAAATCAATCCTCTCATCTCAGGAAACAGTCTAGCGAATCACCTTTAAACTGTCCCCAGTGCTTGTATATCTTGTGAAGTACGGGGACTAAAATGTCATGTTTCACTGTAATGTTCAACTTTTTAACTTTGTTTCTTTTATTTTTCTGCTTTGTATCAAGATTCTGTACCTAATTACCTTTGTATCTAAGATGGGAGCCATACGTTTTTCACCATTCCCAAGTGAGTAGATGTGACAGTAAAGCTAATTCAGTTCGGTTCAATAAAACTGGAAAACTGGATACAGTACTCCAATTGCTGGCTCACAAACACTCTGTTAAATTGTAACAAAACTTTCCTATTTAATTAAACTCCAACAACCTCCCCTCCCCACCCATCAATTAATCCCAAAATTCTATTTTGTTTCTTAATCACTTGCTGTACTCGCATGCTAACATGTTTTGTTTTACGTACAAGAACTCCAAATCCTTATTTGCTGTAGCTTTTGGAGGCTCTCCCAATTAAATAATTGATATTTTCTGTCATGGCCTCACACTTGCATCCCTTAAATGCCAAGTTTTTACCCACTCACTCAACCTAGCCATACCTCCTTACAGATTCCTTAGTCATCAGTCTAACATGTCCTCTCACTTATATTTCTCTTGCAAGTAAATCTGGATACTTTACACTCTACCCCTTCCTCCCATGATAGTACACAATTAGGCTCTAGAACTAATCCATGTGGCTCTCTACTGGTTACTTCTTTCCAACCTGAAAACACCCATTATTCCTGACTCTGCTTTCCTGCATAAACAAATTTCCCAACCAATGATTCAGAGATAAAAGGTACTGTTTATGCAGGAAATCAGTGTGCAGTGGGCAGAGGTCTTACAGAGCAGGTCCAGAAATGAAGACAACCTGCCTGGGCCTTACCTACATAATGCTGATGAGGTTTGGCCACCAACTGGGCATCCCAATATAGTTTGACTGCAAGGACCTATGCACATTAGTCCTGGAAGGAGGCCAAGGTCAGGCAAGTAGTGCATTGCAGTCAGAAAGATCACTGATGCTCCTCCTAGCTCCACATTAAAATGAGTTAAACAAGAATATATCTGGTTTCTGGCAGCCTTCAGCAATCCCTTTGAAGATCACAGGTTATTCCACCATTGGCTTACACAAACACATACAGAGTACTAACAACAAAGGCACTGCCCAGATTCTGTCAATTTGACAGTGGGATCCTTAGATTATAGAATCCCTACAAGGTGGAAACTGGCCATTCAGCCCAACAAGTCCACACTGACACTCCAAAAGCACCCTTACCAGACCCATACCCCAACCCTTTCCCAGTAACCTTGCAATTCCCGCGGCTAACACACCTAACCTACACATCCCTGAACACTATGGGTAGGTGAGCCTGACCAATACATCTAAGCTGCACATCTTTGGACTGTGGGGGGAAATCAGAGCACCTGGAGGAAACCCACACAGACACAGAGAAACGTGAAAACTCCACACAGACGGTCACCCAAGAGTGGAATCAAACCCCGATCCCTGCTGCTGTGAGGCAGCAGTGCTAACCACTGAGTCATTGTGCCACCCTTAAGCAAATGTGAAGACCCTTTTTAACATCATCACAAGAGAAGATACTGGCAATGTTCCACCTCTAAATAGACTTATCCCAGGGAAGATTAGTAACATCAATAGAAATGTGGTGGAAATCCCAGGCTTGCTCATAGTGTTTGGAAACAAGAAGTCCCCAGGGGCATTTGGCATTTATCCCAGAGTATTGAAGGAAACTAGAAGGAGATTGAGGAATCTCTGTCAAGGACACTACATTGGAATCAGCCCAATTTTCTTTGACCTGAGTTGATCAGAGCTCATTGAGTTCTTAGCCACAACATCCAAGCCAGCAGCTGTGTGTGTGTGTGTGTATGTGTGTGTGTGTGTGTGTGTGTGTGTGTGTGTGTGTGTGTGTGTGT
>JAHRHZ010000091.1:9187487-9200545 GCA_024137785.1 Ginglymostoma cirratum | reverse complement strand
GTGTGTGTGTGTGTGTGTGTGTGTGTGTGTGTGTGTGTGTGTGTGTGTGTGTGTGTGTGTGTGTGTGTGTGTGTGTGTGTGTGTGTGTGTGTGTGTGTGTGTGTGTGTGTGTGTGTGTGTGTGTGTGTGTGTGTGTGTGTGTGTGTGTGTGTGTGTGTGTGTGTGTGAGTGAATGGGGGCGGTGCGGGAGACAGTGTGTATGTGAGTGAGAGAGAGAGAGAAATTGTGTATCCTGGTAGTAAAATGGTGTTGGAAATAACATTTTGATAACTCAACACTCGATGGCTTCCTGATGGGAGTAACCACCTTGCAGCAACCGTCCTCCTGTATTTGATAGGAAATGTGCTAGAAGGTTTGGAAAATAATAGCAGCTGTTTATTACCACGCCAATTTGAGTGTTTATTCAAGCATAGCACCCTCTAATGATGCAATGTGTGAGCTGAGCCAAGAAAAAGACAGGTGCCCAAGCCCAAGAAGAAATGACAGGGAAATTCCTTTTCAATTCTCAATCTTTCCCCAATTAAGCAACCGGGAACTTGTGGTTTCCCGTGACACATTACAGTCAGGCTAACGAGCTACTTACCCTCTACAAGTGTCCTCTTCTCTCAGGTGCTGGTCAGGTTCCTCTTTAAAGAGCCATAATGACTAAGAGTAGACTTTCCATTTTAGGAGAAATTGACGCTCTGGGCCACAAGCTATGCTTAAAATTACACCCTTTTACTGTACTAGTGAAATTATGATTCAATTTTCCACACAAACTCATTTACATAATCATAAAATCTTCCATGGACTAGAACAATCACACAGTGTAACAGTTTTGTTTTTCCCTCTTGAATTAAAGACATACTCATTTGAGCCTGGTAACCTGGTGTAGTTTTATTGCAGAACTAAAACTGGTTTTTAAAGATCTACTCATCCACTGTGAACGACTTGGATTTAATTTACCCAAAATGACTTTAAGAACTACAGTGAACCATTTATTAATTTCACTGGTGTTCAATCAGTTTTGTTATATTCCCGGAAGCCAGTTGTTGAAGGATGTAACTAGAGCTAACGTTTACACATATTTGTTAGCATTTGCTTATAGATTATGGATCACAAGTAAGCATCTCCTAAATCAACAACCAAAGTTTAATTCAGTCCTAATATATTTCTTTCAAATCAATATGAAGGTAGCCAATAAAGAGGAAATGAATGTTACATTTGAAAGGGGGTACCATTTATACATTGTAACAATCAAATGTTTCAAGTGATGTACCCCATGTTTTACCACCCACAACCCCACCACTCCTACGATGCCCATCAGTTACAGAATACTTCAAATGTACCACAGGTACAAGTGCGCCCTGCCCAAGTGCACTTGGCATGCAATGTGATGACCTTTTAATGCTGTCACTCATGTCTATGGCATACTACCACTGTGCCTCAAGATGCAGATGACACCAAGATTGGTGGTATAGTGGACAGTGAAGAAAGTTATCTAAGATTACAAAGAGATCTTAATCAATTATGTCAAAGGGATGGACAGTGGCAGATGGAGTTTAATTTGGATAAATGTGAGGTATTGTATTTTGGTAAAACAAACATGGGCAGGACTTGTACAATTAAAAGTGGGAATTGGGTAGTGTTGTAGAACAGAGAGACCTAGGAGTTCAGGTATGTAATTCTTTGAAATTTGCATTACCCGTAGATAGCGTGATTAAGAAGGCACTTAGCATGCTTGTCTTCATTGCTCAGACCTTTGAGTATAGGAGTTGAGACGTTATGTTGAGATTGCACAGGACATTGGTGAGGCCTCTTCTGGAATACTGTGTCCTGTTCTGGTTGCCCTGGTATAGGAAGGATATTATTAAGCTGGAGAGGGTTCAGAAGAGGTTTACCAGGATGTCACTGAGAATGGAGGGTTTGAGTTATAAGGAGAGGTTGGATGGGCTGTGACATTTTTCACTAAAGTGTAGAAGGTTGAGGGGCGTCCTTATAGAAGTTTATAAAATCATGAGGGGTATAGGTAGGGTAAGTGGTAGGTGTCTTTTCTCTAGCGTGGGGGATCTAAAGACAAGGGGGCACATTTTTAGGTGAGAGGAGAAAGATTTAAAAATGACACGAGGGGCAAATTTTAAACAAAGAGAGGTTTGTGTGTGGAAATAAACTTAGAGAGGAAGTGGTGGATGTCGGTACAGTTAGAATGTTTAAAATACGTTTGGTAAGTACATGAATAGGAAAGGTTTGGAGGGATATGGGCCAAGCGCAGGCAGGTGGGACTAGTTTGGTTTGGAATTATGGTCAACATGGACTTGTTTGGACCAAATGGTCAGTTTCTGCGCCGTATGACTCTGACTGTATGCCCTTGCATACATTAGACATTAGTTCAAGTGAATCCCCCTTTAATACCTACTATCAGAATATAATTAAACACAATTAATATATAGTTAGCAAGTTTCTTACAGTGGCATCCAAAAGTCAGAAGTATTTCATTCACTATAAAGTGCTTTAGAATGTCCTGAGGTCATGAAGGACTGCATATAAATGCAAGTCTTTCTTTAGTAAATTAGATACTTCTAATATTTAAAATCATTTATCAGCTTTCCCTTCAAGGCTTAAGCACATAAAAGAAAAACATAGTTTGAAGAACCTTCTCAAATATTGGTGGGAATTCACCAGTCTCACTATTCCAGTCTGGGATTTGTCTCACCTTGAGTTCAGATCCATTTTCTATCATTAATTTCTTTGTGTGTTAAACCAGCAGTAAAGATTACAGAAACTAAAAGCAACTAGCACTTGCAATTCTTTTGACTTCTGCATTGGTTTGACCAATATCAGCCAGATTCAGTGGAAAATCAACACCAGTATATTGCCTGGATATTGACATTATTCTGCATTCACTTTAGCTTCCTCCAGACTTTATAGGCGTCACCTCTGATGCTGCCATTCCTGGCTGTTTCAAATAGTCTATCTAGATAAATTGTATCCAATACTTTTACCACTTAACTTGGCTCAGCGGGTGAGAGAGGGACGACAGAATCTTCTATATTTCAGTTCACGAGGGTAAATGTTCCTTAATAAATTCTTTAATTACTCCATGCGCTTTATCTGGTTTAGTTTCTTGCAAAACACTTCAATTTAACTGGAACCAATTAAGCGCACCATTGAAACCAAGCTCAAAAGACTCATATCTTACTCCATCACCCACCTTCTCCTTTGTAACATCGCCAGTCTCCATCCTTGCCCAAGAGTGTGCTTCGTGGATATTTGCGCGGAAAAGTTAGAGCTCATGAGGAGACCTTTGTGTTCAGCCAGTCTCCTCTTATTCTTATACATCTCAAGTAAATCTTCCCTCATTGTCTTGTGTTCGGAAGTACCCTCATCCATACCATTGTGACTTCCAAACTCAACTACTCGACTCCTCTCTTGAAGCCCCCTGCCTTGCAGACTCTGTAAATCTGAGTCGCTTCTGCTTCCTGGAACCTACCACATTGAGTTCACCCATCACCAAATTCTGGCTACATTTTCTGTCAGAATAGGAACACCTCGATTTTGAAATTTTCATCCTTATTTTCATAGAATCAGAGAATCCCTACAGTGTGGAAACACGCCCTTCGGCCCAACAAGTCCACACTGAACCTCAGAGCATCCCACCCAAACCCATCCCCCTCATCTACACATCCCTAAACACTAAAAGGAATTCAGCATGGCCAACCCACCCTAACCTGCACATCTTTGGACTGTGGGAGGAAACCAGAGCACACCCACGCAGAGAACATGTAAACTCCACACAGTCACCCGAGGGTGGAATCAAACACGGGTCCCTGACGCTGTGAAGCAGCAGTGCTAACCACTAAGCCACCATGACACCCTTCAAAGCCTCAGCTCTCCCTATCTCCTGACTGTTTATAGTAACCTCCTTCAACTGCACAGACTCACCAGATCTCAGCGTTTGTTCAGTTCTGACCTACTGTAGCAAGCCCTCTACCACTGCTGGCGGTGACCCTCAGCTGCTGACGTCTGATTTGGCTGCCTCCAGCCCTTTTAAAATATATCTCAGAACCTAGATCTCTTTTTAAATTTTCGTCCACACTTGTCTTTTCATGGATTTGCGTGGGAAGATCGCTGGGCCATTGTACCAAGTTAAATGGTGCTACATAAATGCAGGCTTTTTGTTGCTGAAATTTTTTTTATTTTTAAGAAAAAAAGTGAGTCTGATTCCACTAAGTTGATTGGAGCATGTGAATCGAACCGCGAAAAAAAATTAGATCGGGAAACCAGAGTGCAAAAAAGGGCAGGAACATTCACAAAAGAGCTTACAGAACTGTAACTGTTCCTTGTTCGGGTCCTGACCCTCAGGAGAACAGGGATAAGTTTGTTCTGAGCAGGAGTAGGCCATTCGGCCCCTCAAGCCTATTATGCCATTCAGTAAGATCATGGCTGGTCTGATTACTTCATATTCCCTGCTTATACTTTCATCCTGGCCCCCTGAGTGGGGCTAGTATGTGGAAGTAATCTATGCCTGCCTGAGATGGGAGACCATGCCAGGTTCCAGAATAGGGGGCCGTCACTATTTGGATTGGTTTCAATGATAAATTTCATCAGTTGACAAGGGTATAAAAAAAATTGAAATAGAAACAAGAAGTACTGGTGAAACTCGGCAAGTCTGGCAGCACCTGCTGAGAAAGAAACAGAGTTAACATTGCGAATGCTCTATGTCAATTCACCAGAACTCACCAGGTGGCACGGTGGCTCAGTGGTTAGCACTGCTGCCTCGCAGCTCCAGGGACCCTGCGTTCAATCCCAACCTTGCACAACTGCCTGTGCAGAGTTTGTACATTCTCCTCACAGCTGCATGAGTTTCCTCCCACTAGTCCAAACGTGTACAGCTTAGGTGGAGATAGCAAGAACTGTAGATGCTGGAGTCAGAGATAGCACAGTGTGGAGCTGGAGGAACACAGCAGGCCAGGCAGCATCAGAGGTGCAGGAAAGTTGACATTTTGGGTCAGGACCCTTCTTCAGAAATGGCGGAGGGGGAAGGGGAAAAGGAAATAAATAGAGAGAGGAGGGAGGTTGCTGGGGAAGGTCGGTGGGTTAACCATGGGAGATGCAGGGTTACGGGGGATTAGGGTGGGATGCTCTTCAGAAGATTGGTGTGGGCTGAATGGCCTACTTCCACACTGTAGGGATTCTATGAATTCTGACGAAAGAATCAAACTTAGCTCTATTTCTCTCCCCAAAGGCCTGCTGAGTTTTCCCGGCATTCTGTGCATCTGTTTTAGAAGCTGCAGCTAAAGCTAAACAAGATGGTGAATCATTCGGAGTGCAGGCAGGTGTTTTTAAATGTCATTGGCGAGTTTAAAGAGTGAAGACAGCGCTGTAATAATCTAGTTTAGGTGTGGGAGTGATTCATTGCGACAGCTTTGGACAAGACTTCGAAGCAGCAGGTGTGAACAATTCCCTCATTTTTGTTTCAGTTGGGTCAATGTAAATCACAGCAGCTGGGTTTATCTGGCACGAAACATTCAGGTGTCGAATTCCAGTGAAAGCCTACACATATTTTCAATGCCACTTCCGTCTAAATTGTCACTTTAGATACCTCTTTGTTTTAGACTGTCCCTCACCCTGTCGTTAGGGTAACACGACTGACAAAAGCCTTTCTCCATATCGGAAGCAAGCATCGCCACTGACTGCTGTGAAATATAAAACGTAACAGATTGAGGTAAACATCTGTTTCCTACCTAATTGCACAATCAAATACCTCGCAGGCTCATCATTACTTGAATGCGATGGCTTTGTGTGGCCAGTGCACGATGAGCCTTGCTGCAACTGAATCCTGATCTATGAAGAATGAGTTCACCAGCAAAGTGTTCCCTTTTCTGCGTCTGCCACAACTAA
Source organism: Ginglymostoma cirratum (assembly GCA_024137785.1). Lineage (NCBI taxonomy): Eukaryota > Metazoa > Chordata > Chondrichthyes > Orectolobiformes > Ginglymostomatidae > Ginglymostoma > Ginglymostoma cirratum. Next base: position 9,194,665 of record JAHRHZ010000091.1, on the reverse strand, counting down.
ATGACGTATATAAACACACAGTGAAATGACTATAGACGCTCTCAGGCCTTATTAAGCGTCCTCTATGTCTGGGAATTAAAAGAAAAACAATGTTGCTTGAAGCAAAATGGATACGGGGCTTCGCTGAAACTGAGCATGTGAACAGATGCTTGTGATTATTTGCTGATTAATGGAATGTTAAATAAAAATTTAAATAAGAACTGAAGCAGCCTCTGCACATTAATCACTTCAGATGGCAGGATAAGCTTCTTTTTTTAAAAAAATCGAGATGGTGGACCAGGCCTGATCTTTGTTTCTGGGCACCCGCATACAGCAAAGGTAGTTGGCTGATTTATGCGAAATGTGTGCCAACCCCAGGTAGTCTCAGGGCTCCGCGCTGAGCATATGGGAGATTCAAGTTGCTCCATATCTCACTTAGGTGCAATATGTGTTTCAGTCTGATTATATTTGTGTGTCCTTCCTGCCCTGGGACTTGGAATGCAATGTGTTGCAGTGTGAAGCAGTGACTGTCTGCCTTTGGGAGTTAATGCAAAGCCATCAGAAAGACTACTCAATGCTGACTGCACAGTTTATGCAGATAACACGGTGTAGAGCTGGATGAACACAGCAGGCCAAGCAGCATCAGAGGAGCAGGAAGGCTGACGTTTCGGGAATGGACCCTTCTTCATTTTCTGAAGAAAGGTCTAGGCCCAAAACATCAGCCTTCCTGCTCCTCTGATGCTGCTTGGCCTGCTGTGTTCATCCAGCTCTACACCTTGTTATCTCAGATTCTCCAGCATCTGCAGTTCCTACTATCTTGAGCGCATTTTATGCAGCTCATTTTAGGACCTTTCCATCCCTTCTATGAGTTTCAATGCACAGCAGATCCAAAGATCATGTAGCAGGGATTCCTTATTCCATAGGCATCAGGTCATTGCAAACACGAAGGGAAATTATGTGGAGATATGATATTTACTGTACGTATATTGAACAAAGCCTGCGGGTTCAAATGGGTGCGGTAGTCCTTTGTTGATCTGCTCCAGATGCCATCAGCCCTGTTTGCACCAAAGACACTTACTTCCCAGCGGGATGTTCATTAGACTGCTCCAGCTGACATTCCTCAGCATTGCCACCCGCTGCTGGAGCTCATGGTGATCTGCCATTCCCCAGCTCAATGCCCTCCATCACCACTTGAATCTGTGAACCATTTTCTCAGCCTGCTCACCAATTCTAGCCGCTGTTTCAACAACATGGGGGTGGCCTCCTGTGATAGCTTACTTGATGATTCTGTGGGGTTCAGGGTGTCACAAAATCCTCAATTTTTATCCCCTCCCCTGACTTTCTGATATTGGAGAACTATCCCACTGCTGGTTGGAAGGGCAGCCCTGCCAATCTCATAACCGGTCAATGTTCTCGTTCTCAGTATTTCTCTCTCAGTCTCTTGGATGCCCTTTGTGACTCCTAAAGTACTGAAGCAGTCCAGTTTCAAATGCAGCAAGATCTGGACAATAATATGAATAAAAGCAAGAACTATGGTTGCTGGAAATCTGAAACACGAATGAAAATACTGGAGAAATCCAGCAGGTCTGGCAACATTGTCACAGACTTTTCTGCAAGATCTGGACAATATCCAGGCTTGTGCTGACAAGTGGCATGGAATATTTGTGCCACACAAATACCAGGCAATGACCATATTCAGTAAAAGACAATCTTACCACTGCCCCTTGACATGCAGTGGCGTTACCATCATTGAATACCCCTCCATCAACATTCTGGGGGTTACCATTGACCAGAAAGTCAACTGGACTTGCCACATAAAAGACTGTGACTACAAGAGCAGGTCAGAAACTAGGAATACTGTGGTGAATAATTGAAATACTCCCCACTTGCTTGGATGGGTGCTGCTCCAAGAACAGTTAAGAATCTTGACACCATCCAGGACAACCCGCTTGATTGACATCAGATCCACAATCATCCACTCCCTCCATCCCCGACGCTCAGTACACACTACTGCTGCTATCTACAAGATGCACTGCAGAAATTCACCAACGATCCCTAGATAACACCTTCCAAACTTACAACCACTTTTATCTAGAAGGACAAGGGCAGCAGATACACGGGAACACCACTCCCTGCAAGTTCCCCTCCAAGTCACTCACCATCCTGACTTGGAAATATATCACCATTCCTTCACTGTCGTCAGGTCAAAATCCTGGAATTCCCTCCCTAAGGGCATTATGGATCAACCTACAGTACATGGGCTGCAGAAGGCAGCTCACCACCACCTTCTCAAGGGGCAATTAGGGACAGGCAATAAATGCTGGCCAGCCAGCGATGCCCAGGTCCCACGAGTGGAAAACGAATTGGATACTTCATGTGACACTGGGCTGTCCGCTCAGTGACCTGGCCACCTTCACCAGAAAGTGTCAAAAGCCGAGCGAGATGGTCTACAGGAAGGAATGGGTCTGGTCCACAACAGAGACAGAATGGGGAACGGCATGTGGATGAGTGTGGGCTGCTGTTATAAGCATAAACCAGCTCTGGAACCGAACTCCAGAAGAATACTTTGGTTTACTCTCGGTACGCAAGGGGGACAGGTGGTCACACAAAGTCCAGTTGAATCCTTCTCACCGTGCATAACCCTCTGGATGATAGAGGGTGACGTGACTTGTAGCAATGACATGGACCTGGAGCATCTTGTTCTGGAAGCTGTCTCCCTGATCACTGAGAGACCAACATTCACCAGTGGAATTATCAAATCAATCACACACTAAAATCTCTGGGCTTTAGTTGACCAAGGGAGGGAATGGCCTGAGTGAAATTGGTGAAGATTCTGTGAGTGTGACCACGTGCTCAGTCTGTTACCACTGGGGTCAAGCACCATGCATTCCATTACAAGGAGGTCTAGAGGTCTCGGGGTGATCAGGTATCCTGCACTGGGGTGAGGTCACCACCCTGCACTGGCCAAAGTTTACTTCTCACAATTACAACATTCACCATCAATATCTGTAGCTATCCTGGGTCAGTGACACTGCTCCCTGGTCAGTGTAAACACCATCACTACCTGTAGCTATCCTGGGTCAGTGACACTGCTCCTTGGTCAGGGCAGACACCATCACTACCTGTAGATATCCCGGGCCAGTGACACTGCTCCCTGGTCAGGGCAGACACCATCACTATCTGTAGCTATCCCAGGTTAGTGACACTGCTCCCTGGTCAGGGCAGACACCATCACTATCTGTAGCTATCCCAGGTTAGTGACACTGCTCCCTGGTCAGGGCAGATCCTAAATAGCTGCCAATACTTGGCACTTGAGGCTGTTTGGAAGAATGAGTTGCTTCCTCTCTGTCCCCCTGTCATGAACCAGCTGATAGAGGACTCCATCCTCCTCCCTGATCCTTTTCCAATTCTTCATCAGTTTCCGTAACAGTTTGGATCCCTCTTCAGCTGGTAATGTCAGGTCTTCCATTAATGCTGCAGTCTATCGATGCCTATGTCAATCAGTTGAAAATGTTTGAAATACTCTTTGAGATAGATAGCTACATAGATAGAAACAAGCAGGAGCAGGCCATTCGGCCTATTGAGTACAATTCTGGCTGATCGGACGCTTTAACCCACTGCATTTGCATAATCCAGTCACCACTGGTAATCAGAAACCTGTTAGTCTCCACCTTAAACCTACTCAAAGACTGAGCTTCCACAGCACATTGTGGTGGAAAATGCCAAAGGTTTACAGTACTTTGAATAAAACAAAAAAATCCCCTCATCTCTGACTGAAGCACATCCCCATTATTTTGTTCCATGGTTCTAGATGTCCCAACTGGAGAAACATCTTACCTGCATCTACCCTGTCTGTCTCTGTAAATATTTCCTAAGTTCAATGCGATCACCTTTGATACTCTAGCGAACACAGACCCCGTTTTCCCAAGCTCTCTACGTAGGACAGTTCCCACCAAAGTGGAAACAAGTCTGGTGGACCTTTATTTCTCCAAACATTCAAATCCACAACTGTTCAGCTAAGCTCAAAGCCAATCACATGGTCATTGGTAGGTGGAAGACCTTTATCATCAATAACTGGGCACCGTTTCACAGACCAATCAGCCAAATCTCCATTCATAGGGCAGCACAGTGGCTCAGTGGTTAGCACTGCTGCCTCGCAGCGTCAGGGACCCGGGTTCAATTCCAGCCTCAGGCACCTGTCTGTGTGGAGTTTGCACATTCTCCCTGTGTCTGCTTGGGTTTCCTCCTGGTGCTCCAGTTTCCTCCTACAGTCCAAAGATGTGCAGGCTAGGTGGATTGCCATGCTATAGTGCCCAAGGGATATTTAGGCTAGGTGGGTTAGACACGGGAAATCAGGGGTAGGGAAATGGGTCTGGGTGGGATGCTCTTTGGATGGGCAGTGTGGACTTGTTGGACTGAATGGCCTGTTTCCAAGCTGTAGGGATTCTATGATCTATTGACATCCATAGCTCCAGTTCATTCATAACTAGACTTCCTCCTCTGCTTGAACAACTAACTGCGTAACTTACAACAGTTGTCAGCCTACTTGCTTCGAGTAAGTGCAGCAAACCTTTTAAAACAGTCTTCTTTTCACCATTTCAGTCCACAATCAAAAATACAGAAAAATAAAGAGATCCTGACCACGAGACATAGTACAACAGGAGCAAGAAATAAGTGGTCATCGTGTTAAGTGATGGGGATGAGTGAAGAACACCTCAGTGTCATGTCCTTATTTCATGAGAATAATTGAAGTGGGTATGTGTTGGGTATCTCACCATTTCAAGGCAGGCAATGGCCTAGTGGTATAATCTCTGGCTTGTTAGTCCAGAGATGCAGGTAATGTTCTGGGGACCCGGGTTCCACGGCAGATGGTGGAATTTGAATTCAATAAATGTCTGAAACTAACAGTCTAACGGTGAGTGTGAATCCATTGTTGATTGTCAGAAAAACCCATCTGGTTCACTAATGTCCTTTAGAGAAGGAAAGTGCTATCCTTGTCCGGTCTGGCCTACATGTGACTCCAGGCCCACAGCAACGTGGTTGACTCTTAAACTGCCCTCTGGGTAATTACGGATGGGCAATAAATGCTGGGCCTTTCCAGCAATGCCCACATCCTGTGAATGAGTGAAAAAAAATTCAAGGTTTAACTACTGGTGCACCCTGACAGTTCTAGGGTTCAATGCAAACGGACAAGAACAAGAGATGCAAGTTAATTTCCAAAGCAATCCATTAGTCGTTCATTAGAATGACATGAAAAAGTCAGCTATGATCAGAGTAAGAGTGAACATAGCAGTATTACATTCCCATGGGAACCAGGAATAGGCAGGCAAACCTGATTGATTTGGCTGTGATCAAACTGTTTCTTCAGGATACAATAGCTGTACAGACTTCAGCAGTGCGGATGTAACCAGAGCAGTTAAACAATCTCCAGCAATAGACTTGATTCCTCAGATTACAGGCATTGCATTGCAATTCAATAGTCAAAATAAGTGATTGAAATTTGAACAAGCAAGGCCATGGTGTGCTTTTGATTCCTTAATTGTACCATGAGATGAGAAATGTAAGCCATTGATTGATTGTAGGATACAATGTAAGAAGGGGAAGCACAGAAGGCTTCAGTAAGGTAGACAATCAGAGGATAGCGCTCAGGACTTGAGCCCAAAAGAGCAGACCTCCTCCTGTCATTACAAACTCTATGCAGGTCTCATGTAATCCTCATTTATGTGCTGACAACAGCTGCTTGAATGTGGTAATGCTTCAAGTCTCACTTGTGCCAAATAAATGTTAATCGCAGCTATTAAAATTTGGGTTAACATTCAATCGTTTGGATCTTAAGAGCTGATCAAAACCTAACACAATATTGTACTACACAAGGGATAGGCCATAAATATTCGGCCTGCCAGTATTGCCCACATTCCATGAGTGATGTTAAAAAAACTTTTGCTTCTAAGTCAGCATTGTGGATTTAAGGTTTGTTCGGAAGATTTGAGCTTAAAATCTCAACTGACACTTTCAGTGTAGAACAGATGGAGTGCTGCATGGTTGAAAGGGCCATTTTTGAGTGAGGCCAATGGCCCAACAAGAGGCCTGAAGAGATCTCACGGCTACTGCAGCAGAGCTCTCACAAGGAAGAACCTAAACATGATTGGTTGGCAAGGGACGGGGAATCTTGGCATTGGATGAGACAAGACTCTGGCGGGAACCTCAATAATAAATGCTGGTTGGTTTTACACATTATACATAATTCTGAAGTTCCCTGTTTGTCACAAGCATGCTATACTTACTGCAAATCACTCACAGACACTCTATTGCAAAATAATATGTTCTAAATTTGCAGTCCAGTTTTAAAAATCTTGAAAGTAAAAACAATTGGTACAAATAAACAGTCACTATGCAGTTGTTGGATTGATGTGACAATGATTCTCTAATGCCCCGTTGGCAGGAAGCCTGCCATCCTTAGACAGTCTGGTCTGGACATGACTCCAGCTTACAATCAAGTAATTGATGCTTAACTGTCCTCTGATGCTGCCTGGCAAATTACTCTGTTGAAGCAAACCACTAGGGTTCAAGAAAAAGCCGCTTTAGACTCTTCTTAGCACAAGTTTTAGATTTCTAACAAACATCTCCTTAATTCAAGAACAAATCACATCGCAGGTTTATATTTGGATGGAATGGGTTAGCTCATCATTCACTTAAATAACTAGTGATTTCAATGAGTGAAGAGATAACAAGCATGGGGCTGGATGAACACAGCAGGTCAAGCAGCATCATAGGAGCAGGAAAACTTGACGTTTCGGGCCTAAACCTTTCATGCCTTGAGTATCACAACAGAGTTAGAGAAGCCAGTTACAAATGAAATCTTAGGCAAAACTTGTTTGTGGCATCCATTTCCACTTGGGCTTATTCTTTGGCTTGTGACAACGATCTAAGGAGTAACTAAGTGAAGCATTTACTAGATATGCCTGATTAATGTTCTTTAACAAAGGAACAAGTGCCATCTGACTCATTGCTCCTCTCAATCTGGAAGGCATTACAAACTGCTACATGATTCGTAGCTGCCTGGCATTCATTTCTGGAAGGATAGGATTCAAAAGCAGGTGAACTTATTTAGAAATAGCAGGAACTCCTGATGCTGGAGAATCCGAGATAACAAGGTGTGGAGCTGGATGAACACAGCAGGCCAAGCAGCATCAGAGGAG
>JAHRHZ010000091.1:9154098-9174345 GCA_024137785.1 Ginglymostoma cirratum | reverse complement strand
CTGATGGGGAGGCCCGATACAGACTGATGGTGAGGCCCGATACAGACAGATGGTGAGGCCCGATACAGACCGATGGTGAGGCCCGATACAGACAAATGGTGAGGCGTGGTACAGACTGATGGTGAAGCCCGATACAGACAAATGGTGAGGCGTGGTACAGACTGATGGTGAAGCTGGTGAGGTCATTTTTAAGACCGCAATGCTGAACTTTTTATTTCTTTATTTTTCTAATTTATTCCTGAGGTCCTGTTCCTAGGTACATTTGCACCTAAGATGGTGCTGTAAGTGGTGACTTTGTAAACTTAAAGACAGTAGGAACTGCTGATGCTGGAATCAGAGACAACAGAGTATGGAGCTGGAGGAGCACAGCAGGCCAGGCAGCATCAGAGGAGCAGGAAAGCTGATGTTTCGGGTCAGAACCCTTCTTAGGACCCACCTGAAACGTCAATGTTCCTGCTCCACTGATGCTGTCTGGCCTGCTGTGTTCCTCCAGTTCCACACTTTGTAAATTTTTCACTGTACCAATGTGAGTACATGTGACAATTAACCTAATTTTAATTTTAATTCTAACTCTAGCATCAGGCCTCTGATTAGCTGACAGTTTCTAGCGGTGTGAGACCTCAACATTGAAGCCTGTAATTCAATAAGAAGCTTATTGGTCAGCTCTTGGTAAGATTTCTCATTGCTTGGGGCAGTGAGTCAGTCGCTACTGAGCACACCCACCCCCTTACATTGACTACAAAGTGAAAAACCTTGGCTAATATTCACTACGTGGCTTTGCATCAGATTCTGATTTTTGAAGCCACTGTAAACTGCCCTTGCAACTTAAAATATGCTGTGCAAATGCAAGTTTATTTTTGTTTAATTATCTGTTTCTTCCTCTCCTGTTGTGGTAAATCCCTTCTCACAAAATAATCATATCTAATATATTTTAATATAAAACATTTAAAAACAATTTGGGAATAGCCATCTGAATCAGATGTTATTGAATGGAATAAAAACACATAAATTTATATCCAAGCTCTGGAACATGGAGATAGACAGCTTGGAAACAGGCCCTTCGGTCCAACTCGTCCATGCCGACCAGATATCTTAAACTGATCTAGTCCCATTTGCCAGCATTTGGCCCATATCCCTCTAAACCCTTCCTATTCATACACCCATTGAATGCCTTTTAAATGTTGTAATTGTACCAGCCTCCACCACTTCCCCTGGCAGCTCATTCCACACACGCACCACCTCAAAATTACTCCTTAGGTCCCTTTTAAATCTGACCCCTCTCACCTTAAACTTGCTAGTTTTGGATTCCCCTACCGTGGGAAAACGACCTTGGCTGTTTACCAAAACCATTCCCCTCATAATTTTATAAACCTCTTTAAAGTCACCCCTCAGCCTCTGAAGTTCCAGGGAAAATAGCCCCAGCTTAGTGGAGTCAGATAATTTAGAGCCTTTTAAGCGACTCTTGGGTAGTCACATGGAGGATAGTAAAATGTAGGGTATGCAGGGTAGATTGATCTTAGCGTAGGATAATAGGTCAGCACAACATTGTGGGCCGACGGGCCTGTACTGTGCTGTACTCTTCTATGTTCTATGTTCTATTCAGCCTCTCCCTATAGCTCAAAGCCTCCAACCCTGGCAACATCCTTGTAAATCTTTTCTTCACCCTTTCGAGTTCCTCAACATCTTTCCTATAGCAGGGAGACCAGAACTGAACATGGGATTCTAAATGTAGCCTCACTAATGTCCTGTACAACCATAACATGATGTCCCAGCTCCTGGGAACTGAGGTGAGGTGAGGGAAAGTAGAATTGTACAGATTTGCAGTTTCAATTATTCCAAGTTTCAGTTATAAAGCTTAGAATCATGTTAACCATTCCTTCCATTCCTTGCAAACACAGATTCCTTGTACTTGCAAACCAATGCTCTCTTTATTTCTGCATAAAAACCCTGCCAAACTGCGCTAAATAATAGTTGTATTACGGAAACATCCATTTCAGCAAAATGTGTACATTGTTATACCGACGATAGGGTACACTTAGAAATAATGACTCCAACTTTTTGTTCCTTCTGTATAACATACATATGTGCGTAACAAATGAAATACTAAATTCAAGGTTAAGCAGTGTATTGTGTGTGCCATGATCTTTTTCACTGTGTAGACCTTTTATTTCCAAACAAAGGTACAGTGCCTAGGTGTAACTGCTGTAATGCTCCCAGTTATTTCTAGTTACTTGTGGCATCTAAAGCAGTTTCCTTTTTGCAGATACTGAATGGAAGCTTTGTACAAACACATTTATTCAAAGAGTCAACTGTCTTCAGTTCCCAATAGCGACAATTAGGCTTGAGCACATCAGGGAACCTGACTTTCAAATGCACATTAATCTCATGTCAGTGGGAGTATTTGACAGGTATTTCAATCTGGATTTGAACTTGATTTCCATTGCATTCACATTGAGGAACAGAATCCCATTTCAAAGTCCCAGAATCTTTGGTATGGAGATCAAAGTTTGCTGATCACAGTTATACCGATAAAATGGGTTGCGTTATGATTTCAGCTGACATTATGACATTGCTGATCTCAGACTGAGCCATACATCCATATACATATATATCTTGACCTGCTGCAGTCTGTGTAGTGTGGGCACCTGTTAGTAAGCATTTTGACCCAGAAACAATGAAGGAACGGCGATATATTTCCAAATCAGGAAGGTGCGTGTCTTGCTTAGGAACTGGAAGATGGAGGTGTTCCCGGGTATCTGCTGCCCCTGTCCTTTGTGTATAGGATATGGATTTGCTGTTCAATGAGTTTTGGTGAATTGCTGGAGTGCATCTAGAAGATGGTAAACCCTGCTGCAGCTGTGCGCTGGTGGTGGAGGGAGTAAATGTTGAAGGTTGGGCATGGGATGCCAAACAAGCGGCTGCTTTGTTCTGTATGGTTTTGAGCTATTTGAATGTTGTTGGAGCTGCACTCATCCAAGCAAGTTGAAAGTGTTCTGTTACATACCCTCACTTGTGCCCTGTAGATGGAGATAGAATGCAGGAAGTCAGAATTTGAGTTACTCACTGCAGAATTCCCAGCACCTTGCAACAACTGTATATATATGGCTGTTCCAGTTCAGACTATGATTGATAGTCATCTCCAGGATGTTGATTGTGGGGGAATTAGCATGGCAATGCTGCTTAATACCAATGGATGATAGTTGGATTCTCATTAGATGGAGATAGTTATTGCCTGGCACTTGTGTGGTGTAAATGCTACTTGCCACTAATCAGAACAAGCCTAAACATTTCCCAGCCTTGCCTCAGGTGAACTTTCAGTGTCTGAGCCGTTGCAAATAATGCTGAAGATTAAACAATCATCAACACTTCCGATCTTATGATGGACCGAAGATCAACAAAATTGCTGAAAATGATTCAGCAAAGGATATTATCCTGAGAACACTCTGCAGGAGTATTCTGTGATGGAGATGATTGACCTCCAATAACCACAGCATCTTTCTTTATGCAAAAAAATGATCATGCCTAATGGAGAGTTCTTCCTCTGATTCCCATTGATTCGGGTTTTGCTAGGATTCCTCGATGCTGTTGTGCTATGGTTTATGGTTAATATACCTTAAAGAGATATGTCCAGGACATCTTCACTGTATAAATGTATGTAGCCTAAAATTATAAAGATTTCAGACCAGGGTCACACGAAGCATGACAGTGGTTTTTGTCATAAACCAGAAGCCTTTAACTTATGTGGTAGTGAATGCAACATTAGTAGATAGTAGAAATAAGGGTCTGTTGGATACCACAATACCCACATTCGGTTATGTTACAGGAGACAGCATATGCATTGTAGTATCAATGAAAACACCAGCTGAAGTCTCATAACAAAGACCAAAACTGCTGTAAAACCTCAGCAGGCCTCGCAGCGCCTGTGCAGAAAAATCAGAGTTAATGTTTCAGATCCAGTGACCCTTCCTCAGAACTGATGGCAGCCAGGAAAATGCTGATTTTTATGCAGACAAAAGGCTGGGAGGAGGGGGGAAGGAGTAAACGCTGTTGGAGACAGAGCCTAAAGAAGGAATTTGAAGTCATAGAGCTGCGATGCTAATGATCTCTGAAGGAGGCCAAGATGGATCATCCACTTAACACTTCAGCCCTACCTTTTGCATTGATGCACTTGGATCCTTCATCATTAAAGATGGGGACTATTTGTGGAGCCTCTTTCTTAAATTAGTTTCTTAACCATCCACCACCATTTATGGCTGGATGGGATAAGCATTCCTTCAGTGTCACTGGGTCAAAATCCTGCATCTCCCTCTGTACAGCACATCAACTGCAGGTGTTCACCACCATCTTCTCAAGGGATGGGCAGTAAACATTGACCCAGAGTGATGCCCATGTCCCAAGACTGAATTCTCTTTAAACAATGAAGCAACATTTTAGACTGAACCATGGAAGGGTCTGAGCAACGTGGGCTATGGTGAGATTTGAATACAATTGAACAAGAAGACCTGAAACTCCATTGCAATGGTAGGAGAATCTCACTCCACCTCCATCACCGTTGGCGACAGGGTGAGTCTCTCACAAGGCAGTGCTGAGTTGCCAACTACAGGAGACTGTTGCCAATTGTTGGGGGGTTTGAGCCTAAATTCCCTGTAACTGTTTTCTCTACTGTGTGGATTTCCAAGGTCTTCGCACAGCAGTAGCTTTTGGAACTGACCACCAATGTATTGTTGTGCTGCACTTCCAAGCAGTTTAGAGGGAGCAATGCTCAACGCTTAATCCAAAGGGTGTCCGTGTTGCTTGGAGGGCAGGTTCATAGTTCCTTAAAAGTGAAGTCACAGGTAGACAAGATAGTGAGGAAGGCATTTGGTACACTTGCCTTTATTGGTCAGTGCACTGAGTATAGGAGTTGGGATACTATGATGCAGCTGTACAAGATATTGGTTAGGAATACTGCATTCAGTTCTGGTCTCCCTGATATAGGAAGGATGTTGTTAAACTTGAAAAGGTTCAGAAAAGATTTACAAAGATGTTGCCAGGTTTGGAGAGTTTGAGCCATAGGGAGAGGCTGAATAGGCCGGGGCTATTTTTCCTGGAGCATCGTAGGGTGAGGTGTGACCTCATAAAGGTTTATAAAATCATGAGGACCAGGAAAGGGTGAAAATCCAAGGTCTTTTCCCCAGGGTGCGGGAATCCAAAACTAGAGGGCATAGGTTTAAAATGAGATGGGAAAGATATAAAAAGAACCTAAGGGGCAACATTTTCATGCAGACGGTGGTGCATGTATGGAATGTGCTGCCAGAGGAAGTGGTGGAGACTGGTACATATACAACATTTAAAAGGCATCTGGATGGGTATGTGAATAGGAAGGGTTTAGAGGGATATGGGCCTAATGCTGGCAAATGGGACTAGATTAATTCAGAATATCTGGTTGGCATGGACGAGTTGGACTGAAGAGTCTGTTTCCATGCTGTACACCTCTATCACTGTATGATTCTATGACCAAACTGCATCTTAGGACACAATTCAGAGAAACTTGTCCCAGGCATCCTTCATACATGGAATTTCATACCCAGCACATACCAACTCCTCATGGCGACCGTGGCATTTCTCCATTACGATGGGTGGGGCACAGATTTGCACACCAACATCTGGCATCGAAAGGTGGCTGCAAGGAGAGTGTGTGGGCATGTGTAGGCACCTAGTTCAAGGAATGGACCAGGCTTGATCTCAGGCCTGCACGTTTGCTCTCGTAGAGCCCAGTGCTTCAGCTTGAGCTAACGTGCTGCCAGATTGAGATGCTCCTTAGTGTGGTCACACAGACAGGAGGGGTCTGTCCAGTGCATTCAGTTGGATCTTGCTGTGCGGTACACCAAGACATCAATACAATCCTACAGCATTGCCAACGGCCTGTGTGGCAAACACACTGCACATTTATTCAACCAAGGGGCCATGACAGACACTGGGTGGTAGTCCTCAGACATGTCAAGTGGGGGTGCTGTCAGTCATGGGTATGCTTCTGGCACTTGGCCATGCTCAGTCACCCACTTGGGCCACTCAAAGTCAGTGGATATGCCTGACTACAGTCCAACGTGTGGGTAATATTCCAAGTCAAACCAAGTCTTTGTGCAACTTTCAAGGATGCTTTCAGAGTCACAGAATGTTGCTTCGTTATCTGCCAAATCAGTGTTAGGATGGCCTGGATTGAATGCAGTGAGACGTTGAGTGTTTGATCTAGGCCTAGGGTAAGAAGGATGTCAGAGAGCTGTAAGATCTCCTTTTTCAATGACATTTGGAAGTCACTCAGCCAGTTAGTACCTTCTCCAATCTGGTGCACAGGCTGAGCCTGACTGTAGCCCAACTAATTTCAGCTGCTTCATCAATGACCTTGCCTCCATGATAAGGTCAGAAGTGGGGATGTTCATGGATGATTACAGAATGTTCAGCACCATTCATGACTCCTCAGATACTGAATCAGTCCATGTTCAAATGCAACAAGATCTCGACAATATCCAGGCTTGGGCTGACAAGTGCCAAGTAGCATTTGCATCACACAAATGCAGGATGTGACCATCTCCAATAACAGACAATCTAACCACTGCCCAGTGACATAACTATCACTGAATCCCCACTATCAACATCCTGGGGATTATTATTGACCAGAAACTCATCTGGACTCACCACATAAACACGGTGGCTATAAGAGCAGGCCAGACGCTAGGAATACTGCAGCAAGTAACTCACCTCCTGTGCCCTCAAAGCCTGTCCATCATCTACAAGGCAAAGGTCAGGAGTGTGATGGAATACTCCCCACTTGCCTGGATGAGTGCAGCCTCAACGATACTCAAGCAGCTTGACACTAGCCAGGACAAAGCAGCCCATATGTTTGGCACCACATCCACAAGCATCCACTCCCTCCACCACTAAAGCTCAGTAGCAGCAGTGTGTACTCCCTACATAATGTTATCTACACTTCCATCTAGCAGGACAAGGACAGCAGACACATGGGAATACCGCCACCTGCAAGTTCTCCTGAAAATCCTTCACTGTCCTGACTTGGAAATATACCTCTGTTCCTTCACAGTTTCTACGTCAAAATCCTGGAATTCCTTCAGTAACAGCATTGTGCATCTAATTACAGCAAATGGACTGCTGTGGCTTGTGAAGGAAGCTCACCACCACCTTCTCAAGGGCAGCTAGGGATGAGCAATAAATGCTGGTCCTGCCCGTGATCCCTGCAGCTCATAAGTGAATTAAAAAAACATGGCAGAGACATGGGCCTTCTTATCTGAGTGCAACATGTCTCTCTAGATTGTGAAATGTGCTCAGCCAGCCTTCATCTCCAGGGTATCAAACACAGGCTTTTCTGAGACCTAACGACCTCTTTCCTTCCCTGTGTCCCCAATGTCGGTCGTTTCCACTGGCGGCACTGGTCTACGTAAGGAAGCAAAAGTGTGCAGGAGGACCTGGGCTAATGTAAACCCAAGAGCAGCATGAAGCCAGTGTGAAAGACCAGGAGCACTACTCTGTTGGGCCAAAGGGCCTGTTCCTGTTCTGTACTGTTCTATGTTATATGTTTAAGATGAAGAGAGTTTGCACCCTCGAATGTATCAGGGCAGTGACCAATACAATCTGTACGAGATCACAATGGTTCATTTTTCTCCCCATGATGAGCTCAGTGCTGCAGTTTGGGCACTAGGATTTGGGAACATCGCTGGCTTCCCTTCAGGGTAGGATGTCATCGACTGTACACTGATGGCACTGACAACACTGCTGTGGAACTCATCCACAGGAAGGGATTCCATTTCACTAATGTTCAGGTGATCTGTCATTCCTGCAACTCCTATATCCTGGAGCCCTTTTGCACACCTGGTGCGTTAGAGGATCCAGGGGCCTTAAAAGTCTAGTTACTGGGGAACAAAGGCTACCCACTGCGACCATGGCTCATAACCCCATTGCACAACACTCCGTCTGATGCTGAGCACAGATACTATGCCTCGACCGGGGCTGTGTGGAGCAGACAATGGAGCTGCTGTAGGTTTGGTTCCACTGTTGAACTGGCCTGGGAGGTCAGGCTGTTCAGTATAGACCAGACAGAGTGTGTCACTTCATTCTGGAGTGCTATGATCTGCACAACTGGAGTACAAAACGAGTCGATAAGCTGGAGGGAGAGGAACTGGGAGAGCAAGAGCAAAATCTGAGGAGGAACATGAGGACATTGGGCATTACACAGCTAAGCCACATTGGGTGCCCCAAGCAGGACCTGATTGACACCCAGTTCCAAGTTGATGGGAGCTGGCTATAGCAAACCACCGTGGTCTGTAATATAGTCATTAGTCATGATGCTGAAACCTGGTGTGCATTGTCAGTGAAATGCAGCCTCTATTGGCTTTGTTTGTATTCCTTTTTGCCGCCTGCAAATAAAAGCTCATGTTTGCATTTGTCCAATTGCTTACCTGTCTGTAAGGTTCTCTTTTGGACAATGAAAAGTAGTAGGTATACAGTATGCATTGGGAACAGAGTAATGCTAACTCAGCGAACGTTCAGATGGGATTTAGCTATGGACAAGTAAACAGTGCGTTGTGTTGGTTAAATAGTGAAGGGGCTGAGAGAATGGTGTTGTCAGTGTGAGGGGGTGTTGGCTGTGTGCCTTGGGCAGCTTGGCTACTATGCCATGACATTGCCATGGATGACCAATGCCAGATTACCAACACTTGTACAGGGTAGCCTTTTATAAACGTGAGTGTACAAGGGAGGGCAGTCTTTCAGTCGATATCCACTGAATGGCACGTTGTTCTGGGAATGACATGTGGTAAGATGGGACTGAAATCAACATGTGGGTTGCCATGCCACAGGGTAGGTAGTAAATGTGACAAGTCTGGTAAGAAATGGCGAGATAATTTGTTAGACCTCACAGTAGTAATCCATCTGCAAAACCTCAACACGAGCTCACACTTAGCCAAAATAGTCAGATTCGCCACTTCATCTCTGTCTTCACTGTAAGGAGATGGTGATGCTGATACTCTGGTTCAAGAGGAAAGGTGTGAAATATTCAACAAATGTAAACATAATGAGAAGGGTCTGGGCGATCTCCAAACTGGATATACTGATCGCCATGGAGGTTGATAAATCACCAGGGCCAGATGAATTGTTAAAGGAAGCCAGGGCAGAAATGTTGGATGGCCTAAGAATCGTTTCTCAATGCACACCAGATATAAGTATGGCACCTGAAGATTGAAGATCTGTAAACATTGTACCATTATTCCAAAAGGGTGCAACGAGTAAGCCAAATAATTATAGGTTAGTTCGTCTTACCTTAATAGTCAGTCAATTACTGGAATCAACATTGGGAGATAACAGTAGCTGTTATTTGGAGAGACGCAGATTAATCAGGGATAGTCAGCATGGTTTTGTTAAGGGTAGGTCAGCATGTAAGCAAGGAGAATTGATGAGTTGGATTCACAATAGGCTCAGTGACGGGAATGACACATAAATGGTCAACGGATGTTTTTGCAAATAGAAAGGGGTTTCCACTGGGCCCAGTGTTGGATCTCTTCCTGCCTGTGGCTCAACATAATGATTTAGACTTAAGTGTGAGAAGCTTGATTGGGGTATTTGCAATCAATAAAAAATTGGCTGGGTAATTGATAGTGAAAAGGAAGGTTGCTAACTGTAGGGTGTTAACAATGGTTTGGATGAGTGGGTCGAAAAGTGGTAAATGGAATTCAATCCAGAAAAGTGCAAATTTATACATATGGAGTAGACAAACAAAGTAGGCGAATACACAATGAATGAGAGGGCATTAAAAGGGGCGGAGGAAATGAGAGACAATAGTGTGCATGTCCATGGGTCCCTGAAAGTGGTCAGTGTGGCATTTAATACAAAAACCATGATGTAATGCTGGGACTATAGGTTGGACAATAGCTGGAATGTCATGTACAGTTCTGGTCACCACATTTCAAAATAACATGCTTGCTCTAGATTTTTTAGATTTTAGATTTTAGATTTTATTATCACGCATACTTAAGTTCAGAAGCACAGGAGTACAGTCAAAAGTGTATAAAATCGCCAACACATGGTGCCATCTTAGGTACCAAGGTACCTAGGTACATAAAAAACTTAGGTACAAAGTAGTAAGAGAAACAAGTGTTAAAAAATTAAGCATTACTTCAGAGAATAGTAGGAAAAAAAGAAATAGCTAATAGTTTACATTAAAGTCTTTCATAGTTTAAACTAGGAAAATAAAGGAATAGGTTAAAAGTTCAATAGTCTTTGATGAATCCTCCACTCTCACTCTGCTGTCTGTTCTTAATGCCCCCGCCACAGATACCATCGCTGCTGCTGAAACTGCCACCTCTCTGATCACAGGATCCACTCGCACGCCGAGCCAAGACACTGCCATGAGCCACCAAAAGACCCGCTGACATACTACCGAGAGACCAGGCTGAGATCCGCCAAGGGACCAGGCCGGGACCGTCCATGAGCCGCTGAGAGATCAGGCCAGGACCCTTCATGAGCCATTGAGAGAGCAGGATGGGAGCTTGCCGAGAGACCAGGCCAGGAGTCGCCATGAGGGAAATGAACACCAAGAGGGAGAAAACACTAAAAAGACGAAGAAAGAGAGAAAAAAGACGAGGAAACGTGAAATAACAGAGGTTGTGGAGGAGCTCAGGTTGGAGCATCCTACTCTGCTACTATTTTGCTCTGGATAGCCTATAGATGAAATTGACCAGAATGCTGACAGGTCTGAAAGTTGGGGCTATGAGGAAAGATCAGCTAGGCTAGGGTTGTTTTCCTTAGAGCCGAGGAAGCTGAGGGGTGACTTAATAGAGGTATACAAAATAATAAGGAGCTTGGATAGAGTGGACAGGGAAGATCAGTTTCCCCTGTTGGAAAGATCAGTTATCAGAAGGCACAGTTTAAGGTCATTGGCAGAAGGATTAAATGAAATGTGAGGAGAGACTTTTTAACCTCAGATGGTGGCGGGTGTCTGTTTCACTGTCCACTTTGGTGTTTAAAGTGGAAACCTTAAATTCATTTTAAAGGAACCTAGACCTCACCCTGAAATGTTCAAAGTTGCAAGGTTACAATCCAGGTGCTAGAAAGTGAGACTATAGTGGGGGGCTAGTTTATTCAGCTGGTGCAGACACGATGGGCTGAATAGCCTCTTCCTATTCTGTAACACTTTTTATGGTTCTATGGTGTGTAGTGACCATAACCTGCTCCAAATCCTGAGTCGAGACCATTTGTCTGTGTATCACCTTTTGATGCTATCAGGATTGCTCAGAGAGATTAGTCTCACTAATTCTTTAAGATGAAGGATTGCAGCACTGATCCCATCAGATTTGATAACACTCACCACAGGACTATTTTGTCAAAGCGAAACTCAATCAGTGAACTGATGTCCTGACTCGAACACTGGCACTGTGCAGCTTCTGTTTTCATACCAAGACGTAGCTCCGTATCCAGACAATTGAATGCTCAATAAAGACAAAGAAACCCTGTGAAATCACAAGGTTGCACAGCCTATTCATCTCACGCAAAAAACATCGATCCAAAGCCAACATCATGCCACATCAAACCACAGGTCACCTCAGGGTCAAGCTTGGAAACAATTACATCTTCTGTAAATCCTAGCAATTTAATTAGAAGAACAATGGACAGAACTGCTATTAGCAAAACTATGACCTTATAGTTCTTTGGATTTATTATGTAAAAAGATTGCCTTTGCCTGGAAACCAGCAATTAGTCAATGGAAGTGTGTGTACATGCTGGCTTTTCAATCAAAACCTCCCAAGACTGCCTTTCCTAAACAATACACAAGACCATTGTTGTCCATCTGCTTTGGGGAATCTGGGAGTTGCTGTTATTAGAGTTCCATTTTTTTTGTTAATATTTCCCTATATTGTTACAGGATCCGTACTTCAACAAGTACAAAATTGCTTATAAACTCTTTGTGAGGTACTTGGTTAGCCAGCAATTCTGTGTATTTAAACACTGGTCTGTTGATTCCTATTCTCAGATCGTGCAGCTGCCTATTTAACAAATTCTTTCTGAGTAGGAACCTCATTCCGCAAAAATGGCCTTACATGTGAGCTGGGATAACATTGATCTGTGGAGCCTCGGTGTATTCAATTAATGTAGAGCGGACAAGGCAATTCATTTTGCACATGTGCTGGAGGTATACAAGGGCATCTCCGTTTCAGGCAAGATTCAGAACAAGGTGGAACTATCTTAAAATTAGAGCCATGCAGCTCAGGAAATCAAGAGTCACTTCTTTCACACAAAGGATATGGAAAGCTGGAACTCTCTCCCACAAAAAGCAACAGATGCTGGATCAGTTGAAAGTCCAGGGCCCAGATCTTTCCTCCTGGAGATGAGAACCATGAGTTGGGCCATTTCCTGACATTGTGATCCCACCTCCTGCATGAATAGTGCCCACCCATGCAAACTCGGGTTCGGAGGTTGGGGAGGAGGGGGCTAATTCAGGCCCACGTCCTCCAGAAGCAGGTCCAAAGCAAGAAGGGAGATGGGTGGATTGTGAGAAGGGTAGGTCTGAAGGTCTGCTTTCAATCTCTAGGAGATCACCCCACTTCTGTCGATGAGTGCTATGCACCCTTGCCCTCATCCCTCACTCCACTAACCTGCACAATACTACCATGCCAGCCATGCCCCCTCATAACCTCCACATCCCACTCATATCCTCCTTTGACCTCTTAAATCCTCTCAGCCTCCTTTGTTGTCACAAACTCCCAACAATGTACCCATATCCACTATGTACAGAAAATTATAATAAAAAGGGATATTTTTGAGACTTGCTGCTGCTCAATTTAGTAGTCACCCACCTTTCAAATACAAATTATATTACAGGATTTAAAACATATTAAATGTAAGGCCGGCTCAGTGGTTAATGCTGTTACCTTGCAATGCCACTGTTCCGGCTTCGATTCCAGCCTCCGGTGACTGTCTGTGTGGAGTCTGCACATTCTTGCTGTGTCTGCGTGGGTTTCCTCTGGTTGCCCCGGTTTCCTCCCATAGTCCAAAGACGTGCAGGTTAGGGCAGATTGGCCAAGCTAAATTGCCCATAGTGTCCAGGGATGTGCAGGCTAGATGGATTAGCCATGGGAAATGCAGAGTTACAGGAAAGTCGTTGGGCCTGAATGGCTCTTCAGAGGATCGATGTGGGCTCAATGGGTTGAATGGTCTGCGGGGATTCTATCTATCATAAACCATTACATTATTACAAGTGAATTTGTCAACACCTTCTAAACCCACCTGTGAATATCTTCTGTACTCCAAACTGGTCTCCACCCATGTCTCATGTACTTCCGAGGTACAACACAAGAGTCATAGATTCATATAGCATGGAAACAGGCCCTTTGGCTCAACTTGTCCATGGTGACCAGGTTTCTTAAACTGAACTAGTTCCATTTGCCTGTGTTTGGCCCACATCCCTCTAAACCTTTCCTATCCGTGTCCCTGCGCAAATGTCTTTTAATTATTGTAATTGTAGCCGCCTCTACCATTTCCTTTGGTAACTTCATCCATTTAAGGACCAGCTTCTGTGTGAAAAAGTTGTCCCTCAGGTCCCTTTTAAATCTTTCTCTTCTCACCTTAAACCGATGCCCTCCAGTTTTGGACTCCCATCGAAGACACCCCACATTCATCAAAGTGGCAGTGTTGGGGTGTTTAAAGGCCCAACCTCACAATGGAGTAGACAAGGACAGGACTACCTTGTGTGGGTTTACTATCTGCACCTTATTCCAGGACCACAGAAGTTCTACTTGGAAGGAATGGGGCTAGAATCCTAGGCCAGCTCATCATTTTAAAATCCTGCCTGCTTCCATCCTGATACGGATAAGGGCAGACAACAGATTGTTAAAAATTTATCTTCAGTAAAAGCGTCAAGAGGGAGCAGGTAACATTAATAATGGGTTGACCCCTTCCTTTATCCCTCTGGGGCACTTCACAGATTCACAGAAGGATGATGCAGAAGGAAGCCATTCAATCCATCATGTCTGTACTGGCTTTCTGAGCTTTTAGCTGAATCTCTTGCCTTTTCCCCATAACCCTGCTTATTGTTTCTATTTAAATAGTCATCCAATGCCATCTTGAATGCCTCAAATAAACCATCTTCTCCTGTACATTTCCAGGAGTGTGTTCCAGACCCAGCTACTCACCACATGAAAAAGTTTCATCTTACCTCGCATTTGCAACTTTTACAAATCACTTCAAATCTGCACCATTTAGTTCTCAATCCTTTTACAAGGGGTAGCAGCTTCTTCTGATCTAATCTGTTCAGACCTTTCATGATTTTACTTCTATCAGACTTCTATCAAATTTCCTCTTAGCCTTCTCCTCTCTAAGGAAAACAGTCCCAACTTCTTTCCTCATAACCAAAGTGTCTCATCTCTGGAACCACTGCTGTAACCCCCTTCGGCATTTTCTCCAATGCGTCCACATCTTTCCTGTGTTGTGGCACCCAGAACTGCACGCAATACCCCAACCAAAGTCTCAAGTAAAAATAAACTCATCATAACCTTCTGCTCTTGTATTCTATGCTCCTAATAATGAAGTCCGGAGTGCTATATGCTTTATTCACTGCCTCTTTACCAGTCCTGCCATCACTAACATCTTATGCATGTAATCACACAAATTTCTTTTAAAATCTTACTCTTTACTTTATACTGTCTTCATGTTCTTTGTACCAAAATGTATCAGCTCACATTCCTCCTCATCTAACTTCATCTGCCACCCACCCACTCACTCCACCAAATTGTCAATGTTCTTTAGAACTTCTGCACTGGTCTCCACACAATTTATGATTTTCCCAAGTTTTCTGTTATTGATGAACAGATATATGCTTTTTCTTCTCGTAATTGACTCCGTTTTAATAACCTAATGCTTTTATGTATTTAAAAATGAAAAAGGTAACTTCATTTCTCATATACTTGCCCCAGAGGTTAACAAAATGTGATGTCTGACTGACTTGAATTAATCACACTATCTCATTCACACAAAAAAATTAGATACAGATTGAAATGCAATTTCACTCAGTGTCAATTTCGATCAGTTCTGTTCTTTCTCCATTGAATTGATGTCTTGCCAAGAGCGCAGGTCTTAAAAAGAAAGCAACGATTCCTTAATAACTGCAAAGGCTCTTCCAGTTGATCTTCCCAGCAGATGGATTTTTCGAGTGAATTTGGACTTCAACAGATTAGAGCAGGGAGTCCTATCTACTCTTTCAAGATGTTGCAGTTAGACACTTGCTGCTTCGTTAATTGCATGTTTTCTCTCTCTCTATCTCTCTCAGTATCTACCTCGTGGATATTCTCTTGGACATTGACTTGAATCCTGCCACAACCTCGAAGCAAAGATTGTGCCTTGTCATGTGACCTCACATCAAGTCCAAAGATGTGCAAGTTAGTTGGTTTGGCCATGCTAAATTGCCCACAGTGTCCAGAGATGTGCAGGCTAGGTGAGTTAGTCATGATAAGTGCAGGGTTATGGGGATAGGGCGTGGTGCTGTTCAGAGGGTCGGTGAAAACTCGATGGGTTGAATGGTCTGCTTCCACACTGTTGGGATTCTGTGATTCTATGAAGTGTTGAGTCATTGTCTAAATGACAAGCTGTGGTGATTCAATAAGAAGGTTTGTCTGTGGCTTCTCACCCTTTGTGGTTATGTTACAAAGTTGGTATAGTACTTTTGGATTGCAAGGCAGGACGTTAGAATTTGTTTGTAAAATGATAGGGGCAAGAGTGCATGGTCCCTTTAAAGGATGTTTTTTTTTGGCTTGGAGATTTAAAAAAATAGCCTGCAGGCAGCAGCAGATGCACAGAGCTCTTGAAATTGAAACATTGTGTCGAAAGGCTATACTGTTAGCAGGCAAAGTAGCACTTTTACCACGACAACAGGTTTTTGAATTTAGCCAATTAATTTAAACCAGGCCCAAGATACCAAAGCCCAATTAAATTTAAATCTGATGGTTTTGACAACCTCGGACCAATCCTATTGTAAGAAATTAATAGGTAATCAAGGGTATAAAAGAAGAGGGCATTTGAAAATTGTTATGCGAGCAAACTGCCATCTGTTAAGAGGACAGCTCTCAACAGCCGAGATAACAAGCATGGGGCTGGATGAACACAGCAGGTCAAGCAGCATCATAGGAGCAGGAAAACTTGATGTTTCGGGCCTAAACCCTTCATCAGAAATGGGGGAGGGGAAGAGGGTTCTGAAATAAATAGGGAGAGAGGGGGAGGCGGATAGAGGATGGATAGAGCCTCCTGCAATGCCACAGTGATGCCACCCGAAGGCTGCAGGAACAGCAAATCATATTCAGCCTGGGAACCCTGCAGCCCAATGGCATCAATGTGGATTTCACAAGCTTCAAAATCTCCCCCCCACCAACCGCATGCCAAAACCAGCCCAGCTCATCTCCACCTCCCGAACCTGTTTTCCCTCTCACCTATCCCTTCCTCCCACCTCAAGCCACACCCCCATCTCCTATCTACTAACATCATCCCGCCCCCTTGACCTGTCCGTCCTCCCTGGACTGACCTATCTCCTCCCTACCCCACTACCCACACTCACCTTTACTGGCTCCATCCCCGCCTCTTCGACTTGTCTGCCTCCTCTCCACCTATCCTCTCCTCTATCCATCTTCTATCCGCCTCCCCCTCTCTCCCTATTTATTTCAGAACCCTCTTCCCCTCCCCCATTTCTGATGAAGGGTTTAGGCCCGAAATGTCAAGTTTTCCTGCTCCTATGATGCTGCTTGACCTGCTGTGTTCATCCAGCCCCATGCTTGTTATCTCGGATTCTCCAGCATCTGCAGTACCTTTTAGCTCTCAACAGCCATCAGCTGTAAGGAAAGAGAAACTCACTAGCTCTCACAGGAATCTCTAAGCTCTCAGAGTAAGCACCATCTAAATAAACGTACTACGGCACTCGTAGCTAATAATCCTGACGCAGGGATTTGATGGAGGAAGGCATTCCTGACTAGAGGTCTGCGGAGAAGGCAAAGAACATTCCAGAACATTTGGCCTGGCTGCAAGTTTAAGAAACTACGTTTTAATCTTCCTTTTTCTTATTACTTTGGTTTATATAAGTGGGAGTTGTATTTTTTGGAACAGCATACAATTAGAATTTTGATTTATTTCGGAATAGTTTGTGTTTAAGGGGGAGTTGTTTGGTTTGTTATTAGTTCTGTTAATTTATTCACTGTTAGAGTTAGATAAGTAAATTGTTACTTGCTTATAAAATGAGTGTCGGGGATTTTGTTCATTTAACTCCTTTATAACAGGTTGGGGGGTGAGAGGCAGATTATACCACTTCTCACATTTCCTTTAACAGATTTCGAAGTGAGGCGAGCTCCTCTAAGTGTTTCTGTTATCAGGGAGGTGTCGACCACTCCTTCGTAACAGTTAGAATCAGGCAAACGCCTTTACATTTGAAATACAAACCAAGAGATTACTCTTGGTCAAAATCTTGGAACTGTGTCACAACCCTCAACTCCACCCCAACATCCCATTAGTTCTCTGTGTGTGTACGTATACCTCAATGACTGCAGAGGTTAAAGAAGGCAGCTCACTACAACCAGGGCAATTAGGGATTGGCAATAAATGCTGGCCCAGCCACTGATGCTCAATAAAAAGGAAATGGTGTTGGTGGTCTATATCTACCTTGACCCGACCCGCAGTATGTCACACAAGAACGGATCTCTAAACATGGTAGTTTATGAACTCACCAAAGATTTTGGGTGACTGCTGGAAGTCATCTTTATTTTCAGGCTTTTAAAATTTAGCTTTTAGAATATAACTTACAATAATAATTTAAGTCATTGGCACCGGGCAAGACACTGTGATTAGACCTGAAGTGATTTAACAAACAGGAGATTGCTTTCACCTTAGAGACAATAGTAAAGGGATTGTACCTGAAGCCATAGTCAAATTTATCCAAACACCTACCTCAAGGTACCAGTGGTAGTGTCAAAGGGAGGTGAAAACCTACTGGTATTATCACTGGGCTGTTAACCTAGAGACCCAGGTAATGTTCTGAGGACCAGGGTTCGTATCCCGCCACAGCAGATGGTGGAATTTGAATTCACTAAAAATCTAGAATTAAGAGTCTAATGATGACCATGAATCCATTATTGATTGCTGGGAAAGCCCATCTGGTTCACTATTGTCCTTTAAGGAAGGAAACTTCCATCTGTACCTGGTCTGGCCTACATGTGACTCCAGACCCACAGCAATGAGTCCGGTCAATTAGAGATGTGCAACAAACACTTGCCTAGCCAGCAACGTTCCCATCCTGTGATTGAATAAAAATAAAAGATCCTGGAGGTGGACCAGGAGTTTTATCATCATTCTGCTCTTGCCTGTTGCTTTATAAAGGTGTAATTTGCCTAAACTGAGAGGGTTATCTCAACCTCTCAGAGGCTTACAATCTATCTTCACTTTGTACAGAGGATTACCTGGCAATTAAAGTTTTCTTGACCATTGCCTACTAACTACAGACTGGTCTGCCATTGGTAGAGTCAGACTGATGACAGGGAGCCATTTCAGCATATTGGGTCATGAAGTTGTTCTGAGGATTCCAGATGAATCACTTGGATAGGATCCCCCTGGATTTGGTAAAGGCTACTAGTTCCCCATTAAGCTGCCATTGCTTATCGTTTGAAGAGGTGATAGAAGTGATTGGCTGCTGAAAATACATCAGTCACATGTTTGATTAATCATAGAACATTACAGCGCAGTACAGGCCCTTCGGCCCTCGATGTTGCGCCGACCTATGAAACCAATCTGAAGCCCATCTAACCTACACTATTCCATTATCATCCATATGTTTATCCAATGACCATTTAAATGCCCTTAAAGTTGGCGAGTCTACAACTGTTGCAGGCAGGGCGTTCCACGCCCTTCCTACTCTCTGAGTAAAGAACCTACCTCTGACGTCTGTCCTATATCTATCACCCCTCAATTTAAAGCCATGTCCCCTTGTGCTAGCCATCACCATCCGAGGAAAAAGGCTCTCACTGTCCACCCTATCTAATCCACTGATCATCTTGTATGTCTCTATTAAGTCACCTCTTAACCTTCTTCTCTCTAACGAAAACAGCCTCAAGTGCCTCAGCCTTTCCTCATAACACCTTCCTTCCATACCAGGCAACATCCTGGTAAATCTCCTCTGCACCCTTTCCAATGCTTCCACATCCTTCTTATAATGCGGCGACCAGAACTGTATGCAATACTTAATCAATCTGCTGAAAATTTATATCAGAGATAAACTTTGAAGCTGCTTTTTTTTTGTGTGACATGTGACATAGCCCAGGAACAGGCCATTTGGCCCAACTGGTATTTTGTATTTATGCTCCTCGTCCCTTCTTTCCACCTCCAGTTCTACTACTGTTCCCATCTATCCCTTTCATTCTCAAATGTTTGTACACTAAATATATTTCTATGATTTGCTTCAACAACTCCTGACAGTAGCAAGTTCCACATTCTCTCACTCTCTGAGTTGATGATTCCTCTCAGGTCTCAGAGAGATTTCTTGATGATTACCCTTTATTGATGGATATGTTCTTCCCCAGAAAACCACAATGGGACCTGTACACTCGAACCAAGGATGTAATGATGTTTTGGAACTTTGCAAGTACACCGACAGATGAGCATTACCATTGACAGGGAACATTTTAATATCAAGCAGACTGAGGCTGTCTTCGTGTTTTGTAATGTTGAAATATTGGGCCCTTAACTTGGCTCCAGGCTACAATTCTACCTTGCATTCTGGGAATCTTTAGTTATTGTCAGATTCAACTGCCCCTTATCCAGCTTTTCTCATTGTTATCAGGAGGATTTTATAAAGTATTACTCTGTGTAGTATTTCTCACATTCTGGCCTTATAGCACCATCTTCACTTCTTCAACCTTATTACCTCAGGTTTAAAAACTGGACCTTCTATCTGTTTATCCTATCTGTCTTCATTTCCTTGAGCCATGATTCCCATTTAATGTCAGATGCAGCCTAGATAGATTCATACCATTAAGCTTTCTTGCTTCACCACCCATACTGCCAATCAGTTCCACCTCCTTCTCACCTAATCACTACAAGCATTGCCTCCTGCTCTGTAATGTTTCCTCCTGCTCAGTTTACTGTCCTGTCCGTTTGAATTAACAGCTGGTAGGACCCTTTCATTGCTAACAGCTTCTTTCTAAATCTCATCTCCCTCTGTGTACAGTCTCTCAGGCAGCC